>CM040400.1:15440133-16640133 GCA_022702515.1 Ilyophis sp. 1 JC-2022 | reverse complement strand
TTATTCGAGCATGGGTGGCTAACAAGCAAGCTGCAATGCATTGCGCATGTATAAAGCATTTCATTTCATATATGTATATTTTTTGAGTGAAACAATAAAAAACGAATTAAATTATATATGGAAGTACAAATGCCATTCACTTTTAAAACGTAAAAAGACAACTAATGCAACTAATTTTAAAAACAAAATGACATGGCGGGTCAAAGTTCACCGTGTGGCCTGGAATAGCCAGCTAACGTTATCTTACGAGCTAAGTTATATCCCAAAGTCAGTGCTGGTGGTGTTGAACTAGCTAACAGTAGCAACACCAGAGATGTTATCAAAAAAACAACCGATGTATGTACATATCAACAACAATATAATAAGACAACACGACGAGGTTCACAACTAATTGAAGACTGTACTACATTCTGACGCATAAAACCCCCAAAAGTTACCATACTCACAGAGCAGCCGAGCAAATAGCCTACTGTGCGACATCTTCGGTCATTCACCAATGACACGGGAGACCGAAGGGCCTAAACGTAAAATGTAATAGCTGTCTAAAAATATGCCTGATTAATAATGTTTAGGGAAAGAAAAATCAAAATGAATAGAATGAGAACGGACTGTCGTGTTATCTTTAAATATGGTATTGATATATAATATTGAATATATTTATAAACTCAAACACTTGATCGGAAGAAAATATAAATAAATAAATAGAAGAGAGGGTTGTTAACGCAAAGGACTCTGGATGGTGAAGTTTATGTTCATTCCAGTTGGACGATTCATGATATTGATATTCTATATTCCATTTATAAATACATGAATGTTGAATCTGCACACACGTACACACGTACACACGTTTATATACACACACGATTTAAAGCGCATTTTAGTAACATACACAACGCTAAGAGTTTCTAAGCGCTTCTGTTTTCCACTAGAGGGAGGCATATGATTCCTAAAAGCTTTTTTTGGTAACACGTAGCCGACTGTAAATGTTGTATTGTATAGAATTTGCATATGTTAATGTAATTACTTAAGTATGTCGTTATAATATATAAATAACAACAAAGTATGTGTAGGCTAGGGAACTGGGGTAGGCTACTATGTGTCAATGGGTATTAACTTTCATAGACATGTATTGTTGTTATCAATAATAATAATAATAATAATAATAATACTAATAATAATAATAGATTTGATAGCTAAGCTACGGCAACGGGCACATGTCATAAATGAGAAAATATTTTGAAATATTTCATTTTTAAATCAAGAACTAAGGAAATGATCCGAAACTCATAAATAGATATTGACAAGTGACAACCTTGAAGGCAAAGACAAAGAGGGCATGGAGTGCCTGTGTTTACAACTCTCTCTCTTTTCATTTTTAAAACACATCTCATTTTCATTTATTACATATTTTAAATGAGCTATACTTACCACAGCCTACAACACAAGGCATTTAATCAAGTGACGACAGTATGTAATTATTTTATTTTTTGTATGAAACATTGAACTACAAAAACACTACCGGTATGTCACTAATCGACACTGGCCAACCAGAGAGCACCAACTCTCCGGACAGTCATTGGCTAAATACTGTAGCATCACCGTACGTAGACGGAGGAATTCACGGACACATCTACGTAAAATTCCAGTTCCCATAGTATTTGACTTGTGCGAAGTTACACTTTTTGACAACGCAAATGCGTAGACGGGCCCCAGGAAATATGTTAACTTCGGTGAATTAAAAACCTGCCCACAGACACATTCAAGATGGTGCTAGAAAGCATTGCGAGGATTATTAAAATCCAGCTTCCAGCCTACCTCAAAAAGCTACCTTTACCAGAAACTATCGGAGGCTTTGCGAGGTTAACAGGTATGTAAATAATTATTTGGAGTAGCAAGCCATTGCATAGGTATCTCATATACAATTGGAACAACACACATGCAGAGTAGCCTAAATAAGTGAGAGTTGGTGCTCTAGTTACGAAAATACCATTGCTCTCGCTGTAGTCTACTGTTTATGATATAGAACAACAGCTAACCGTGTTTGTATAAGGACAACCGCCCGCTCCGTAATGAAACATGTAGTGTAAGGATTTGAATTTAAAGTTCAGAGACAACCTTAGTACGTTTGAGGGGATTCCATTCAGCGTTCACTATGATGATGTGGAGTGTGGGCTGTGTCAGACTGAAATAACACAATGTTTATAATATCAGTTAAGGTGAAAATGAACTATTTACGACTTTGGAAGGTGATTCGAGAAAGAACAGGTCATTGCAGGCTTCACTAACTAGCAAAACAATCGGCATAGCCTGCTAGTTGACTGTCTTACAGAAACAATTGTCACCTCTAAAATGAGAACATCTAAAATTAGAAGACAACTCCTCCGTTAACTTGCATCTCAAACTGGAAGTCTTGTAGACAAATACTTAAACCACCTGAATATGTCCTGACCAAAGCCACAAATGCGTTGTTGTGTTAAAGAAACTCGCTCCTTAAAAACAACTAACGTTACCGATACAGCTGCCAACAAGTGTTGCCCTCCTCCCTCTTCAAATCATGTTATGCTAACACTTAATACCATTTAAACATCGTATTTGTACCTGCATACACCTTGAACTAGCATGTAAATACAATATTTCAAATACGTAAAGAAAATGGCAACACTGCAAGCATCATACAACCCAGAAACATAGCAATCTGAGCACGTATGGATAAGATACAGTAGTTACCTACGCACCCAATAATCACAACCTTTAAAATATGATGGGCCTGAGTGGCTAGGCTACACCAGGTCATATCGTGGTTGAAAATCTGGTCGTATACCTTCTAAGTGTATACGAAAACGAATGCATTCTTCATCTCTGTACCTGAAGGCATTCTATGAGGACCAAGTACAGTTTATCCAGAAAAACTTGCCTTATATGGGTTTCACCCCTATATTAGCCTGTGGGAAGTCGTGTTCTCTATGAGCAATGGTGCTATAGGCCTACTTATGAATACCAGCTGCTGCTGTGTAACCGGGCCTGTATATATGTGTAGAACACCATGTGGAATTATATGCATCAATATTTTCTTTTTATAAATCAAACCCCACAATATTGTCCACCTAAAAGCATAGCCTAACGCGGGACTGTGAGAGCAGCTGACCATATTACCAAGAGGTTTCTCAGGATGCTGTGAGCAGATTTGCTTCGCCTGTCACTCAGTGAGCATTGTTTTTTTCTTTGGCTCACTGTGACGTTATCCTTGCAGTCGCTGCAATGTGAAGCATGAACTAAACCACTGGTGCAGGTACCGAAAACCTGACTGTGTCTCGTAGCATTTTACTTTCCTCTAAAGTCAGAATGACTGGAAATAACGTGCATCTGAAGTCCTATGGACAGAATCACAGGGTCTACACTGAGAGAACCGCTCAATCTAGGCTCATTTTGCATTGTGGAGATGACATTCTTTTCATCACAAAAATGATGGTTGCACCCACCCGTCAAGGTCATCTGCAGAAAAAAAAAGCACGTGGTAAACCATAGCGGGACTGTGAGTTATGGCTAAGCTGCAGAATGGGCATGACGCTACTGGAGGATTTCCGAATGGATCAGAAACCGAGCGCGTCTAAAGCTGTTGCCCTTTACTACGTCTCTTAATCGCAAGGTGACTCAGACATAGACGGTTCCTGTTTTTCCCCTTTCAATACTGTATGCACAATTCCACATACTGTAATGTGAAAATGCAACCCAAATCATAGAGAATTTTAGTTTTTGAATTGTGTGCCATCATGGCATGCACATGGGATAAAGTTTAGTCTACCTTTCAAAGTCACTGTGGTCTGTTTAAGTAAAAACTATTCAACCGAGTTCAAAAGTGTTGTGCAATTGTGTCTCAGAAATTCCTGTTTTGTTTTTTTTGTTTGTTTGTTTGTTTGTTTGTTTTCTTCTTCCCTTCCTCTTGTACTCGGGGGAACATCAAGCCTCAGTGGTCACATGACAGGGCTCAGTGGTCACATGTCAGGCCTAACATGTGAATGACACTCAATCTCATTATCTCAGCCCATCAAAAATAGAATGGTCCAGGCTGTGGGCAGAGTGAGGCAAATGAGCATTGCTGTTGGCGTGGTTGTACACTTACACCACTCTAAGTAAGACAGGCTGTCATTACCCTGCTTTCTCTAGTTCCCATACATTCAAATGGAGTGCCACTCAACTATGCCTCCTTTGGTGATTTTACACCCTGACCTTATACAGTTACTGGCTGCAGCTGTTTCTCATGTAAAGGATGTGTATGGTAGTTCTTAGGGTTTTATTTAGTTCAGTTAGGCTTATTTGTCATGGTCTCATTTGACTGCCAAACATTTGGCTCTTGATAACAGGAACATAATATTGCTTCAAGCATTAACCCCTCCCTTCTTTGAGATGTGTAATGCAGAAAAACGTGCACAAAAAAAGACAACTTGCAGGAAAACCAGTTGCAAGATGGTAGCTTCTGGGTCAATCATGGATGTTAAAATGTACAACATTGGAAATTCAGTCATCATTAGCCTACCTTAAAAGTTTTTAACAAAATTTTGTACGCCCATATTATTAGTTTGCGCTGCGACGAATACCAAACCTGCCAACAGTTTGAGGCTGTTTTCTCATTTTACAACAAGGCCTATATTCAGAACTGCTCAATGAAGCACATTGTGGTGTCACTGAGGAAACCAAATAGGCCTTGTGGTGGGAGTCAAAATTTTACAGTGCTGGCGGTAGTTCTGTAATTCTCTACCACAAGAAAAACCTTCTGAGACTTGTGAACTTAAATGCATATTACCCTCTTCAGTGTTTCTGAGAAACGCTGAACTCACCAAAAAGAACCGTGGTTTCAAAAACACATTTTGAAAGAGCGTTTCATTTGTACGGAGATATTATTTTGGCACTCGGGCCAAAATCAGTGATTGAAAAGTGTTTTTGAAACCTTCACCTTTTCGGTGAGTGCAGTATTTCTCGTCCGACACGGGACCTTCTTCATACTTCAATCCCAATGAAACAGATCAATGTAATTTATGATTGGGCACATTTTTTCTTTCTTACCATTAACCCTTTCAAGGCTTAGAGAGGAATTGAGACTTGGAAACTAAGCCTGCGCTTCATTCATGAGGAATTAAGACATTTGCATGGAATTCATGTGAATTGGCCGAGAGTAACTCCATGTGTGCAGAGAGGATGGTGGCAGTGGCTGGACACAATGACAAACTGGAAGCCCCGATAGGGGTGCTGATCACATGGCATCCGTCTGTTTTAAAGTTTCAGAGTGGCTCCGGCTGCTTCCTCTGCTGGGTATCCTGGCCCTCCTGGGCTACCTCACCATCCGGCCCTTCCTTCCCAAGAAGAAGAAACAGAAGGACAGCCTCATCAACCTGAAGATCCAAAAGGAAAACCCCAAAGTCGTCAACGAGATCGACATCGAGGACTTAAACATCACCAACACCTGCTACTGCAGGTGCTGGCGGTCTAAAACGGTGAGCGCGCAAACAGGGCGGGGCTGCGGAGTCCCGGGCCATGAGGATCACAGCGCAGGGGTCCTACTTTATCTTTTATTTCAGCGGTTGAGCTTTACCTCAGCTGCTCTGAGTGAGTGAGTGAGTGAGTGAGTGAGTGAGTGAGTGAGTGAGTGAGTGAGTGAGTGAGTGAGTGAGTGAGTGAGTGAGTGAGTGAGTGAGTGAGTGAGTCCAGAGGCAAGTCCACATGTAATGCAGCTGTGATAGTGGTACGAAGTAGTCCACAGCAGTGACTCTGCAGGGACAAATGAAGAGTAGTGGAGCTGACCTTCCCTGCTTTTTGATAACGTCTGCTTTAAGATGGAAACATGTGCATATACTGTAAGTGAATGTGTGTTGTATGCATGAATGACGCTTGGGCAAAGAAGGCTCAGTGCTATTGAAGGTCTAAAGCAAAAGTTGTTTTATCAGCTGTTAATATGTTTTTCTCTTTCCTGTTTCAGTTTCCTGTTTGTGATAAATCGCACATTAAGCACAACGAGCTGACGGGAGACAACGTGGGCCCGTTAATACTGAAGAAGAAAATTCTATAATCCCTCACTCCCGTTTTAAAATGTATCTATTTAGAGATGGGCCTCTTTTTTTACTGTTTTGTATCATTTAGCCATTTCCTACACTTTGTTTTTTTGGTGGGTGGGGGGTTATGTTATATAAAGGTAGCACACATGTTGCCTGTGTTCTCCCTAAAAGACAACTGATAATCATATCTGGAGCAAAAAACCTTAAAAACTGGCTTTTGTATGACTTCCAACTTGCATCAGTGGTGTCCATGTGTATAGCGAATATCTAATCGGATCAACTTCGGATACAACTGAAACTTCATTTCAACTTGACTATGACTTGAAACAGAGACTATGACTATGTTAATTTTATTTAACCTGCAACAATTTTTCAGCTTTTGTGTCTAAGGAAATGTCTGCGTGCAAATTCGCCTTGAATAGGAAGCTCATTTCTGTCACAAACAAATTCTAGCTTCCCAATTCAAAACACTGGCTCAACATCAAGCAACTTGGCAAGCTTAAAAAGCCTAAACCCTTGCTTGATGTTTTCTGCTAAAGGGACTTTTCCTGTATAGAACGCTCATTTGAGACCATTAAGGGGCCCCTAGACCCAAAATTGCCTCTCAGCCATTTTTGTGTAGTTTTTAACAGCTGGGATCATTTTCAGGGAATCAACTTTATAAAAACTTTTTCTTTTGTTTTATTCCAGAGATCCAAGCTCAGTGAATCATTACCAGTCAAATTTGCATTTGAAGAATCACTTTTCATAGCTTCCACGTCAATAAATGGATGTGAACATATCACATCCAAGACTTCCCGTTTTCATTGGCACCATGCTGTTCTCTCTGTTGTCTTACTTTACTGGCACTATATTCTAATGATTTTGCTTGGTTTAATTTCAGCCATGACGGATCAATCGCAACACTTTTCCCCCCACAGTAGACAGTAAAGTTTTGTTCAAAATGTTAATTGGAAATGCATCTTTTTGGTTGTAATGTCTGGTACTGTATGTAGCTAATAAAATGTCCCATGATTTTTGTAACAAACTCATTGGGTTTATTGGTGGCTTCCATTAAAAGTGATTGCTATGGGTTAAGGATTTTTTAAAACTAATTTCTGCCTATAATTGTGAAATTACAGTAGTTAGGTACTTTGTTCAAAGGAGTAGTACGTTTGAAATCTACTACCACCACCTTTTGTTACCGTTACAATGGTGACTATGGGAGTACAACACATTTTGCATTTCAAAACCACCCAAGTATCAGGAGCATTCCAGACACACATTAACAATGGCAGAATGTTACCGTCACATTTAAATTATCTCCCTTTTGCTCTTTGCCAACAAATGTTTAATAATGAGGTTGAGGCCAGATGACCATTGCTTGCTTTCCCTTTTAGTTAAAATGAATGGCTCCAATTGCACCTGCCAATATAACAGTTAAGACATATTCCTCTTTCAGACCTGGGTTGCAGTGTCTATAATGGGGCTGCTGGGTAACTTTCTGTTAAAGCACCGTTCGTGTGTATGGATGGGCCTCACGGCCTGGGGTTGAATCCCGATGGTGCCAGTGTTGGCTTTGGGCGGTAGTCCTGCTGAGTGACTTAGCAGCAGCGTTGTCGCCCTGGACCCACGTCTCATCGTTGTCTAGTGACCGAAGCTGGTCAATCGGGCACCCTTGCTAAAGCTGCACTTTAAAGGTCTTACTCGAACCCATGTCCCCGGGGGACAATCGACACCCAGAAAAAGACCAAGTAATTGACCACTCAGGGCTAACTCTTCTTTTGCTCTACAACTAAAAACTCTTAAGTTCCATCCCTGTGTGACTGTAGAGCACAAAAGTATTTGTCGGTTTAAATGAATCGAATCCAGCCACCGTTGTTTGGTCACAATGCATTTATTTACTCCTTTTTAAAGTAGAAAAAGAACACACTTTATAGAACACATTGTAATAAATAGTACATCCGCTGTTCTGAAAAACGAATCTACCTTCCACCAGCTGACCAATGAGGAAACCGTAAAAACCATAACAAAACATATGGTGAAGACATCTTTGGCAGACAGCAGACAAACAGAAATCTGTAGCCTCTATATAATTAAATTATATAAAATCTAATTTGTGTTTCTTCCTTGCTTTAACAAAAGCTCAGCAATTATGTTTTTACATTTTTACTTCGTTTTCTTTCCAAGAAAGCATTTTGATTAACCATGATTGGAGATTAAAATGGAAGTCAGACTATGCATGCTATATGCGTTTATCCCGGACAAAGTCGATGGCCAGGATAAAAAATTTTTGGCTCCTCATTTGACAGTATAAATACGGTCCCCTTGAACTCTGGCCTCTGGTCTAAAACCTCCAAAGACAGCCCTAGACTTTCTTTTAGAAGTGTATTACTGCCCTTACATTTAATTTTCAGAGCACGATGTCCTCTAACACAACATTCATCGAAAATTGATAGATCTCTATAGTTCCTCATAAAATAAAATACATATTTTCTGCAAATTCTTAATTTATCAAAATATAAACCTACATGATTGTAAAAATTTTATATAAACACACAGTACTCCTAACATGAACACGCCTATTATCAGTAGTCTTTGACTGTATTTCAACCCACTAGATGGCCAGCATCTCTTACTGCGTGTGGATTTATAAGGTTGCGTTAACTGACACCTGAGAAGCAAGTCTTGCACGTAAGAATATTTATTTGATTTGTAAATGCCTGAATGTCATCGCTCCATAAAAGTTGTAACTGACTCAATCTCTTTGACATCAGTCGGGGACTGGTGTTGCTTCACTGAAGGTTGTCTAGTGTTGGTTTCACCTTGGGAACAGGAAATCCCCAACTGTTGTAACTGATCGCTATAAATACAAATGGAGTCACTGTTGCTTGCAGGGTCATACAGAAGAGGGGGGGGGGGGTGGTGGCGGAATTGCAAGGGGCAGGGGTTTAAAGAAGAAGGGGTCCTGCTTCCTTTCAGGTGGTCAATGCGTGTCACTTCCTCTTCGGGGCCACAGGTCTTCCTGCCACTGGTGCCACGCCCTCACCCCTCCGAGCGTGTTGGTGGGGTGTCACATAGAGCTCTCGTAGGTCATGGGCGTTTCTGGAAGAGTCTGTGGCGCGCCTGCTTCTGTCCCTGTTTTTATTTTGACAGAGGAATAAGAACAGGGGTGTCTATTACGACAATTTAGGCCTTGGAAACAAGGTGTATGGACTCGGCGAAAACCTGCAGACACTGCGGCCCTCCAGGACTCGAGTCTGACACCCCTGCGCTAGAAGCTAGAGCTGCTTTACACAAACACCAGCCTGGCTCAGCTGGTAAAGGCACTTGTTTGAAGTGCAAGCTAAGCCCAAGGCCCTAGACATCAGTGCTTTGAATCTGGGCTGTAACATAAGCCTCTTACGGGGGGGGGCTCTGTCCTCCCTGGGCTAGCGTTGGCTTAAATCGGCAAGGTTTCCTCTGGTTACTGTTGCATGTGCGCCGCCCCCTAGCTGCTCACCACCAGTACTACAGTACTTCAGCCTGCTTTACCGCCCCCCCCCCCCTCACACCGTGAGTCATGTTGTCCCTTATCGTCAAGGTGACATTTGGCTATTCCAACAGGAAAATTAAGTTGGGTGGCCGTACCAGCTTGGGTGTAAACCCAGACAAGAGCAGCATTGTGTTCTCCTAGCGCGCAGCACAAATCCGTAAACAAAGGCAGCCGAGGTACATGCAAACAGCGGCAGCTGATGGCCGCAGTCAGATAACGAAGGGACTGCTTTGGAAATAGCGGCCTGCTAGTCAATGCAAATCAGCACATTAATGCCACGTTAGTCTGATAACGGTGGGAACGGTGTATTCAACAGAGAACGGGAAATGTTTGGCTGTACTTGGCACTGCTGTGCTATTGTTATAATAAATGAGACGGGCTTCTTCAGTGGCAGATATGTTGTGTTGGGGGCAGGAGACTCACAATAATGAAAACACTACAATAATAAAATGAGTCGATATTTTTAGGAAGGTGGGTGGTCCATAGTAAGATATGTGATAGATCTAGGTTGGGGGTGGTTCACAGTAATGGTACAGGAATGTCCAGCAGCAGTCATTTTTAGGGTGGGGGCATTTTTAACGGAACATTTTTTTTGTTTCCGAGTAATGGTCTGGATATTTACAGTGGTTGACCACCAGGGGACTCACCCTCCAGGTGCGGGTTCCAGCTGGCGGGGTCCCTGGGCTTCTGCAGCAGAATTGGGCCGGTTAGGCCGATGATCAGGGCGCCGATGGGAGCGGTGATGAGGATGGCCAGCACGGCCACGGTCAGCACGTCCATGCCGTGCTTCACCAGCTCCGGAGCCTGCTTCCTGCGCGCGAGGTCCAGCGCCGTCGACCCGATGGCCGCCTGCACGCGGTGCCAAACCCAGAGTGAGCGATTTTGGCCCGCCGGGCCGCTTCGGCAGCCATTATCGCGCGGGTGCGTCTCGGGAGCCCTTACCTGTACGGTCGCCTTGGGAACCCAGGCCAGGGCGATGAAGACCCGCTCCTTTAGGTTGAAGCCGGCGAACATCACCATGAGGAACGTGAAGAGGATGCGCACGACCAACGCGATGCAGAGAGTGCCCACGCCCAGTCCTGGAGAGAGAGAGAGAGAGAGAGTGTGTGTGTGTGTGTGTGTGAGAGAGAGAGATCGTGTAGACAACCAGCTCGTACCACAGAACCGCCGAATGGAGCTCAGGAAATGCCATGACAGCAACAAACCAATGTTCTGTCACTGGTGCATTACACCATCTGTCTGTGCTGCACCACAATACTCTTTTCACATTGAATACTGAAGAAGACGGGCCTGATGCCCTCTGGCTTCGTCTAGAACATTCTCCCGTGTGGAGAGTGGAGCTCTGTCAGCTGTATGCTGAGGCCCTTACCCACGGTGACGGCATCCAGGGTGGAGACTGTTATTTCTGCTCCAATCAGCCCGAAGAGCAGAGGCTGGAAGATCTCCCAAGCCCCGCCCACGACCTCCTCCACGGCGACCTGGCAGGGTGAAAAGGAGACATGCTGAGACGCATATTTTTACAGCAGCAGAAGAAATGCCAGTCAAAGGCTTATCCAAAAGTCATACAAAATCAGTCTGTAGTTACAAATAATGTGAGAAAAAGCAGCTGGCTGTGGTGTACAGCAGAGCTTATTTTAGAGGCATCTTTAAAAATATAAAAGTTGGAAAAATAAGATCAATAAGGTTTATTTTCTTTAATATTTACACGGGGGGGGGGTTACCTTGGAGTCCCCCCAGCCAATCCCTGCCAGGAAGGCCAGCACCAGCGTGCACAGGCCACCGGAGCCAGGGAAGCCCACCAGGTTGCTGCCAAACACAGCAAAGATACACAGGCCCAGGAGCAGGAAGGAGCGCTTTATCACCAGGCTTTTCTGAATTGGGAAATGTGTACACACACACACACACAAACAATTAAATGTCACAGACCATTCAGCAACAGAAAAGTGAGAGTGAAAATTCTTAAACTAATATTCTAACCAGGACACATCAGTGCCAGTCATTATCAGAATGGATCCTCCAAACAGAATTCACAGTAATCCTCAAGTTCTTACCTGGTCTTTACTGGGGAAAAAGCGGATGAAGAAACCAAGAATCACCCCGGCAACCATACCCCCCGCAACCTCGAGGACCCCTCTGAGCAGATTGTACCAAGTGGAGCCTGCGGGGGACACCGGCCAGGAATTAAGTGTTTCTCACTGGCTCACAATATGGTTCATTACAATAATTAAGAAAAGATACTCTTCAATTTAATTGGGTAATTGTTAAGTTAAAATACACGATGTAGGCTGTCGATACATGATCTAGAACCCTCCTTTCTGTTTTATCTCTGTCCATCAACGACTTAATGTAAAATCTTTAAGTAATGTTTAATTCCTTCGCGCCCTTCTTGCACCCCCTTGTGGAAACAACGTGCGTAACAGGAAGTGCCTAAACACATCCTGTACGTTTCATGGCAATGCGGTAATTAGGCAAATTTTGCAATACATATTTGAACATAATCAAATCTCTTATTTTCTGGAACAGATTGGTCAAATGTAACTTTTTTTGGTCAAGTACAACCCTGCTTCAAAGTCTGACACTTAGCGACTAAGATCTGGTGTTCAGGTGGAAGGACTCAATGTCCAAGAGTCCAAACAGACACTCAGCCGGTCCAAACAGACACGAGCAACAGCCTTAGTGTGAATGGTGACGTCACCATATGGAGTCAACACCTTGTTTAGCTCCCCATCTTCAGCTAAATTAACTAATGTCTTTCCAGGAACAGTATCGCACACATTGGTCCACACCCATTATGTGTATGAATACATCTTCCTAGTGTAAACATTTCCAGTCAACTCCACCTTTTCCGTTCTCCAGTGTGACTCATCTTAAAACGGTAACAATTATTGGTGTAAAGTTATAATTTCTGTGACTTCTAAACCATCTCCAATAGTATGTAAATATTTTCTAAATACTTTATTGTCCACTAAATTATATTTACATAAGTAAAACATCTCCAATAGTATGGACATATTTTCAGACTGTGTACACCACAATCTTCCACAAAATGATATTAGCAAAGATGACCCATAGGGGGAGGTAGAGGTTAAACGTATGAAAATTTGTCTTGCGGTTAATATTTGCAGAACGATGTCTTATCCAGTTGATTAAAGATGTATGCTCAAAGCGGGGTATATTAATATAGTTTACACCATAAAATGACTCCAAAACTGAATAATGCATTAAAGCAATAATAAAATAAGGAAACATTCAGAAGCTGTGCATCAATTTTCTCTTGCCAACTAAAACCTTTATGGCAGGATTTGTAGAATCTACACTTCATAGCTCATTTATTCAAATTTTTCACCTTAGAATCGGCAGCCAATTTAGACCAAATAAACGAGGTGAGCCGAGTGTGTGTAATGCACCCTGTGGTCAGCAGTACCTGTGGCGAAGGCGACGCCCATGCAGGTGGTGAAGCCCGTGATGGCCAGGACGTCGTCGAAACTGCCGGCCGCCATGAGGAGCGTGGGGATGCCCTGCTCCACGCCGTACCCCTCCTTCTGCAGTAGAAGCATGGACGGGACCACCACGGCGGGGGACACGGCGCCCAGCACGAACCTGGAGAGGACAGGGTCAAAGGTCAGGGCCCCGTCGGCTCCTCCCACACTCATCCTCCTCTCACAGCAGGCTGACCTATGAGGAGGCCCCCGAGCTCGTTCCTTACCCCAGAATGAAGCCCCAGATCCACGGTAGACCCATCAGAAAGTGTGAAGCGACAGCCACTGTGCAGGCTTCAATTGTGCAGGGCCCCACCGCCACCCGCAGGCACACCATCTTTAGCTTCTTCAGAGCCTAGAAGACACGCGCAGCACCTCACGCATTAAAAATGATCCACGTTACAGACAAAGGTGCCAGGGGAAGGCCAGAGGCTGAAGCATGAATGACTGTCTGTTGGGTCTTTGCTTACTGCATGTGACAGTGTGAGAAGAACTCAGAAGGAAAGCAAACAGCCATTTTTGCTCATTACAACTACTACTATTTGCCAAGTAGATTCCCTTAACACAGGCAAGTTACATAGCGCACGTATGCACACAATAGTTGTTTTTAAATGCACCGGCTACCCATATGAATACCTGCAGAAATAGTTAATGTGAAGTTCCTAGCTCAGATAACAAGGTTACAACACGCTGAGAAACTCCAAGGTCCTCATGAACTCAGGCTGCACCCTCACTTGAGGGTTCAACAGCAGCGTCCTTGGAGGGGTATGAGACGATAGCCTTGAGGTTGCTAGCGCCTGCTTATCTTTGTCTCGCGACAAAGGCGAGGGAACCGAGGGTGACGCACCGAGCTGTCCAGCCCCAGCCCCGCCCTGGCCAGGATGATCGCCAGGGCGATGTTCCTCAGGGAGGCCGACCATTGGAAATCGATGTAGACGGCGTCCGTTACCACGGGGATGTTGCGCAGGGTGAAGCCGGCCAGTAGCATCCCTGCAGGGAGGAAGAACAATGCCTTGACATGGCGGGCACAGACCGGACCAAACTGGTTGAACAGGCAAAGAGGCTGGCTGCCCGAGTCTCGAGTACAGCTTCCCAGGTGACACAAGCAATATCTACTTTAACAAATATTCAGAACTCTGTTCATATGATTGTACGTTTAACTTTTAATCTGGAAATGTTTCATTTTAAGCACTACCATTATCCAAAGAGCTCAAACAAATACCCCGTCCCATACTTCTCCCTCCGATGTCAGAAAAGTGTAAACACCCAATACAACATTCATAAAATATTACAATGGTAATATTTAATACATTAGGAATTGCAAAGAAGAGCACTAATATTTAATTAAATATTTGCTTGCCAAACAATGCTGAACTGGGGTCAAATTCCTTGGCTTAATACATTAAGCATGCTTTCATATGTCAAGATATATTTGCTGGGGCAATTCGGGTCGAGTGCCTTTCTAAACTGTACAATGGCTTAAAGCAATCTTTCTGATCCCCTCATTCCATTCTGAGGCATAATATGCACGGCCAAGGACGCCAGGACTCTGCTTGGCGAACACACCCAGCCGCAAGACAAAGTAAGCGAAGTCCTCCGGTGTGATTGTGCAAGATGTGTGCCCGCTGTGCAGTATATCTTATGGGCCTCTGACTCAAACGGACCGAAAAGTGTTTTCACAGCACTGATAAAAACGACCCACCCCACCAATCACCGAACAGTACAGAACCAGTTAACAAAGGAAGTTCTCTCAGTCTCAATATATTTTATGGCTTCAATGCTGCAACACGTCCTGAGAGAACTTCATCTTGTTCTGACATGCTCTTGCTTGACTGATTGCTGATTGATCTCTTTGGCGACTGAAGCTCAAAGCCGTTCAAAACCACTGCAGGGCAGAAACTAGACAGGAAAAAATAAAAAATCTTTTTATTTTATTTTTTATCTCTACCCAAAAATCTCTAGGTTGTATCATAAGAGCAAAAGCAGAACACCCCTTTATCTCCAATGCTCTCTTGAACTGAGAAGTGACAAGAGTACTGTGTTCCGCATCAAAACAGTGCTACAACTCCGAAAAGCTTGCAACGTATACACATCACGTTACGTCTACGGGTAATCTCTCAGTAAAACGAACACATAGTCATCTTATTTGACACATCTGGTCAGTTACCAAGTTACCAATCTACCTGGACCACTGATTTTTCTGACCAATTTAAATTGTATCGACAGAGGTAATTGTGAAAGTATTTACATAAAGTCTAATGGCTGGTTCAAGATTAAAAAGAAAAAAACATTTGGAGATAGAGGGTTTAAATAATGCCAAGCTAACATTTTAAAGGTATGCTCATATACAGTGTGTAGCAAGCCTTTATTTTCTTCTTTAGTTTTTTTTTATATTCTTTTTTTTCTTCTTCTATAACTGTTCTTGTCTTCTTTTTCTCCAAATTGGCTCAATGACTTAATTTTGTTTCAATTCCCTGGAAAAAATGATTCCGTTTGGTGTGTTGTGATAATTCAATTAAAACATTGCTATATAAAAACATTGAATTACTGATTGGCTTTATATCAGCAAAAAACTGAAAAAAATTGAAAGCTAGCAGAAATTTCAGATACAATATCTGACATTACCAAAATGTATGTATCACCGTACCCCTGAAAGAACATTTTTAAAAAGGCCAGTGGGCTCGAGTTTGTTACTTTAATGCTGTGTTTCTGAACCCTGGTCCTGGAGGGCCGCTGGTTTTCATTGTTACTCTGTACTTCATTGGTCAATTAAAGCAGCCAATAACACAGTTAATTCACACCTGGTTTGTTGGGTCTGAATTGGTGGCCGATATTAAGGCAAAAACAAAAACCAGCACACCCTGCGGCCCTCCAGGACCAGGGTTGAGAAACACTGCTTTAATGAATATGCCAAGCAAGAGTATTTATCTTCCTTCCTTCCTTCACCTATTCAATATCACTGTCATGGTAACTCGATCCAACTGTGCATTTCAAGTGGTAACGCTGGCGCTGAGAGAAATGTTAGAGCCACCTGGGCAAAAGGGCAACACACATGGGAAAATCAAACACAGGGCTTCCAGCATTACCAGAGTAAGAAAATTAAATTAAATCACACTATCTGAGAGGGGAGAGGGGGGGGTGGGGGGTTCTTTTGAACACATACGGCAACAGGCACCGCTGAGGCCCAGCCAGCAATGGTGCAGGAACTAGAGAGCCTATTAAGGGCACAATCTGAGATTCCAGCTATAAATATTCTCAAATGTATCAATGAGATTAAAATCTAAACACTAGATCCACAATTATTTGTGATTGAAACATGGGAAATGGAACACGTGAAATATATAGAATTTTGGCTAGTTAACTTTCTTTTTTGACTAGACAGCTAGCTAACGTCAGACCACCAGAAACGGACCTTTTGTCAGTAGAAAATACAGAAATGCAAAACATCACAATGCATTTTAACCTGTTCTCATACAAAACTCAGCCCTGTCTTAAATGGGATTGAAAACTACAATAAAAACAAGTTGAATACTTGATTATTGACAAGAAAGCCTCTGAATCTGATTGGCTTGCTATTAAATCTTTGCTACCTCTGTTGATTCTTCCTCTTCGTCTTCTCTCTTTTCATAGTAAAGTAATTTTTAAAAGTAGATCCTGTTATATGACGTAGAAGCCGAACGAGCCGGGCGACGCCAGACAGATTGTTAAAAAAAAAAAACAGAGCCTGCACTGAAGGGAAACTATATTTCGGTGAGGGAAACGGGGGAACACAGCAGGTTGCGTTTGGTTACATCATGCTGATATCTCCTTTGAATAACGTCAATATTATCTTCTACGAGATACAATATGCATGAACGAGGGTATATCATTTTGTTTTTATTTTCAGGTTAGCTTGCGAGATAACATTAGTTGTAAAAATGTATCTTACAACCTTGTTACGTTAGCTGACGATAAATTAATATCGTAACACAGACGAGAGCTTGGCTAGCTTAATGCTGAAACAATGTATCCATTATAGTGTACCACAGAGGGTTCAACTTTCACGAACAAATTTCACAAACATACTAACCGCGTCCATCTCCTCAGAATCGTGAGGAGACGCAGCCTTTGTGTGCAGGTTTTGTGTGTAAGCAGGAGGGAGGGGCATCGACCAGGGTGAAGAGACCGTCTTTTTGAAGCGACTGGGCTACGCTGCTCACATAAGCCTACAATTTCAAATTTAGATTTTTTTTGATCAATTTGAAACTGTGGCGGTTGAAATTAAACTGTGGCGGGCCGCCACATTTTAATACATTAATGGGAAACACTATGTATATATATATAATATATCATGGTAATTGTACAAACCCAGAAGTGGAGGGAAGGGTGGTAGCCTGGGTAATCGGATGTGTCCCACAATTTTGCCTCCAGCGACTGCACAGATGAACACCATTGTGATGCCAAACAGATTCCCCCCTGGAAGACACTCCTTTCCCGTTATGGACCACACCACCCCGAACAACACAGCAGCCATGGCCACTGCAAGAGAGATATGGAATCAGCAGGAAGCATAATATTATTTTAACCCGTTGGATCAAATTGTTCATATTAATGACATGGACAGCAATGTTCATGTTATTTAATATCAGAAGGATCAAAGTTTAATTAATTCATTAACGTCATACAGAACAAATTGTTTCTTCTCACATTTTACCCCACATGGACCAACTTGTTCTGTTATTCATCACATGGACCTAACAATCAATGTTCACATTACTGAACACCACACACAAATCCACTATTAAAAACAAACTGTGGAATTGTGAATTGCTCATCACATTAGTCATCTTTACACAGACGATGGTAGGAGTATTTTGGGTAAATTCTCTCATTTCCTCAAAAATAATCGTTGCTCCTGCTGAATCACTGAGGTAATCTATCTCAAGTATAATGCCGATATAGTTAATCTAAAGGCTTATCTTTGATCTTTTTCGGCGTACACGGGTTTCCTTTTGATCTGCATGCGATGCAGCCATTATCTTTACATTGCATTAAAGTGCTCCGTAGCCCTTCTGTGATGCTACCTTTGGTGACGAGGGAGGCCAAGAGGCCCCTGGGGGGGCGGGGACGGGGACAGGGGCAGGGGCAGGGCTTGCGCAGCTTCCCACAGCATTTGGTAGGCTCCGTGTCGGTCTCCGCGCCCGGCGGAATGCTCGTGATGAAGATGGTCTCCTCGGTCACGTCGGGGCTCTCTGACCGCTTCGCCACCACGTCCACCGGTTTCACGTTTGTCTGAACGCAGAGATGCAAGGCCAGTGTCCACAAGGCTAATGACCTCAGCGGGCAGTCACAGCAGCCCGTTCTTTAAAACACCTTTTTTACATTATAAGTTTGGTCAAACTTTTACATGTAAAGTTATATAAATGTGTGCACACAATATCAACAATATACACATATATAATGTACGCACAATTGAAAAAGTCACTAGTCAAACACAATGGTAAGAAAAGACCATTTTTAAACCAAAAAAACTATTTTCCTATACTGCCTACTTAAATCAAGCATGTGTCCTCATGAGTAAAAATACCAGTAAAAAAAATTATAATAATTATAATAAAAAAAGAATAAATGGTATGCAAAGGTCCTACAGATAGAATGAAGCAAGAAATGTATCAGAGAGCTGCACTCATAAAATTAAGAGCAATGCAAAAAGGACCGTTTTATCACGGTGACCTTCAATTTAATACTTTCAAAAAGGTTCCGTTTTTTCTATATTTTAGCAGAACCTGTCATACAGAACTGCTGAGCAAAAAATGGAAGGCTCATTTCGATGCTACCATAGACAACAATGTTGACTTTGTCCCTTTCTTTCACACCTATGTTTAACGGCTCACCTGTAAATGTTGACACAGGGATTAGTCATGTTAACTAAATAGCTTTAACAATAGTAGGGAGAGCAACAGTTCAGAAGAGTTTAAATGAGGCCAAGAATCAAAAGCAGCCCAGAATACTACAAACAGTGTAGCACTGATTACTTCATTTAGGCATTAAAATTTATTTATGAATTTCCAAGGCTGAATTTTGCGGAAGATGCTTGTGTACAGCCAGAAAGATTAAAATATCATAATACAGCGGTTATGACAACTGTTCAAATTAATGAGATGCCTTGAATTGAACCTTCTTTCACTTTTTTGTGGTGGCTGAAAAGTGTTGAGCATCATGTGTGTACTTCTTTACGGTTGGTGACTACATTTTTGTTCTGTTCTGTTGCTTTGCACACGTATCACTGACAGGTGAAAGACACTGAGCTGTGTGTGTGTGTGTGTGTGTGTGTGTGTGTGTGTGTGTGTGTATACACACACACTCACACACACAAACTGCCCTCCAGTATTATTGGCACCCCTGGTAAAGATGAGTAAAAAGGGTTATAACAAATTCTCCGTTTGGTGAATTAGCTTCATCTCACACTGAAAAAATTAAACAAATCCAACCTTTAATTGAAGTAAATTTATTATGAGAAAAAAAAATCAAGAAATAATTATTTTTAACAAAACCCCATGTGCCACAATTATGGGCACCCCTGCATTTATATATAGAATAAAGTAATATTTTTAAATATTTGGTCACATATCCTTTGCATGCCATGATGTCCTGATGTGTGACCCAACAACATCAAAAGACTCTTGATATCTTATTTTCTGGTACTCTTACAAGCGATACAATTAGGGGATACAATTATATGAAAAGACTCTTGATATCTTATTTTCAGTTACTCTAGCAATACTATAACGTCTCTGTATTTGAATGGATCTCTATGGGAATTGGGGATGGGACTAGATTTAGCCGTAAATTATGCAGTATGGAATACATGGTTGGTAAAATGGCTGTAAGTCATCAAGTGTCTGAGGTATCAAACGAACCTCAAACCATCACTTTCCTGTAAGATATGCAGTAGATATGGATGGATCACTTTAAGGGTTGTTTCTCCTGACAAATTTTCCTTTTGAACTCTATGGAAAAATAAGTCAGGAGTAAAAACCTTTCAAGTTATCCATCCATATCTACTGTATTTCTGGCAGCAGAGTGACTGTTTTAAGGCTTGTTTGATACATCAGACCCTTGATAACTTAGCCATTTAGCCAACCATTTGTCCCATACTGTGCCAGTGTAATTTACAGCTAAATCTAGTCCCACCCCCCAATTCCCATAGAGATCCATTGAAATACAGAGACGTTATAGTATTTCTTGTAAGAGTACCAGAAAATAAGATATCAAGTGTCTTTTGATGTCACAGACATCAGGAAGTCATGGCATGCAAAGGATGTGTGACCAAATATTAAAAATTATTACTTTATTCTATATATAAATGCAGTGGTGCCAATAATTGTGGCACACATGGTTTTGTTAAAAATAATTATTTCTTGATGAGGGATTTTTTTTTCTGATAAATTCACTTCAATTAAAAATTAGATTTTTTTCAGGGTTAGATTAAGCTAATTCACTTTCACTAATTACATTTTTTATAACCCTTTTTATTTATCTTTACCAGGGGTGCCAATAATAGTGGAGGGCACTGTATACAATGTATTTTTTAATTAATACAAAAGTAATAATTTCCCCCAAAAAAGTAACAAATAAAAATGTGTTATAATATAGGTTCCATATAACGTTAGCCATGCCTTGCTAAAATGTGCTTATTTAGTATCAGACAGGGCCTATATGAAATATTGATAAACTATCCATCAAAATCAACCCTGTGGAGTGGCAAACGGTGGCTGATCCATGGAACCTGACATTTTAGCAAGTGCAAAACTGTAAGCTTCCCCTCGACAATACTACAGAAGCAATCTAATGAAATGGACGATTCAACCATATCAAGCTATATGGTACACACATTACTCAACTAACTGGAATTCATAGACACCCCTGACAAACATTTAAAACATCATTACACAATTTGTTTACATGCAGTTCCGGTCATTACAATGCATTTCAATAATAAATTACAGTTTGTTTCCCCCCGCTATATGACGTATAAGGTAAAACTAGTTAATTTACCAGACGTCAGGGGCACCTTCTGGACTTTACATTTAGCTTGGAATACTTTACCTCCACGTGGTTATCAAGCGTTACCAGACCATCCTCCGGCGTCTGGGCGCACGGCTTGGGCACCTCGCCGTCCATGGCATCCCCGAAAATCAGTCTCGGACTAGCTGAATTGTGCACGTGTTACCTGACAAGTGAATTGGCAATCAATGAAGCGTTCCTACGCGAGTAACAGCCTTCTAACGTCCTAATTAAGACGTCACACATTTAAGTAGCCACCACCGTATTAAATCCACATAAATTAGCATGACTAACTAAAAACCAACCTCCAACGGCAACACTGCGTTAAATTACCCTGCGAATCCCGTGTGCCGTGTTGCCAAATACTTAATTTGTATCCCCTCAAATATTCTAAATCCCTCCACCTTCAATCGACTCCCACGGCAATTTTCAAGACACTCCTCCTCTTAGAATCATCCATGTATTAACTTGAATACATATTTACACTTCCCCCGTGATTTTTTTTTTTATAAACCCAAATCTTGCGAAATAACCCCAAGTATGGCAACCCTGCTTGTGCGTCGTAGATAATCCGAGTATTCACACCATCTGGCTGTTCCTTGACTTTCCCCATGCATTACAGTCCATATGGCACTTTTAAATACGATGTTTTTTTTTTTAACCAAATAAACACGTTGTCAACTGCAACTAGGATAACATTAGAAAACAGTGACACGCAGGTAAACTTAAACCGTGTCAAACCAAATGTGTTCCCACAAACAAGGAGCGTAATAGTAACGTTAGTAACGTTACATAGCGTGGAAAGGTCTCAATTTATTTCTGTACATTAGCGTAACGTAATCAGGATCAAAACGTGTCATGAATATGAAAAGATACCACGTAGGTTGAAGAAAGCATAGTCTAGTTGGAGAATCTCAAGCAGGCTATGCTAGTATGCTACCTAGCCAATTTAGTACGAGCCTGTTGCGCATCCTGTCGGATCACCCACGTTTTCAGTTGGTTAGCTAGCTAATGAAAATGTGCGTAAATGACAGCGTAACAGATAACACATTAACTTGCTGCGCTAATATTTCTTCGATTCCAAATGACGACCTTTTTTTTCCTGGTCATTCTTCAACCAAAGTGGCCAGCTTATAGCTTGTATAAAGACTGACATTTCGAAAAACACTTCCCCTTCCTGCATATTTCCCGTCTTACGTAGCTCCCTAGCATTTAGCATCACAGCTGCTAGCAGAACAAGCACTCGGGACATGAGTGGCAGAACGCGCACGCCCCGCAATAAGTCTCGGAAGCATGATAAAAACGCGGCGCTGAACGCCTGCTGGCCAGAATTTAATTCCACCATTTATGCATAGCTAACGTTATGCCAATCTGTGTGATCCCTGACAAAGCGTGTAGGTACTATGCGACTGTTCGCTATAACGTTACAGAAAGCACGCGCTTTTGCTGCAGGTAAAACCATCTAACGTTAATTTATCCAACGCTAGGCGCAGGTACGTTAACGTAACTTCCACTTTCAATTAAATCGACTGTTTACAATCCCCATGGTAATTATAATTTACCCACATTGGGCAACATTTGTCATTTCAGAATCAGTGTCACGTCGAGATCAAGAGCAGTTTGCATAGAACATCTGTGGAGAATCGTTCCAATTTTTCGGAGCATTTACAATCAAGATAGCTAGCTAACGTTAGATGCATGGTTGGGTAAACTAAATGGTTAACGTTATACCAACAATGTAGCGCTCATGTCAACCAACGTTACAGTATTAGCCAATCAACTAGACATGAGAAGGTAGCTAATCCCAATTTAGCACAAACGCGTTACAACCGATTGCCTGTACTGTGTACATGGGACGTTGCGGCGGATTTATAATAACGTTTGCCGTCTAGCAAACCAGCATCATCTACGTTCATTTAACGTTAGCCAGTGATGGCCACCCAACTAAAGGTATTACTTTACCAAGCAGCAGCTAGCTAACGCTACGTGGTCTGACGTTACACATTTGCTATATTATCTTGCTTCCAACCTTACGGAAATTTAGCTAATGAGTAAAACTTATGTTATTTCTCTAAAATACAGTTACTACATAATATAAACACTTAAAATACTCACTTAATGTATGCCAAAATAACTATCCCAACACATTACCTATGAACTGGCCCTGAGCCGAGATAACGGATTTCAGAGATGGAAACGACAGTAACAGATTAACGATGGGGTGGCCGACTACGAGTACCACGGCGTTGAAAGGCTAAAGCGAGGGTATTTCGAGGAGGGCATGGTACACACATCGGGGTTTTCTAAATATGTTGGATTACGCACTAACAATTTACCATTGACAAATTCCAAGACCACACATTGAACCTGAAACGTATAATAATGATTCACATCAAGTTAATTAATTACATATTGGGTAAATGATCATCGTTGTTCAGTGCGCTTTAACCTGAAGTCTGAAGGAGCAGAGTATGAACAGACAAACTGTAATCTGGACGCATGCCTAAAACCTGTCACCCAGAATAGTAGCCTACACTGCGTGTACCTTACCTGAAGTCCTGCACTAGAGCCCTGCGGTAAATACGTTACACGAGGAATGATTGTACCGATGGACTTCGTTATTTTACGTCTGCAGTTTCATGCCTTGCAAAACCATCCCACCAAAGCAAGCATTCTAGAATTAACACTGTATACGTTTCCAGTGTGATTTGTCAATTAAACAATTAACTGCTCTCATTAAGCTTTTTTTAAAGCTTTTTTTTTATAGCTTTCCTAAATATTTTCATTTCCAACATTTGATGCTTTGAAGAATTGGAATAACCATTGAAAACATTTATATATAAATGCAACAGACAACATGGATTCTCTAAAAGCTGAGTTTATTACAAATTCGATAACTTTTCGGTTAACCGTAGTGCTTGAATCAGACAAGTTTGGTTCACATGGGGAACACAAATCTACATTTTCACTCTGGTGTACTGGACAGAATGTCAGATTGTACCAGCTCTGGATGGAAAGGGTTAATCCCATCCTATTAAAGTAAAAAAAATATTCTGCAAGGTCCTCATTTGCTGGCTTTGTTCTGTCAAGACTGACTGCTATAGGTATATCCCAATGGAAGACACCTTTTTTCATTAAAAATTTTTTTTAGATCACACAGGAGGCTACACTTAACTCTATCATTTATACACTAAAACTGAAATGATATATAATGTTTTTTTTAATCCAGAAATGAACTATCATTTTAAGGCAATGTGGCAGTACAAGTGGTCATTAACTGGGCTTCAGATCAATTTCCAGATTATTTTTGACAAAAAGTAAATATATATTTTTCCTCATTAGAGAAAAATGTCATGATTTCATGTAAGTGCTGAAAGGTTACATTTAGAAGCTCCCATGCTGCCTTCCTGGGTCCAAAATAAGCACTTCAGAGTCTCCAGCCTCCATCAATGATGTTTTCTGTTCCAGTCACATATGCAGACTACATAAAGGGAAAAAAACAGTTTCTCAAATAACTGCAATATTCATTTATTTTATTCATCATTATTTTACCAGGAAAGTCCCACTAAGATAAATATCCCTAATGTGAGGGTGTCCAAGAGGCAACATGTAATACATAAGTATTCACAATTTCACACACAAGACAACAAAGTACAAAAGAGGAAAAACAGGCTTAAGATGTTTCAAACACATTTTTTTAATTCTGCCAAGGCCTCTCAAACTTTAATGGTTTTTGCAGCATGTTTGAAGACCAGGATGCATTACAATTAAAAGCCATCTTTCTGAATTCAGTAGATGGATGATGTATTTTAAAAAGCTTAATAGAACTGGGACACAGATTGTAAAAGTAGCCTGTGTATTGCATCACATAGTGCTGATGTACTAGTCATGGATACATGGTAATCACTAAGCGTAAACAATAATTCACCTTAATCCCCATTAGTTGGAGCGCATATTCTCTCAAGCCTACTTCAGCTCTCTAGGATTAAATCACTGTTTATCCCTTTGCCTTTAAAATACGCCAAATTCCTTACTATGGACTTCTTGAAAGCAGTAATCTGTGGCAATGTTTAATTTGATAGTACTTTGGCTGTACTCTCTCGCTTTCTTTGCTAGAGGCAGTCAAACTTAAGACCAGGTTTACTTCAACATGTCTAAGATGTCCTCGCAAACAAAACACTTGAATTGCCATGTAAATGTACTGACTCACAAGTTTAAATCAGATGCGTGCTGCCACCAATTTGTGGTTATCACGCTCTCTCAATGCAGTCAGTCACATCATTTTTCATGACAAAAAGGTCAACACATGCCATGAAGTCAGTAGCGGTTATTATCAGTCGATTTCCGCTTACCGTCAGCCTCAGTGCAGTATTGATGTATAAAAGTGCTCACCTCATCCGAGGCCAGATACACACAGAGATGGGCCACTTCTTCAGCCGTGCACATCCTGCCCGTTTTCTGTCTGGCCAGGAAGTCCTTCAAGGCCTAAGGACAGATGTGGACCCATGAGGTGGAACCATTCAAGCATTTGACCACACAACACACCACATAGTAATCCGTTTGACTTCTAGATGAGGGCACCGCTTCAATTAAAGAGTGAGATGCTGTGTCCGTAACTTTGAAGGACAGCCCTCACTCTTGATGCTGGACAACACTGATCTTTACAATCACTGAAATTTACAAAATATTTCAGAAAGATTGATATTATTATTCATAATGGTCAGATGGAGCATTATGATGGTTTCAGAGTAGCCAGAATGACAGGTGGAATGACTTGGCAATCAGTACAACAATGTTCTCTGAAAATAGTCTTAAACAGTCTTCTGCTTTAGTTCACTCTCAGAAATAAAGGTACAATAGAGATATATTTTTGTTCTGACTTCCCAAATGTACCCTGAAAGTACAATCACTTGGGTACTAATAAGTATATATATTTAAAAAAATGTCCCTTCCACATATTAATTCTTGTGACAAAGGATTATGGCCTGACCGTTACACTATTTGTGCACTAATTATAAGTCGCTCTGGATAAGAACATCAGCTAAATTCCTAAAATGTAACTACAAAATGCTAATTTAAGTACCTTATACAAATTAAAAAAGGTACAAATGAATTATGTATTGCTGGGTATGGGTACAATGTTATGGACCTATAGGGTACATAACAAGCGTTTGTACCTTTTTAGGCACCTTTATTCTGAGTGCTCCATTGTATAAAATTATTAACCTTATTATCATACAATATTAAAGACAGCACAAATCAATGCTATCAAACTAAGATCCAAAGGAGGGACCCTTAAAGTACTAGAATGGCAGGAATATGGTCAATAATGTTTATCACAGCCTGGCTTTGCTCTAGCAATCCGATACCTGTTCCGGGTCAGGTCTGGCCTGGATTCGGTCTCTCAGCGACGGAGTGTCCACAGTCCCTGTAAACGCACAGGAAAGAACCATTGGAGAGACTTCATAGTGCCTAACACAACGCATGACATTTAACAAGTACCAGATATAGCTAAACACGGAGGTCACCAAGACAACAGACAGTACGTATATTTCCCATACACTTGTATGTAAAGGTTAGCATAACCCTGGGATTCCTATTGCTCTGCTAAGTATAAATGCCTCATTATCACTCTAGTCTGTCTTGTTGGCATAACAGCAACAGATAATACTATATGCATTCACAACAGGAAGAGGGTCATTTATACCATGCATTACTGGGAGGCATAAGCTTCCTGAACTTTCTCTATGAAAAATACAATATACTTAAGAATTTATAGCAAGTTGGACAATTATTGTCCCCAACGGCATGTGTACACGTCACACAAACGGGCTACAAGGCCGCCCAAATTCCAAACGGCAAGGCAGTATCAGCCAACCTTGAAGCTTTTTCCACAAGGTGATAACATTTGCCGCATTGTGAAGTTTTACTGTGTGACTCACAGGCAGGAAACGGTGACTAGGGTGAATGGAAACGGTGACTAGGGTGAATGGGAAGTGTGACTGACAGGCAGGAAACGGTGACTAGGGTGAATGGGAAGTGTGACTCACAGGCAGGAAACGGTGACTAGGGTGAATGGAAACGGTGACTAGGGTGAATGGGAAAGTGTGACTAGGGTGAATGGAAACGGTGACTAGGGTGAATGGGAAGTGTGACTCACAGGCAGGAAACGGTGACTAGGGTGAATGGAAACGGTGACTAGGGTGAATGGGAAAGTGTGACTAGGGTGAATGGAAACGGTAACTAGGGTGAATGGGAAGTGTGACTGAACAGAAGGATGTGGAGGCAGCGTGGCTACCTGGGCAGATGCAGTTGCAGCGTATGCCCTGCTCCAAGAAATCTGCAGCGACTGATTTGGTGAGTCCGATGATAGCAGCCTTCGATGTGCTGTAAACACACCTCTGTGGCACGCCTGAAGGATGGAAAGAGAACCCAAGTTACGGTTTTACTTAAAGTAATAACACTATAACTGCTGTGATTACTACCAATACCACTGAAATTTTACAAACTCGCTTAGGTTAACATTAGGGTAGGTATATGTTCAATATAGTACAATAAGCCAAATCTAACATTTTTAAACATTTCATGGCACAGTACAGCTTCCAAATAATGTAGTCAAATCCATACCTTGTAAAGTATATAGAGGATTCAAAGTCAACACTGTTTTTAAAAGCACCATTTTGAATTATCAAGCGGATGTACCATGTGACCAATCACAACAAATCTACTATTGGTGACATCAGCTTTCAGTATAATTGTGCCACCTATTACAGCTGTAACTTGATTGGGTCATAAGAAAATGAATTAAGAAACGTTGAGTCCTAACATCTGGCTTGTGCGTTTTACATTTTAAATTTCAAACCATGTCTTCCACGGGATAATACGGTTTCAATGTTTCACATAATATTGATGTTGGTAAATGATATGGTACTTGATGGCCATGTTTTAAAATTCTCTCCCATAACATCTTTGAATGTGAAAAATGTAATAAAAACAAATAGTACAAAAACAGCAATGTATTAGCACCAGGGGTGCCTGAACCCCCAACTATCCAACAGGATCTAATATTTCTGCATCTGGAACTGTGCATATCAGGAATCTCAAATTACAGCCCTGGAGATCTGCAATTTTTTGTGATTTCCTTACAATTAGCAGTAAATTTAGGTCTTGGAAACGAGCAGTTTGGCCTTAAATTATGCATTTAAGTGCTGAAGCCAAACACCAGACAACACCGCAGCCCTCCAGGACTGGAATTTCAGATCGCTGCATAAAACGAACTAACCTGGATAACAACCTCTTTAAAAAATATTTACATTATATAAAAATGGCATAAACAGCTTATGGCCGGAAAAGAAACCACTCACTTTACCTTTTATAGAAGATGCCACAGATGCCATGTTAATGATATTCCCAGACTTGCGAGCCAACATCTGAGTATAAGACATGATGAATGTCAAACAAATAATTCTGGAAAATTCAGTCCTTACACTTAACCACTTCAGTAGATTGAATCTAAAAGAAACGACAGCGAAGACATATCCACTCACAATTTATCACGGGTTCTTTTTAATGGCCATTGGGAATTTGTTAAGTAGAATTGTTCCATGGTGACAGTTCAGGACAGCACATTTAATGAAGGGTTGCATTTTGCGCCCCTGAGGTAAAGGCTGGAGGTATCATGCTGTGTTTCCTTCTTTGTAAAAGTTGGAATGCACAGTTTTCTCCTTTGGTAGAAAAGGGGGGGGGGGAACTGTTGTGATGTTCCTGTGTATGAGATGAGTTCCTGCAATGTGTTTCAGATGGGGAACACTGTGTTATGATTTCTCCATTCGTAAAATGGAGTGTGCTGTGTTGCATTTCTTCCTGCATATGAGATGGGGGACACTGTTGCGTTTTCTCGGTGTTGTAAATGTGGAGTATACTCTCCATCATTTTCTCCCACGGTTGAGATGGCAGACATAGCCGCAGGAATTGGTCACCTTGGGCAGAAATGCCTTGATCATCAGGTACATGCTGCGTACGTTGACATTCATGGTGAAGTCCCAGTCCTTCTCCTCACAGTCCAGGATTGTCCCATGATGAACAAACCTGTCAAGGACAAACACTGTCAGTCCTAGGGGACTATGGTAGCCTATCTGGTCCAGAAAAGGCTCCAGCATCTGCACTGCAATGTGCCAGACCTTCTGAACTGCTTATACAATATTTACAGTGCTAAAATTCAGGTCAAAGACAGATTTGACTAATATCTATGAATCTTTGGCTTTTGAAAAAAGAAAAAAAAAAGTTGAAAAGTTGTCAAAAAAGAGTCAGTCCAATCAGTGTCCAAATACACTATGCCTTGGCCTTGTAATGCTGGTAAGTTGACACTTACCCATGGACACAACACAACTGCTCACGTAATAATTTGAAATCTTGTATTGACACCATGTTCTGAAAATGTCAAGATATGCAGCGTGCCATCCAACTGTTCCAATGGACAACTGAACATTAAAGAACAGGCAGAGGGACATGCTCAACAGGTTTGGTAAAAATATTTTTTTTTTTAAAAGAGTACCCTGCCACATTGAAGAGCACATCGATGTGTTCCAGCTCATTGGCCAAGGCCTCAACTTGATCCCGCTTGGTCACGTCCACAACCTTGGTTTTAATGTCTGAATAAAAACATAGGTCACATTTAAAAACTTGTAAAACAGACTCCAGACAAGACAGAGGTCAACTTCCACAGTAAAAACACTCCAAGTCACGCGAGGTGATTTGTTCCCCGATGAATAGGATTACCTCGCAGGCCGTAGGACGTGTACAGAAAGCTACACAGCGCAGGCTTTTGACATCTATTTCCAGCCAGAAAAGCTGTTCTATATATAGATGCACTGCTCATATCTTGTGAGCACAGACACAGCCAATTGTATTACAAATAGGTGAGATGGTACCTCTGATTCGGGGAAAGGCATAATGTACCTCCATTTCAATTCACTTGTGCGAGTCTCCTACATGCACAATGTACTGTAAACCACAATGTAGCAGGGTTGTTGGCATTTCTTTAAAGGCAGTTTTTTAAATATGCAATTAAAATAGCATTCTTACGAGGGAACGCAAAGGAGTAGAATATGAGCCCCACCCAAACACGCCAGAAAACACGCACACGCAAAAGTAATCAGCCGAGTGAAATATGGTCGTGAAATATATACTATATCTCTATATACAGGGGGGACGGACAGTATCCGCGCTGTGACGTGCTCGCTTTTTGTTGTTTCGGCTCTGTACTCCAGAACATTGAATTTGAAATGGAACAGTGACTATGAGGTTAAAGTGCAGACTTTATGCTTTCCTTTTAGTTTTTTTTACATCCATATGGAGTGAACCATGTAGCAATTGTAGCCCTTTATATACATAAACCCCCCCCCCCCCCCCCCTCCCATTTTAGGGAATGAAAAAGTGGACAAATTAACATGAACTTAAATAGTCATCATATTTAATATTTGCATGCCATGACTTCCTGATGTCTGTGACCCAACAAAAAACTCTTGATATCTTATGTTCTGGTACTCTTACAAGTGATACTATAACCTCTCTGCATTTGAATGGATCTCTATGAGAATTGGGGAGGAGTCTAGATTAAGCTATAAATTACGCTGGAACAGTATGGATCACAAGGTATCAAACAAGCCTCAAACTATCACTCTGCTGCCTGCTATGCAGTAGATATGAATGGATCACTATTCCATTTCAAATCCAATGTTCTGGAGTACAGAGCCAAAACAACAAAGATTGTGTCACTGCCCGAATACTTTCCGTTCCCACTGTATATCATCATCTCAAGCTGGTTCCACAAACATGACAATGACTTCAGTCTTCTCCAATGGCCTGCAAAGTCCCAAGATCTCCAATAGAGAAATCCAATAGAGCACCTTTGGAATGAGGTTCGCAGCATGAATGTTTCACCAAAAAATCTGCAGGAACTCAGTGATGATATGAAGCCAGAAAGGATCAAATTCCTTATTGCTTTATTTTTACTACCACAAAAATGTATGTATATTAGAGTATATAGCTTCTAATTAATGGAATTAAGCTATATAAGCCATGTTCAACACTTGAAAGGTCAAGGCCAAAAAGATGCCATAGTGGAACGATGAAAAATAATTCTAAAATCTGTTGATCAGGCCAATTTTTGTTAAAAGGATAAAAATTGGCCACAAGGTGGCAGCCGTGACTTGGCACTGGAAAACTTACTAGGATAGCTGTCCAGCTCCTTCAGCTTCTCACCATTGATATCAGTTGCCATGACCTGCGCTCCCTCTTTGGCAAATGCCTATATAAACACAAACAATATCATTTTCACCATTAATGACCAACTTAGTCGACCAACAGTTATTTTAAATATGGTATCAGTATTATGTTTTTGTTCTTTATTTCTGACTTAAGGTATAGACTATGCCCCACACTTTTTTTCCTTTAGGAGGCAGATGTGAGATTGTATTAATTTGTATTACATCCAAGGTGTGTGCTTTATTTAGTCGTATGGCTGTGAACTATAGCTCTCCTTATATTATTTTGCACATTTTTTTTCCGAAGAGGATTGAGAGCTGAGAAAACAAATACATTAAAGCTTGACAAACTTTATTTTTTATTTATTTTTAAATCATAGAAGTGCTTAAGTAGGCCACATATCTAGAACTGCAACACTTTATATAGTCTGCAGTATATAAAGAGGTGTTAACTAGTCTGAAGACGGTTCTGAGATTCATTACAAGGGCTGCAGCGCGACCAATTCCCTGTGCGGCGGCTGACAACACAATCACTTTTCCGTCCAACCGACCCATGATGCACCGCAAAGACTTAAAGGTGATGACCTGTGGCAAAGACAAAATACGTTTAGTCAGAATTCTCTCAATTTGCACATTACAACTGAGACAGAGCGATGCTAAAAAAAAAAAAACTAATAATCGTTTTCTTGCACTAGCCTACTTGTACAATAGAGTCAATCAATTTGAGTAACGTCACGCTGGTTCTACTGTGTAGTTGCACAGTATGCAGTATGCTGTGCTCTTTCCTATGGCGTCATTAAATGTGTCTGTGTTCCACAGTCGTGTTAGCCTACAAACTATATTGAGACAACTTCCGAATTTCCTAGTCTAAATAGCCTATTAACAAAGATTTTAGATATAAAAACAGAAGATACGCAACTGGCGCTTTTTTTCCATTGGATTTTTCGTCCGCACAAGGAGAAGTGATCAGGCATGCGCAGTAGTGTTTTCATTTAGCTTAGCAACTAAAGTTACAAAACGTAGCCTACGACAGGTATAACTATATAGTTCTGTGACAGGTGTGCTTAGAGTGGCGCGCATCTGACCGGCACTAGCCGGATTTAAAGTTGTTTTTCGTTGGATAGTCAAAATCATAACGGCTTGTACGTATTAGTACGGGGTCCTGACAACCTAGACATATAATCTAAAAAGAAAAGGGAGACTTTTGATTTCGTCTGTCTGATAATGACCCGTTTAGCGAACTGTTTTGTAAAAACTCCATTTACCTCCAGTCATTCTGAGCACCTGTTGTCTGCCTAATGAATTCCAAATGCGGACGTTCCAGCTCCGAAGTTGGACCTCTTGCTCCGTCTACCCTCTTTGCTTAATCAAACAGGATCCAAAATAGGCTGAAAGTAGCTTACCTGGGATATCGGTTCAACCAAATAGTGTTATTACAACGATAAGAAATAAATTATATAAGCGGTATGAAAATATTCTCCGTATCAGCAAAATAGGCGCACCGAGGTTAAAGTTCAGTGCTTCCTTCAGTAACTGCAACGCAACGTTATTCGATAACATGCTTGATTGAGCAAGCAAAAAGCTAGACCAGTTGACTTACTCCATATTCTCTTTCCTGAAATACTGTATTTGTTCTTTACTTTCGATGAAGTATAACCGTGTTAATGTGCGTATTGGAGACAGTGCCACATTTTGCATTCTTTGTTGTCGTTCATACCAAATGGTTGTTGGTGTAGTAGGCAATGCATAGTAGTGCGTTAGCTAAACAGGCTACGTTTGATTGTATCCGTTGGACGGTTCCCTCAGCGCAAGACCTAAATATGATAGCATTCTACATTAAGTCGCGATATCTATGCATAATGTGTAAAAGTAGTTAAACTACTGGAATTAATATTCAGATGGCTCGCTAGATTAAGCTATCGGGCTGCTACACTCCCGTTTAGCAGCTGTTTAAGAGGCTTGTCAGGCCTGGCACAGAGACGAGTTGTGAATCAGGAAGTGTGAATACTTTTGAACGTATTATAAATTTAATCGAATGCCTTGGACTACTTTTTGCACGTTTATGCGCATAAATTCCACGGAGCAACAACTTACCGTTTGCAGATTTAGCACACAAAAGAGCAGAACGGGAAATCTAGAATCCCCGTCTCCGCCTATTGAATAAAATCTATTGCCTTTACCGACCACTATCCTGTTACGCCGCACTTTCTTTGATTCTTATTGGACAACAGGTAAATAAATTGCCTGATGAGAGTGCAAAGAGTACTATAAAATATATGGTGCGTGAGTATTTTATCCAACCATGCAACACTGACTGCAACAATCTGATATAGCCTACGTGGCATTAAAAATAAATAAATAAAAAACGTGTAGTGCTGCAAAAGGCAATGCTTTGGATCATGAATCATGAGCAGTTCCTTTCTTTTTAAACTCCTCTTCCCATCACTTTGGTACAGGTACTAATCACAGCTTTCCATAAAAGTTTGCTCCAGAACTCTTATTTATTTATTTGCCTACTTCAAGATGGTTTGTAGCAAACCAAAGATGAATCAACCCCCAATGTGAGAAATGCCACAAGTATATATGCTCCCCTGGTAATCAGGCACAGGTGTCTTAAATAGCCAATCACGACCCAGGTGAGCCAAATGAAACAAGTAATAGAGACGTAACGCACATCTATACCTACATGCTGGAGAGTCTTATTGATCTGTTCGACAGTTGAAAGGGGGGTATTTTTTCCGACCATTACCGTGGTCTACCAGGTTGGTTGGTATTGCTGTGCTCACCAGAGCGCTCTTGCTTCCTAACAATGTACCAAACCGTTGATTTTGACACGCCCAATGTTTTGACGGCCTCTGATCATTCAGATTTTTCCACCCCACGATGGCCTGCTTTACTGATTCCACATTAAATTTCCTCACCTAGAATCAACTCTAGACCTGTTGTTAGCTTTCTCGTGCATGAACTAATGAGGCAACAACACACCGCTGTCCGAGAAACAGCTAAGCAACCAATTGTCAGATTATTCTTGGTCCCCCAAAATGGGGGAACTATGTATAGAAGGGCTCCGATTCCTACATGGTTCACCAGATATGGATGTGAATACCCACACATTAAAGCTCACAGTCCACACTTTAATCTCATATTTATTGTCTCATTTCAAATCCAATGTGCTGGAGTACAGAGCCAAAATAACAAAAAGTGTGTCACTGTCCAAAAAAGAAAAAAGGATCCAGTCATCCAGGAGGTGGAGCCATCAATCCATGAGATAACATGACTTTCATAATTCTACTCATCTCCCATGACAGAGCTATGATGATTGTACTAGATTGGTCATTTTAAGATTGACCACAGTTCACAGCATGTCAAATGCAGTGCTCAACTGATGATATAGCAGGGATAAATCATACACAAAAAACATAATGTTTTTTTAATTAAAATTTAGATTTTTAAAATCATCTTTTAAAAAGTTTTCAAACTTATTTTTCTTGAATTTATGTTATGCACTGCAATTCAACATTTGATCTTCTATGCTGCAAGTGTATCACACTGTGTGATTGTGATTTTACTCTAATTGAAAAGCTTAATATTATTGTAACCCATTTTATGGGATATGATGTTATGGACTCTTCCCTGAAAAACATATTAGGGGAGTTTTATGGACTTTCCCAGTAGTCTTTTTATTTAATGGGCAAATGATTGGGATGATTTTGCACTCATCTTCAAGCAATACACAGTGCTGTATGCCATGTATATTTTTTCTGTACTATCAACAATGGCAATTGAATGACAAATATGTTCTAAATGTTAATTCATGTTAGTAGTGGCCAGTTGAAGGACAATGTCTTCTTTCTGGATTTGTATTTAGTAAACACTTATATATACAGACTCATGTTTGACAATTACCTCAAGCTTTCTTACTTGCCGCAGGTTTTCACCTTCTGAGATTTCTCACTAAAGACCACAGGAAGACATCTCTGGAACATGAATGGTGTTTTGTGAAAGCATTGCGTCACATGAGATGTTTGTGATAAAGGCACAGGGAAATTATACTTTTAAATGTGAGCATCTGTTTTTGAATGTCATGCTCACTCTGTAATTAGTAGTTTGTAAGTACAGTTTTGACACTATCCAGATTGAGAGAGTTTCAGTGGTTATTTCATGTAGCTTTCATACATAGAGAGGGAGAGGAGAAAGAGAGTGTGTCTGGTTTTTATTTATAGAATGACCTCTCAGAAATATAATCAATATGTCTGATATTGTATAATTTCAGTCTACTGCACATGGTATGACAAATGTATGTAATTTGCCTTGGAATGGAAAGCATCTTGGATGTTTATAAGGATATAAATGTATCAGTAAAGCTTTGTGCAATTTGGAAAACAAAACCAAATTATAGCTTTAAGTAATATACTCATTACTTCAATTACTTCAATTCCCACTGCTCATTAAGTCAATCACAGTGATTTGTCTTTGCCACGCATTTTAAAACAAGGGCTCAAATCTTGAATGCTCTTGCCACACGGTATGGCTAAACTCATTTTATTAAGATGAAAATAGTTCAGAATATACCACACTGGATGTCTTTGGTTTGAAGACAATGGTATCATATTTAGTTTCAGTCTGCATTCAGGAAATCAATGAATGTTTTTTTCCTCTTCACACCACCCATGTAATCCAAGATGAGTCAGGCCATTTCTTTTTCACTACAAGCAATGTGTCGTTCAGAAACATCAGTAAGCATGCAAACATTGAGGTGATGTTGCCCTCTGAAACTTCAGTGAGAGTGCAATTATTTTCCTTGGCTGGGGATTGTGGTCTTTAGCTCAGCAAACGAATCATACCTCTTGTTGTACTGTGCGACCAGCTAGGGTCACGGGTTGAAACCAGCAGCAGACCTACCACCCGATTACAACTGAGGGTAGCCACAGGCCATTGCGTGAATAAATAAAAGACGGGTGGACGTAATAACACCGCTCTTTGCGACCTGTTAGGTTCTGGTAATAGTGTAACAAAAGATTCACGCTTAAACAACTAGGTCATGCTGAGAGATGACGCACAGCTGGGGAGATTATAGGAAAAACATCCTGCAAAATCAATATCCAACCATGTCTCGCTGTACATAATAACTCGCATGCATTACGGAAACAGAAAAGTGGACCTGAAAGCCACTCGACACAAAATATCTCACCATGTACAATCCATGAAACTGAAATAATATTTTATTATTGCAGCGTATTTGGAAGCGCCTTGTCATTATTGCACAACATGATTGCCCCTAGAGTCTCAGTGCAGGAGTCTATGAGTTCATACAGGAGCAGTGGAGACGTAGGCCTACGGTACTAGTCTGTCATACCTGTCTAGGGCGCTGTAGAACTATGCAGAGGGTGAACCACACCTGTGCCAACCAACTTCAGCCCAATGCGACATCGACAGGATGTTGTATCACCAGAACATCATACCACTTTAATTTGAATATTTAATTCCTATTAAAATTAACTCTCACGCTTCCATTCTCTCTCTCGCTTCCATTCTCTCTCTCTCTCTCTCTCTCTCTTTCTCTCTCCCTCTTTCTCTCTCTCTCTCTCTTGCTCTCTCTCCATATCTCACTAAATCTAATCTGTTATCGCACAAGGCAGGAACTTTACACCTACACTACAGAGTGCAGCAAGAGTCACTGGCGGTTAATTGAATACAGTGCTTTCTGACAAGCTACAACTATGGGAGACAGAAAGCTTTCCTTTATTTGATCTTTATCCCCAATCTATGTTGGTGTGTTTCCCTCAATTTAAAATAGTTACAGCTTAAAAACCTGGAGCTTTTACCAGCCTGTTCTTGTTTTTACTGCCATGTACGTGCACAGATGTGGTGGAATGGAATCAATTGACTTATATTAGACTTATAATGGATAAAATAGAATCAGACTCTTTCAAAAAAATTGATAGTATTTGTTAATGAGATTCAAAACCAGAAGAAAAATAATTTCATTATCAGCCAAATGCTTCTAAGACTACACCACCTATATGGTCACTAATTGCGTGTCTTCTCAATGAAAGCTGCTCTTCATGTTTGAGAATGGATGGGAAGTAATACGTGCGTGTGTCACAGTATGAAAGCCTTTTTAAATATACAGTTCAAGGATTAAAGCTCATATGTAAACACGAAAAAGAACGGGCCGACACAATAATTAGTATTTTAAAACGGCTCAAAGCCTCTTTCTCAAAGGAACTGGCCGTTTTATTGACAATTTATTTAAACTGTTTTAGGAAGCATTGCATTGCAAACAGCAGCTGAAGTTATTGATTAAAGGCAGTACGAATATAAATTATCCCGTCTAATGCATTATTCAAATCGCTCTGCATATCTGAAGCCCTGCGGTCTGTATACATTGCTCACCCATTTTTATAGGAATTAATGAATCACATAAATCACAGAATTTGGTTTGAAGAGACGGAACTGGGAAAAGTATGGATGAAATCTATTTTTAAAAAACACTCCTATTACAGTCTTTCCCGTAACTTATGTGGAAGCCTTACTTCTTTTATAACTTGCAACTTTTTTTAAAAACCATATAACATTTTTTGATTTTAAATAGGCCTTTTATGCCTTCTTAATTAAATCACACTTTTGTATTCCTGAGACTAACACAGCTGTTCTCCACTTCTGTAAGTCTCTGGATAAGAGAGTCTGCTAAGTGATTGTAATGTAATGCAGTATTTTAATTTCACAAGTAGATGAAAAAGGGGGGGTGGGGGGGCTTGCTGGAGCCTATCCCAGCATGCATTGGGCGAGAGGCGGGAATACCCCCAGGACATGTCGCCAATCCATCGCAGAGCACACACCATTCATTCACACACTCATACCTATGGGCAATTTGATGAGTGAGAGTCTTCAATTAGCTTATGCTTACATCCATAATGTTTTTTTTGGTTGTGAAGAAGCAGGTTTAAATAAATTTTGTACCTTCCTTTGAAAATGCAGACAACAAAACAAGTGTGCATACTCACTCACTCACTCACTCACGCACACACACACAAACACACCCCACACTACATCTTATTAACTCAAGCATAATGAGATAAAGGATGCTATTTATTTATTTACAGGCATGGGGCTCAGTGGACATCAGCTGTGCTCAATTACTGTCCTCTTTTCATTAACAAGCCCTGGCAACAGACCTTTGCGCTTTCATTAAAACAAAACACGATATAATCAACCGAAATTTCCACTCTCTATGTCCTTAATTGAAGTCCTGAAGTCCACAGGGAGCTTACATAACAATTGTGTCATATTTCATTATTGGTGTGATAAATTATATTTGACCTACACAATAGAAAAATTAAATGGTACAAGCCTTCATTACCTCGTGTTAACTAACCAGACAAAAGCAGCTATATTCCTGACTTTGGTATGGGTATAATTACATGCCACTGTGTACTTATGATACAGTATATCCTTTAAAAAATGATAAAGGATGGACGCATATTGACACTGCCTCTTGATCTTCTGTTATGTTTGTGTTTACCCCTATTTCCTGATCATGAAAAATTAATGTTAAATCAAAAGTGATCAAATGGGAAATACAATGTCTTGTTTCGCTAGGAAATAAATGCATATCCTTGCATTATATGTTGTTTTAACATGGTAAATGTGGCATAGTTTAACTTTACCTTCATCTTAACCCTTGTGTGGTGTTCGGGTCTGTGGGGCCCGTTTTAAACGGGCCCCACAGACCCGAACACCACACAAGGGTTAACAAAATTTAATTCAGTTCAGAAACCATGAATGCTGTGTATGTATTCAAAATTAAGTTACACTAGTTTTGCTCAGAGTTAAAATCTATTTCTATAAGAGGTAGAGAAAAGCTCAGTAGTCAATTCAATGTAATTCTGAAGTTTATTCGGAAGTCATTAAAACTCATTTGTAACCACTCCACAGATTTCATGTGAGCAAACTATAGTGTTGGCAAGTCAGTTAGGACATCTACTTTGTGCATGACACAAGTAATTGTTTACAGACGTGTATCACTTCAACCTAAGTGTATGTAAACTTCCGACTGCAACTGTAAATGTACCTTCTCCTAGTGTATCACAATAAGCCCTGTGATACACGTGCATATTATATATGTATAAAGGCAAACGTTACACAGGCTGTGCCTTTGCTCTTAAAGAAGCCCACCACACAATTGTGCTATTCAGTTTGACTATTGCAATGCTCTTTTTACTTGTCTCAACAAGGCCTCTATAAACAAACTACAACTTGTTCAAAATGCGGCAGCCAGACTCCTAACCAAATCTAGGAAGTATGATCATGTTACACCAATTCTGGCTGCCTTGCATTGGCTTCCGGTCAGCTTCCATATTCAGTTCAAGGTCTTGGTGCTGACCTATAGGGCCCTGCATGGTCAGGCCCCTCATTATATCTCTGAGCTGCTCCGCCCCCATGCCCCAAGCAGGGTTTTGAGATCAGCGGATCAGGGTTTGCTGTGAGTTCCCCGTTCCAGGAAGTCCACCAAGGGTGACAGGGCTTTCCAGGTGGCTGCCCCACGTTTGTGGAATGCCCTGCCCCCCGGTCTTAGGTCTGCACCCTCTTTAGATGTTTTTAAGTCAGGCCTAAAGACCTTATTTTTTATCCAGGCTTTTCCTGAGGCTGCCCTCTGATGCCTGTGGCATGCGTGTACCGATGTGCTGACTGTTGGTCCTTGTTTTTATGTATCATTGTTTTTATGTATTTTATGTATTTTATGTATTTACTTATGCCTTTTGTATTCGTACCCTGTATTTTTTGTATTATTTTATGCACTGTAAAGCACTTTGTGAGTCGTCTCTGTGATAAGTGCTATATAAATAAAGTTTACTTACTTACTTACTTACTTACAGACAGATTATTTCACTTTTAATTCACTATATCACAATTCCAGTGGGTCAGAAGTTTACATACACTAAGTTGACTTTGTCTTTAAAATTTTAATATGTGGTCGCATATTCTTTGCATGCCATGACTTCCTGATGTCTGTGACCCAACAACATCAAAAGACTCTTGATATCTTATTTTCTGGTACTATTACGCGCGATACTATAACGCCTCTGCATTTGAATGGATCTCTATGGGAATTGGGGGGTGGAGTGGTTAAAAATGAGTTTTAATGACTTCAACCTAAGTGTATGTAAACTTCCGACTGCAACTGTAAATGTACCTTCTCCTAGTGTATCACAATAAGCCCTGTGATACACGTGCATATTATATATGTATAAAGGCAAACGTTACACAGGCTGTGCCTTTGCTCTTAAAGAAGCCCACCACACAATTGTGCTATTCAGTTTGTTAGTGTATTTTATACAAATGTACACCATAGTACCAAACTAAATTAAACTGTCAAATGCCCATGAGGAAAAATCATAATTTTCAACTTAGGCTATGCATCTCAAGAGAATAAAACTGTTATAAACAAATTAAAATGAATTACTCAATGTCCTCTGACTGTATATAATGATTTGTGTTTCGCCTGCTTTTTGTGTTGTGTGCAGCTCACACGTCTGTTTGTCTGCTTTCAACATTATACATTTTAAGTTCAACACAAGTTATTTTCTTTTAAAATGTGAGCTTGTTGAGAGATTTTAGTGGCCTTCTTACGTCGTTAAAAACTGGACACAGGACAAACTGTATTCAAAAGAGGACATCGAAAATGTGGTCTGACAAAAACATTTTGTAACATAACCCCAATTTAATTTACACTGTCTGCATATCTCCGCATCCTAATCAGACTCATTTGTAGCTCGGCAAATATTAACCTTTGTAACGTACCGTTCTTTACACGAGCGTGCGTGTGTAAGGTATGTAGAGCAAGGGTAAGACAAAGCAAAAAAACAGACACGTTCAACAGAAGGTCACAAAGCGGTCTCTCGGAAATACTAAACAAAGAGAGGAATTTCTGAAAGCAAAGATGTTCTTCTCCTGTCCAGACCCACTTTTTGTCATCTCTTCATAGATAAGCAGCTCTTGTTTGGGCTGGGATTTGTTCAGTTGGAGCATATGCACATGTATAGTGTGCTACGCTCTCTCTGTCTAAGTATTGTGGCAGCCGTATGGGAGGGGAGGGCTGCCACTTGACTGAGAACAAGGATTTGAATGTCCACACGGTACAAAAAAAGTTCAAAAGCTTTACTTACGTTACTGTGGTACACAAGACGGCAAAAGCATACACACAATAACGTCAGCTGCCAGTCCACAGTCCAAGAGAATCGTCGGTGTCCGAAAGCAGGGGTCGGTACACGGGAGAGGGTTCTCGTACTGTCCAGGGCTGGTGTGGGGGAAGAGAAGTCAAACAGGTGAGGGTCAAATCCAATTCGGGGTCTCATACGTTCCAGGGCTTTGTCACACTGCAGGGTTTTCCTAAAATCACAGATCATACACGGCACGGTTAATTATTCTCCAACTCTCGTCTCCTACTTCCACCACGGTTTCGCCTAAGCTACTCCATCGAATGCTGTATACTTCCTGGTTTTAAAGGGAGTTTGTTTAGTTTGATGATTCCGTGCACCTGGGCTGTGCTGATCCTTCCCAGGTGCGCGGCGTCTCCAGCTGATCACTGTCTGCTCCCGGCTTGGCTTCCGATCTCCTACTATGGGCACAGGGGAAGCACACGGATATGCATGATAACGGTCATTCACTACCCAGCCGCGGGGTGCTCCCGGCCGGCTGCCACATATCCCCTCCCTTAGCTCTGAGCATGAGGGAGGAGCGGTCCAGCCTTCCAGCGCATTTCTCCTCGATAACGCATCTGCGTTGCCATGCGCTGCACCGGACCTGTGGACGACGGAGAAAGCATAAGGTTGTAGAGACAGAAACCAGCGTGTGACCCTAGCATTAGTGTCCTTGTTCCTGGAGAGCCACACCAGTGGTGCGTAGTCTGTCACAAGGGTGAAGTGCCGTCCTAATAAATAATACCTCAGCTCCTCCAGAGCCCATTTGATCGCCAGACATTCCTTTTCTATTGTTGAGTAGTTTTGTTTGCGTGGCAACAGCTTGCGACTGATATAAGTAATGGGGTGTTCCTCCCCTTCTTGTAGCTGTGAAAGGACGGCACCCACCCCTGTTTCTGACGCGTCTGTCTGTACCAGTAGGGGTTTCTTGAAGTCCAGGGTCACCAGCACGGGTCCTGAGCAGAGGGTCTCTTTCAGCTGGTGGAAAGCCTTCTCCGTCTCTTCTGTCCACAGGATCCGGTCTGGCAGCCGGCTCCGGGTGAGGTCCGTCAGAGGGGCTGCAATAGAGGAGAAGTGGGGGACAAAGCAGCGGTAATAGCTGGCGAGCCCTATAAAGGTACGGACCTGTTTCTTGGTGCGGGGGCAGGGCCATTCCCGGATTGCCTCGACCTTTCCTACCTGGGGTTTGACGCATCCTCTTCCTATGGTGTACCCCAGGTAGTCAGCATCTTGGAGGCCAAGGCGACACTTCTTCGGGTTGGCGGTTAGCCCCGCCCCCCTTAGGGCTCGCAGCACCGCCGTGACTTGCTGTAAATGGGTCCCCCACTCCTCCCCGTGAATGACGATGTCGTCCAAGTAGGAAGCCGCGTAGTCTCGGTGTGGTCGTAGGATTCTGTCCATCATCCTCTGAAAAGTGGGTGGAGCCCCATGTAACCCAAAGGGGAGGACCACATAGTGGAACAGCCCCTCGGGGGTGGCAAAGGCTGTCTTCTCTCTAGCTTCGGGGGCTAAGGGTACCTGCCAATAACCTTTTGTGAGGTCTAGGGTGGTGATGAACCTGGCCTTTCCTAACCTTTCTATCAGTTCATCCACTCTTGGCATGGGGTACGCGTCAAACCTTGAAATGGCGTTCAGTTGACGAAAGTCATTACAAAATCTAATGGAACCATCGGGCTTGGGGACTAGTACTATTGGACTGCACCATTCGCTATTCGACTCCACAATAATACCGGCTTGTAGCATGTTTTTTATTTCCTGGCTTACAGCTGCTCTTCTGGCCTCCGGGAGTCTGTACGGCCTCAATTTTACCTTTTTCCCAGGCTCGGTGAGGATATGGTGCTGTATCACGTTGGTGCGGCCGGCCTCTGTGGAGAACACATCTCTGTGGCGGTCGATCAGCTCCTGAAGGTCTTGTCTCTGGCTTTGGCTGAGCTGTTCTCCCATCGGTACCTCCACTGGTTTTGTCTTGGCTGGGCTCTGAGGTGATGAAAGAGTATACAGTGCCTCTCGGGCCACCCATTTCTTTAACAAGTTGACATGATACATTTTTACAGGGGGTCGTCTTCCCGGCTGTCTGACGCGGTAGTTCACCACGCCCACCTTCTCAATCACCTCATACGGCCCATGCCATTTTGCCAGGAATTTGCATTCAGCTGTGGGCACCAAAACCAGTACCTTATCACCGGGGTTGAATTCTCTTGGCTGGGCGTCTCGATTGTAGACCCGTGCTTGGGCCGCCTGAGCTGCCGCCATGTGTTCTCTCACCAGAGGCCACAGTGTGGCCATCCTCTCCTGCACCTCCTCGACGTGGTCGACCAGGGTCCTATGTGGAGATGATTGCTGTTCCCAGGCCTCCCTGGCGACGTCGAGCAGTCCTCGGGGCCTTCTCCCATACAGCATCTCAAAGGGGGAAAAGCCAGTGGATGCCTGTGGGACTTCGCGAATGGCAAACATTAGATACGGCAGTAGCTGGTCCCAATTTCTCCCGTCAGCTTCCATCACCTTTTTCAACATTTGTTTCAATGTTTGGTTAAATCTCTCTACCAGGCCATCAGTTTGTGGATGATACACTGAGGTGCGCAGTTGTGTGATGTTTATTAACTTACACAGGTCTTTCATGATTCGTGACATGAATGGGGTACCTTGATCCGTCAATATTTCATCTGGTAGCCCTACCCGGAAGAATAACATCATCAATTCTCGGGCTATGCCCTTTGACGCCATGGTGCGGAGTGGAATTGCCTCTGGATACCTGGTGGCATAGTCTAAAATCACCAGGATGTATTGATAGCCCCGTGTGCTGCGGGGAAGCGGTCCGACTAGATCCATCCCGATCCTGCTAAAGGGGACAGAGATAACTGGCAGAGGGATGAGCGGACTGCGCACCTGGGGCCGTGGAGCCACCATTTGGCATTCAGGGCAGCTTCTACAATATTCCTCCACCGCTTTCTTGACCCCGGGCTAATAAAACCTGGCTTTAATTCTCTCCAGAGTCTTTTCTACCCCCAAATGAGCCCCTAATAAATGTGAGTGCGCTAAGTGCAGTACTGAGGGGATGAACGGGCGGGGTACTAATAATAAATCCTGCACCACTCCTGCTTTTCTCACAACTTGATACAATAGTGACTTTTTAATTGCAAAGTGTGGATAACTGAGCTCTCTTTCATTCATGAGTTTTCCACCCACCACCGCCACCTGCTGGAGCACGCTGGTTAGGTTGGCGTCTTCCAGCTGCGCCGTCCCGAATCGGCCAGCCAGCGGGGGAACCATCGGGTTGTGTCTCCCTCCTCCTCAGGTGGGGTCCCCTCATCGTCCCTCGCCGTCACCCACCCAGCCTCATCTTCGGCCACCTGGGCGGCGGCGCTGGATTCTCCCTGGGAGAGTGGATCTGTTGATGCCTCTGGGTCCACGTCCTGGAATCCACACAACCGGGTCTTTGGCTGTGCTGGTGGCAGGGAGGTGGGTCCTCTGTGCGGCCGTTTGTTTTCTCCTGCTAGACTTACCCACAGAGGACGGAACAGCGGGAGATCACGGCCTATTAGGACCGACACGGGGAGGTCTGGCACCACCCCTGCTGGTCCGGTGAACCTCCCCTTAGTGGTTTTGAGTTCCAGCAGGGTGGTGGGGTATTGACGCGTTTCCCCGTGGACACAGGTGACTCCTACTGTGCCGGGGAGGTGGGGCAGTTTGGCAAACTCGGGTCTGACCAGTGTGACAGCGCTCCCTGAATCCAGGAGGGCTGTGGTGTCTTTCCCATTGGCCCTTACCCAGGTGATGGGTGAGGTGCCATTTTCCATGGCCCAGCATGCCGTTAACAGCCCGCAGGGTCGTCCATGGGAAGGCTCGCTGGTGGAGGCGGATGGCATGGCCACGTCTCTCCGTCGTGGGCAGTTCCATGCAAGGTGTCCCTCCTCTCCACAGTCGAAACACCGCCGGCGGTCTGGGTTGATCTGGGGCCGGCGTCTGAAGGCCTCCGTGGCGGGTCGTCCCTGGTCCGTGGGAGGTTGTTCCTCCAGCCGCTGCTTCTCTCTGTGTAAGTATTGTGGCAGCCGTATGGGAGGGGAGGGCTGCCACTTGACTGAGAACAAGGATTTGAATGTCCACACGGTACAAAAAAAGTTCAAAAGCTTTACTTACGTTACTGTGGTACACAAGACGGCAAAAGCATACACACAATAACGTCAGCTGCCAGTCCACAGTCCAAGAGAATCGTCGGTGTCCGAAAGCAGGGGTCGGTACACGGGAGAGGGTTCTCGTACTGTCCAGGGCTGGTGTGGGGGAAGAGAAGTCAAACAGGTGAGGGTCAAATCCAATTCGGGGTCTCATACGTTCCAGGGCTTTGTCACACTGCAGGGTTTTCCTAAAATCACAGATCATACACGGCACGGTTAATTATTCTCCAACTCTCGTCTCCTACTTCCACCACGGTTTCGCCTAAGCTACTCCATCGAATGCTGTATACTTCCTGGTTTTAAAGGGAGTTTGTTTAGTTTGATGATTCCGTGCACCTGGGCTGTGCTGATCCTTCCCAGGTGCGCGGCGTCTCCAGCTGATCACTGTCTGCTCCCGGCTTGGCTTCCGATCTCCTACTATGGGCACAGGGGAAGCACACGGATATGCATGATAACGGTCATTCACTACCCAGCCGCGGGGTGCTCCCGGCCGGCTGCCACATATCCCCTCCCTTAGCTCTGAGCATGAGGGAGGAGCGGTCCAGCCTTCCAGCGCATTTCTCCTCGATAACGCATCTGCGTTGCCATGCGCTGCACCGGACCTGTGGACGACGGAGAAAGCATAAGGTTGTAGAGACAGAAACCAGCGTGTGACCCTAGCATTAGTGTCCTTGTTCCTGGAGAGCCACACCAGTGGTGCGTAGTCTGTCACAAGGGTGAAGTGCCGTCCTAATAAATAATACCTCAGCTCCTCCAGAGCCCATTTGATCGCCAGACATTCCTTTTCTATTGTTGAGTAGTTTTGTTTGCGTGGCAACAGCTTGCGACTGATATAAGTAATGGGGTGTTCCTCCCCTTCTTGTAGCTGTGAAAGGACGGCACCCACCCCTGTTTCTGACGCGTCTGTCTGTACCAGTAGGGGTTTCTTGAAGTCCAGGGTCACCAGCACGGGTCCTGAGCAGAGGGTCTCTTTCAGCTGGTGGAAAGCCTTCTCCGTCTCTTCTGTCCACAGGATCCGGTCTGGCAGCCGGCTCCGGGTGAGGTCCGTCAGAGGGGCTGCAATAGAGGAGAAGTGGGGGACAAAGCAGCGGTAATAGCTGGCGAGCCCTATAAAGGTACGGACCTGTTTCTTGGTGCGGGGGCAGGGCCATTCCCGGATTGCCTCGACCTTTCCTACCTGGGGTTTGACGCATCCTCTTCCTATGGTGTACCCCAGGTAGTCAGCATCTTGGAGGCCAAGGCGACACTTCTTCGGGTTGGCGGTTAGCCCCGCCCCCCTTAGGGCTCGCAGCACCGCCGTGACTTGCTGTAAATGGGTCCCCCACTCCTCCCCGTGAATGACGATGTCGTCCAAGTAGGAAGCCGCGTAGTCTCGGTGTGGTCGTAGGATTCTGTCCATCATCCTCTGAAAAGTGGGTGGAGCCCCATGTAACCCAAAGGGGAGGACCACATAGTGGAACAGCCCCTCGGGGGTGGCAAAGGCTGTCTTCTCTCTAGCTTCGGGGGCTAAGGGTACCTGCCAATAACCTTTTGTGAGGTCTAGGGTGGTGATGAACCTGGCCTTTCCTAACCTTTCTATCAGTTCATCCACTCTTGGCATGGGGTACGCGTCAAACCTTGAAATGGCGTTCAGTTGACGAAAGTCATTACAAAATCTAATGGAACCATCGGGCTTGGGGACTAGTACTATTGGACTGCACCATTCGCTATTCGACTCCACAATAATACCGGCTTGTAGCATGTTTTTTATTTCCTGGCTTACAGCTGCTCTTCTGGCCTCCGGGAGTCTGTACGGCCTCAATTTTACCTTTTTCCCAGGCTCGGTGAGGATATGGTGCTGTATCACGTTGGTGCGGCCGGCCTCTGTGGAGAACACATCTCTGTGGCGGTCGATCAGCTCCTGAAGGTCTTGTCTCTGGCTTTGGCTGAGCTGTTCTCCCATCGGTACCTCCACTGGTTTTGTCTTGGCTGGGCTCTGAGGTGATGAAAGAGTATACAGTGCCTCTCGGGCCACCCATTTCTTTAACAAGTTGACATGATACATTTTTACAGGGGGTCGTCTTCCCGGCTGTCTGACGCGGTAGTTCACCACGCCCACCTTCTCAATCACCTCATACGGCCCATGCCATTTTGCCAGGAATTTGCATTCAGCTGTGGGCACCAAAACCAGTACCTTATCACCGGGGTTGAATTCTCTTGGCTGGGCGTCTCGATTGTAGACCCGTGCTTGGGCCGCCTGAGCTGCCGCCATGTGTTCTCTCACCAGAGGCCACAGTGTGGCCATCCTCTCCTGCACCTCCTCGACGTGGTCGACCAGGGTCCTATGTGGAGATGATTGCTGTTCCCAGGCCTCCCTGGCGACGTCGAGCAGTCCTCGGGGCCTTCTCCCATACAGCATCTCAAAGGGGGAAAAGCCAGTGGATGCCTGTGGGACTTCGCGAATGGCAAACATTAGATACGGCAGTAGCTGGTCCCAATTTCTCCCGTCAGCTTCCATCACCTTTTTCAACATTTGTTTCAATGTTTGGTTAAATCTCTCTACCAGGCCATCAGTTTGTGGATGATACACTGAGGTGCGCAGTTGTGTGATGTTTATTAACTTACACAGGTCTTTCATGATTCGTGACATGAATGGGGTACCTTGATCCGTCAATATTTCATCTGGTAGCCCTACCCGGAAGAATAACATCATCAATTCTCGGGCTATGCCCTTTGACGCCATGGTGCGGAGTGGAATTGCCTCTGGATACCTGGTGGCATAGTCTAAAATCACCAGGATGTATTGATAGCCCCGTGTGCTGCGGGGAAGCGGTCCGACTAGATCCATCCCGATCCTGCTAAAGGGGACAGAGATAACTGGCAGAGGGATGAGCGGACTGCGCACCTGGGGCCGTGGAGCCACCATTTGGCATTCAGGGCAGCTTCTACAATATTCCTCCACCGCTTTCTTGACCCCGGGCTAATAAAACCTGGCTTTAATTCTCTCCAGAGTCTTTTCTACCCCCAAATGAGCCCCTAATAAATGTGAGTGCGCTAAGTGCAGTACTGAGGGGATGAACGGGCGGGGTACTAATAATAAATCCTGCACCACTCCTGCTTTTCTCACAACTTGATACAATAGTGACTTTTTAATTGCAAAGTGTGGATAACTGAGCTCTCTTTCATTCATGAGTTTTCCACCCACCACCGCCACCTGCTGGAGCACGCTGGTTAGGTTGGCGTCTTCCAGCTGCGCCGTCCCGAATCGGCCAGCCAGCGGGGGAACCATCGGGTTGTGTCTCCCTCCTCCTCAGGTGGGGTCCCCTCATCGTCCCTCGCCGTCACCCACCCAGCCTCATCTTCGGCCACCTGGGCGGCGGCGCTGGATTCTCCCTGGGAGAGTGGATCTGTTGATGCCTCTGGGTCCACGTCCTGGAATCCACACAACCGGGTCTTTGGCTGTGCTGGTGGCAGGGAGGTGGGTCCTCTGTGCGGCCGTTTGTTTTCTCCTGCTAGACTTACCCACAGAGGACGGAACAGCGGGAGATCACGGCCTATTAGGACCGACACGGGGAGGTCTGGCACCACCCCTGCTGGTCCGGTGAACCTCCCCTTAGTGGTTTTGAGTTCCAGCAGGGTGGTGGGGTATTGACGCGTTTCCCCGTGGACACAGGTGACTCCTACTGTGCCGGGGAGGTGGGGCAGTTTGGCAAACTCGGGTCTGACCAGTGTGACAGCGCTCCCTGAATCCAGGAGGGCTGTGGTGTCTTTCCCATTGGCCCTTACCCAGGTGATGGGTGAGGTGCCATTTTCCATGGCCCAGCATGCCGTTAACAGCCCGCAGGGTCGTCCATGGGAAGGCTCGCTGGTGGAGGCGGATGGCATGGCCACGTCTCTCCGTCGTGGGCAGTTCCATGCAAGGTGTCCCTCCTCTCCACAGTCGAAACACCGCCGGCGGTCTGGGTTGATCTGGGGCCGGCGTCTGAAGGCCTCCGTGGCGGGTCGTCCCTGGTCCGTGGGAGGTTGTTCCTCCAGCCGCTGCTTCTCTCTGTGTAAGTATTGTGGCAGCCGTATGGGAGGGGAGGGCTGCCACTTGACTGAGAACAAGGATTTGAATGTCCACATGGTACAAATAAAGTTCAAAAGCTTTACTTACGTTACTGTGGTACACAAGACGGCAAAAGCATACACACAATAACGTCAGCTGCCAGTCCACAGTCGGTACACAGGAGAGGGTTCTCGTACTGTCCAGGGCTGGTGCGGGGGAAGAGAAGTCAAACAGGCGAGGGTCAAATCCAATTCGGGGTCTCATACGTTCCAGGGCTTTGTCACACTGCAGGGTTTTCCTAAAATCACAGATCATACATGGCACAGTTAATTATTCTCCAACACTCCTCTCGTCTCCTACTTCCACCAAGCTACTCCATCGAATGCTGGATACTTCCTGGTTTTAAAGGGAGTTTGTTTAGTTTGATGATTCCGTGCACCTGGGCTGCGCTGATCCTTCCCAGGTGCGCGGCGTCTCCAGCTGATCACTGTCTGTTCCCGGCTTGGCTTCCGATCTCCTACTATGGGCATAGGGGAAGCACACGGATATGCATGATAACGGTCATTCACTACCCAGCCGCAGGGTGCTCCCGGCCGGCTGCCACAGTATGTTGAAATAATAAATAAAAGCGTAGCACTGTCTAAACTAAAGAAAGGACCACGGGCCCCATTTGCCACATTAAGACAGTGCTGTCCTTTAGGGGAAATTGTGACTTAATGTAGATGTGACTATACTTCAATAATTTAGGTGAGATGGCCGGACATTAGATCAACAAGCAAGCATTTACTGAGAAATTCTGTATTTCTGTACAGTGATGGTAAAAAGAAATTGATAAGCCTTGATACATTTCCATGCTTGATAATTTGGACGCAGTCTCGTTGGCTGCTTCAGTTCCAGTTTGTCCACTGAGCATGAACAGGAATTGACAGGGACACGAAATAGCTGAGTCTTCCTGTGTTTCTTAATAGATGGAAATGGTCGCAATGTAATTAATGCCAAAACAGCCACAGGTCTGCTCACGGAAGCAAAGCACAAGCTCCATATTTTCCCATTGCTTTCGTTTTCTTATCATTTCCTGTAGGCTATCTTGTTTCCGACACATTTGTGTTTGCCTCTTCTCCAGGTGCAGGACATGCGGGCCTACTTCCAAGTCCCTGTTACTGTCATGTTCATTATTTATTGTTATGTTATGTTTTTGGATGTGGCTGAGGCTCTTGGTGCATAATTGAAGCGGCATAAACCTGCCTGGTTTTAATGAAGTGTACAGCCTCATAGAGTTTAGACCAGATGTTCGTCTCCTGGTTTACATAACTGTACGTCCAGAGTCGTGCATTTGCCCCTTGCCAAGATGCTAAATATTTCTAAATTGCAATTACTGACAGGAGTAATTTGCAAATTGTGTTGAAGTACGAACCAGGAGAGGCACAGGTGATGCTGATGAGGAACAGCCTGAGGTGGGGCTCCCCTTAGGTTAGGCTCACAACAACAATGTGATCCAACAGGCTTCCATTTGCAGACCGTAATAGGCTCAGACTTCATTTATTTTCAAACAAAAGGTAATTAGTATAACTTTCTCAGAGCCAACCATGTCTGAATGTTAAAGTCAGAGGAATATTAATATGATTAGTAATGGCTTGCATTTATACAGCAGTTTAAAAAAAAAATCTAAACACAGTGATGAGGGGGAAACTCTCCTCAACCATCAACAGTGTGTAGCACCCACTTGGGTGATGCACGGCAGCCATTTTGTACCAGAACGCATACCACACATCAGCTGAGATGGAGAGGCATTTTTACTCCAAAATGGCATATCCAATGTAATTTTTAATTTAATTATTAGTTTTATAATAAACCCACGTTTTATGTTCTCTCATATTTATCTTAAATGTGGAAAGAGTGATAATTATAGTGACAGAAAGAATAATAGTTCTGTTATTTCCATTGAGCTCCATCAGAGGAGGGCCACCTCTCAATGTTTGATTGTATCTCAGTGGGGGAGACACTTCAGTTTTCTCCGAGAACTGATTGTTTACACTTTTCCAAGCATCTCAGCAGGTCAGCCATGGTCACATAGCAACCAGCGGCATGCTAGGCGTCCCAGGAATGCATGGGGAAAATAAACACTGGCTTCACGCACAGAGAAAAATGATAAGATGCTGTTATTTGTATTAAATCAATACCTCAAATGATGTTTTCTAGAATATGGTTGCCCACATCTCAGACACGTTACTTATTTATCTACCTGGCTCTAACCACTGCCCGACAATGCAATTAGCCATCCGTGTTTTGTTATTGATCATGTGGCATTACATCTATAAAAATCGACTGTTAAAGAGTTACAGTTCATTCTGTGTTGTTCGTCTTATGGATGAAATCTTGCACAGCTTAACTGTAAAGTTCCAAACATAAGTATAGGCCTACATTAAGTCATTTTTTGTGCCTTTGTTGTTACTATTTCATTTAAGAATTAAGTTATCTTACTGATTGTAATTTGGGCCACATTTTCAACTGTTTGAGCTGATGCACAACAAGCGATTCGATGTCTGAAAATACACAATACATTTTAAGTTCTGTACCATCATCATTATATCATACTTTTTTCCCACTCTCATTTTAATGCCACAAATGCTTCAACTTGGTTTATAACTGGCAGTATAATGTGGAAGCACTGTGTGTAATAATTGTATCTATTCTACATGTGATTGTGCCCTGAAGGCATGCATCTACCGCTATATGGTTTGACAAAAATAGTCTGCCTGTCTGTGGATTTTTGGTGCACTTTGGGATCTTTCTTGGTAGGAAAGAGAGAGTGTGTTTAATGCATTCTAGTGTCCTCCCCCCTTCTGCCCCTTGTTAAATCCCTCTACTCCCCAAATTATTTTTCAGAACCTCAGGCCCCCTAGTGCACTGTCTAATGGACTCCATACCGACAGGGGGGAAAAAATAAAATAAAAAATAAATAAGATGAGCACTGAGAGCAACAGGTTCACTTTGAGCCTTCACCTTTACCACAGTCGTCAAAATAAGACTTGTTTTCTCCAAGAGAAGAGCCACACTTCATAAGAACAATATGGATGCCCAGAAGATACCATCTGGGATCAGTCACAGTTTTATTGATAATCATCAGGGGCCGTATTTTTTGGCTTTTGGTCTGAGGGAGGAGAGAAGCATACTGATACAGAACAGAAAGTTTCCGCAGCGGTTTCCAACCGTGCAGGTCAATGCCCCGGTCCACTTAGTGATCTGCAGAAATGAGTCATTCCCAGGGTGCAGTGCTGCTTTAGCCCTTTGTAATGAATATCAAAAAAGAGGTGTTGAAAAGGACCTGATGTATCTAGTATTGCATTTGTTAAAAATTCAATATATCAATCTTGACGTTTTTAACGAGAATGTGTATGAGTGCTTATGTGTTTTAGGTTTGACGACCAGATTGAGTCATTTTTTGATAGACATGTCACTTTATTTTGTTATCCTACTGTCTAGCAAGGAGTTCTTATCAGAGTCTTTGCACTTTAGTACTACTGGTCTATGTTTGGGTCAGCGTTTCTTTTGTAGCCCTGCGTTGACAAAGGCAACGTGATTGAGTTAGTGCCGGTAAGTTCCACCAAAACAACTCTGCAATATGCAGCGCGCAACAGAGCACTTTTTATACGTCTGGGGTTTCGAGCGCTAGGAGCGCGGCAGTACAGAAGCGCTCTAACCTCATCTTCAGCGAGCTGACGTTCGAGCAGTGGGACTGGCAGGGCCGAATGCGCTGCTGCGGAGAGCTCATTTCATCTTAGATGAAAAGAAAACATCTCCGAGTCTGTTCTGCCTTTCAGAGTGATCGAATTATAACGCCGAGCATAATGCACTAACTACACCCGGTCTGCTTCTCTTTTCAGCGCGCAAAAGAGCCTTGAAACCTAGAGAAGACAAAGAAGTGCATTTGCTCTTAATCTTCTTTTTTGTTTGGCAGTTGGGTGCATGTAAGGCATGTGATCGCATGTCCCCCCCTTTGTAAACATATGGGCGGCAGTGTAGTACAGTGGTTAAGGAACTGGGTTTGTAACCGAAAGGTCGCAGGTTCGAGTCCCACGTAGGACACTGCCGTTGTACCCCTGAGCAAGGTACTTCACCTGAATTGCTTCAGTATATATCCAGCTGTAAATGGATACTATGTATAAATGCAAAAATGCTGTGTAAGTCGCTCTGGATAAGAGCGTCTGCTAAATGCCTATAATGTAATGTAATGAAGATACTTTTTCTCTGTTCGTCTTCAAGAGCGAATCGCTTCTGTAATGCTTCGTTGTCCCCTCGTTCTTCCTCTCTGCCTCTTTATCACTCTTGCTCTCTCTAAATCTGTCGCTCGCTCTCAATCAGGATATATCACAGCGTAAGTACGTTGTATACTTTCTCTGACCTTTCTGGCACGTCCTTTCTTTAGGATCCCAATGGAAATAGCAATGGAACTGACCGAATGGAGATCACGTTTGACTGATTTGAGACCTTGCTGCTTTTTGTGCGGAGACTGCGTTGTGTCCAGCGTGTGCTGGCAGTTCACAGCAGTGCTCGCTCACTATCCGTCGGCTTTCAAACAAAAAGGGCTAGAGGAGGCATCGCCTTCAGTAGTCCCTGGCCGCATTATGTCAGGACATAATTCAGCTTTATGGTTTAACCCTTGCGGTTCCTGGTGGCGTTCAAAGGAGCATTCAAAGAATCCCTGGTCAGTTACTGCTGCTGTGCAGTAAAGGAAGATCCGTTAGTATCTGTCATGCTACATTAATGAAAAACAATGTGGAATTATAGATTATCAAAGCTGCCCTGGACATGCTCAAACCAGTGTGCCAATAATTGCTTAAAAGCCACCACAGGGTTTGGACCAGTCATTACTTGGTAACTACTTTTATATGAAGATTTAATTGACTGCAGCATTTTCATTTCATAAAAGGCGAGGAAGGAGGTCTCACCTTTGCCATGATGGCAAACGGACGAGCTGGTGCTCTTCACAGCTAGATGGGCCCGTCATTAGTGATAGACTGCGGAATAATTTTTGCAATGTCTGAGACACCTGGAAGTATCACAGGCTTCCAGCACCTGAGATTAAAAGTGATATCCCCAAGGGTGAGAAGTCAGGATGATGGATCGGCCTTATTCAGCTTTTCCCTCCAGAAACAGGCCTCCACCAAACTAAACAAATACAACCGTGCTCTTCTCGAAACGATTGGGCTGTCCACTCAAACATGTGGCTTAGAGCACTCTGTCACAGAACCTATAATACAGTTCCTGCGGATAGGATCACAGGAAATGTATAACAGACAGCTCTTAGATACTACCATTGTGAATCATGAAGACAAGTTCTTCAAAGCAACGACAAATAATGTCATTGCACACAGGACAAATCTTGAAGCAAACATGGCTATTTTTCTTTGGGCGCTTTATTTATGTTATAGTCCAGGCACTGTGAAGATGTGTTCTTTTCCACATCGCCCCACCCCCTCCATCCGTCCTACCATTGACACCATTTTCTGATGCCCTCACCTAAACGGCCACTGGTCAGAGCTGATCCAAGAGCGACGTCTGAAGCAACAGCCCGATCGTCCTCTGGAGTGCTTAAAGGCTCAGCAGACATTAATCGGAGATCCCCCCCAGCCCGTCCTTAACAGCTCAGATAAGCGCATGACAAGTGTTCACCGAGATGCCCGTGATTGCCACGGTAATTGTGCCCTTCTTGACTGAAGGAGTGACAGGGACCGAGACATCTCTGTGCCATCGCCCTGAAGTGTCGCTGAAGTGGAGCCTTCGCTTTTATTTTTCCTTCTTGTGAGAAATTAACTTTTCCGCCGTGCGGCGCGGTGCGACGCAGCTCAGGAAATGGGGCTCTTCATGCTGCGTGCCTCGGGGCCTGTTGAACGTTAAAGTGGTCACTTATGCTAAGCGCACGTCCCTTTTTAGAGGGGAAGCATGACACAAAGTGATTACATTATTTTACACTATTTACATGCGCTCCTGTGTTATGGCGCAGCGGTCGAGAGGCCACTTTAAGAAGCGAGTCGCCGTTCGGCAACAGGACGCTAACTCGAGCGCCAACTGCGTTCCTAGGTATTGTAGTGTCACGTCCTTATGAAATGTTTAAGAGCTGCTCACTAGACTGCCTTACCCTGTCGTCGGTTTTACAAGGGGTCCCTTCTGTGATCGATGCCAGGCCACTGTGTGTGATGGGTACGAACCTCGTGTCCAGATGCAGCCACTCTGGTTCATGAGCAAGCCTCTCAAGCCTAAAACTTGTCAAACATGTCTCCAAGTCTCCCCATGTTCTATTCTCCTCCGCCTCGAGTTTGAGTTAGAGTTGGCAAAAATGAATGTTTTTATTTCAATACAGAAAAAGCTACATTATAAATGACAACTTAAGTACCAGAGCGACATAGCCATTGTGGAAAGGGACTTGCAATAAGGAGACACAGGTTTTAACCCCAAAGCAGGATGGTTGTTCTATCTTGGGCAAGTATCAAGCGATAATATGTCATAGTTTTTTAGTTAAGTTAGTCCCTATAGTTTGAGCATCGGACTTGGCTATGTCATCAAAAGATTACGCCCAACAGTCTGGAGCGATGGGGTACAATTGGTCTCATCCTGCCAGGGGTAGTGTTGACAAGGGTTCCTTTGGTAACGGCTATGTGTGTTTCTCCTAAAGATACAGTACATCAGGTGTTCACAGGCCTCTCCCAGGACTGCTGTCCTCTGGGCTGTACCGTATAAAAACATCACTGGCTCACATTGCAGTGTTCCTAGTGTGTTGGTGTGCATAGCATTGCAGTACTTTGAGGGGCACAAACAATTTCAGAACTGGGGAGAAATAAACAAAATAAAAAGAGTTCTTGTGTTAGTTCCTGGAGATTTTTGTAGTCGGACATAACTTTGTTTGAAGAGGAATTCCCCTGACATTATCGGACTCTGCACTGCCATTCTGATCAAACGGCTGTTGGCGTTTCCCGGGTGGGGAGATATCATGTGTCTGAGACACTGACTGGAGCCTACTTTAGAACTAAAGGTGAATTAGAGCATAAACATCAACCACCATGGTGATCTTATGAGACAGCTTCAAACATGTCCCCCTCTAGCTCAGATCCTGACCCTATGAACCAAGCTCAATGTCCCTTCAAACCAATAGAAAAACTATCCAGGAACACACATTGTGAAGTTGAAATTACATTTTCCAAGTTGTGTGGCTTTTTTTCACACAGAAACAAGAATAATTTAATATGCATGCATCTTGGTGTAGGTTTTGAAATTCTACTAATTTTTATGTTATTGAAGATAGATAGATATTTATTTTACAGAAAAATGCCCTTCTTCTTATACAATTAGCCTTTTGCAATTTCAGTTCCATTTTACTACAAATCATTTACATTTTGAAAATAAAACTTTTTATTCAAATAATAATACTATGTGCTTGGCCCTTAGTTGTTTAACATTAATAATGTGGGATGTTACATTTTAACACTCTAATTTTGTCAACTTATTTAAAAAGTGTAAATTTCACTGATTGCAAGTCACAATGGTGGGACATAACAGCCTTTCCTAACACCTTAATGCTTATACACTGCTCAAATAAATGAAGGGAACACTTAATCAACACAGTATAACACCAAGTCAATGAAACTTCTGGGATATTGATCTGTCCAGTTAGGAAGCGTAAATGATTGTGAATAAATTTCACCTGCTTTGGTGCAAATTAAAGTGACAACAGGACAGGAGAGGCAACAGCATGACAGCCCACAAAAAGTAAATGGTTTTGCAGATGGTGACCATTTCTCTCTCCTTATTCTTCCTGACTGATTTTTCTCTAGTTTTGCATTTTGCCCTTGTCACTACTGGTAGCATGAGGCAGTACCTGCAGCCCATTCAGGTTGCACCGGTAGTGCAGCTCCTCCAGGATGGCACATCCATACGTGCCATCGCAAGAAGGTTTACTGTGTCTCCCAGCACAGTCTCAAGAGCGTGGAGGAGATACCGGGAGACGAGCCATTACACGAGGACAGCTGGACAGGGCCGTAGAAGGGCAACAACCCAGCGGCAGGACCGGTATCTGCTCTTTTGTGCAAGGAGGAACAGGAGGAGCACTGCCAGAGCCCTACAAAATGACCTCCAGCGGGTTACTCGTGTGCATGTTTCTGACCAAACTGTCAGAAACAGACTCCATGAGGGTGGTGCACATAAATCACTTGCATGATCTGGTTACATACCATGAAAAATGGGGGATGTATGTATAAAAAGGGCTTTAATTTAGAATTGTTTTCATTTGCATTTCCATTCATTCATTTATTTGTTTGTTTACTTTTTAGCACACACAAACTGAATGTGCCTTTTCAATTTGATTTTCAGAGCAATTTGTCTTTCAGTATCCAGAATATCTCCCCCTCATTTTCTACTTCAAATTTACACTTACAACTCACATTCTTTGTCTGTGTCAGTAATAAAGTTTGACTACTTCTATGGGTTTTTTTTTTTTTTTTGTTGTTGTTACTTTTCTTTTTTTAATATTCATATTTGGTTTACATGTCCATAAATTTACAGAAAATCTTGTTTTCTCTGAGCAAACCCCTGCAGTGCCTGATGAAAAACTGAATGTTTTAGTTAAATCTTTTTATTTTTTTAACCATGCAGACTTGCTAGCATCTCCACGGTAAGTAAAAATACTACTTATCTTTCAGTCGATGTGTGTTGACCTTTGAATATAAAAAAGAAAAATGTCTGGTGAAATGTCTGGAAAAAAACGCATCACAGTGGTAAGAGCCTCAAGCTGAAAAGCAGGCTAAAGATGGACCACAACCACATGCTAATATTGTTTAAACATCTTTGTTGTGACACCAGCCAGTTGTGATCAGTAATTCTGGACTGTGCCTCAACCAAACTGATTGATGGCCAGCCAGCTTTCTCTGGCTTTTGTCAGAGGACTTTGTCATGTGGCACACATAGATCTGGTCTTCAGGTCACGGTTGAACAAACAAACAAACAAAACAATTTCAGCACGGCTGACAGCATTTAAATTTCCATTCAATAACAATACCGTAGAAAAGTCATACATTGCTAGTTTCTTTTCTGTTTTTGTTTTAAGTCAGGTAATGCTATCAGAAAACATATTGACGACTGGCTGAGCATTACTTTGCTCCTGAGTAAGGCAGTAAATGTAATAATATCTCACGTGCGTGTACGTACATCAGAACGCCCACAGCTCAATCCACCTGCAGATTTTAAACATGATTGTTTTGGCCAATGCTTGTATGTGAAACCTACTGTCTTGGTGTATTTCTGTTGCTAATGTGTTTTTAAGGTTTTATATTACTCCATTTCCATCTTGCGTGATTATTATTACATTGAATCACAATGGAAAAGGGTGTTATCTGACCCTCTGGCATACATCTCACAGCTCCAGATGCGATGCAGGGGTGCTGGTTGCACCCTCTCGTGTTGGTGATAGACGGCTTGGAAACACCGAGCTGCGGCATCACTCGTCAGGTAGGAAATAGCAAGGGGGCCCCCCCCCCCCCACCCCGAAAGCTCAAAATAGAAGTGAGAGGAGCACAAGACAAAACAGCTTCATGGAAACACTCTAAAACTATCGGACCAGATTTCTTCTCTCATGCATTTCTAAATTATTTTGTGTCTTAAATAAATACGACTAAATACAGAACATGTTGCTACATTTTCATAGTTAAAATAAAATCTTATCATAAAATAATATCATCACATTACATTATATTATAGGCATTTAGCAGACGCTCTTATCCAGAGCGACTTACACAACTTCTACATCTTATTACATTTTATCCATTCATACAGCTGGATATATACTGAAGCAATTCAGGTTAAGTACCTTGCTCAAGGGTACAACAGCAGTGTCCTACCTGGGAATCGAACCTACAACCTTTCGGTTACAAGTCCAGTTCCTTAACCATTATACTACACTGCCGCCCATATAGGAAGGTTTTCATGTAACTACGTATACATAGGCTAAGTATGAAGCTGGGTGTTTCAGCATGGTATATGGCATTAAAGCTGTCGGCCAATAAAATTATTAGGTATAGAAGGTGGTTGGCAGAAGAGCGGGGAGCTTGTTAATTAATAAATGTGTCACACAATGCATTATTGTCATTCGTTTTTTTGTGCATGCATCGGTACTGTAGTTGTCCTTCTTTCATTGAAATGATGGAGGAATCAAATGTAGGAAAGCGAAAGGCTGGTTCAGCAGCAAAGCTCTTTTGTGTCTCTGTAATGCTTGGACATTTTTCCAGTCTACGATGTCACGACTCATCGAATGTTAGCACCACGGGACTCAAACAGCCCTGGCGTCTTCCATATTTGGATATGCACTGCTGCCTGATCGTCAGTCTCAATTAAAGGAAACCCAGGAGTGTTTTCTGGGTAAATTCATCTGGAGAAAGTCACTGGTTGAACTTTCCAAGTGTCTATAAATCTGCTCTGGAATGGTGATTTAACTGACGTATGCCAGGTAAGCCAAAATTCTTTCTGCGAGATCCTTTTCAAAGGTTTTTGCAGATTTTATTTATTCATTTTGAAACTCCTAGAAACAGGTTATACTATAATTGTGATTTTTTTACCCCCTTGGAATTAAACAAGTGGTCTTTAGCAAATATATTGAAATCAGCGTAAGATGTTTAAATTAAAAATTGTGACGCTGTCAAGTGCATCTCTGTCTGAACATGAATGGGGAAAATACAGCGTAGAATCTGTTCGCCTTCCTAAGTCATCTTTGCTTAGTCCTGTGGTATGCTCTAGAAGCCTGTGATTAATGACCTAATCTTTCTGCTCGAGCAGATAATTTAGTACTATTCATCATTCTGCGTAAATAGTAGATAAAACAGTAGAGAAAAAGTAGAATGAACACCCACATCATTGTGACTCTCCAAATCTTTCCAAATGCTTTCATTCACAAAATGAGTGATGCCTTGGTCAGCACATTCTTCTTTGAGAGTCAACAAAAATCACTAATTTTATGAATAAGCACCTAGGGAAGAAGTACTCATGATAGGGTGGGAGTAATTAACATTTTCTCAATCTTTGGGCAATTTTCCAGCTCCACATACGAGGTTGATTGGCAGAGAGCATCTTTTTTTTTCTTTTTTTTCTTCAGCCTAAAAAAAAAAAAAAAGTAAACATTCATTGAGCTTGTGAAAAAATAATGAAACCCTGTGACAGTGAACACATGGCACTGATCATAGTCGTCTGGGGCACCTGCTGTTTGGTCTTCTCCCAGTCTTCAGTCTCCCAGATTCAGGGCTTGAAATTGTTACATTCCTGCTATGGGGTTTTTTTAATAGAGTTTTGTATTATTTGCTCATTTGAGTTTTATTTGCTCATTTAGTTTTTTTTATATACGTGTCTGTGCAAATATTTACATACAAAACACACACACACACACACACACACACACACACACACACACACACACACACACACACACACACACACACACACACAAATGTTTACACACAATTACACATATTCAAGATATCTAAGGGACAACATAAACACTGGCCTTCCTCTGATTATTTTTTTCTTTGGAATTTCTTGCAAACTATTTATTCCTAATTTCAAACACTGTTAATGTTAAAACATACCAAACATTAGCCAAAGACAGTTCAGTCTAAACATTAGTCTAAACAAGACCCCCATTTGGAAAATGAGTCCCACGCGGATTGCACATCAGTTTGCACAAAAAACTTAACATAAGCTCCATGTGCAGGCTCCTAGTGTTGGAGTTTCACGCCTGTACTCAGGAACATCCACCCACCACATGCTCTCTTCTTCTCTCCGAATATGATGAAAGACCGGTAATTTCCGTTGACCTGCTCATTTGCATTTTGTAGAAAGTAAATCTTAGAGATCATTGTAATTCCTTCTTGCTCTGCCACCCTGTATCACCTCCATCTTATGATTCTGTTCTCCATTATAAAGCTCTGTGGTTTAAAATAAATAGGTGAGATTCATTAATATGCCATTAGCACAAGTGTTTTATAAGCATGGCAATGCATGAAGCAAGAAAGAAAAGATTGAGTAGGAGGGGAATAAAGATACATTTTCTTCCCTCTGTGTGCCATTTCCCTGAAGGAATACAGATGTATTATTTATGAGTCGGTGCCTGAGAAAAGCTCTGCAAAATCACCAATCAGGTTTGTGCACCTGTTGGACATATCTGCCCATTAGAGAACATGCATGCCACATTCTGGGGCGCTATATACACTGCAATTCAAGGGCTGGCAAGGAACTTCATGTTCTGTGTTGGACATTGAGAATATTTATGACCATCAAGAAAATAGAGGATTTCTTGATGGTCTTAAATAGCAGATCAATAGTCTATGACAATCAGAACGTGTGAATATTTGAATTCAGAAACAGTAAATGTATTCAATATGCAATGTAAACTGTGGAGATACAAATTGTAACTGATGGAAATTTAAAAAAGAAAATATGTCAACTGGCCAGTTCCTGTTCTGTTACTATGATGGAAAATACAAGTGAAATATTAAAATGATGCCAATTCATTGAATATGAATAGCTGTTTCTGTCAGACTGCTTCCTCTCAGAATTTGGGGAACCTTTTGAAATCAAAAATCATATTCACAGCTCTTGAGCAGGAAGTACAAACATAATGTAGACGAACATTTTTGCCATGGTACTGCGACACGTTTTACAAATGAAGCATACAATTAAACAATGTACTGTATGTTGAAGAAAAGAGGGTTGGCATTCATCTCTGCCTTCATATGGGGTACCCTCAGCTGTGTGATACTCACCATGTGGGGTACCCTCAGCTGTGTGATACTCACCCGTGCTTCTCACCTTTTTAATGGCGTTGGAAGTGTGTGACGTCAGTCCCAATGTGGAGTGGCCTGTCTGATGGAGAAGATGTGGAAATATTGCAGTGCTTGGCCAGCGTACTTAGATGTACAACACTGGCTTTATTTTTCTCTGTATTGTGAAATGATGTTTTTTTTGTTGTTTTTGAGGGGGGGACAACATGGGAGAGTGAAATGTTGCTGAAAGTACAGATGAGGGGAAATTAGATATTTTGTTGACATTGTGAAGGAGAACATTCTAAAATGGAAAAATTTTTGTGTGAAAATTATTTATTGTTATTTGCCCTGTTCAATTAAGTTAATAATTGTAAACGTACTTGTGGTACTAATAGTTGAGTTGTTTGATATTATACTTGTTTTACCTGCCTACATATTCCATATTTGAGGAAAATTTAACACGTGGTTTTTGAGATCATATGAACAAACAAAATAACGTTTGTGCTTCTCACCGCTTCTAGTGTATAGTATTTTGATTTGAGCCCCAGGTTGTCACGCTCAACCCCAGCTGAGCTCCATAGCTTGAATACCATAGCACTGCAATTCATGCTTCTTTGCTCCTCATTTAAAGTTCTGAGCAATAAAAAAAGCAAAGGACCAAAAAAACAAAAAACAAAACAAAACAAAGACCAAACAAAGCCACACAAAAGAGATTTTAAACAAGAGAAATCATTAACATTTAAATTGCATTCCAATTGAATGTCAAATGTCAGTTTTAATGACAGACAAGCTATGTGGTCTTATAGAACTCACAGAAATTGTATTGGCACTGTATAACCATGGCATTGAAAAATGCAAGGAGTGTCTCTGTTTGGGCATGAACATCGTGGAGTGCCTTACAAAAAGTGCTTTAACGGATTTGCTGGAAACAGGTAACATTGACTACATACTGTGTTATATTTGATAAGAAAGCTAATAGCTTTCATCAGTCCCATTTTCAATATCTGGTCTGATGACTGCGCTGTAAAATATATCCACAGCCGTTGAAACATAGACAGTGTTTTGTGTTCATATCCCTTTCGCAGCTAGAGGAACGGATCGATTCATTTCTATATACATTGTTTCATTTTTCCATGTGAGAAAAGCATTTCATTATCAAAGCTATTGGCGCATTAGCATGCTGTATGCTTATGCTTTGCCAGTCAGATTAATTAGCATTCGCTATGCACCTTAGAGCACATTCTATTTGCATTTCACTATACTAATAGGAGAACAAATGTGTGAGATTGGAAATTGCACACATGGCAAATCATTCATGATGACATTCCTGTATGTCGAAATGTTTTTTTTAAATGATCCAAGGATTACTTGCACGAGAGAAACCCTGCCAACTGCTTATGCAGACATGATTCAGGCTTAATTCCTGACCCACTGTATTATATACCGGTTGTAGGAGTTCCAGAGAACACTTGCGGTTAACAGCTTATTCGGTAGACAACCGTTGTTTTGACAGCTGCCCTCCCTGTTGTAATAACATTAGGGAGCTCACTGTTCCATCTAGAGGCCTAGTAATTCCACAACAACCATATAAATCTGTACTAACATAACATTGATGTCAAGCCATGTAAGTATGTCGCAGCTCAATCATTGCCTTGAATATTGATAATGTAGCAAGGCAGGCAGACCTAGCAACTGGAGTAAATGTTTTATGTAAACAGCAATGTATGCAAACAATTTAAAATAACAATTTACGGATGGAATTTGAATACGCAGTGACGATTTGTATACAGCACAATGGATTATATACATTATCATTATAGATACAGTGAGCACCATAATTATTTGGACAGTGACACGTTTTTTGTTATTTTGGTTCTGTGCTCTAGTACTTTGAGTTTGAAAGGATACAATGACAATGAGGTTGAAGCGCAGGCTGTCAGCTTTAATTTCATCCAATTAGTTGTTTTCATCCATATCGGATGAACCATTTCGAAATTATGTAACCTTTTGTACATAGTCATCCCCATTTTCCGGCATCAAAAAATATTGGACAGTTTAACATAATGTAGAATAAAGTAATATTTTTTTATATTTGGTCGCATATCCTTTGCTTGCCATGACTTCCTGATGTCTGTGACCCAACAACATCAAAATACTCTTGATATTTTATTTTCTGGTACTCCTACAAGCAATAATATAACCCCTCTGAATTTTAATGGATCTCTATGGGAATAGATATGCAGTAGATATGGATGGATAACTTGAAGGGTTGTTTCTCCTGATACATTTTCTTATTGAACTCTATAGAGTCAGGAGAATAAACCCTTCAAGTTATCCATCCATATCTACTGCATATCTGGCAGCAGAGTGATGGTTTAAGGCTTGTTTGATACGTCAGATCCTTGATGACGTACAGCCATTTAGCCAACCATGTGTTGTTCCATACTGTTCCAGTGTAATTTACAGCTAAATCTAGTCCCACCCCCCAATTCCCATAGAGATCCATTAAAATGCAGAGAGGTTATAGTATCACTTGTAGGAGTACCAGAAACACAAATTATATTTTAATCTGAATGCTGTGGCAGATGGGATCCCTTAAACATGGCATGCAAACATAGTGATAATGTATATTCACATACACATATATATTCAGAATATGCTAAATCCCTGAAAACACAGTTATCTGGAACTTTCTGTATTGTAAAACAAACTACAGAGACTTGCAGACTTGAACAAAATTCCCATTTATTCTTGTCAATATTTTTAAATGATACACAAAAAAAATTAAGACAGAAATCACTAGACTGAGACACAATGAAGCAAAGCATCCACTTTTCAATAGCTTACACTGAACAGTTAATAAACGTGAAGACAATATGATTTGAATTTAAAGATACTCACTTTATTTCAAAAACCTGCTTATGCAGTTGTCAATACATTGAATCGTACTGCATTACAGCACTCCCTAACATTACATGTACACACAATTCCAAAACACGTTCTGTTTTAGACTAGAAAAGCATATAAATAAGGGAGTGAATTATGAAACGGTTTTATACAACTCATTGCTTATCTTTAAATCCTACCATTAAAGGGTCCTACGCATTGTTCTGTCAGTGCCAGATGTGTTGACGCATCAATATCTATCCGGGTGCATTGGGAGAGGGTGTGGCAACATGCCTGTTTTGTCGATCCATCACCTTAGTAAGCAATTGCCTTTACCTTAAAGGTGCACTATGCAGGAATTAATTTTAGCCTTGCCGTGTTTTCCGCCCACTCCCCTTCCGTTGAGGCAGAGATTGTATAGTACGGGCAAGAAACACGGAAACATGTCCTTTTTTTATTTATGGATGGTAACCAGAGGTGGAAAGTCCAGGGGTCAGAAAGTACAAGTTCTGTCATGTTTTTTTTTACACCCATGAACTGAACCAGCTGATTTTACTAATTAGTTCTACCTCCTGGCTTAAGGATTGCACTGATTAGAAAATCCAGGTGATTGTAACAAAAAAAATGGAGAGGAAATTTACTTTCTGAACATTATAGGTCTATAACTGTATCAGACCCGTTTGCAAGCTTGTGATCTCAGGATGGCTTCCTGTTTTAAACCGTGGAGGTGAGAAATCCAGCCGCTCAGTGCCCTAAATATCTGGCTGAAAAAATTGTTGCTTGTTCACTGTTTGGCTATCGTTATTCTGCACATTAATTTAGAACTGGGATGTAAAGACAGAATCGTGTGTGCAATAAGTAGCCTAACATTAGCCGGCCATCTTGTCTATCATAGCTGCTAATACCATTGTAAATGTAAATTACATTTTCATGAAAATATTTGTTGACAAATATTATTTATTTTCAGAAATTTCAGCCACCTAGTTACCTAGCGTAGCTTTCTGCATAGCTAGAGGGAATGTAGCCTAAGTTACTGACACATCCAACAGAAAACACTAACTCCGTGTCACTTTTTATTCCCTTGCTAAATTTCAGCTGTTGTCATTGAGGGAAAGAAAATCCAAGGATGACTCCGCTTCTTGAACATGCCCTGCAGGCTTGTTGCTTCGCTGTACCTCTTCTTCACCTCCGCCATTGCAGTAGCTAGCTGGCAATAGTAGAAAAGGCCTGATCCCACACTCACCCCTCCCCACACAGAAAAGAGCGCCCCACCCAGAAATGTCCCAAACACATCTTACAATAATAAAGACAGGCAGAGGAGCTAGGTTTCGGCAATTCTTTTTATCAACAAAGATTTCTAGTGCATTATAGATATGATTGAGCAGGGTTATTTTATAATAAAAATATCCTGCATAGTGCATCTTTAATGCTTTGCAAGTACCTTTAAGCTATCTAGCTAACATTAATATCTCACTTGAATTTTTCGAACAAGAATTAATACACTATATTGACGTACCAATCATCTGATTTCACCTGTGTATAAACATACGTACATTACTCCACATGTGTTCACAGATTTAACCTGGCTAGATTCGATAATAGTTACAGTCTAATTTCAAATGAACAAAAACAAAAAAAAATTTACACATCCATCATGACATTGTGTAGGTGCCCTAAGCCAACAAATAAGTACACACATCAGACATACAACTTGAAAGTTCAGAAATGTTTTTAACCATTAAGATGGCCTATAAAGGCCTATTGCCTTTTCCCAAGGCTGTATACAATATGATAATATCTTTTAGTTTGTTGCACAAACACATATACTAAAACTTTTCCTGAAACTATGCAGTCAATTTGTTTTACACCTAAACAAAGACTACAAATGTATTCACGTACTTCAATGAAAAAAGCCATTGGCAGCCTTGTTTAAACAAACGATTAATTTAGTAATTCAATACACATTTTAATTTCATGGAACGTAACACAGTACACTATCATAATGGCATCAAAACATTTAGACATTTTCTTGTTTCAGATGAAATAATAATAATAATAATAATTCATGCTGTTGGTATATATTTATTTACATTATTGAATACTTTCATGATGTCTTTAAACATTCTGTGAATCTTGAATCTACTACACAAGAGAGAGAGAGTATAAGCTATTTTTAGTATTTTATATAAAAGAGAATGTAGGTAAATTTTACCAGTCAAATGTATAATCTAAAATGAATAAAAAGTGTTGGAACTTGGAAATGAATTTTCTCCCCTTTTCTTAAATATATCTACAGTGTCAGTGACATTTCTATTCATACTATGGATTTAAGAGTCTCACAACACAAAAGGATTATTACTCAATACAATGAAGAGATGAAACAGCGGATTGGCACTGCTTGGATCTTGGTTGATTCAGGTGGCTGATAGCTTTAGAGATAACATACACAATGCTCTAGACTGGAAAGTGTCAAACACATTGAATTCCGGTTGAAAGAAACTTTTTTTAAACCCCATGTTCACTTTGAAAGATATTCACCTAGAAGTAAACACATTATGGCTCAAGATTGTTCAATGTCTTAATGTACTCAAAATTCAAAACAGAATTCACAAAATCAATACAATGTTTTTTTGTAAAAAAACAACAATATGTTTAATGTGCTTTAGACCAGAAGCAACCCTCATGTAGAAGAACCCAGGGATACTGACATAAATAGTGGCACACAATGCGATACGAGATCTGAGTAGGTCAATTTGTCTCACTCTTAACACCCACAGTACATTCTTCTTTATGGTATAACTACAAGCCGCATTGCCTTTCAGTGCTACCGGAGCCTTGACATACATCTTCAGAGTCAAAGGGAACCTATAGCTGTTCTCTGCAATACAGCTATTGGCACTTAAGATTTTATATGAACCTCTCTGATGGAGATCAATAGATACTTGAATACACTCCAAGGTATGTATGTGGTTTTAAACATACCAAACCCATACCCTGGACAATGGCCAGGCCGCCTGTATGTGAAAATAAAACCAATTCCCTGGGTTTTCACCTTGCAATGCAACTACCAGATAATTTGATGGGAGTCATCGATCATATAAAACCATCAATTCCAATTGGATTCCATTCCGGTGCCGTCATATTTTCCTGCCGTGCGGGCCGCATAACATTTAGACTCCTGCAGTCTCTCATAGAACAATACCCCAGCCAAAATGAGTACTCCGTGTATACAACCTCACTGAAGAGTGAAATGAATTGGCAAAGGAGTGAAGGTTTGCACAGGACCTGCCTTAAGTAGAAACGTGTCACCAGGGGGATTTCAAAGCTTTAGAAGGCGAAGCAGACATAAACACCAGGAAGTGCGTTACTTCCATGCAAAACAACAGACTATCGCGGTCACAACCTTTCTTCCACAGGGAAAGAATACTTTTTGTTTTATACTTACAAAAAAATAACAAATGGGTTCAACGGCAGTACAAAATAAATTAATGCAGTCATAAAAATACAACTAAATTCTGAATAATGTTCTTTTAAAACGCTTTTCAGTTGAATGGCAACAGCCTGATTTTCGGAAGGGGACATTTAATGTTCAAAGTCAGTTGCGCCTGCTGATAATAATTGCTTTAATCAAAAATGCAGTTAAAATAAATGAACAAGCCAATTAAGAGTAGTAATAGTAACATGTCACTTAAAGTGCAAAAACGAGGTAGTGTAAGTAGAGCAGTCATTGAAATAATAAAAATAAAAACTTAGCAAAACTTGAACCATTGTTGGGCACATGTCAAAAGTGACATTTTGTACATGTTGACATTTATGTTTTGTGCACAGCTTTCCCCATTTGGAAATCAGGCTGTGGTCACTGAAGGAAAAGAACACATAGATAAAATGGCAGCTGAGAATGAAAGAATACTTACATTTTGTAAGAACAAAAAGTGTTGTTACTGTAATAGTGACAGAGAAAAGGAATATAAAAGCATTCAAAATGCTGAGAACAAATCTTGGATTTTACAATACAACAAATCTCTAACACATGGCTTGCATGTAGAATAGTATCGTAGTATGAATACGCTGGCATAACAGCGTCCTGACCCATGTTGTGTATGCTGAAAATCTGTTTTTGTCCCAGTTAAAAGAGCCATTTCTAGCATTTAATGTAGCCTGTAAAAATAGAAGTATACAATGTATACCTGATTTGTTGACAGCCAAAGTCCCAGTGGAATAATCACGAAACATGAAAATACACACAAAAATATAAAAATATCCAACAATATACATAAAATCACATGTATTAATCAATATATTTTTTTTTTCCAAATACGACTTACACATTCACATATATTTATATATTTACATACTTACTTGAAGTGTTTTAGATTTTTTTGGACAAAGATTACATTTTACTTGGGAAACTATTCATTTCAAATCTTCTCAAATTTACTGGAGTTTCCTTAGATCTTAAATAAGCCAAAATCAATTTCTTAATAATAACACATTTTCCCACGATCTTCCGTATAACATACTGGCAAAAGGAAAGGGTCCTCATTCATTTCAGGGCTTGGGCAGGAGATGCTTCACGCCTCGAGATCTCCCACTCCAGGTACCATCTGGAAACAAGGTGATATTCTCTGCGCTTGCCAACTATACCAAATACCCTGCACAGCTGAATGACTGCTAAGCAATGATAATTAAGGCCCTGCGTGGGCCTTGTGCATTAGTCTGGAGTTAGCTAATTAGACTTTATGCTAAAATATTAATGGTAGTTTGAGTGATGGGTAAGTCTGTGTACGCGGCTCACATTACAAACCTCTTTTAATTTTTGTTATTGTTAAGTAACAACAATGAGTGCTGGAGCCCATGAGTGAACAAATGGCGACAGCACCCACCTTTATCCCTCCGTATTACGACGGGCGCGCCTCCTTCTTTCCCAGACTTGACGATGTGCTTGTGTGCACCATTCAATGCCCTGACAATACAGTCATGCATGATTCAGAGAGCTTTTGGGGGGTTTCTGCATGACGTAGTTTGATTCCTGCAGGATCTCTGTAAAATGCTCCAGTACGATAATGTACTGTACAGCATCGAATGCACTCTTAAGGTTAACGCAGTAGATCAGTGTTGTTGTGTTCTGCTCGAGAAGAGCATTCTGGAAACGGAGGGTGCACAGATGACAATCTTAATCCAAACATATCTGTGGAAGAATGTTCCACTCATTTCTTCTCAGTGAATCCATATTCTTAACTTGGCATGATTTCTATTGTATATTAAAGCATCTTCTGACCATGGGAGTTAGGGGACTGCTAGAGATGTGAATATTCATCACAAACTTTGATTTGTCAGTTGGTAAGCAGCTGACCAGTTGTTTTATGTAGCCATAGTAAGCTTGACATTGATAAATGTCTGAGGAAATATTCTATTGATAAAGCACTGTTAAAATACAGAGGAATTGTCTTTCTCCATTCACTTTACATACTTGATGATTGGCATCTGCGCTCTTTAAATTCTATATTTTATTTTAAAAATGAAAGCTTGTTATGTTCCACTATGTTAGAACTTCTCTAATGTAAGAGAGTACAATTATCCTAATCATTCCTAAAAGTGACTAAGAGTTAAATTTATGGCATCAACCAGGAGTGAAATTGTTGGCTAGAAGAATTCCAATTAGAGGCAAATAGCAAATTCTAAATGCTTGATTTGAAAAATAAATATATTTGACTTCCACTGAAAAAAAAATTTGCCTGCAGCATACAAAATGTGCAGGTTCCTTTCAAAATACTAATCATTTCTTGCAGACATAACTTTAAAACAGTTAAAAGCAGATAACAAAATCGCACAGGGCTCTTGGGGAAATTAAGCATTGCAATTAAACCAGGAGGAATCCACAGGAAATATAAAAACAGAACAGGAGAGCAACAACAATTATATAGATGATCCTGCAGGGACCCATCATGCATTAGTATTAGAAGACTGCCTCCATGGGAATCTATGTTCCTGTATTAATTGTGATGAGTTTCCCCAGGGGCCTTTTCTCCGACGGTGTGGACTGAGCCATTCAGGAGAACTCCTCGGGTGAGGCGTTGGGGGCGCCGTAGAGGCCTGACCTCAGGGAGGCCTTGGCGCCGTTGGCAGGGCAGCCGTTGGCGCCAGGGTGGCGTTGGGCGGCGCTCTTCTTCTGGACGGACTGGGGGTTGTCCCCGTCCGTAGGGTCGTAGGCCACCACCACGCTGGACTCCACGCGGGACAGGGTGTACATGCTGCTCTGGCGGGTGGGGTGGAGGCGGGTGGTGCGCAGCTCCAGCTCGTCATAACTGGACACCTTGATGAAGGGGCACCAGCGGAAGGCTCGCTTGAACCCCGCCCGGAACCTGGACGCCATACAGGAAAGTGAATGAGCACAAAAAACCAAAATAAAACTGTCTTTGATGCACTTTGCTTGTCTGTCTCCTACGACAAAACAAAATTGCACTGAACATAAATAGTTTCTTCCTTATGAATAGCCTTGACGGTTGCTGTCATTACTACCACTTAGTGAGCACAGAAAGTACTCAGAGGGGTGGAGGTTAAATTGCTCTGGCTCTCATATGAAACATATTTTCAATGCACTGGTTCACGTCAGTGCTCTTTCAACCTGACACAGCGGGGTCCTGGATGGAAAACTGATCTATGATTGGTCTTATTATTGTTCTCTTTATTTTTTCCTGACACTTGCAATTAACAATTTGCTTTTGAGGTTTAATACACTGTGCACAACCTTTGAAAGAAAAGCAACACACCCGAGGGGCAGTAATTGGTGCAGGCTAAGAAGGGATGATCACAAGGCTTTTAATGCCCGACTGAATCAAAACCTGGCCTCTGAATGAGCGCAGTGGATTGAAACTCAAATTTTTCCGGAACATAACAGAAAATCTAACTTCAGCTTGACTGAACAGCTTATTAGTTTTTGGCGTTGTGTACATCGCTTCAATCGGTGCAGGTTTTCTGGTGGCCGCTGTTCCACGACTTGGCTGAAAATTCAAGGAACATAACAGAGAAAATCTAACTTCAGCTTGACTGAACAGCTTATTAGTTCTTGGCGTCCTGTACATCGCTTCTTTTGGTGGAGGCTTTCAGGTGACTATTTTTCTTCGTCTTGGCATTTCCACAAAACAATGTTGAGACGACTGCAGCCGCCTCGCCCTGCTCCCCGACGTTCTGCTTGCAAATGAATCACAGGCTGCACTGACGTCCCCGATGTACCTTCCCTCAAGTAATAATTCTGTCTTATCAGGTCTTCAAGACCTGCTATTTCACAGCCTAAAAAGGAAGGAGCAGTACTCTCTAGGTTGCCATAGCAAAACACTTAACTTTGAAGAAGGTATAGGGAGAAATAAAAAACTATAGACATTACATTTCCATGCAGGTGGGGTAGCTCATGCATGGCTCCAGGTACATTAACACATATAAGACATTCACAAGACCATAGCAGAGATAGCTGAAGTGCTGATGCACTAAAGTCCAAATGGATTCATGAAAAGAGCCAATTGTCAGATGGCTGTCTTTCAAGTTTCACAAAGACCAAAATCGTTCACATCCATACGGTATAAATGCCCTCAGAGAGAATGGTTATTTTAAAAATGTGTGGGGAACACACACACCCACACACATCAAACAACACTTTCCTTTTTGCCACCCTCACCCCCCACTACCTACCTTACTAAAAATATACAACTTTATCAGCATGCATTATCACGCCCTCGTGAGAACTAGCACAACCGGAATTCAGTTTTACTGTTAATGTATCAGTGTACGCTTAACTGAATTTGAAATACTTTTTTTATAAACGGTGAGTATCTCATTATTTCCACAATAAGATGGGCAGCCACTGAAATAATCAAGGAATAAGACAAAGCAGAAAAAACATCTTAAACTCAATTATTCCAACAAAGTAGCATTGTAGATATATTGTCATGCAAGTCATGCACACACACATGAATAACATCGCCTATAGGCAGCTGAATAAAGTAATATTGTCATGTTGCATTGTCGTTGAGCTGTCCCCTCTATGCCTACCTGCTATTGAGGCAGCAGTAGATGATGGGGTTGTACATTGTGGAGCTCATAGCCAGCCACAGCACAGACAGGTACACCTGCTGGATGTACTTCCACTTGTTGAGCAGCTTGTTGACCCCGGTGACGATGAAGTAGACGTGGTACGGCAGCCAGCAGATAGCGAAGGTCACGACCACGATAATCATCATCTTCACCACCTGCGTAGAGAGCGGGAAAGGTGACGTTTCGTCCGCCAGGCCGGATCTGCGTGCCCGCAGTGCACCGAGGGACACGGGGGTTGGTGCCGTGTCCAAGGGAAAACGCTTGGAATCTAGACATTAGTACATTTATTCTTAGCTGAGCATTTTATCATTTTACAAATTGCAGCATAGCTTGATGCATTGATGACTCACTCTACTGCGAACTGTATCATTGTATTATTTGTTAAACTATGAATTTTGCATGTAGACCCATATATTGAAATGTATTCTGTAATTAGTGAATGTTTCCCATCCCAAAATTACATTTCCCCTCTAAGGATGAATATTGTATTGTATAATTCATTTGCATTAGTGCTTTAGTCATCTTGCATCTACATTTGCTGGTCTGGGAATGTTGTTGGCCAAGTCTGGCACTAATGTCTTGTTTCCACTTGCACATTCGACCCGTTCCAGAGCCGCGCTGGCTCGACTTCTGAGCATTTCCATTAGTTCAAATTCGAGCCGCGCCAACGAGACCCACTCCAAAAACGGCCGATGTTGTCTCTGGTGTGCTGGCTCGATATAATGGCCCCCCCCAGTGCGTTGCTGGTGTGATTCACACCAGCAAACGTAGCCGAAGAAGACGCGCTTACTGTCTTTGTGTTTAATAACAACAACAAAACAAAAAAAAAAAATAAAAAAACCCGTGGGGGTGGGGTTTCGTCCAGTTTAATTTAATTGATTTGGGCAGACGTTCAGCAGCAGCAGCAGCTGAATTCATCATCAGAAAAAGAAATAAATAAAAAAAAATATATAATATTTTGAACGATCCAAACGATCGCGGACTCGCGCTGGTTTAAACTTTTGATGTGTTTGTTTTAGATCAGTCACCATCATAACGAATAATAGGGAGGGAGGGGGGAGGCCTGTGTATATATATGTCTGCGCTGCGAGATACGTTGTGTGTTTTTGAAACAACATACACAAACAACAACAACAAACAAAACAACAACAGTAGTAGCTAACATTAGCATATAATATTGGCAGGTACTTTGGAACATACATAGCAGTTACACATAGCACCGCATAGATACATAACTATAATACGAAATCCAGCTCGAGAACCAAAAAAAGCAATGAGCTTGAGCGCGCGCTGTACGCATTTTTGGGTTGGGTGTTGGTGGGTGAAACGGGTCAAGTGTGAAAAAATTAGTGATATAAATCAGGTTAAAGCTCTACAGTTCTCTCACATTATGAGATGCTGTTCTCATTACTATTTTGCAAACTGTATATGGCAATAACCGGTGATTTAAATTCACGGTAGCTGCCTAGCTAGATAGTTGTGCTGTCAGCTATTTTTTTCCAATAAAAGAACATCATCGTGCATTACTCTTGGCTCATGCATTAGGGCTTATTGATCGTACAGTACTAGAGCAAACTGTCCTCATACTGCTGGTTTGTTTGGCACAGTTCTTAAGCACGTTGTGAATATGCACATATTCTGTGGGTCATGTAAGTGTAGATAGATTTTAAGTGATTTAGTAACCTACACAGACAATGGCACGTCAGGTAGGCCTACATGATGCACAAAAACTATGTGTGAACTGAGACAGTAAACGGTATAGACTCCCCTGTAAATCACTGTATACACACATTCCAAGAGGAGATGGTAACATTTATTCGAACCCATAAACTTGAATTGGCAAGCAAAGAAACACAGCTCCGGAAAGTAGCACAGTGTTAAAAATATGCCAAAACAAGTTAGGAGTTGTGAATGACAGCACGACCCAGGCCAGTACCCCCCATCCCTCACACGGCGCCCCCTGCTGACCATCTGAAAAAGAGCAAAAGTGCTTCGTCTTGTACTGTCCTGCATGCAGCAAACGCCTTCCTGCTCTAGAACCTAATCGGGCACTAAAAACAGCTTGAACACCCACTCTCACGGCCTCTGCCATGGGTCGAGACAACGGCGGACTGCCGTGCAAGCATGGGCGTTGCGATCAGGTCATTACGTGCGAGGCGAGCTATCTGGAATTTCGCTGCGTCTCTGCCGGTTGAAAGTCCCTCCCGCTTGGCTTGACGAATGGCGGTAATTAAATCGCAAGCAGTCTATTGTGCCGCCGAGGAGGAGCCAAGTCGGTCTCGCCGGCCGCACTTCCTCATCAACCGAGTGTTCTGCCCCGGCGATTTTCTGCCGTGCGTCAGTGAGCACAGCCACACACTGCTGTTTACATCCACGTTTCCTTCCCAATGTGTTACCGGCTGCCTGCCGGAGCTATTTATAGAGGCCGTTGGCCATACCACACATTGAAAAACTGACATCGATGTGCACTTTCTAAATCCGATTAAAGAAATCCGTCAGCAGAGCGTCCACTTGGGACCAATTCGAATGTTATTTTTACAGGTACAGATTTACAGGTATTGGAGCCTTACAACAGAGCCACACCACATCCCTGAAAAAACAGGCAGGGCTATTTCGTAAAGTAAAAAGAAACAGTCCATGACATTTCTTAGTGTTTGCTCGACATCACTGTAGCCTGTGTAATCAGGCATCATAATATCCATTGTTTAATCACTAATACATTATACTCAGTTGAATTCAACTGACTGCATAATATTTTGCATGTTGGAGATTGTGTCCTTTATTTAAAGCCATTCAGTGGTTACTGGAGGAAAATAAAACAAAATCCCAAAACAAGGACTACATTTCCTATGTCAAATTATACGGCAAAGGAAAGTAAAATGGGAAATCAACCAACTATTTCCAGACTCTCCGAGGTGAAATATCAAATGTATGGCAGAACACATTGCACAATTACATATATTTCAAAAATATAGAACAATTTGTGTCATTTTTAATACATGTCAGTGGCAGTATTTTGTCACCTAATAATACTATTGCATATAGAAGAACTATTTCGAACAAACTGCATTTTCATGAACTGCAGGTGTGATTGTATATTGAAATATATACAAATACTCTATACTGTATATCATAGTAAGAAAAAATAAATGTAGAACTGCTGTCTACAGGAGCCGTTATCAAAAAGAAACAAAGAAAATGGCCATTGCCGAAACGTGTTGAGAATATTTCTGCAAAAGCTTCGACTGCCCATCCTGTGCCACATGTGGATGGCTCACATTCATTATTTAGGTGTGTCTGTACTGTGTCAGTATACCTTGGCTCAGACATCCAATCACAATGGTAAATATACACAATGTGGCAATTTATATCTTTCATCAAGGATCTGATGGCAGGTCATTATTGACTCATTTAATATTTATTAGTCAATTATAGCTGAATTACAATTTGTGTCTTACGTGGGCGCTAATACAAGACATCAATCAGTGGACTGATCAAATTTCACACTGGCCAATTTCTACAAATCCTCTCAATTAGAAGTAAATTAAGTCTATTAAGGAGCGACAGGCAGTGAAATGAATTCACCTTACTCAAGTTGCCTGGTGTGTGAAGGGAGGGGAGACTCTTCCTCCTTGCTTTTGCCAGGATACAGCAGAAATAATGATATGTTTCCTCAGGTGTCTAGTAATTATTGTGCAACTAAAATGAAAAACTATTTTTTAAAAATCTCTTATAGTTTAGGTAGCACTGAAGCTACACTTAATATGCAGGTAGGACACCATCCACTGGGAATCACACACATCTATGGGTTGAATAGAATTTTCACAGTAGGAAACATGGTTTTACATAACAAGTAAAACTAAATAAATAGCAAAGAATCTGTAGAAGTTATGTAGAAGTGAGAGATACAGACGCGTTTAATATCTCGACATCAATGTATAATTAGCTAAAATCTTCTAAATCTTATTACAGGGGGTAATGCAAGCTACAAATTGATGCAGTTAATAACTTCAGATTTCAGAGAATGTTAAACTGATAGGCGCTCTTAAAACCATTCTTAAACCCCGAACAAAAATTAAACTGTCATGTAAAGACACCGTAGGAAATAATTTTTAAACAATGTGCTATTAAACTGAAGTCCATGCCAGTGGCTGAAGTTAAATGTGTGCCATAACCAAAGAAGTTAATTGTGCTTCTGGAAGTGAGAATGGCAAATGTCTCCCAAACTTCTCCTTCTCGCAGTTGTGCAGCTGATGAGAAGGGAGTCGTGTCCTACGGCCTTTTCTTATAGCCAGTCAAAGAAAGGGCAGAGTATTCATCTATTGGTACATCTTTTTTTAAACCTAATACTTACATCCAGTATAGGTCTACTGGGATATGTTCTTCATCTCCGTCACAGAACCACTTACCGTTTAGCATAGCAGGGCTGTGCCCTTGTGTAAGCTGAGCAGGGTCGGGCTTGAAGGGGTGGGTTTCTGTGAAAACTAAGTCGTTTCTGTAAGAGACTATTGTAGGAGGCAGTGTTCCCTGTGGACCATTTTGTTTTTAATCCAATGCCCCAGCTCAGAGATGGGTTAATGTCTGACTGGCGACTCAGACAGCCAGAGAATTCTGCCTCCTGAACACAAAATGCAGTTCCTGTTCTCACAGAACACCTCTGTTATATTGAAATCTCCTGAAAGATTGGCAGGTTTGCACATTTTGCTGCCACAGATCGCCATTGTTATATTGAAACCTTCTGAAAGATGTGTCTGCTTGCTCTGAAAGCACCACCCCACACACACATACACGCACACTTTAACAGCTCATCTCTGCTTTCCAATTTCTGACACAGAAATGCACACAAAGCCATGTCTGAGCTGTAGAATCAAATGAAAAAGAAATAGAAATACCTTGTGAATGACAGGCTACATATATCTGCCACCTATAAGAGTTGTCAGTTCCAAAGTCAAGTCATCTACCCCGAAGGCAACCATTTCCAGTTTCAATCCAAATGTGTCCATCATTTATTTTTTCCACAGAACCCTTTCATGAAAGGATGAACAAACATAACCTCTGCTCTACCTAACTGTGCCATCAGTGCAAGTAATACATATTGAATGCAGTGTACTTTCTTTCATGGGTTCAACAAAAATATGTCTGCCTGTGAACACATACTTCCACTATGACACAAGTGGAACAACGGTACTTCCCAAGTATTGGAGCTTACAGCCTTAGTCTGAACCTGAAGGCTGAACCGCTGATGAATGCACAGCTACCATTTTAAAATCTAAATTCCCCCAAAAATTTAATTTAAAAAAAGATACATTGCCCTGTGATCTAGCGAAGACAATCAAGCTAAATTCCGTTCTGGATAACCACTGCTTGTGGACTTGAAGCAGAATTACAACATCAACACCAACAACAAGTGAACGACAGTTTTACTTTCTCAGGAGAAACTTGTGGTAGAACGTTAAAGGCCCCAATGGAGGAATGAACAGTAAAGTCATGACGGCTGATTCACTGCCTCTCTTCTGGTGCAGACTGAAAACACATCTGTTTATGATGAATCTTGGCACAGCTAGCACTCACTCAGAGCATGCAGGTTTAGTAGCCATACATCTGCTGCATCTATGCAACACTATGGGCCTGATTTACCTTCAGCGGGTGCAACAACTTTTTGCACACGCAAAACTAATAACACAACCAATGATTGGTGCAAAACAAATACCATGACCAATCCTTTGTCATGTTATTGGTTTTGCCTGTGGTAAAGGGTTTTGTACACGCTAGGGTCTTATATACGCAAAAACCCATGTACTACTTAAGGCAATACATTGTCAATCTCCCTTTTGTACCTAATGTGTGTTAGGCCAGGTCTAGGATCAGATTGTAACAAGAAATAAAGGTAATGAGAAATTAATGGGAAATGGGTGATGAAACGGGCAACTAACTCCGGTCTCTAACTACCTAACCAAAACTATGCACAACCTATCTATACTTCGAAGGCATGCTGGGTATGGGGCGGCATTAAACGCTGAACTTTGGGACAAATCAGTCTGCAGGCTGAGACCAAGAGTCTGAATAGCAAGCCCCCACGGAAATTTAGATTTCCACCCACAATCACCTTCAAAAATAATAAAGGAAAAATAACAAAGCAAGGTTACAAAATGGTGTCCCGATGGAAGGATAACAATCGGAGTTACTATACAGCGAACAAACTTGAAGGGCTAGACGAGAGTCAGAGTCAATTTAAACGGAACAGGGTAAAACATGCGAGAACCACTGGGCAAACAATGGCTAAGGCAAGAATCGGAGTCGAATGTAACAAAACAGGGTTACACATAAAGTCCACTGGGCAAACTAGGGCTAAGGCAAGAATCAGAGTGGAATTGAACAAAACAGGGTCAAACGCATGAAATCCAATCCAGAAGTACAGAGCAAATCCGAAGAGCGACTCTTCACCGGTGAATGGAAAACCTCGTCTTTTCAAACGAAGAATGGAGATGGAAACGGCCAACCTGACGGTGAATCGGAAGAAAAGACACACCGACACACACAGCAGCGACAGACGAAGCAAAAATCAAAACCTACGACAAGGTCATAACATGTGGGACTTAATATTATGCTGTAGGATTACGCACTAACTACTATTATTGGTTGTGACGCCGATGACTCGCCATTGGCTCTGCTTGTTGCCCAAACATCTGTGTATGCATTTTTGTAAATTGCTAAGAGCATCTGCTAAATGCCTAAAATGCAATTGTAAGGCCATACATACAAACTCCTCATCACTCACAAAAAAGCCCCTGCCCATATTCACTGAACTGGCAAACCACCATTTAGCATGCATGAAAACTGATAAAAGTGAAAACCACTGAAGGATAACTGAGTGAGAGCATTGACAGCCTTGACGTAATTGTTCCTAGGGGGAGATATTAAAAATTCAAATGTATCCTGAAGTAGTTTGGACTAGAACTTGGGCCTTAGAGATGAAAAAAAAAACTCCCAAATTTTGCCATGATATAGGTGCTGCGCAATATAAAAGACGACTTGGAAGCTCACAAACCCATTATTCCTGCGGCTAGATTGTAGCTGCTTAAACAAATCCCCCTTCTAGAAGCCATGGCGTGACCATTGTGAGGCACCTTCTGAAAAGACCCGAGCTGTGCTGAAGTACTGGCTTTATGACTGCAGATCATGGATCTTCCCTCTGACAGACACACACAAAGGCTCGAGAATGTCAAAAATGCTCAGAAAAAGACATCCTTTTGTTTCCTTTATCTCCTCCGCTAGTGAACCGCTGAGAGCCCTCAGATCTACTGAAAGATTGAACGGTGAATTTTTTATATGGATGGATCACTTTAAGGGTAATTTCTCCGGGCAAATTTTCTTATTGAAATCTATTAAAAAATAAGTCTGGAGAAGAAACCCTTCAAGTTATCTATCCATATCTACTGTATTTCTGGCAGCAGAGTGATGGTTTAAGGCTTGTTTGATATGTCAGACCCTTGATGACTTAATGCCATCTAGTCAACCATGTGTTCCATACTGTTCCAGTGTAATTTACAGCTAAATGTAGTCCCACCCCCCAATTCCCATAGAGATCCATTCAAATGTAGAGACGTTATAGTATTGCTTGTAAGAGTACCAGAAAAGAAGATATCAAGAGTCTTTTGATGTTGTTGGGTCACAGACAGACAGGAAGTCATGGCATGCATGGCATGCAAAATATGTGACCATATTAAAAATAATTACTTTATTCTATATATAAATGCAGGGGTGCCAATACTTGTGGTTTTGTTAAAAAATTATTATTTCTTGAGGGTTTTTTTTTCTCATAATACATTTACTTCAATTAAAGGTTGGATTTTCTCATTTTTTCAGTGTGAGATTAAGCTAATTCACCAAACGGTGAACTTTTTATAACCTTTTTTACTCATCTTTACCAGGGGTGCCAATAATAGTGGAGGGCATACAGTGGCGGCTGCTGAGCTGAAAATTGAGGAGGCAGAAAACTTCCTTTTAAACTGATTATTGGTCTCAATCATTTTCCAATCATTTTCCTTGATGAACAAGTGTGCCAACGATCTGAATAATCCATTTACAGGTGAATCCTGTTAGGGAGATTAAACGGAAAAGCTATACACAACCTGCAATAAAAATAATCTAACAAAAGCTGAGCTTTAAGATCGTTTAATATCCATGAATATTCTCAGAATTTGAGTGCGGAGAACAAAGAGCAGATGTATCCACTATTATAATATTTGATTAAAATGTACACAATTTTGCGACGCAAATTAAAAAATTAATTACTTGCCTAATAGCCTAATTGAGGAGAACTGGCTACATTTGATGGCATTGAGTAATTTGTGAATTAAACACTGTAGCCAATTGTTAATCAAGGAAAATGATTGAGACCAATAATCGGTTTAAGGGGAAGTTTTCTACCTCCTCAATTTTCATCTCAGCAGCTGCCCCTGCTATATGGATGGATGGATGGATTGAATTTATTGTCATTTAACAGGTACAGGTACATGTAAACGAAATTACTCCCGCAGCTAGAGGTCACAAAAAAAAGAATACAAAAGAGAGAAAAAGAAAGGAGAGAAAGAAGAAAGAAGGGGAAAAAAAACAAAAGCCCCCAGCAACGTACAATTTAACACGAGACTACACAGGCGAGAAGAGGGGGAAGGGAAGGGGGGGGGAGGGATACAACACAGGCAGCCGGCACTGCTGCAGCCGGTTAAAGCGCAAGCCAGGCAGCGCTGTCGGAAGGGGGGGGGATGGGTGGTGAAGGCGGAGAGGGATGATGTGTGATGCGTGCAATGTGTGTGTGTGAATAGTCCATTTGTATGTGAGTGCGTAAATCAGTGAGTCCTTGTGTGTGTGTGAATCAGTGAGTCCTTGAATTAAGTCCGTGTGTGTGTGTGTGTGTGTAAGTCTGTAGGATCCTTCCTGGTGGGAGACATATTCCGCGCATTCCTCAGGATGTCATAGTGATAGCACACAAGTTGCTATGGAAACGTCCTCGGTCAGCCTCAGACCGAAAGTCAACAACAGAAGTTGTTTGGAGGGGGGTTGGTTGGAGATTCTCCCCGTCTGTAGGATCTTCAGGGGAAGTTTGATGCACGGCCTTGCCAGACCGATAGCAGGGGAGAGCCAGATTAGAATGTTTGGGTTAGAACGCAGGGCAGCAATTTCCATGCTCATCCCTAATTCTCCTCCAAATGCAAATCTTTGGTCTGCAACTTTTCCACTTCGCCATGTAGAACGTTAAGTTTCTTCAAGATGTAATCCAATTCCTGTCTCAGTTTAGCAATAACCCGAACCTGCTGTTCAGCAGTCACCGCCATCTGAGTACTTAGCGCTCTACCCATCTCGTTTATTGTGACAAGCACCTTTTGGGAATTTTGAAAGGGTGCTATCTTCCCAATTTTTCGATAAACCAGTGCCATGCTCAATCCTAGGAGCAAAAGTCCTGTCATCGTAAGGCCGAATAAGTATAAATCCTCGATGTCCTCTACAGAGAGAGTCGCCAGACATACCATACGCCAACTGTCCCACGCGTCCCTGGCATATCCCGCGGCGAAAGTCCCGTCCGGACAGACAGGTTCCCCCGAACCTGCTTTCCTTGTTGAAAAGATTGTATCAATTGCGTTGAGAGACCAGCTTATCAATTCCATTTTAGGTTGAGTTTAGATTCGAAAATGCACAGAGTGAGAGAAACTCCAGGAACACTTGAGAGACAGAGACAGAGATAAGCCGAAGAGGGAGAAGAGAAGAGGGAGGGAGGAGAGAAGAAAAATGCGACCGCCTTCAGAGAGAGCTAGAAGGCGGTCGATTATATATAGATTAAGCTGTAAATTACATTGGAATAGTATGGAACACATGGTTGGCTAAATGGCTGTAAGTCATCAAGGGTCTGAGGTATCAAACAAGCCTCAAACCATCACTCTGCTGCCAGATATGCAGTAGATATGGATGGATCACTTTAAGGGTTGTCTCTCCTGACTTATTTTTCCAGAGTTCAATAGCAACATGGATCATATTGTGCTCTGTATTTTTTCTTTTGTATATACATGTGCATTTTTCCTTTGTTGTTGTCGATGGTATAAGAAATGCATAGGTTATTTCTCATTTGTTTAAAGTAACTTTCCATTGCAAAAAAAAAATGATAGAACGTACTACAGTAAATGCTTTAGATATGCTGCCAAGGCCTCCTCCCTGTTGTCATCCACCATGCATGCATACTCCTTTCCCTCTCCAGGCCACTTTTCCTCTGTCAGCCACTTCTCTATCTCTTGCTGGGTCCATCTATCCATTTCGTTATCTCTTGCTGGGTCCATCTATCCGTAAAAAAAATAATTCCAAAAATGCCCCCTTTTATTGTATAAAATAGATGGTAATGAAATTGAAAACACCAGGGTAGGTCTCCAACTGAGATGGGAATCAACTGGCGTTGGTCTCATTTACATAACTTCAATCAACATTATATCCATTGTATCTACTTTTTTAGGATTATGTTATGTTTTGAGCTTAAATTTAACAGTTTTGAAAAAAGTAAGCAAACATTTGCTAAATAGGATGTAGATGCATACAGTTTTGCTGGTGGTTGAGTTTGAGTGAGAAAAGAATTCAAGAAATTTGAAAGCTGTGTTCAATGAATGAATTTTGTGTAAAAACAATTAATAGTTTGGTCCACTTAAACTGCTGTTGGGCTAACTGTGTGAACTGTGTGAAGTATTGCATTGTTGCTAGCTGCATTTGGATGGTTTCAAACCATGTTTGGATGGGTTCTGTCCCCTAAGGGTGAGGTCGACGCCACACAACAGACAACGCAGAGCACTGTGGTGCATGAGATGAATTAAGCCATTTTACAACACAGGACCCTTCACGGAACTGTAGGGGCAGTTTCCTGGACACAAACACTCCAGGTACACTAATGACAGTGGTGGCAGGATTGGGAGAGTGCCAGGATCAGCACTGCAGGTATGAGGCACTGCTGTTGATATTAAACTATGCAGAGGAATGCAGGGAGGATGTGCCTAGCGCTGTGAAGAGGCACTTGATTAAAAACAGGAACAGGAACAGGAACCCCTTACATTGGACAGACCCTCCTCTCACCACCCTGCATGGCCAGTTTAGAGCAACTTTACCCAGATCCGAAACAACGCTTATGAGACACAAAGCATCGCCCTCTGCCTTTCTTACTCTTATTGATCAACACTGGGAGAGAGTAGTTTCATCAGTTCCCTCTGAATTTTCTTTTTTTTCGTTCTTATCACACAATAATTTTGAGTTTATGGAAAGTACATGGGCAAAATTAATTTCAATTCCAATCCCCTGGTACATATACTGTCAAATACTGACAGCACTGTAAGCACTACTGAATATTTACAACGCTATAGACTGTCTGAATAATACTGTATGAAAATGTTAAATAAAAAATAAAAAAATGTATGTAGGAGATATTGTGCTCTTAGAGGTCCTCGTACACACCACAGTAAATCATACAGGTTTGATGGTTCTGTTTGACCCAGCTACTAAAGAAATTAATTTGAAGTGCAAACAAATTAGTCTGAACAACGTGCAGATAATGAGCATCAAATGGAGACACCTGGTAAATTAAGGACTAGAAGTATGCACAGCGGAGGCTACCACACAGGCGAGTGTAATCCATTAATTACGAAAGTAATATCTCGGTTTTATGGACGACATTAATTATGGCTAGCGTGGCTGCAAGAGGAGGCCTCAGTGACATTCAAACAGGGGTAATTGCTGGGGCACCTAAGGTGACCAAGACAGTTCAACTTGCTCGTCTTTCCTGAGAAACTGTGTGTAAGGTGACGCCGTCATGGAACTCTGGATGCACACATTGCATATTTGGCAGTGCATGTGAACAAACATTACATTACATTACATTATAGGCATTTAGCAGACGCTCTTATCCAGAGCGACTTACACAGCATTTCTTTTGCATTTATACATAGTATCCATTGATACAGCTGGATATATACTGAAGCAATGCAGGTGAAGTACCTTGCTCAAGGGTAACAACAGGCAGTGTCCTCTGGGAATCGAACCTGCAACCTTTCGGTTACAAACCCAGTTCCTTAACCATTGTACTACACTGCCACATTGCTTTTTGTTTGTTTTATTAGAAGATGAAGGATCTATCAGTGAACAAGTAATTTTATTTTTTTTTTTTTTGTGTGTACTGGTAAATGTTGTGTATTATGTACACATAGGCTGGGCTTCATAGCTTATATTTAAAAAAAAGTGATCTTTAGTTATTTTTGTATGTAGCTTAAAACTGTAGGAGTGCACTTCTTGTGCAGGAAATAATGAAAATAGAATAAAGACAGATTTTAATATGCTTACTTTCTACTTACTTCTGTCCCAGTGCACTTGCTTGTACTTTTGTGTTGTATAAAAATATAGCAGTGTGGCTGGAACCTGTCTCACTACTGAACAAAAAAACTGTTTCTTGCTTAAAGTGAACTGCAGAAATAATGGTTATTTTGCCATTTTAACATTTAAAGGTCCCATGTCATACAATTTTTTGTCAATTCTACAAGGTCTACCAAACATGTTGATATTGTAATATATTTTAAAAAATATATAAATCCAGTGAGTTTTTTACCCTTCCAGCTGAACAGCCCGTATTTGGTGGGCGGTTCAGGTTTTTTTCACATGCTCTGCGTTGATTGGCTGACGAAGAATCACACAAGCACCCCTCCCATCTCCTGCCTACACTTTCGCTAAAAAAAAAACAAGAAAGAGCAAATGACGACATTAAAGAACGTATTTTTTACAAAGTAAAATAAATGTAACAATATACCGATTACCTCATAAAGCTGTATGTATGTAACTTTTATTTTGAAAAATGTCAGGGAACGGTCATACTTAGTTGGTAGCAATCATAGAAAGAACTGTTCTGAGAGAAATCCAGCAATATAGAGTATGTTTATACCCTCAAATTCTGCATTCTAATAGCAGAAATTCGCTCCGAATTTAGTTTTCAAAACAGTGGCGTAACCATGACCACATCGCGAACCAATCAACTGTGAGATTGACCTTGCCAGTAGCTAGAAAGTTCACCAGCTAGACTTTTCACAGCGACCTGTTACACCGGCGATATTTCACGGAAAATAAAAATAAAAGGGAATTGGATAAAGCTCTCTCAAAAACTGGAGTAAACATACGTGCTAATTTCAGAAGGTGGTGAGATTTTCAACATGAATTGACTTTCTGCTTGCCAGACAACTGTAATTACCTATAATGAATAGTAGCTAGGTTGGTATTATAATTGGTATTATTGATAACGTTCCTTTATTCGGCGGATAGTTCTTGAAGGAGGGCATGCTTGCTAACGTTATATGTCGTATAGATCGCGTTAGCTCAAACTGCTCGAACTGGTTCAGACTAACGTTACACAAACTCAGTGCAACAACAGAAAAGATTTTGTTGTTTTACCTGGAATTTTAGATGACATTTTTGCTGTAAAATACCAATACCAATCCAACCTGATTGACGTGTTCCCCCATTTGCTATTGTTTTTTAGCATTTGTCTGAATAATTTTAAGTAAAATACAGCCACACTTTAGACAGTTTCGCTTTTTGACAGAGTTTAATGTTAGTTGTATTGTATTTTAAAGTGGCATCGAAATATGCATTGGATTCCGTACGGTAGGTAATGGTATCAGTCGTATGGGTTAACGTTAACGTTACAGGGCTCAACCAGGCAGCTTGGCTAGTGAGCTGTAACGTTAAAGCTGTAAACATCAAAGCGCTTACTATTGTAGCTGGAAAGATTAAAAGTGCCCTGACACAGCACATTTAACATGGTCAGTTTTGTTGGTCATGAAATCTCCGCTTGCTCGTAATTATACTCTGTGGTAACAGAAGCAAAGAAGTAAAGAACGGAAAGGCTGGCGTTACCACATAACTGTATACCTACCCTGCTGTTCTTTAGAGGCGGACAGAGGGCGGGTTTATTTGAATCACATCCGGCTGTTTTCACAGGAGCCCAGTAATGACATCACAACTGGAGCCAATTCTGAACGGACTATAAAGTTGAGTGATTTATTTTCTTATGCAACAACAAAATGGCAGGTAGTACCAAGTTCATATTTTACAAGTACAATGCCTGGCAAAAAAAAAAGTTGCACACTCTAATATTTAATTGGACCGCCTTTAGCTTTCATTATGGTGCACATTCGTTGTGGCATTCTTTTGACAACCTTATGCAACGTCACAACATTTATTTCCGTCCAGAGTTGCATTCATTTTTTGCGGAGATCTTGTATTGATGACGGGAGAGTCGAACCACTCCGTAATGTCTTCTCCAGCACATCCCAAAGACTTTTAATGGGGTTAAGGTCAGGACTCTGGTGGTCAATTCATGTGTGAAAATGATTTCTCATGCTCCCTGAACCACTCTTTCACAATTTGAGCCCGATGAATCTTGGCATTGTCATCCTGGAATATGCCCATTGATGGGATAACCTGGTCATTCAGTACATCCAGGTACTCAGCTGACTTCATTTTATTGCTGCATAACATTGCTGAGCCTAGACCTGACCAATTGAAGCAACCCCAGTGTCACGAACCCAACACGGGCTGAACCCAAATGCAACGACCAAGAGACAGGTGAACAGAACTGAGGATTTATTAGGAGCTTTGGGGTAGTCCCAAGCTGAACACAAGTCTAACACAATAGTAAAGAGACTTGCAGGACGGACGTGAGTTCCGAACCGGAACTGGACTTGGTCTGGACCGGGAGGTCCAACAGGAACTGGATCACGGGAACGAAGGATTATTCCGAACCGGAACTGGACTTGATACGGGACGTGAGTTCCGAACCGGAACTGGACTGGATCTGGACCGGGAGGTCCAACAGGAACTGGATCACGGGAACGAAGGGTTGTTCTGAACCGGAACTGGACTTGATATGGGAGGTGAGTCCCGAACCGGAGCTGGACTGGATCTGGACCGGGAGGTCCAACAGGAACTGGATCACGGGAACGAAGGGTTGTTCCGAACCGGAACTGGACTTGATACGGGAGGTGAATCCCGAACCGGAACTGGACTGGATCTGGACCGGGAGGTCCAACAGGAACTGGATCACGGGAACGAAGGGTTGTTCCGAACCGGAACTGGACTTGATACAGGAGGTGAGTGCCGTACCGGAACTGGACTGGATCTGGACCGGGAGGTCCAACAGGAACTGGATCACGGGAACGAAGGTTATTCCGAACTGGAACTGGACTTGATACGGGACGTGAGTTCCGAACCGGAACTGGACTGGATCTGGACCGGGAGGTCCAACAGGAACTGGATCTGGAGGCAGAGCACCCCACTGCGCAGGCAACGTTAACTGGGAGCAGGGGCACCGCAACACAAACAGGGGACCAGGATACACACGAAGAACGTTAACGAACTGGCGCCGAATAGCAGCCAGCGGGAGGTTTAAGTAAGGGAGTGAAATTGAAAACAATAATGAAAGCGTGAGGAATGTAACCAAGAGTGATTGACTAATTGACTGGTGCGGAATGCATGCAACAAGGGGGAAAGGAGATAGGCTGAACCTGAAGTGGGGGAACAGAGAGAAACAGACAGAAGGGGCACGCCCAGCCTGTAGCGACGGGGAAAACACGGACACAGGGAATCCGACATGACACGGGAGGAAAGGGAAAAACATGGAGAACGGACAGGAAGGGAGCGGAACGTTACACCCAGATCATAACACTGCCTCCAGAGGCTTGTACAGATGCATGATGGGTGCTTTTTTTGGCCAGACAGTTTATCATTGTTTATGTTGAGCCTAATGATTCAAGTGCACTATGCTCCTTGACTAACTGTCTGTCTGCAATCGATCAATGGATGAGCAATAATTTCTTAAAACTTAACGAAGATAAGACAGAAATACTTTTAGTCGGCCCCAAAGCCAAAAGGGAAGCACTTAGCTCACAAGATTAAATCGGAAGTAACTAGTTTAGGAGTAATTTTTGATTCTGATTTAAGTTTTAAAACCCATATAAATAAGGTGACCAAAACAGCTTTCCTACATTTGAGAAATATTGCCAAAGTCCGGTCGTTTTTAACCCAACAGGATGCAGAGAAGTTGATTCATGCTTTTATTTCAAGTAGATTGGACTATTGCAATGCACTTTTTACTGGTCTTCCTAAAAAGTCAATAGATAAACTGCAGCTAATTCAGAACTCTGCTGCCAGACTTTTAACAAAAACAAGGAAGAGAGAACACATTACTCCAGTTTTAGCTGCATTGCATTGGCTCCCCGTTTCTTTTAGAATTGATTTTAAAGTCCTTCTACTCGTTTTTAAAGCTCTTAACAATTTAGCACCCTTTTATATTGCTGATTTCCTGTCTTTTTATGTCCCCTCACGAGCCCTAAGGTCCTCCACAGCTGGGCTTTTAATTGTTCCTGAGGTCCCCAAAGGGAAAATTGGGGCATCTGCTTTTAACTTTTATGCACCTCAGCTGTGGAACTCAATCCCAAAAAGTATTAGAGAAGCCGGCTCAGTGGACATTTTTAAACAACAGTTGAAAACATACCTTTTTAATATTGCTTTTAACTAACAAAAGCAATATGCTTTTTAATTTTTAATTATTTTTAACTATTCACCTTACCTATTTTTATTATACTTGTGATTTTTGCATTGTGTGGAACTATTTTTATGTTTTTACTTGTGTTATTACTCATTGTATAATGTAAAGCACTTTGGGCTGCATTCTGTATGAAAAGTGCTATATAAATAAAGTTATTATTATTATTATTATTATCATGCCACACTGCATATAAATGCTAAAAGTAGGTAAACTCAAATTTTAAAAAAGAAAAAAAAACTGCCAGGAGCATGACCAAACAAACAAACTGGGCCCTGTTTCCCAAAAGCTTCTAGGGTTAAAATCATCTAAGAGTGTTTTGCGTTTGTGTTTATTCAACAAAATAATAAAAATAGAGGGAGAAAGGCAAAAAACAAATGATGAAAAACAAACAAACAATGAAAGTAATATAAAAACAAAACAGCCTAAGATGATCTTTATCTAAGATACTTTTGGGAAACGGGGCCCTGCTCGGTGCGTTCTACCTCAACTCAATTAGGTGGGTATTGCTATGGGCTAACAGTGGTGCTGTGGTAAGCACCATGCCTAGCATTCCAAATACCCCATGCAAGAGAAGCGCTAAGTAATGACCATGGAAATGGAATAATTGGAAGCATATGGCAATTAACCAGAGGGGGGGGGGGGAAGATTCCGCCTGTTCTGGCACCACGATGGTCGAAAAGCGTTTTGCTGATTAACATGCAACAAAAAAATAAATAACTGCCACCTTGCGAGAACAAAAGAAAAATCTTATGATTTGACCCTTGATGAGGAGGCGATTATACATAATGTAATGTTTGCCATTTGCAGGCCTCTGTCCCTACCTCCCAACCCGCAATGATCTGTGAGACAAAAATGTGAGTGAGCCGAACGTGTGTTCGTTTCATCGCTGGAGCCTTGACAGTCCACTGATTTGTGTGACTGTATTGGCTTTGAACTGTTGTCAAATGGCTCTTTGGTTTAGTTAAGCTTGGTAAAATGTTTTCACTTAATTAAACTGAAAATACACACAGCATTATGCTGTCTGACATTACGCTGTCTTAATTACAATGGCTGTCTGAAATCATTTTGCTTCTTACGTTCCCTGGAGATATTGCAGATTAAGAAACCAATTAATGGCCTTACATTTAGTTTCCTTATTAAAAAAGCACCCGCTCCTTTCATTAAAAACAAAACATAGCAAGCGTACAGAAGGCCTATAAACCAGCCTTTTCTTAACTAACATCATTATTTTAAGTTTTTCTAAATGTTTTTAACTCTGAAATCGGACCAAATGTCGGAAATTTCGGAAATAATTCAATACGATAAATAATGCTCTGCTTATGCAAACCTTTACTTGTGATTTGGATGTGATAGGTGGCCTTACATATTGCCTGTGTTCTGCTGATAAACAAAGAAAAACCACAGGCCACACCTTTTCCAGTTTCTTGAATGTTTCAGTCTTAAAAAGCGTTACGGCTTGATTGAATATGAAACAACTTAAGCCTGGTTTGAGTGAATTGAATACGTCCCTAAACTTGCTAAGTGCATTTGATTCACTCAAGAGTCATTCAGTGATGGAATAAAACAGAGGAAATCAGGCTCTTTTTGATTGATCATTTCAATATAACAAACATTACCTTTCGGACAGGTGAAAAATACACTTTCTTATGTTGTAATATCCTCAGGTCTAGCTGTGAAGTATAACAGAGTAAATGTTGGTACATGACTTGGATATATTATATGTGAAGACTGCATGTACTGTGAATAGCAGGCAAGAAAAGCATGTGGTTTCAGCCAGTTTACATGGACACTGGGTATTTGTAAACTGTAACTGTCTTATAGCACACTGGCGTACCAAGCGACAAATTGAATAATTAACATAAAACTGCTACTCAAAATTGGAAAAAAGCACGAGTATCTCAATTAATTGGAAGGCTTTTTGAACACTCAAGCTTGCTGTGTAAATTTTCGGAACATCAGCCTGTTTTGTAAATTAAGCACAGAATTGTAATGAGTGCTTTAAATACACACATTAAGCATAATGCAGTGAACATCCCAGAAATCAGCAAAAACATTTCCCGCATGGTGAGTAAAACCTCTCCAATGAGATTAGAGGAACTTTACTTATGCAAGGGAGAAGGACTTTCACTGGTGAAAAATGTCATAGGAAGGATCAGGTAAATTCAGGTCAAAGATCATATCAAAAATCAACCACAGCATAAACCAGGCCACAACACCAGATTACAGAGCAGATCACAGACCCGAACACAGACCAAACCACAGACCAAAACACAGACCAGACCACAGATCAGATAACAGATCACAGACCAAAGCACAGACCACATCACAGACCAAACCACAGATCAGTTCACAGACCACATCACAGACCAGAACACAAACCAGACCACAGACCAGATCACAGACCAGACAACAAAACAGATCACAGACCAGAGTGCAGTCCAGATCCCAGACCACATCACAGACCAGAACACAAACCAGACCACAGTCCAGACCACAGACCAGATCACAGACCAAACCAGGAATATTTCTAACTTGTACCAGAGATATTTTACCTAGCTCATGTTTAACACTGCACAGTCCTTGCGTGAGTATTACAAAAAAAACTACAACAAATAATAAGTACATAATTATAACAAATCAATGAGGAATGCATTCATTATATTCTGTGACATTACATTATCTTCTGGTGTAAGGGAGGACATAGTGACCAAAAGGCCACAGGCATCCAACCCACAATTAATGCACTGCATGTACGCTGCTCAGTTCTACATTCTGCCATATGTAAATGAACCTGAAAGCCCTGAAGCTTGAACTCAAGACGGCTACCTCCAAAAAGATGACATCGGCAACCAGTTGACACGGAAATAAACTCATGTACCCCTTGTTTTTCCCTGAGTGAAGAATCTTCTTTGAAGCATGCAAGTCTTCCTTGGCTGAGGTTTCAAAGCAGACAGCCAAGGCCTGAGGAAATCCTCAAATGGACGTTGCATTTGATGTGTTTTCGTTCGTTACGTGCTTCTGTATTGGGAATTACAGCCATATCTTTTGAAGGCTTTCCACTCACATCCCTCCACCACTCCTGTTGATAATATGTTTCATGTTTTGTGTGCCATTGCCTGTCACCTCCAGCACCTGTATATCACTCTCAAGCCTTTACGGTCTTGAACAGGCTAATTACACAGGGACTCTTGGTAACCTTCTGAGAGATCTCAGCTCTGAGAACCCACAGTAATCCCTTTGATTGAAACTCAAACTTGGGCAAAACTTGGGAAATTATTGACTGGTCAGAGTGTACACTTATCCTGCACACCCTCACGTTTCACATTCCCCTGCACAGCCAGGGATTGGCAGAAACGTTCCGGTGGTTAAGGGAGGTATTACAACTAATTTCAACTATGCACTATGTACGTCGCTCTGGATAAGAGCGTCTGCTAAATGACTATAATGTAATGTAATGTAATGAAAAAATGCAAGATTCCCCATTGAAGCCCAATATAGAGTACAAAGTTACACTGGTGTGATAATACTATTTTAAACAAGGCTCTACAATATCTTTCTTCTACACCAAGTTTTTTTCCAGGGACATTTTTTATTAAATTCAAAACTTAAGGTGATGCATAAACTGGTGTGGTGTGCACCCACCAGGAAAAAGCATATTTTCCTGACATCCAGCAGAAAAACAGTTTGGGTATTTTTATTATTTAACATAATACAAGTGTTTTGGATGACAAAAACATGTCACCATGAATATATTTTCATAAAATCTATTTTATTTGTATTGAATGTCCATTGTAGTGCAAGTGTCAGCATAGTAGACTATATGACTGTTGAGATTAGGACCAGAGACCCACTAAATTGTCAGGTCTTAAGAGGATATCTGTGTCCTGGACTGAGCTGAAAGAAGCCTAGTCTTATAGATGCATGCACAAAGCAGATTTAATTTAGTGGATTCCTCCTCCAATTTATTTTGGTGTTATAAACTACTATTTTGGATGAGGATGAAATGGATAAATTATTGATTAATGGGGATTGGGTAATACCCTTAATTTTTAAATTTATTTCACTGTTACTATGATGTTATGTTTCCAATTCATGGAAGTGTACAGTAACATAACTGGGGTGTGATGCGCTATTAGGCATCTCACAGAAATCCATCAATGATATAGGACATGTCTCAAGTTACTCTTCATACCAGCATGTGCACCAAACATCCAGTACAGACACATTCAAATACCCACACATTGTATAGCTCTAAGTGCTGTGGATAACATGAGCAGCTCAGATTGCTCACGTGTAATGGTAGTCTTACACTACCAAAAGAAGACAACATGAAATAAGATGCAATATTTGAATCTTTAATTAAAGGCAAGCTAGTGCACATATGCGCATATACCCCAAACAATAAGATATGAATGCATTCCATTTTAGAAAAATTTCAGATGCACATGGGAAATTAATATTACACTTCCATCAAGCACACAACGCTTAAAGTATATTGGGATTGCTTTTTAAATAATTTGAGAAAATATACACAGTCAGACAAAGATGATGAAGTATTACTACATGCTGTTCTCCAGTTCAAGCTTGCCACATCATTAACCAACAATACAAGTCAATTCACAGCAGTGGTTACTGGTGGTTGAGTCAATTAAAAAATGGCCACAATGACCATTGTAAGAAAGAAATATTTGTATCCCAAAGCAAAAATGGAAAAAAGTTCTATGACACATATCTGACGCATTTATGAATACATGTCAAATGTTTCATGCTACAAAATCTTATTTCGGTCAAGTTAAAGAAAGAAATGCTACTCACAAAGGGACTTTATTAGGCAATGCATTTACCCAAATGCCATTATCACTCAGGACCAAGCCTGCTGGCTGCTAGCTCAAATGAGCTCAAATGGTAATGCTATCAACAATAAGCTATATTGACTTTAAATATAGATATATGTCATTGCTTTGCATATTGCTTTAAGATTAATTATTGATGTTGTAGCTTACCTTATAAACAAAAAAATCTTTGTTTGTGAAACGAAAAATGTTATGAAGGGTACTTTGAACAGTCATCCCTGATGATAATGGGACTGGCCCTGGTAAGGTGCTGAATACTGGGGGCTATTTAGCTTCGGACTGCTCCATTAAGTCAGGGGATTCCAAAACCTCTTTGCTCAAGGAGTGCAACGGCCATTTTGCACACTAGAACCTATGTATGTGTACATGGTGATGCCATTATACTGGATCAATGTATCACAGCATTGCCAAATATGTGCATACCAGACAAAGTTTTATTTTAAGTCTAAGATATGCTTTTATTTATATAGGAAAGCATAAAAATTGTAAATGACCCTTCTTATCTACTCCATAACTCCATCCAACTGCTACCATCAGGTCACGACTATACAATTCAAATGGTATAAAAAACAGCTATACAGCACCTTTTATCTCTTCTGCCATGTCCATGTAAATCAAGACCATGAAATTACACTGTGCTCTCAGTTTATTCTGTAGTACTGATATATCTTGGAACCTGGGAAGGCCATTAGAATACACTTAGACAATGAGAGTCTATATTAAACATGACGCCATTATGATTTTTTTTTTTTTTACATTTTTCTCTGACGAGTGCTGTGCTGTGTTTTATTTATTTTTAATTCAGCTGATGGACCAATACAATTTTCTATCTAAATCTTATGAGATGAAAAGCTTTTTTTTTACATTTACAGTTTCATAATTTTAATATTCTTACAATAGGAACAGGTATCATTGTTGGCTTGCTGCCATCGAAATTGGCCTTACCAAGCAGTGCATAATGCATTTATTTTCAGCTTCCATGGTTACCACTTCAAGCATGTTCCAGGCTTATTTGTAAATCACAAGTTAACTTGAATGATTGCTGCATTAGCTAGAACATTTTAATGACAAATTGCATTAATGAGGCTGCATTAAAATAGCATGCAGCCTCTTTGCTGAAGACCATAAGAAGAATCCTGACCCACCTACTGAAGCATATGCGCTTTACACAGCATGCTGTGTGCAAACAAGGTGGTGGAGACTATATGTTGTCCCACATGTTTGACATTGTTTCACTAAAAAAATCATGCTTGAGACATACATTTGCTAAATGGCATTCAATGCAGCATACGTTTGACATATTATAAATTTAAACAGGTCTGTATTAATAAAAACTGTATTCATTTTTGTAAAATAAAATCAGTTTAAGCAAATAATTCAACCCTCATGTGATTGAAAAGTAATTTTATTAGGTTGTGTGTATATATATATATATATATATATATATATATATATATATATATATATATATATTGAGGTTGACAATATATAGCCCTGACAAATGGCTTAAACTTTTTTGAAGCATCTAAACCACAATTATAAAAGCATCTACACAGGTGAGTCCTATTCATTTTAATGCTAATTAGCAACATGTGTCTGCTTAAAAGAAGTCTAACCAGCAGCACTTTGCTAGGTAAGTCTCCAAAGCAAGATGAGGATAATAACAGAGTTCCAAAGGGGCCAAATAGTTAGTGCCCGAATTGCAGGTGCCTCGGTCACAAAAACTGCAAAATTATTTAAGGTGGCAAGGTGAACAGTGTCAAAAAATATGACAACATATGCCCAACACCAAAAAACAGCATCAGCAAAAAATAACTGCGGTAATATGTCAAAGCTCTCTGAAAGGGACAGACGGAGAATTGGTAGCATAGTTGCTAATAACCACAGAACTACAGCCAATTACTACAATCAGAACCAATCCATATCTGAACCAGTCTCAACAAAAACAGTATGTTGTGAGCTTCACAAAGCTGGTATTTATGGCAGGGCCGCCAACCGGAAATCACTTGTATCCAAGGCTAATGCACAAAAATACATAACACGGTGTAAGGAACATAAAACCTGGACCCCTGAGCAATGGAGAAAAGTAATATGGTCTGATGAGTCATCTTTTACTCTTTTTAATACATCTGGACGGGTTTATGTTTGGAGAAAGCCTAAGGAGGCATTCAATCCACAATCCACAAGTCTGTTGCCAACTGTTAAGTATGGTGGTGGTTCTGTAATGGTATGGGCAGTTATTTCATGGGACTCATTTGGTCCAATGATTGCTCTCCATGGAAGTGTAATGGGCAAGCAATATGAAACCATTTTACAAGACCAGGTACACCCTATGGTGCAAACACTGTTCCCTCATGATGTCCCCACATTGCAACATGATAACGTCTCCATACACATTGTTAACAACATTAAAGAATGGTTCCAAGTACATGAGTATGACGTCAAATTCCTTCCATAGCCTGCACAATCACCAGATCTAAACATAATTTAACCTTTATGGGAAGTTCTGGAGAGGAGAGTGCAAACTAAATTTCCACCTCCTTCATCCCTCAAAAAACTGGAGACTGTCCTTCTTGAACAATGAGCTAATATCCCACTACACACAGTTCAGAAATTGTATGACAGCATTCCTAGAAGAATTTAAACTGTTTTGAAGGCAAAGGGTGGGCCTACTCGTTTTTTTGTTATTTTGGTTCTGTACTCTAGCATTTTGAGTTTGAAAATATAAAATGACAATGAGGTTGAAGTGCAGACTGTCACCTTTAATTTGAGGGTATTTTCATCCGTATCAGATTAACCATTTAGAATTTATTTTGTACATAGTCCCCCCATTTTCAGGCATCAGAAAATATTGGACAGTTTAACATAATGTAGAATAAAGTATATTTATATTATATTTGGTCACATATCCATTGCATGAGTTCCTGATGTCTGTGACCCAACAATATCAAACGACTCTTGATATCCTATTTTCTGGTACTACTACAAGCGATACTATAACCTCTTGAATTTGAATGGATCTCTATGGGAATTGGGGGGTGGGACTAGATTTAGCTGTAAATTACATTGAAACAGTGGAACACATGGTTGGCTAAATGGCTCTAAGTCATCATTGTCTGGCGTATCAAACAAGCCTTAAAGCATCACTCTGCTGCCAGATATGCAGTAGATACAGATGGATAACTTGAAGAGTTTCTTCTTGTGACTTATTTTTCCATAGAGTTCAATAGAAAAATTTGTCAGGAGAAACAACCCTTAAAGTTATCCATCCATATCTACTGTATATCTGGCAGCAGAGTGATGGTTTGAGGCTCGTTTGATACCTCAGACCCTTGATGACTTAGAGCCATTTAGCCAACCATATGTTCCATACTGTTCCAGTGTAATTTACAGCTAAATCTAGTCCCCCCAATTCCCATAGAAATCCATTCAAATGCAGAGATCCTATTGAATGGATTGTCCACTGTTTAACCGGACATGGGGACATACAACTGTAAAGCCATATAACTTGAGTTGACTGAAGAAAATACTGAAAAAATAAAATACTTACACAATAAGAAAAACAATGGCAGACATGGCAACACAGCGAGCCAACAAAATGTTAGAGCTGAGTCTGTGGCCCATTACAAGTAAATCTTCACCTTGAAAAGTAAAGGAATGCAATTTCAGAGGCTATTACAAGTCCATGTCATTTACTTTGGTGACTCTCACTAGCCAATAACCAAACCCATTTTAGATGACAATCGCTCTGCTCTGATGACCGTCTTTAGCATTCAATATCCCATCCTGGTGGCTATTTTGAACAAAAATCACTCCAATGTAAGGCTAAATGGATTTCATATACCTCCACATTCTTCAACCCGATGGCTAAAGAGAATAACTAGCATTACCATTATTTCTGAAGTACGACCTCCAATTGGATCTGTCAGGTGGCGTATAGAGCTGTGACACTTCTGCTGAGAGCAGGGATGCCATCACATGGATAGGAATCTAATCTGAATTGTGCTGGTGGAGACTGTGAGTGGGAACCCATGCATGGTAGCACACAAGCCCTGCCGTCACATCAGCCATGACATCTAGAGAGGGAGGGTTTCAGTAAGCAGGGTACTACCTGGTTCCTTTGGCTACTTATATAAACATTAACATTAAAAATTATATATAATATATATATACAGTATATATTAGACAGCTCTGAAGTGCATAAGAAGAGTGCAGACAGGAAACTAAACAAAGACGTTTGGGATTATCCTGATTTTCCAGTAGAATATTTCCATTTAAGAATCCATCTGTTAAATCTTGAATGACATCCAGGTGTTGCTTAATGCTGGCTTTTCCCCTGATGACGAATGATTTACCTTCGGTGTTGATCTCAGTCCTTAAATGCGATGCTTGCTTGTTTTTAATTGTCAGTCTATTGTTATTGTCTTGGCATAATTCACTGTTAATTTGTAGTGTAAAATCATCGGGGTGCAGTGTACCAGATGGATACTGTAACACTCATTCAGTCAAATAATGTTTTTGTATTGCATGCATTTGACATTCCATCTATATTTACTTTCCTTCATTTGAAGGTCCCCATATTAAGTCAACTCATTGCTTTGATAAACATCACATTTAGCCACTAAATTGCATAACTGGTCACGTCAGTGTGTTTGCTTGAGTGCCTACAGGGAACCCTGTAGGATAACAATTGAAATAAAAGTTTAAAACCAGCAGGTCATGTGATATTGACAATCTGGTGGCCCTGGTTATGAAGCTTCATGCCAAACTGTTTATTATTGCATAGCATAGTGTGTATTATTTACTAAGACCTTTAGCACATACAAAACCTGTTAGCACATGCAAAACCAATAACACGACCAATGATTGGTCATGGTATTTGCTTTGCACCAATCATTGGTTATGTTACTAGATTTGCATGTGCTAAAGGTTTTTGCACATGCTAAAGGTCTTAGTAAATCAGGCCCTTGGTGTATATGTTATGAAGCTTCCATGCCATCTTTCTCATACTGCAAATGTTTTACATGGGACTGAATGCTCAAATTACAAGTGTACAGTTTACTTTTGGTGTTATAATTACAGCTATTAATGGTTTTAGCTTTTCTGACACTCTCGTCCAAAGTGATTTGCATAGCTGAGCATGTCTCTCACACATTGTCACTGCCGGATTTGGAGAGAATCAGAATAAACACCGAAAAAGGTCACCAAAGACAGGAAGACTCCACCTTCCAAAACTGCCTCAAAGCTGCTGTTTATTCATTCATTATTCTTTCATTCTTTCCAAGAGCAAAGAATAACCACATCATACAGTACAAGTTAAGGCCGATCATTCAGGGCTCGATCCCCGGATGTTTTGAGCCTAGCCCCGAAGGTTTTTGGTCCGTAAAACGTTTGTGTTTCTCAGCCCAGAGCTGATTTTAATGTAGCCTACTGTAGCAGAGCAGAACTTTAGTTGTACTTTCAATTGTTATTGGGGACGCAGTAAAGCACTGCACAAGCACGACGTTGTCCATCCTTAGAGTATGTAATATGTGTCCATCCATGCGGTAGTTTATTGAGTTGGTACTTCCGTTTAGATAGCATTGCACAATGTAGGCTATAGCATAATAATGAAAAGTAAAAAACAAATTAGTTTTCTTGGCTTTTTTCAGAGAAGAAGAAAAGGTCACAAAAAAATAGGCCAACAATTTAAATGATATCTAAAAAGCGATTATGCAAAAAGAGGTTGTTATTCCCGACATGACAGATAACGTGAATGCATTAATATTAGCAAGCTAGCACAGCTAAACACAAATTTTGTTTATCTTTACTCACCCTCTTTCTGATGGACAGGGTGTTCACTATTTTTCTCTCTACACGCATACCTCCCTGACATGCTTGAAAGTCGGAACTATTAACATCATATTCCCTCACAAGATGGCGTGGATAGAAATCATGATAGAAATTATAATAAATTACGATTATTGGCTTGAACCATGATAACAATTAGACTGTTGGAAGGCCCTCTACTACACAAATGTTTGCGTCTGTTGCAAACTGTAATGTTGTGCTTTTTTCAGTTTTGACTCTTGTTTGGGGTATTCATAGTATAGTATTGCCACTATTATTCGGGGAGGAGCAGCGAAGCTGCTGTTTTTGTTTGGATAAAATTTTTTCCCTACTTTGCCATCTATTCTCATTATATGTTTTGCCGTACAATGTGGTGCAAGGCCACAGCTCATTTTACCATGGTTGTCATTTAATTATAATCACCTATTTCATTACAGTCATCTGTTGTTTGCCACCAAGATGTCTGCCATCTGGTCTCCCTTTTTAATGACACCTGTCTGACTGTCCTGGAGTCTGTCGCCCCATACAAAGACAAAAAGTCAAACAAAACATCGCAGCCCTGGCTAAATTAATCCATCCAGGAATTAAAGAGAGACTGTAGGAGAAAGGAAAGGAAATGGAAGAAGAGTGGTTTACACATATTTTATGAGATCTGAAAAAACGCAATGCCCAATTATCAAAAGGCAGTTAAAGAGAAATTTTCTTCTCTAACCTGATTGCAGCAAACCATTTTAACCTCAGAATTTTATTTAAGGTAATAGACTCCATCATCAGCCCCTCCGCTCGTCATCACCCCCCCCCCCCCCCACCCCCGTCATCAGCCCCTCCCCTTGTCATCACCCCATCCCCCTGTCATCTTACCGATGCCTCACCAGAGATGTGTGAGGAATTTTTAAACTGCGAATAAAGTTGAGAATATAAGACAGCAAATTACTCCCCCAGACCAAGTTATACATTCCAATAGAGACATCAATAGTTATTTTAGCAACTTTGAACCTGTGTCACTGTCATTTTTATTGAAAACTATATCCCACATGAAATAAACCCCTTGCAGCCTTGATATTATCCCCACCAAATTTCTTAAAAAGGTTATTGACATAATTGGACCCAGTATTTTATCAATTATTAATGGCTCATTGGAGAAAGGCATTTTTCTTTCTGTTTTTAAACATGCTGTGGTCCAACCTCTTTTTAAAAAACCTAACCTTGATGTCTCTGTTCTTAGCAATTTTAGGCCCATTTCTAAACTTCTATTTTTATCAAAGGTTTTAGAGTGGTATCAGCCCAGCTTCTAGCTTTTATGTGTCATAATAACATCTTTGAGAAATTTCAAAGTTTGGTTTTAGAGTTTTACATAGTACAGAAACTGCCCTCCTCAAGGTAACCAATGATCTCCTTTTAGCAGCCGACAATTGTCAGCGCAACCTTTGACACTGTAGATTACGCCATTTTAATTGACCGTCTAAACACCTGGGTTGGCATCGAGGACACTGCACTTAGCAAGAACCTTCGCAGTAGCCAAAGGTTACAAAACTACTCATCTTCTACAATTCACATTACTTGTGGTGTACCGCAAGGTTCTATTTTAGGTCCAATTTTATTTTCAATCTATATGCTGCCTCTTGGCCAAATTATCCAAAGACAAAGAAATTTGCCAATTTCATAAAAACCCTGCTTTACCTCCACCTGTCTTTGCATCTTGTAGGGGAACTGGATGTACGCTGGCATTAGCTGGATTAAGATGTTGACCACAATTTCAACCCTGGCTAGAGACATGTAAGCCACTTTAAAGCACATTTTGTGCATTGGTTAAATGTGTGTTATAGCATAGCCTATGTAAGGTCATGTAGAATTAAATTTTTTAGCAATTTAGAAAAAATAGTAGGCTACTGGGAGTTCATTAGACTATTTTATGGGTCTAATTAAACAGCTTCATAGCCTACAATTGATTAATAGGCGTAATCTAAATGTGCTTTTTACAATCATAATTTATTATGCTTGCAATGTGTATTTCAAAGGCTACATTTAGTCTTGTGAATTTAACAGAAAATAAAAATAAATTAATATTCTAATTCTCACTCAGAAGCTATATTTACCGGCATTCTGAATTTACGAACGAGGTATGTGTGCTCTGGAGCAGGTATAAATTTTGTTCAGAGGTACAAACAAATCTCAGATACGAAAATGTTGATGAATACCAATATACGGCCAAAAATGCAAATACGAACAATTTACGTACAAATTCGTTCTGCTCACGTTTCATGAATGAGGCCCATTCTCTCTTTTCATTGCTATGCAGACGACACACAGATATATCTTCCCCTGAGACCTGGTGACCCAAACAGCCGAGCTGCTGTTGTAGATTGCTGCAATGATATCAACTGTTGGATGGCACAGAATTTTCTTCAGCTCAATAACTCAAAATCAGAAATCATATTGTTCAGTCCCCCACATTCTATCAGTCTTATTGAGAGTGGCCTTGGTCCTCTGTCCGCAAACGTGAAGCCCGTTGCCAGAAACTTGAGAGTAATATTTGACTCTGACCTAAACTTCGAACCACACATTTCAAAAAATTGTCCAGTCCTGTTTCCTTCAACTGAGAACCATTTCCAGAATCAAACCAATACTATCCCACAGCGACCTGGAAAAAGTAATCCACGCCCTAATCTTCTCACGACTAGACTACTGTAACTCCCTCCTTTCTGGCATCAACCAAAAGTCACTCTCTCGCCTCCAACTAGTTCAGAACACAGCAGCTAGGCTTCTTAATGGTTCTAACAGACGACATCACATCACCCCAATCCTGGCTTCTCTCCATTGGCTCCCTGTTCGGTTTAGAATCGACTTTAAGATTTTACTGATCACTTTTAAAGCACGTTTGGGTCTGGTTCCAACCTACATAGCAGATATGTTGACCCCATATGAGCCAGTGCGCAGCCTTAGATCCTCAGGCAGGGCCCTCCTGGCTGTTCCAAAGTCTAGACTTAAAACTAAAGGTGACCGTGCCTTTTCCATCAGGGCCCTCGGCTTTGGAACAACCTGCCTGAGGAGATAAAGCTAGCAGAATCAGTTACTTCTTTTAAATCACTTTTTAAAGCCCATTTTTATAGACTTGCTTTTATGTGATGTCGTCTTTTTATCTTTTTAATCGTCTTTCTATTGTCTTTTATCTTTTATCTGAACTCTCTTAATTGTATCTTACTTTTATTCTATTATTTTATTTATTTTATTTTGCTTTTCATCTTACAATTTTACCACTATGTACTTGAATGTTTGCTCTTTTCTGCCTCTGTCCAATGAACTGCATCCCTGTTAATGAATGTCTCATTGCCTTTTAAATTCATGACCTGAGTATTCTGCTTTTAATCAAATGAAGAACATTATATCAATTTAAAGGGAAGCACTGTAGAAAACATATTTTTTTCATTAGGCAGAGTATGTTGCCTTAATATTTAAGTTAAGAGAGAGAGAGAGAGAGAGAGAGAGAGCGAGAGAGAGAGAGAGAGAGATTGTGCTGTATATGTGAGTATGAGAGTGTGAAGTTATTTTGATGAGATTAACATTTTAATAATGGCCTTAAAAGGTTGTACCTTGCAAAATTTAAAAAAAATAATTACAGAAAGGAAGCGAGGCAGAAAATTTTTTTTTTTTTAAAAATGAGACAAGACATTGATAGCAACAAGAGAGGACATGAAAAAAATTAGACAAAAAAGACAGACAGCAATAGAGAAAAGACCAGAATGCCCCCGGACCCCCCTTCAAAGTCCCAGATGTATTTGGCTAAGCCCCAGATGTTTTAAAGTCCTAGAAACGCCCCTGCAATCAACACAGCATAGCACAAATAGCTTAATGTCCCTATTTTGTAAGCCTTGTTGGGATCCCTATAATTAATTTTAAATGTATTATATGCACAACATTTGCAACCGTTTTATGTCTGTGATCATTAGGTCAGGTTCACACCAGGTGATGACATTGCATACTCGCGTATCATTTTAATGAGTGTGTTATGAAGAGCTTAATATATAGTCATGAATATTTTCTAGCCCAAGGCACAACGGAATCACAATATAGGCCTGTGTAAAACCTATTATAAAGCGATATTCATTGTGATTGCAATATCTTTTTCATCCTCATTGCGACATTATGGATGCTTTATGACGCTCGGTTTAAAAAGTAAACACTACCAAATATCCGCTTTTGTGTGAAAGATTGAGAGTTCAGAGGAGAAATAACAGAATAGAAATGAACTCTAGAAATAGAAATGTAACCCAATCCAATTTATGTTATGCAGCACCTTAGGACATTTATATTGGGTCAGAGCCAAACCTCTTGTTTTAAAAAATTGGGTTACTACCTGCCTTCCTCGAATGAAAATGTTTCAACATATTTTATATCTTAACGTAGGACCCTGCTGTACATGGTACTTATTAATTTTCATAGACAGAAAAGCCAACATTAACATATCTCCTGGTTACAACTGTGGAATTTGTCTGGAGACATTAAATAATTAAAATATTTGCTTACATCAAATATTCTCTCCAGTTCTGTTACATCACAGATTTGGATGTAGTGTTCCTGCCAATACAATTAATAGAACCCTAGTTAGTTAGGAGTTAACTTAAAATATGTTGTCTTTTTCCCAACAGGTTTGCTAAAATATGGTAGAATAATCCACATGAAGTCATGGGCTGCAGTCCAATCCGTTAAATGTTCTGCCCACCTGCATTTCCACTCACCACTGACACTTGGGGGAATCCCTTTAGAAACCAGAAGTTGGTCGTTGTCAAGGGCGAATGTGGTCCAATCCATTAGAAATGCAAGTGAAGCACGTGACATTAGTCCCTCGAGCCAAATCGGAAGTTGGAATTGGAAGTTTTGTATTGCACGACTGAAATGTTGAATACATTAAGAAATAACATTGATTTAGTGGTTTGATAAAATCGCTTTAAAATGTATCTCCAGCAAATAGTAGTAGCCTACTAAGATGCAGTATTAGAATGATTATTTCAGGATAGTTAACGATAACTAGCTACATAATCAGCTTGTTGCAGTTCAACAAGTATCCAGTAAATGAGCCAGTGTAAGCTTACATGGGCAATATTACAAACAGCTACATTTTGCTTGGATTTCATATTCAATACAGGTCGCTCGCCTCTTATGTTTTATACTTCAGTGCCACCTGCAAAGCAATCTATGCATCCACCGTTTTGATTGCAGCGTATTAATATATTTGATTGGGAGGTAGCCTATTTTGAAACATAAAGTGTATTATTCCCCATTCCTACTTATGAGGTATTTTAAAAAGCTGTCTATCAATAAATTGATTGTTAATCCTTTTCTATTTTGCTCTTTTGCCAGAATAAAAATGCAGATGTTGGTTGGTTGGAGCTTGCTGTCTTACGCAATTTATTGGAAAGTTTTTCACAAACTCATTTGTCAATGGTCTGCTGGCGTCACTGGCTGTGGCGAATTTCCGAATGCAAGTGCGGTCTCCGCTCTCTCCCTTGCTCCTCCCCGTCGGTTCGAGTGTCTACTCATGTTGTTTTGGTGCTGCGTCACATCCTCCCAAGTGGAAGTGGTGAGGGGAAGTGCGGAGGGCAGAACATTTAACGAATTGGACCATGAATTCAATCAACATAGGTCTTAATATTGTCTTGCTAATAAATACAGTTTTTGTTGTTGTTTTTATTCACAGAAACATTTTGGTTGGTTAATTTTGATGATTTACTATCTTGCAACTTGTGAACAAAATAAAATGCATTCATGTATTTAATTGTAAATCAGTTAAAGTATCCAGGACAAACCTCCTGTGTTGTGCAGTCCTTTCACTAACACACTGTAGAGCCCCAGGTTACACTTTTTAAACTTTCAGCAACGCTGTAATTTTACTAAAGGTTCTGCTGCAAAGTTGCAGAAGAACTACAGTGGCCTTTATTAAGTTCTAGTGCAATGCAGTCTTAGCACTAACACAAAAGAAGAACTACAGTAGCCTTTATTAAGTTCTAGTGCAATGCAGTCTTAGCACTAACACACAAGAAGACCTACAGTAGCCTTTATTAAGTTCTAGTGCAATACAGTCTTAGCACTAACACACAAGAAGAACTACAGTAGCCTTTATTAAGTTCTAGTGCAATGCAGTCTTAGCACTAACACACAAGAAGAACTACAGTAGCCTTTATTAAGTTCTAGTGCAATGCAGTCTTAGCACTAACACACACATAGTCACAAAGTTTTATTTTTTTTTACTTGAAAGAGGAGGACATTGTATTGTTCAGTGCATACTTTGTGCCATAATTAAATTCTCTGAGAGAATTCACTTCTGCATTGTTCGTAGATCCAAGATCGCAATTTCCTCCGAAGTTCCAGCCTTACGTTTGCGAAAGATGACGCACACACATTTATCTAACTGTTTGTTGAAAGTGGTAATGAAAGAGGATGCTACAAAATGTGATTTGACCCTTTGATTGAACATTTGCATTCACAGTAGGAAGTTCTTTTAATCAAAAACCCTTGCTTTGATATTAATATTGCGCCGCACCTTTAAAAAATAATGTACGAGCACACACACATACAAGCACGCACACGCACACACACACACACACACACACACACACACATACAAGCACGCACAAATGTAATATACTGCTGACTGAAATATCTGAGGTGCACATATCCACACACATACACACACACTCACACACACACACACACACACACACACACACATTCAAACACGCACACAAACACGCAAAAATATACTCCTGACTGTTTGAAATATCTGAGGCACACACACATAGACCCAGTGCCAAGGCACACAGGGTTATATTGATCCAATTCCAGTTTTACTTCTGAATCATAAATACCCTTCCCTTGAGTTTCACAAAATCTCCTATTGTCAATTATGAGTGCTTTTCTTTTATGTGCGTACTCTAAATCCTCTATTAACTAGCTGGGTTTACATTGGGAAAAATCAGGGATAATTCACCATTACCGATCCCACGGGACTTTTTGAAATCATTTTGAAATCATAATTTTAAACCTTTTCCAGCCCTAGTGGATTGACTCATTAAAATCACTCTGATCATCAGAATTAGGCCAGATTCATTATCACCTCTGTGCTGCGTCATCCTTGCAATTGATTCGAGTGTCTTTGTCAATGTAGAAATACGTACACACCATAAATTGTACACTGTTTTGGGTATAGTTGGCCTTTAAGTTGTGAAGTTGATTTATAACTTATCCTATCCCAAAAAATCCGCCATGCTTTACAGTGCTCTGTGCTCCACATTGGATGACAAGCTCTAAATTACTGCACATAATATGTATTTCTTTTTTCATTTATTTATTCATACGCTAGATCTGGGGGGACCAATCTCAGTCTCTAAAGAGCTGCAGAGTGTGCTGGTTGGCCTAGATAATATGCACTTAATTCATAAATTAAATCACTTTTTTGCACTAGTCAACTTACCTGGGCCCTGTTTCCCAAAAGCAACTTAGTGTTAAGATCATCTTACGAGTGTTTTGCGTTTGTGCTTTATTCATTTTATGATTAAAATGATAAAGATTTACTGACATAAAAATAGAGGAAGAAAGACAAAAAACAAATGACAAAAAATAAACAAAACAATGAAAGTAATAAGAAAAAAAACTAAATTGCCTACGATGATCTTGATATTCATCCTTTTGGGAAACGGGGCCCGTTTCACGCCTAAATGTGTTCGTCACTTCATTGTTACAACTGAAATCAACAGTGAACCCTATAAGAACTCCTGAACTGGAGTGAGATTATTGTTCCATTATGTATTTAAATCTATGAACTGCTTGTGACTTGTGTGGCGTGGCACTCTAGGGCATCCATTCAAGTTGCAAGCAAGTTGAGGCTAAAGCAGCCCTGCCCGTGCATCCTAAGCTGTAATTCTCCATCTGAACTCTGCTCAAACTCTCCAGAAAAGCACTCTTTAGTGAAGGAGGTCTCTAATTAGCACAGCAAGTTCTCCTTCATAAGCAGTTGGGAAATTACACTACCTAAGCACTACCTTGGCACAACTGTGTGGGTGGTGAGAAATGTACATTATCGTATTTGGTCTAATTGCTCGGCTTCCCAAAGTGATGCTTTATAGTTCCTCCGTGTGTGGCCTGTACCGAGACTGCTCCCTACCTTTCGCTTGGCCCTCAGCTGCCCGTGGTAATTGTCTGATGAATCTCCTGGGATCTCCCCTCCCCACAGGGTGATTCCCACCATGGTGTAGGTGATGCCCATCACCACTAGGGGCAGTATGTACACCAGCACGGTCACGATGATGTGGTACCTGTGGTAAATGCAATATAATGTCAAATACAAAAGCATTGCTATACTAGGTCAGAGGTTATATAGTATCAAAACCACAGTTGTATGGACACTATGAAAACCAGGAACTGAAATGACATTGAATAGTATAATGGAAAACAATCTCTTTCTCATGATTAAGCATTTCTGTGTATGTCAGGGACTAGGCTGATCCAAATTGTGACCAATGCAATGGTGTTGGATGAATTTTTAAGAAAGCAGAGGGGGAAAAAAGCATTGTTTTGTGAATGGATAGAGGAGTGGTTGGGGACTCACGTGAAGGAGTCCTCGGACGGGCGTGGCCAGGCCACGTAGCAGAGGGTCCTCCGGGGAATCTTCTTGATGGTGGAGTAGAAGCACAAAGGGAAGGCCAGAATGATAGCCAGCGCCCAGATACAGATGATGACCACTTTTGTTGCAGTGGCTGACAGTCTCGGCTTCAGTGGGTGGATAATAGCCATGTACCTTCACAAAAACAACAACGAAAGAGATATCAACAAGATCAAGATTTAAAAATTGTTTACCTCAGGGTGGAGCAATGGTCTATACTCAACTGCACAGTGTCTTGTGTTGTGATGTATTGATATTTTACAGACCACTACTGAACAGTAATGGCGTATTTTGAAAAGCGGTTCTGCTGTGGTCTTGTTTGGAGAAAAGACACTCGATGAAAAAACCTACGGCTTCTGTAAAGTGTCACATTGTACATAGATAATATCTGAATGATATTATCATAAATAAACATATTTATGACTATGCAAGCCAAATCATGGAAACGCTCCAAATGTTAGGTCCTATGTGTTGTGTTGTTATTTTTTAGGATGGTTTATGATTCCTCATAATTGGAAATATCATTATTAAAATATAAAATATATGAAGTTACTCGTATTCAGTTTTGTAGCATGTTGTCCTTCATTTTTATCATTGTATGAAATCAACGGTACATCTTTTTTTGACTCACTGACTGAACCTGCAACCAGTTTCCTTTTCCATAATGCATTTTTTCCATCACTGTCTATAAAATGGAACTTTTGATGTCATCATTGTGATTTAAATGTGTACCATTGCATTTATATTGTTATTGTAATAACTGTAAAATGAATTTCCATTAACTTGCAATTCATAAAATGCCCTGGAATAAAAAAGCTCCTGCTGAATGGCTGAATGGCTGAAGCTAAGCAGGCGTGGGCTTGGTTAGTACTTGGATGGGAGACCTCCTGGGGAAACCAAGTTGCTGCTGGAAGTGTTGTTAGTGGGCCAGTAGGGGGCAGTCTTAATAAAAATTCTAAAAAACCCAACGCCCCAGAGCAGTGATGGAGACGCTGCGCTGTAGGAGATGCTGTCTTTCAGATGAGATGTTAAACCGAGGTCCTGACTCACTGTCATTAAAGATCCCATGACACTTATTGCAAAGAGTAGGGATTTCCCTGGTGCCCTGGCTAAACTCCAAACCCAGGCTCTTTCAATCTGCCACCTAATCATCCCCCAGTTTAATTGGCTAAAAATAATTATTCTGTCCCTCCCTGATGTGTGGTGAGCATTCTGGCACAAAATGGCAGCTGCTGCATCACCCAGGTGGGTGCTACATGTTGGTGGTGGTTGAGGCGAGTTTCCCCTCATCATTGTAAGCTCTTTGAGTATTGAGAAAGGCACTGTATAAATGCCAGGTATTATTATTATAAGAAATATATGTATGCATTTGAGTTGCTCTAAAAACATAATTGTACAAGCCATACAATATCAAATATAGCCTTTTTACAAATATTAGCATTTTTCATAGTTTTTTACACTCTGAATAATGCTCAAATGGTTTTTCATTTTGCTTCAAGTTTTAATTGGTCAAGGAAAAAGTTTAAGACAGAAGCAGCAGTGCAGTTTGGAATCTTTTGCAAATTTACAGATTTCATGGAGAATGGGGAACAGTAACCAGGCCATACAAGTTATTTGCACTTGGATTTGCACTCTGTCTAATACCAAATCAAATATTTACATTTCCAGCAGTTCTATATAGTAAACACAAAGTGTGACGTTCTTCAATATCATTTATTTGATCATTGAAAATAATTTTGCTGGAAGACGCAAGTCGTAGATGCTGGCTGAGATTAAATCAGACAGGCAGGAAATTTGCTTCCATTCGCCTTTAAAAAGAGCTGTAAAGGAACTGATCGGTAGATTAGAAGGGCATTCACCTCAGGTCATGGCACTGATCTGGATGATTTCAGATGCTGTCAATTTGATATAGCTCTGTGTGAAAACATGGTCCCAGGGAAAGTGTGTAAAACTTTGTGAATGTGTGTGTGTGTGTGTGTGTTTGTGAGTGTGTGTGTCTCTCTCTCTCTCTCTCTCTCTCACACACACACACACACACACACACACACACACACAAACAAAACCTCTTTCCTCTATGCCTCCAGACACATGCAGGTTCACTTGCGAGAATCATAAAACATAGACTCCATGCTGAGACAGGCAGGGTCACATGACATGTAGTGTACTGTAGTTAATCCACTGTGACTGTTCAACTGAGACAATTTAGTTTAAAGTGCTAATGCTGTTCATCACAAAATGACCACAGCAACTTGCTTTGCAGCCACAAACAATGCAAGGCAACGACACATATGAATCTTTGTCATTTACAAACAATAAAGCACCACTAGATTATCACTCAACAAGCCACTATACAATGACTGTTTCATTCACAGGCATTCATCAATTCTTGCTTTGCGAGACAACCCAGGTGTAACGTTCGGATAATACACTTGATTGAATTGATACGGCACTTAGAGCAACATGAGCCTTCAGGAGTAAGCCGTATTTTACAAACAAATAATAATTATTTTGGCTCTGACCTATTAACAAGAATCTCAACAAGAATGTTGATAAAAGACCGCTGCTGTCTTATAACTTTATTGTGGCTGCAAACTATTTAGAAAACATTCAAACAAGGCTTCTGGGTGGCTCATACAATTAAGGCACTACGATGTGGTACATGGAAGAGCTTTGCGGCCTTTCGCTTTCCCTTTCGGATAATTGCATGCACATTGCCAGCTTTGCTACCGTGCTGAAGCTCATTTTAAAGTAGTATTGTGGCGTTGGTTTCAGGTTGTAGCCTCTGCAGCGATGACTATATTTTGTAGTTTGTCGTAGTTGTTGCCGTGCTGTAGGGGTGCACATTTTCTAGTTGGATTTATGCGTAATTCCCGGTTCAAAAACCAGTTTTAACTTTGCTTTGTGCAAGCACATTCACGTCTTTTGTATGCCACTTTGTTTGTGCAAATAGACATAGACAAACTGCTCGTTTCCAGAAGGAACATTTTGGTGGTGGGCTGCTTGTGGGTTTGTGGCACCTTTGTTGCGTTGTGGTCCAGACAGGAGGTCCAGAGGCAGAGGGCATTGGAGGCAAATTGACCGGGGTTTTGTTTTGTGGAGACTTATATTGTTCTCAGTTCTGGAAGGCCAGTTACAGTGGTTCCAACGCTTCTCAGTTCAAAACCACCGGCCGTCATGTCTCACGTCTATTAGTCTGTAAAATCCCAATTTCTTTGTGTGTCTGATTTCCTCCTGCTCTGCAAGGAGCACACTGGCAAAGCATTGTCCTGTCAACCAGCACATCTTTTCCCTTGTTCTATTTTTTTATATTTTAATAAACACATTTTTTAATAAATGAAACAGTTTCCTTTTGTATTTGAAATCCTTTGTGTTGCGGGGCCTTCGAGCTGGGGTCATAACACAGGGATCCGCGTTCCATCGCTCTCGGGCACCCCCCGCTGGCTGATAAGGGTAAAAATCAGCAGCTGTTGGACACCAGGGGCCCTATCTTACACCCGGCGCTAACCCAAACGCAAGTGTCTTTGCTATCTTACACCCCGCGCATGGTCCATTATAACGCCTAGCGCTCACGTCGTTTAAATATCATGTATTCTTGCGCCCATTACAAGTGAACGGGGCGTGTTGGTCTTAAGATGAGGAGTGGCCAGGATAAGTTTTGGCGTATTGCTATCTAGAGCCAGCAGAAAGCACTTGCGCTTAAACCACCACAAACCTGGTCTAAAGTCATGTCGCAGTTGTTTACATGTTATTTTAACGGCGCATATAAGTGCGTCTACATAGGCGTGTGCACAAGGTGCGTACACCCTCCTGTATGTTACACACACAGGGGCACGCACAAAACATGCATATAAATAACATGAATGTGAAATATTATTACATTATTATATAGGCTATGTTAGAACAAAAACAATGATAATAATATACACAATAATAAAATAAATACAAGATGTCATAATAGCCTATTGGTTTAGTAATCACAGTAATGACGCATACAATTGTCCAATTGTTTCACCAATCATGGCAATACACATCAGTATTTAAACAGATTCGTGCCATCTGTCATGAACCAGCAAATGTTTACCATTTGCCGATTTCTCAAACGACAACGATTTCACAGAAGACCACGTAAATTGAAGAAAAACTTTCAGTAGTTAAATATCGGTTCATTTGCTTGTATAATCTCGATTTGCACAGCCATATGGAATACCTGATGGGACAGAGAATTGAGAGACGAAAGAGACAGAGGGTGCATCGAACAAGGACCGCATACCTGTCCTTCAGTGAAGGAGAATGCCGCCGTAAATTACGGTTATCCCGCCAGGCTGTAACAATCTCCTGGCATTGGAGCTGGAGACTAATGCCTGCTGTCCTTATTCACTCCCCGTTGCCGTGAGAGTAACCGCAGCACTGCACTTTTTTTGCCAGTGGGTCTTTCCAACATCCCTTAAGTTCAATCGGAGGCATATCCCAATCTGCCGTAAATTCGGCCATACATGCAGTTACCGCAAGCCTAGTCCGAAATGCCAATGAATACATCCAATTCCCCATGACACCTGCCAGACAAGAAAGGGTGAAACAGGAGTTTATGGTGAAGTTCCAATTCCCTGGGGTTCTCGGTGCCATCGATTGCACGCACGTGCAATTGCCTGCCCCAGTAGAGAATGCTCAGGTTTATGTGAACCGAAAGGGAGCCTACTCCATCAACATCCAGGTGATTTGCGATGGTACGTGTAAGATTACACATGTATTTGCAAATTATCCTAGATCAAGCCATGACTCCTTTATATTGGCCAACTCTGCCATGCCTGCAGTCTTCCAAGGGGATCCCCCCCTGGAGGGGTGGCTGTTAGGGGACAATGGCTATCCATTAAAGACATGGCTGATGACACCGTTTCTCATGCCTACAACAGTGCGTGAATTGTCATTCAATCGAAAACTCACAATAGCACGCATTGTAATAGAGAGAACATTTGTAGTGCTGAAAATGCGCTTCAGATGTTTGGATAAGTCAGGTGGAACATTACAATATACCCCTCAGAAGGTCGGAACATTCTTTGCGTGTTGTGTGTACTACATAACATTGCCAAAAGCCACACATAGAGGAGGACACATTACAGGACTTCAGAAGGTCCCGAACTGCATGTGCCGATGCCAGTTAACTGAGATGCACCTGTAGCAGCACGGGCGAGAAGGGATCAGTTGGCGGAAGAGCTGCTTCTATAGCCTGGTAAGAAACCGGAATGGTTTTTTTAATAGAAAAAAAAGGTTCAACACTTGCAATTGCATTTATTAGGAAATTGTAAAGGACATGAATGCATTTTTTTTTTTTTAAATACAAAAAAAATAAACAATATTAAACTGAACTACTAATCACTGCACTCTTAAGGGGCTGCTCTTCTTCCTCCTCGGGTTCGCAGGCATGTGGCACCACGACGGGTCCGGCCACGGGAGGATCCAGGAGCAGCAGGGGGCAGTGTGGGCATAATGGATCGGGTGGACGGAGGAGAACGAGTGGTCGGAGGAGGAGGTGTTGCAGGAACGAGACGCTCGACTGCGTCAGCGAGCCTTCCCAGATTGTTAATGATGCGTGCGATGGGCTGCAGCAAAAACTGCATGCGGCACAGGCGGGTACTGACGCGCCCAATACTCCGCCTGACCGCGCCCAATACTCCGCCTGACCGCGCCCAATTCCCTCTCCAGCATGTGGAACCCTGCTTGCTGGAGTTCCAGGAATGGGTGGTCCTCCTGCTGGGTGGCGTTCCTGCGTTGTGATCTCGGCTCGTCTCTCCTGTCGACCACAGAGCTGCTGGTTCCTCCGTCTCTGCTCCCTTCACCACTGGGCCTACCCCCTGCTCCCGCGTACTGGGTCCGGCCTCAGAATCTTCAGCCAGCGGAGCTGCATAACATGTTCATTTGATCTATTATATGGCTTTGTCACTAACAAAATAAACAATTTTCACAACAAGCTTGTGAAGTTTGTACACATTGTGTAGGTTATCAAGTTATTGACATCATTGCATTACCTTGGACACCAGCCTGTACTCCCCCCAAATCCCTCAATGCTTTCAGCACTGAGGGTAGAGGCAGCGATGTCCTCCACTGGCGTCAGATCCTCACTGGCCGTAGGTGGTCCTCCTCCTGTTCGCGCGGGTTGGCTTCGGTAAGCGGCGAGCTTTTGTTTCCCCCGTCTCCTGACATCATTGTACCGCTTACGGCATTGTGCGGCTGTTCTTGTGATGCCAGAAAACGAGGATATGCTCACCGCTACTTCATCCCACGCCTGCTTCACCTCCGGGAGCTTAGGTGGAACCCTGCGGTTCCCGTATATTTTTGCCTCGCGCGCCTTAACCTCACGCACGAGCAGGTCTGTTTCCTTCAGCTGTAAAGCGTTGTTTCCATGGTTCGAAATCCGCCATTGTAATAGCAATCTGCCAAGGTGCGGACGCAAGTGACTTTTAAAGAGAATGGGATATGACATTTTGATTGGTTTATTGCATGCCACGCCCAAGACACACCTATAATTAATGAAGAGACTAAGTTCAGCCCATTTGCGTGTTGCGCCGTGCTTAGCGCCCAAAATACACGCCGATAAACTAGCAAAAATGGACTTGGACACGCCCTAAATGGACTTTACACCATGCGCTTAGACCAAGCGACAAGATCGCCAAGATAGAGCCCCACATGTTTCGTAGGAGAACCAGAGATGGCCCACCTCTCCCAAATCGGCAGGGTGATTCGCGCATGGAACATGGCTGCAGTTGCACACAATCGGACATTCCAGATTGGGATGTAAATTAGATTCATACAGCCCCAGGTGGCAAATAAAAAATATTAATAAAAACAACGTACTAACCTGCTAACACACAGACTGAGGCCTGGTTGCAACATGCTGTCCATGTAAGGGAACATAATAAAAAATAAATAATAAACAAGCGCTTACACTTTTTCAGTCTCATTTACATGGTGTCCTCATATTACAGTTTTTCCATTTGTAGAAGTTCTTGTTTTTTAATTTATTTTTTATTATGGATCACTTTAGATTATTATCATTTTTTTACGGTGAAATTTTAAATCAGTCTGGTCACATAAAACACTGTTTGTAATTGTTTAAACTCACAATTCTATCTCTATAAACTATTTTACGATCCCAATATTATAGCGACAATGGTTCCTTCTTTTGTAACATGACACAAAACAGGCTCAGTTAAATTTGATTACTCCCTCAGTTATGTGTTCTGGAAATCCACAGATAATACAAATCGCGGTAAAGTCAATATCCTTATCCCACAAAAAAATTATTCTTCTAAAAAAAAAATACTTCTACTGTGTTTGAGCTTTGAGCTGTTATTTTGTTAAAGGGGTTCAAGATCAGTAACCATTTTATTTCCGAGCTTGTGTTCAAAAAAGGCGGTGCTTCAGAAGGGGTTAATTATCTTTTCAACCAAGAAAAACAATGAAATGGAGCATTGATCAAGTCTAGAAAATAATCCTTGAATGCTTAACAGATTCTGCAGGCACACAAGTGGCTTGACCATTTTTCCTTTTATTTCTCTGTACAGCGTCCTCTCTCCTCTGTCAGATTTTTGCTCCTTTGGTGAAAATCTTTATTGCCTTAAAGCAGGGGTCCTAAATCTTATTCAGAAAGAGCCGGTGTGGGTGCAGGCTTTTGTTTAAACTACGCAGTAACACCTGATTCTGCTAATTAAGGTCCTTAGCAAAGGCTTTAGTGGTTGATTAGTAGAATCAGGTGTGTAACTGCTTGGTTGAAACAAAAAAAAAGCCCTTTCTAGATAAGATAGAGGACCCTTGCCTTAAAGAGACAGATAGGGAATTTACGACTTTTTCCTCCGTTAAACACTTGGCTAGCCAGTTAGTTAATTGGACTCACTGCTGAGAGGACAATTACAAGCCAGCATTGTCAGTCGTCCCTATAGCCTTTCCGAGTCTGTCTCCTTCTGTTCTCTGACAGTTCTCTGTAAAGAGAACAGAAGGACACAGAAATAAAAAAATAAAATTGATTTGATTTGATTTGACATGATGGGCTCTATTTTCCGGAATCAATGCCGCATGGGCACAGTCAATGGTGCTGTGCATGACGAACTGGGCGCAGCTCAAAGCATGCGAAGCAGGTGGAGAATGGGCTGGATTAGACTGAATATATTATCAGTCGCAACATAAAGAATGGAAACCAACAGTTTACAAAACATAGATTAATTTATTAACAAAAAATATTAATTATCTTAACCCCTTTGTTCAGTGCCCATAGTGGTGTAGACCCTACATCACAAACATCGTACTGTACCATGGAAAACTGCATGTCGTCTTCATCAGCACGAGTTGGGCTATTGTCGGGCAAAATATGAACTATGTGTCACCGTTCTTCCGCATTTCATAAAAATATCGACCACTCTACAGTGTGATCTACATGAGAGTGAATCGGGTTGAAGATACTGGACATTTAAATATATTTATGAGTTGGTTACAGTTCTTCTTTAACCACCAAAAAATTTTATACTATCACAGCAACAATAGAAAACACATAAGGTCTTGGATACAGGTCAATTAAACTGTTATTTTGCCTGCTCACTTAGAGTGAATTTCTGTCATCATCACATAATTTCCTTCTGCTATGAATATCTGTCATAAAGTATAGAATCAATTCATAAGCTTACCTGCATCATTAAAGACAGATACGTCCTTTCTAAGATCATGTAGTTGTTTTCTGCCTTTTCTGCCTATATGTGGTGTAGAGTGTAAGTTTCAACATGGGCGAAATACGGGTCTTGTCCACTGTTACACCCTAAAACAGGGTTAGACAACCCCGGATTCTGGATATTGCTCCATCAAAAGCCCTGCTAGAACCGCACGATTGGGTTAATTATCAGGCTTAATTAATGCGTGTGACCACGTGCATAAGCTGCTACATCACTCCGATGGAATGAGCATCCAGCCTCAACTCCTGCAAATAATCACACCTGAAAACAGAAAAGATGACAGAAATATCTCGGACACCCCCAGAGTCAGTTTGCCTACCCCTGTGTTAAAGGGCGAGAGAGCCTGGATTCCTCATGTATTCCTCATTTCAAAATAAGAGAGAGAGAATCACCGTAGACACCGCATTTGTGCTGGGGAGGTACGGTGTTCCCGGTAGACCTGGAGAACTGCGTGCGCTCACGCACGTACACACGCACGAAAAAGCAGAACATTCCGTAATTCAAATTGGCAGTAGTAATATCATGGAACTAATTGTAATTGATTGAGAGCCTTAATATCCAAAAAGAGTGCATTCTAGGCTTTCCAAAGAGGACAGTTGGGAGCAATTTTCAGAGCTGTGCGTGCCGCAAGCGTATTTCAAAACAACACGCGCTGGGCACATAATGTGTGCAGTGACTGGAGAGACCAGGTGTGTTATCTGCTTTGTGTAAGGAGTGACCATGTTTAATGTTACTTCACTATGAGAAAGGCTTTCAGGACTCAAATATCAATGCTGTCAAAATGTGTTTTAAGGACTTTCATTTGGTTTGAATTGAAGTAAATATGTACTTGCTGCAACTATGGATGTGCACTGGGAGCTGTCCTTCATTCAATTGTATGAACTAAAATGTGCATCAATAATAAAAATAATAATTATAAATAAAATTGGGCTAGTGCCATTATAGTGTTGAAGGAAATTATAGTCATTTGAACCAAAGCTCGACACACATTAACTTTAGCTGGCTAGCTAGTAGCTACTGCTGGCTAATGTCAGCAAGATATTATTTGCAGTATTTCATTGTGGGACACAACTTCAGCGCGGACTGTATTCAATAAATGTGCAAATTAGCAAGCTAAGTAGTTAACTACTTAAGTATAAGGTGTAACTAGCAAACTGCAGATGTCAGGATATTTATGATACTCGAGTCTTGCAAGTCTTTACGCGTAGCCATGGTGACCATAAATGACACTTATTTGCATCAGTTCCTCTTGAACGCTAATGGAATAGTACAACTATATGATTGTGTGATTTCACTTTGATTCTGGAATTGATGGCTTCATTAATGGATCAGAGACAGACATTGCAGCCATCTTCCCGACCATGCAGTTGTCTTATTGCTACCTAAAAAATGGAAGTGATCACATACGTGCTGTGATTGGTCTGAGTAATGTGGGCGTTAGCGAAACGACGTCTTGAAATATGATTGGCTGACATGGGGGGGGGGGGGGGGGACTAGTTGTGGATTTATTTGCACATCTTGCTGTGAGGATTGGAGAAATTAACCAACATTTCTTTAAAAGAATGAACAGCATTTCTGGATATCGTGTGCAGCCTATATGAATTAATTTAAATTAAATTTGCAGACTAATTAATGGTTAAATGTAATGCTGCTAATGTTAAGAAAGGTGCAGATGCAGCATGCCGACTTTCTTAATCAAACATAGCCTACTTGGAAAATTTTATGAATAAAATAACTCGCCTAGCTAAATCTTGTCTAGGATAGCCTACTCCGCTCTCAATCCAACATTAGGCTGTGTCCGAATCAGTATACGAGTATAAAGGTGCAATATCAGAGACTCCCAAACAGAAATACACAAGCATAAGTTCGAAAGGGAGAAAACAAAGAATCACCTTCGGAACGTAGATTATAACGCCCGATAAGAGGTGAAAAAATAAATGAAATAAAAATAAACTTCTCACTCTCAATATAGCAGAGAGTAGAAACAAAAAATAGCAACAAAATAAGAAACAAAAATTGAGGAAAAAAGTATTCCCTGAAGAGCTTCAAGAACAGCTAAAGCCAATCTACTAGTGAAAATCTAGAGCAGTAACCTAACCAACCCTGACTTCATGAAGGCACGAAATGACAAAGAAGCACCAGGAAACGGAAGTGAGGGGCTTAAATACCTAGCAGGTAATAGAACAGGTGAAACACATAATAAGCGGGGAGAAGCAAAACCCCGAACCGGAACATGGAAAAAAATTTATAGACTGCTAACAGGAGAGAGAGTACCAGAACCGTAGTGAAAAAGGAAAAAATAGTCACGGACCATGACAGCTGAATCTAGTCTCACCCCCAAATTCCCATAGAGATCCATTCAAATGCAGAGAGGTTATAGTATCACTTGTAACAGTACCTGAACATGTTTTGATGTTGATGGGTCACAGACTTCAGGAAGTAACAGCATGCAAAGGATATGGATCAAATGTGAAATATGATACTTTAAAAATACATTAAAGCAAAGGGTATGAATACTTATGCACATAAAAGATTTCAGTTTTAGATTTTTAATACATTTGCAAAAATCTCTAAAGACATGTTTTCACTTTGTCATTATGGGTTATTGAGTGTAGATTGATGGGCAGAAATGGCAATTGTATCAATTTAAAATTAAATCTACAACACAATAAAGTGTGCAAAAAGTGAAGGGGTATGAATACTTTCAAGCATCACTGTATTTATTTATTTATTAAAATACCCCCATAGATCAATTGCCATTGATCACACTTTAAATAAGAAGCGATACCAAATATGGACTAAAATACGGCACTGCGTATTAATAACTCCATGTAACAATTACCCCTGGATAGTGTTCTAGTCAGAGTCATACTGAATGCATGCATGTGTAGGCAAAGTTTATTATAGATAATGTGCACGTACAGAACAGTGTTTCTGTGAATGCGGAACGACATGCATAGATTATGGATATATTGTCAGTCTATTCTGCTCCACGAAAATTTCTGTTCGCAGACAAGAAGCCGAGAAAAGGGTTAAAACTTCCAACACCCATTATCTGTACCAACTCTAACACAAAGTGGGGCGTGTTCCTTTAGGGTTGTGATTTTAACTCGAGTTCTACAGGACAAAAGCACTACATCGAAATGGCAGGAACCGTGCAGTGTACAACAAATGCGCACCCATCATAACGTCATTTTTTGGAGAGAAGATTAGCCAGTTTATCACTGTACATAAATTAGGCTAATAGACTATGGTAGGTCTATGCAGGTAATTTGTTCGGTAAGTTTTCACTTGGTTTATGCAAAGAGGTTTAAATATTTATTGATATTCTTTTATGTAGGCTACTTCTAGTAGCAAGTAAAATCGCAGAGCAGAAGTTGTAAAGGTCTGCATGTCGATGTAGACTCGATCGCGCTTGCGAATTACAAGCAGCATCGTCTACAGCCTCTAGGCTATTGGACGAATGAATGAATTAAGTTCATGCTACTTTCCTGTAACAGTAGCGACTAGGCTACACCTATTATCACCTCAACAAAGTTGCGCGCCAACTGAAATTTCACCCACTGGATTGCAACTATACTATTCTTAGCACAGATTGCATCACCGTTTCATACTTGCATGCCCCTTAATTCCATAGCAGGATCAGACAACAACGACCAATTGTTGTTGGCAATATTTTACAATGACATTTTTCATATTTTACAATAATTCAATAATTATTTACGATTAAGATAACCAATTGCAATTTTATGTTATGGTTGGATAATGGCTCTTCTGATATGCACGTATGTCCTTACCTGTCAACGGCTATCGCAGTCATGGAATAGATGCTTGCAAACACTGCTGTAACGGGGAAAAAGTTGTGGAACTTGCAGTACGATTCTCCAAAGTACCATTCACCATGCGAAGCGTATATGAAATTAATTAGAGTATTGAAGGCGGCCATCGAAGCATCAGAGAAAGCCAGATTCAGCAAAAAGTAATTGGTGACGGTTCGCATTCGTTTGTGGGCCAGTATTATCCAGATCACAATCAGGTTCCCAAAAACTGCCACAGCAAGCACGGAACTGTAGGCGACAGACCACAGCGCCACTCGCCACGGCGGCTGCACAAACTGGTTCGTAAAGTTCCCAGTTATATTAGATGTGTTGTTTGACGCTTCCATTTCGAAAAGTCTTCCTTGTGTCCTTGTATTGAAGTCGAAATCTTTTCAGTGTCTGTTTGCGGAGTCGATGCGCACCCTTGGACAAGTTCCTTTGCAGTGATCCACGAAGCAACTGAACTGGCTATAGCGCACGGGGACCCTTTGATCAAAACTGACAACTAGAAACTGTCAGCTTCGATATGTAGTCGTGTGTGTGCATCTCATTAGATTGCAGCACTGTGGTACTGTTATGAGGCTGTTTCTGAAGGCAGTCTACGGTGAATGGAGCGAATTATGCAAACAAAACAGATGGTAGACTATGCAGAAGCGGCAACAAGTGCACCAATCTTCTCCAATTGAATACGAAAATGCTGTAGCAAATTGAGTTTATTAGAGTTACAGCTACAACGTTCGGTTTTAATCAGCCATGCCCCCAGTGACGCATGTGGCTCACTGGTTACTGGTGCACAGACGGACGTGAATCGATTTTTCGCCCCAACCAAACAGCGGGGCATATAGCGCTGCGCAAGAGCGTTTGCCACGGAAATCGACTGGGACAATACATTTCATCCGCTTCGCAGTAGTAGCCTATAATTTCTAACGAAATGCAATTTGGAATGATAGTAGACTATTTTAGAGGAAGCAAGTTTATTCGCTCAGCAGGTATAGCAAATCAAAATGTGTTTGCAATTACATAGACTATGAGATAAAACATGTAGCCCAAACAAGATCGATGTGGGTGAGTGGGTTGACTTGATGGTGATTATTATTATTATTATTATTATTATTATTATTATTATTATTATTATTATTGTTATTGTTGCACTTACAATGTCTGCTCGCCATTTTGACCATGTGTGGAATTATTTATCTATCTAGTGTTATAAAAAGACTGGGGGTGTCAGTGTCGTTTCAGCCCAGGCCATATGAGCATTTTAGACCTAAGGCTGGTTCATGACAACAGCTTTATTTGTGTTTGCCAATGACACCCATCACAATTTCTCTGTGTCTAGCTAGGTACACTTTGGGGCTTATAGTATTAATGAGAATCCCAATATAATGAGCCTGGAACACGTTTAAGAAACACCGATATATACGGTAGTGATGACATATTTTTTCAGATTTTACTTCATGTCCAGTATCCGGGGTTCATGATGATTGATGTCCCACCCACCTACTGGTCCAGGTTCTTGTGCTCAGGGTTACCAGACTGGGAATGTCCCCCAAATGTGGAAATTGGTGGGGAAATAAAATCATAAGTGAAGATTCAGTGTAATAGGAGTCAATGGTAGATGTGGGGATTAAAAAATAATAATTAGGGAAGGTTTCCTCAAAATTCCACATCCAAATTCAACTTCCAAATCATTCCTAATCTCTGCTCCCAGTGTACATACATCTTGTAGCCTGGAAGTTAACTGCACTGGTTAAGACCACATCTCTCCCTGAGCCCACCCTATCCCCCAACATACTCACTCATAGTTAGAGGCTTTAATACGGTGAGTCCAACAAAGATGAGGGAAAGTTAATTTACCTGGACGAGCTGCATATAGGTTGGCCTGGCAACCGCCCACAGTTTCTGTGAAGCACTAGCATACTGTCATCCATACTGCATGTGCTGATTCTTTATTGTGATAATAAGTCAGAGATTACTTTTTTTTTAAAGCATTCTCTTCTATTCACTAGATAGCGCAACTGGATGAAGCTGGTGTCAACTAACAGGAAGCTAAGAATAAATAAAATCAGGATAGCAAAGTTTAGATGGAGTTTGCATAGTCAAAAATAGTCTCTAAATATCCCAAGATACAAAAATTTATTTAACTATTGTGCTGTATTCATATTATGTATGCACCCCGTATCCACATGATCAAAAATGACTCACCCCTTGTGATAATGCTTCTTCGTTGAATTTTAAACAATACATAGATCTCTAACCTGTCATTCACATTATATTGTTAACTGTGCTTTCCTACTTGTCAGTCCAGTCTGCAACATATTTGTGGTGCTTAATTTTGATTATGACTTCTGATTCCAGAACTACAGGGTTAAAAAATACCCATAAGATAATCTATGTACCTTGATGGTGTATAAAAATGTTTTAAAAAATGGCAATGTTTAACTTTTTTCTAATGGTAGGGTTGCTCCAGCAAAAGTCATCAAATTGCATGCTGGAAAAAAAATAATACCTTATGGGGGTTTCAGTGCTGTTCAAGCCAGAAAAGGGTCATCATTTTTACCAACAGAAGGGTTAAGAACATTTAATAAACCCTACTACAGTACCAGAAGATATGAATGCACACTTCACACATTTTATTTGATGTACTTCACATACTTCTTAGTTTCTGTATTATGTTAACTGAAATGTTAGCTACACAAAGCATATCAATGTCTTAATTCTGTGTCCACAAAATAATTTAATAATTATATCAATTATCAAAATATGTATTATATTATGATATAAAGGAATCAGTTTGGAGCTCACAGATTTTCAGCTTTTATCGCAAACAGCCTGCAAATAGATTAACGTTTCGACACACGCACGTGTCCTCACCGGAGTCAAACTGGAGACAGTGACTACTCATGCTGAAATCAGTTTTGATAATTTCACTTGTGTCATCTACCCAGTGGGAGGTGCGTATACCTGATGCTAGTGGCTATTTAAACATGAGGTGCCATTATCTCCTGTTTGTCTCTGATAAAGACACTCTGTGTGTTGAAACGTTAGTTGCAGTCTGTTTGCAATAAAAGCTGAATATGTGAGAGCTCCAAACAAATTCCTTTATCTCAGTGCACTGTCCTGTGTCTGTTTCTGAGAAGAACCAGATCAGTGTGTTATTTAGCAGATGCGCCTGCTGTGGTATTTTATATTACGTTCATATTCTTCAATTTCTTCATCAGTCATTCCTGTTTGGATTTATTCTTCTGGACCTTACTTGCAAGCATAAAAATGTAGCCTACACATATGATGACATTTCTGGCAAATATAATCTGTAAAAAATATATTTATAAATATTTGTAGGCACTATCCTTCTGATATATGGAGTTAATATACTAAAGGGTAAAATATTGGTATCGTTAAAACTACGTAGCATTGTAAACTACAGTTTTAATATGCGTACATACAGTAACTCATAGAGGTATTTTGACTACAACACAGGCTTTGAGTTCTTAATTCAGGACCAAATTCCTTCATTTTAAAAGACGCAAGTGTACTCCATTTTGAAAAGGGTAAGTAGACGTGCTTAATTGCAGACTACCTTTCCCACAATTACATTAACTAAGCAGCACTGCAAAATGTATGCTGCCATCAAGCTCAGGCGTTTTAGCCAATATTCTCAACAGCCTTATCATAATGCAGTTCAGTCCACAGCAGATGTACATTTGCATATGGCTTTCACTTATACCTGTCTAAACAATCAGTCAAGCTAATGAGCGACCAAAGAAGTGAAAAGCTTGTTTTAATAGTTTCTGTGAAGATATGGGTTTGCTGCAGGTGGAATACACCTGGGAGGACTGATGTGCTGTCGACGCATGTGACGCACAGGGCGTAACGCAGACATTTAAGCCTGCCGCTTCATAAACACTCCTCATCTGACATCACTGATCACTTTAGCATGCAGTTCTGATGTGTTTAGCATATTACAATTGTGAACATGTGCCATGATGAAGACCCAGTACAGGTAAATGTAGATTTTTGTGTGATGAATAAACATTTTCTGCAGTAATCATGGTGTGCTGACTTTATACATTAATAGGGTATAACCCTCTGACCACCCCACCTAAAAAAAACTTCCTGAGGGAAGTAATTATATAATTACTAACCAATGGGATTAAATATAAGATTAATATGTACAGGCTAACTGAACTGGGCCCCGTTTCCCAAAAAGATCTTAGATAAAGATCATCTTAGGCTGTTTTGTTATTACATTATGTTCATTGTTTCTTTGTTTTTCGTCATTTGTATTTTGTCTTTCTCCCTCTATTTTTATTATCTTTCTCTATGTAATGTCAGTAAATTTGGATCACTTTAATCATAAAATGAATAAAGCACAAACACAAAACACTCTGAGATGATCATAACTCTAAGATGCTTTTGGGAAACGCACCCCTGGCTAGCTTGCTAACATTGTCAGCAAAATGAACTCGCTTGCAAAGCCACTTACGACATTGTGAGGTGTCCCAGTAGTCCCCTGGTGCCCCAGCTTTCCTCTGATATGTGTGCTTGTTTTGTTTACATCGCAGTCAAAATTTAAATTATCGTATCAACTATTTTCCCATTGTTTTCGATTCAATTAGCATATTGGGATAAGGTTATGAGAGCTACATCAATCCATCTTTGTCCCAGATGACTATTTATTTATTTATTTTATTTATTTATTTATTTTTAGAGTGCAAAATCACACCGGAGTGTCTCAGTACACTTTGACAAAAAAAAAAAAAAAAAACATATATATACATAGACAAAAAAAAAAAAAAAAAAAAAAAAAAAACATACACCCATAACGCACAACAACCCACCACCAACACAACACACACACATCACAACACTATATGGGGATGGGTGGAGTAATTCCCTTCATGAAATGAAGGAAATGAATGTGTTTGTGGGGTGTGTATGAAGAGATGATGTTTTTTGATTCGTTTTTGGAAGGAACGGATGTTGCATTTCTGACAGTGAGAGGTAATTGATTTGAGAGGAGGGAAGAGGAGTAAGAGGAGGCAAAGGAGAGAAATGACTGTGTTGATGATGAGTGTTGTTTGTGTGGGTGGCCTGTTGAGTGTGCCGCGCGGGGCGGCGGGGCGGGGCGGCGGGGACAGGGGGGGGGGGGGGACAGAGGGGGGGGAGAGGGCTAGGAGATGGAGGGGGGGAGGGGGTCAGCAGTAGGATTGATGAATCTGAGTTGGAAAGAATGGTAATGAATGAAGAAATGGGGTGGTGGGGTGATATGAATTGTGAGTGATTGGTGCTGCGTGTTGGGTTTTTTTTTTTTTTTTTTTTTGGTAGTTTTTTTTTTGTTTTTGGTTGGGAAAGTTGAAAGGGAATTTAGGGATGAAAACCTCTGAAAGAATTAGAAAAGTGAATTAGTGAATTTGTTGTTGAGAATTGACTAAGAGATTTTACAATCTACAATTTTCATGTACAGGTTTCGAATCATTTAGATACTCATCAACACTCAAATGAATCTCAACTGAGATACACTACAGTACACACTACATCAACTGATGAATGCTGCCCTTCACATTACAAGTTTTTTTCTTTCATTTTCTGCTTGAGAAACAAAACATGCTGAATCACTGCAACCTTTGTGGCAGGATGACTTTGAAAATGGCATTGTTTTGTCAGAATCATTGTTTTGAAGTAGGCCTAAACATGCTTTTCATCAACAGCATTTGGCATGCCTTTTAGCTGCTAGATTGTATGTGATAGCACTTTCCCATACCTTTGGTTTTGCTGAACTGATGTCAATTGGGGAAACAGCTGACACCATGTGTTAAAAAAAGATCACTTCTCTCCATTAGTTAAATTTCAATTGAGTCTGCTGTTGGCATTGGCATCAGAACCCCTTATATGTTCACCAATAGCTTACATAGCTAGCCTGGGACCTTGATAGTCAACCGTGCATATTAACTATATACTTGCAAAAGCTCTAGCAAGCTTGGAAGCTACGTATACGTATATCGGTGCAGTTGGTATGGATGCCGATCCCACTTTTGTCCAGAGGGTCAAATTTGCTGACGCTGTTCCAGCTGGGCTGTATGATGCATTGTTCAAGCATATTTTTCTCATTTTAAAATATATATAATAATAATAATAATACCTGGCATTTTATATAGTGCCTTTCTCACACTCAAAGCGCTTTACAATGATGAGGTGAAACAACTCAACCACCACCAATATGTAGCACCCACCTGGGTGATGCAACGGCAGCCATCTTGCACCAGAATGCTCACCACACATCAGCTGTGGTGGAGAGGGAGAGAACAATTTTTTAACAAATTGAACTTGGGGATGATTAGGTGGCATATTGAAAGAGCCAGGTTGGGAAAATAGCCAGGACACCGGGGATAACCCCTACTTTTTACGATAAGTGTTATGGGATCTTTAATGACCACAGTGAGTCAGGACCTCAGTTTAATGGCTCATCCAAAAGACAGCATCTCCTACAGAAGTGTCCTCATCACTGCACTGGGGCATTGGGGTTTATTTGACCAGAGGGAAGATTGCCCCCTACTGGCTCACCAACTCCACTTCCAGCAGTAAATTAGTATTCCCAGGAGGTCTCTCATCCAAGCCCACACTAGCTTAGCTTCAGCCGTTCAGCAAGAGCAGATTGCACGGTGGTATGGCTGCTGGCAATATGCTTGAAATGTGTGTATTTTAAGCATGCATGGCTTATTTTATTTTTACGAGCATAAAGCACAGCATCAAATCTTCTAACTAACACCCTCGCCAGCATCAATGAACAAATAAAGACACGTTGATATAACTGTTGAACCAGATTTGAAATACTACTGACAGGTGTCCGAAGCTGAAGGGGCTAAAGGCTCTCAATGTAATGACCCTTGTGGTTCAGCCTTTCTTCAAGCAACCTTCTTAGGGTTTGTTTCAATAACAATTGGAGAAACGTGGCTCTATCAATGAGGTGCTTGTTACGTCATGATGAGGAATCATGAGGAAAAAAAGAGTACTCGGAGGAAATAGTTTTCTGGGTCAAGCTCCGATGTTCAAACCGCACACTCAAATGAAAAAGAAAAGGTTAAGGACCGACCGTCAGGTGCAAAACAGTACTGAATATCCTAAAGAATAAATGAAGGACTGGAGAAATCAGTAGCAATTAGGCCTTATGAAGACACCATAACGTGATGACAGGATGCAATCAGGCCTTATGAAGACACCAGAACGTGATGACAGGATGATTATAAGAGCTGTGAAAAAAAGACTAAATTGTCAGCTTGAGAAACTGCTAATGATCTCCATGCATTGGCTGTGAAAATATTACAGAACACTATGCAGAAGACTGAGAGAGGCAAATTACAGTCTACACTTCGAGATGGAAACCACTCATCAGCACCAAGAACAGAAAGGCGAGATCTGAATTTGCAAAAAAATTAAAAAATATGTAGATGAGACTGATGCAGTAGCGGATTAAAGGGGGGGGGGGCGGGGGGGGGGCTGACTGGGCTGAAGCCAGGGGCCCCCAAAATTAGTTAACAGAAGAAACAATTGTTTGCGTGTAAAATAAATGTCATACCTAGGGGGAGGGATACCGACTGTCAGCAATGCGGTGTGTGTGGGATAACTAGACCTTGTACTGAGATCTTATTTGATGCTACAGTGTGCAAAGGTTTGCTTGAAAATCGGCATGTAGGGAGAACCGGGATGAAATAAACACGTTTTACATTCATCCGGTTTACTCGAAAGTCAGTAGAGATAGAGAGGCCAATTTTTCTGACAAACAACGTGTCTGTGTCCCTCACTAATAGCAACTGGAATTTTGTTTCCAGCATAAAAGAGTCGGATATAAATTGGCCGCGAACCGGATGAGTGCAATGTATCTTTCGTTCCTTCCGTGCGGGACGAAAGATATACTGAATCGGGACGAAAAAAGCACCTCGCGAAAAAGTGTGCTTTAGCGGTCTTGTCTGTATTGTTGTTTTTTATGCTCATTCCTTTCAACAAATGTACTGTCAGCCAAAATGCCATGTTAGTGACGAGTCAATGAATAATGCTATAAGTTTAAAATCCTTTAAAATGCTTCAAGAGCATAATGGTGCATAATTAATAGAATTTTGCCTCACAACATTAAACGGTCTATATACAGTATCTAGACATCGATGTATTGTAATGTATTGTAGCGACCCGGAAGCTGGGTCGCAGCAATGCATACTTGTGGGCGCAATGCGCCATGGGAAATCGCGGGTGTTAGCGATTTCTCTTAATTACTAATGTTTAAATGTACCGTTTTGATCCAATGTTGTTACCATATCGTTAATCGTTTACGTTATAGTTGTTATCTGTGTTAATCTAACTGTAGTTTATGTGAATGAATGCGAACACCGTGAATGAATGTGTGTGCGATAAATGTGTACCTCCGCTATTAGCGGATAGTGAATTGAGTTCCTTCGTGCTTTGTTTTACGAAATAAACGCGTGACCTGGAGTCGTGCGGTGTATGGGGCACAGGTTACGAAGCAGCTGAGAACTTGTGTGGACCTTCCATTCTTGCTTGCACGCTCGCCACATTGGTGTCAGAAGTGGGATGACGCAGAGAATGGAAAGGGAGATCCGCGAACTGGAAGAAGCTCTACAGCTGATCCATGGGCGCCAGTCAATCAAATCGGGCAGGATGCAACCCCAACCTGACGGCGCCAGCGCACCACGGCTCCACTGCCCCCTAGCGACCAGGAGGACGAATGGCGACACCACTCCACAGCCCGCCGCTGATGATGAGCGGCTACCCCACGCTGCTGGAGATCGCCACCTAGGGGTCGGAGACAGTGCAGAAACCCCAAAGGCTCTTTTGAGAGCTGGTAAGATCGCCGCTGGAGATCGCCACCTAGGGGCCGGAGGCAGTGCAGAAATTCCAAAGGCTCTTTTGAGAGCTGGTAAGGTAGACCTGCCGCCTACTGCTGCACAGCGCCCCCTAGCAGCCCGGAGGACCACAGATGCTGCCAACGCCGAACTACAGCAACCCATCACCACCGCCGCTGCCCACGAGCTGCCACCAGGGGCCCCGGTACTCAGTCGGCCACCCCTCGCCACAGCACCCCGAACGCCAGCCAAGCTGCCCAAATTCGGCGGAATAACGCCGCTGGAGCCATACCTGTCCCAGGTCCAGCTAGCAGCATGGCACAACGGCTGGAGCAGCGAGGAGGCTGCCATACACCTGGCCCTGGCTCTGGAGGGTAAAGCACTACAGGTGTTGCTCGACCTCGGGCCTGCGGAACAGCGCGACTGCCACACCCTTACCACCGCCTTGGAGAGACGGTTCGGGCAGCACCGATTCGCCGACCAGAGCCGAGAGGAACTGGCCAGCCGCCGCCGACAAGAGGGAGAGAGCCTGGGCACCCTCGCCGCCGACGTACAGCTGCACTCTCAACGGGGCTACCCGCAGTTCCACGCGACTGCCCAAGAAGAGCTGGCCCTCCACGCCTTCCTACAGGCACTCACGCCAGAGCGACTGCGCCAGCACGTCCGCCTCACCACGCCCCGCACGCTCAGCGAAGCGATCCAGGAAGCCGAACGAGCCGAGGCGATACTCGCCACTCGGGCCGACCCGCAGAGAACCTCCGCCCCGGGGCCACGCATCAGGCTGGCCGACCACGACGAGGACGAGGAGGACGACACAGCAGAGGTCCGCCGAGCCCGATCGCCACCCCCACAGTCTACGAACTGGCCCGCAGCGGCTTGGCGACGGCAACCAGGGCTGACCAACCGCTGCGACGAGCCGGGGCACATCGCTCGTGACTGCCCGGCCCTAGCACCAAAGGTGAGGACCAGGCAGCCGGCGGGAAACGACAGTGGAGTGGCCCAGTGAGGGGACCGCCACTCCAGCCTTCAGCCCCTCTCTACGGCCGATGCACGCCCGTAGGCCGCCTAGGCTACACCCAAGGACTGTACCTGAACTGCCAGCTTTACGGCCACACCTGCCGGGCTCTAGTAGACACGGGGTCCACCATCTCCCTGGTACGGCCGGGGCTCCTTCCGGGTACCACCGGACCACTCCCCACAGCATGGTCACCAACCAACACCCGGCTGACAACGGTGACGGGAGAGACGTCGGCCATGAAGGGGAAGAAGTCGCTACAGATTCGCGTTGGCGAACAAGGGCTGGTCCATGAGTTCTGGCTCGCCAGCATCCAGGAGCCCTGCATCATTGGCCTGGACCTGTTGAACCGCTGGGGCGCGCGTGTTGACGTGTCAGGGGCAGCCATCACCCTCGGCACCGAGACCATAGCACTCCAGCACCATCGTGAGGGGAAGAAGACCCGACGGGGCCCTCACCAGGCCGCAGCTGCTCAGCACGCCCCAAGACCGGGTGCCACACTGCCACCGCTGCCCCGACCACAGCCTGACGTGGAGGAGGAGAGCCCATCTAGCCCGGCGACAGCAACTACTGCGGGGGATAAGAAGGTCATCGCAACTAAGGTCCTGGGAACTGTGAAGTGGTTCAATGTGAGAAATTGCTACGGTTTCATCAACAGGAATGACACAAAAGAGGATGTCTTCGTACACCAGACGGCGATCAAGAAGAACAATCCCAGGAAGTACCTTCGCAGTGTGGGAGATGGAGAGACAGTGGAGTTCGATGTTGTAGAGGGGGAAAAGGGTGCAGAGGCGGCTAATGTAACAGGCCCGGAGGGGGTCCCCGTCCAGGGCAGTAAGTATGCGGTGGACAGGAACCGCTACAGGAGATACCCACGCCGCCGCGACCCCCCACGGGGCGGAGACTACCCGCAGGGTTACCAGAGCGACGGCGAAGGGGAGGTCCCGGAGAAGCTGTCTGAGGTGGTGTACCGGGTGCGTATGCCCGGTCGGGGTCGCCTGATGGTGCTCCACCGGGACAGGCTGGCACCCTACCGACCTCTCACACCGCCTGTTTCTCTCACCCCGCCTGTTGTGCTCGCACCGCCTGTTTCGCTCGCACCGCCTGTTGAGGAGGGGGGGGCCAGTCCGGACACTGCCCGTACGGAGCCGGGTGGTTCCCCAGCATTGACAATTCATGCGCCCTCCAGGCGGCCGGGCCGTCAACGGCGACCACCGGCACGTTACCGGGACTTTGTGTTGGGTGATGGGGTCGTTGGGGACAACTGACCCCTTAGAAGGGGGCTATGTAGCGACCCGGAAGCTGGGTCGCAGCAATGCATACTTGTGGGCGCAATGCGCCATGGGAAATCGCGGGTGTTAGCGATTTCTCTTAATTACTAATGTTTAAATGTACCGTTTTGATCCAATGTTGTTACCATATCGTTAATCGTTTACGTTATAGTTGTTATCTGTGTTAATCTAACTGTAGTTTATGTGAATGAATGCGAACACCGTGAATGAATGTGTGTGCGATAAATGTGTACCTCCGCTATTAGCGGATAGTGAATTGAGTTCCTTCGTGCTTTGTTTTACGAAATAAACACGTGACCTGGAGTCGTGCGGTGTATGGGGCACAGGTTACGAAGCAGCTGAGAACTTGTGTGGACCTTCCATTCTTGCTTGCACGCTCGCCACAGTATATATCATATCTATTGTGTCTATGTATTCATTTTAATGAATTGTTAAACACTGCCATTAATTACTTTTTAATTATGGGTTCAAATTAATAACTAGTTGAAATAGGCTTATAATGGAACATTATTTAGGCTAAATCACTTAAAATAAGAACTGTGCTCCAAATACAAAAAACTGACCCTGGTATTTTGTTACGGAGGTGTCTCTCTAACATTTATGATACTTGTTGCTCTCTATGATAAGCCTATGGCAAAAATGAATGGAGAAAATATTTAGAAACAATGGGTGTGCTTTTTGACGTCAGGGTACTTTAGAAAGAGAAAAAAAAAGTCAGCTGCTTTCAGCATGATACTGACGGAAACTGCTCTACAAATGACACCAAAAGAATACATTGTAAGCTGCTGTGGGGCAAAAAAAATACTGAAGGGGCGAAAGAAACATTCAACTTGGCTAGCAGCTAAGCCTCGCAAGCATGACACTCAAAACCTATGCTGACCTTGAGTCAACAGTTGTGTTGAGAAAATTATGCATGTTTGGAAAATTCAAAACATAAACACACTTATACAACCAAAAAACACTTCCGGGTTTCGATATTTTACTTTAAGAGGTCAAATATAACTTTGTTCTAGCACTCAGCCAAAATGAGATGCACGTCACTGGTTTTTTGCAGAGTGAGAGGGTTACATATGTGTCACATGCTGACTTATCTACGGCATGTGGGCTTCTGTAGTTTTCGCGGAAATCGATGTGTTTATTTTGTCCCGTGTTTCTTTCGTCCCGTGTTTCTTTCGTCACGGTCCTACACCATTTCGAAGACTGCTTTCCTTCTGAATTAGTTTAGAGCTCTTCAAGACTGTCAGTGGACAGGAACAGAAAGAAACACAATGCGCAGCATAAAACACAAGCACAGATCTGAAAATGCTGTTGAATGAGTTCAAGCGCACACAAAGCTTTCCAAATGTCCACATCGAACTGCGCATCTATCTCTCCATGATGACATCGAACTGCAGCGGAGAGCGATCATTTTTCAAGTTGAAAAGAATGAAAAATTAAGTTAGAAGATGCAAGGAACAAAAGAGATTCAGTCTGCTCTCTCTTATGAGTGTTGACAATTTAATTGTAAGCTCACTGAGCTTCACTGACTTGATTGATGACGTTGCCATGAGAAAAGTTTGTAAACGTATGATGTAATAATAATAAGTATGTGGATGAAATTCAATATAATTACAATTCAATTCAATAGAATTTTGTTTTACTTACACTAGTAATAATTTTGATGGAAGGGGCCCTGTTTGAATTACAGCCATGCACACTTAATCCGGTTCTGGACTGATGAGTTTTGGAAACAAGTCTTCTGGACAGATGAAACGAAAATAGACCTTTACCAGGGCGATGTAAAGGGGAAAGTGTGAAGAAAGCGAGGGACTGCTCTGGACTCTTGGCACACTCTTTCATCTGCCAAGCATGGTGGAGGCAGTGTGATGGCTTAGGCCTGTATGGCTGCATCTGGAACTCGTTCAATGGTTCAATGATCTTTATTGATGATGCACCCAGTGATGATAGCAACAGAATGACAGCTCAAGTACAACATATTGTACGGAAACATATTGTCCACCAATATTCAGAGAAATGACACCAAACTCACTAGACGGACGTTTATCATGCAGCAAGACTATGACCCAAAACATACAGCAAACTTAGCCAAAGAGCTTATCGGAAAGTATAGGTTGATTTGTGCTGCCTCCTTCAGTTGCTGTGTGATCACTACAGAGGAAAAACAACCTGTTTGACACAACTGTCCCAATAATTTAGCATTTAACTGTTTTGGACACCATGTATCTACATCCTTGCCTTATCTCAACTGCTCCCTCCACCTCTGTACATCTTCATATTTCTATAAATGTAATCCTGCAACACAAAGACATGTAAACAACATTGGCCCTCATTTATCATTCAGGCGTACGTTAAAATCTGATCATAAAGTGAGCGTACGGCCATTTTTAGGGACATTTCTGGATTTATCAAAATTAACGTGGTTGTACAGTGTAACTGCCTCACATTGTCAGTTATGTTTCTAGTAGGCATGTTGTTATTTTTTGGTTCCTAGTACCTATAATATAGTAGTCCTAGATGGTGGAACTAATCTCTGCAGCCGCAGTGTCCGCACGTAATTAGTTACACCAACACCTTGTAAGCCAAGCGCCAAAGGCAACGAATGAAGAGTGTCGTAAAGGTTGACTTTACTGACCTATAAAGTTGAATTGCCATAACGTTACAAGTTTGTTTGCTAATCAAGAAGAAAGAAGACTAAGCTACAGCAGCAAGATTTATTTAGCCCCTCTTAAATAGTAAGCAGTCTACGAGGTATGTGTTGATTTGTCATTCATTCCTATATGGTTAGCTACTTACGTTCTAATGTGTTAGCCCAATATGCTAGCTAGCTACCGATTGTATAGCTGTAGTGGAACTACAAATTGTGAGCACAAGACATACTGTACATGCATCTATTTATTGTTTTTTCTTATTATCTCTTTCTTATTTTTGCAACCCTAGTTCTCACGGGTTGACCACCATTGGAATAAAGCCCCGTTTTCTAATCAAGACCTCGAGCCTCGCGTCTATTACTAGAGGGAGCTACAGTGAGAACTCGACTGCTCCGCGTGAGTAGGCGAGGAAGACGGTGCCAGAGAGCTGCGGTCCAGTCCAGGAGAGGGCGCCAGAGAACCGTGATCCGTGGATGAAAAGGGACATCACCACATCAGCGCGTTTATCTGCTAGCAGCTACGGCAATCTACACATCAGTGCAAGACACAGCGCCCACGGGAAGGTCCAGGTGCCATTGTAGCGTGAATTAAGCTGCAACCAAGAGACTTTGTGTGTTCTGCACAAGAGACATTGATACATTTATTGCATTTCACAGAAGTTAATGTTATTTACTTACCCTTCTAACTGAAGTTTATTGAAGTTCATCGATATTGATACTGTGTTGATATTGATATTGTGTTTACTTATGGGTTAAGATGTAAATGTTTACTAAGAACTAGTAAGTTAGTACTAAGAGTAAAGCAGAACTAGTAATATAGTGCACTTAAAGGTGAATGACATTACTTAACGAGTGTACAAGTTTAACTAAGAGTTAATATTTTGGTTTGTCACTTGTGTGCACTTAAGTTTAAATAAGGCTATAACAAATTGGTCAAAATAGTGTTATTAGCTGCAATTTATTGTAGTTGTATATCAAATTAAGATAACTACTCAACTAAGCTTAGGCTACATTAGACCTAACTTATACTACTGTAAATTAGGTAATTACTCAGCTAAAGGCAAGATTAGATTTAAACCAAACTAAAGTAAATTAAGTAAAATGTCAGAGCGTAAGGATGTCAAAGAGGGTCTGTCAGAGTCTTCCTCCGAGAGTGACAGAGAGGGTGTAGATGAAGATGTGCAACAGCACTGCACAGACATGCAACCACAAGCGACCGAAGGCACAGGAGCTGATAACCATGCTTCCTCACAAGAGCCACAAAGAGCCCCAAGAGTCCGCAAGTTAACGGAAAGGGGCCAAGAACTGCACGATGAGCAAGTAAGAAGATTTGCACACCGTTTCAGTGTGAGCTATGAGAAGTGGAAGGCTATCACTAAAGACGCCCAACAAGTGCTACGTGGACATTGCTCAAACAACCTGCTACATGAACACATCGCAAAGGTAGACGACGCCTCAAACCATCTGAACCTTGTTTATGAAGCGTTAAGGCGCATCGACATTCCCGACAATGACACACGTCGCAGAATAGACACCTGTGAAGCAGTAACAAGGATGATCATCGAGACTGCAAGAGGTCGTCTAGACACAAGAGAGTGTGAAGGTCAAGGGGATGAAGAGCAAGACTGGAAAGAGACAGCATCTGTGTTCAAGCCTGCATCCTCAGACAAAATAAGCGTCAACTCTCACCGCGCCAAGTCCTCCACTCATTCTCGAAGCAACTCAAAGGCCACATCCAGACGTTCAAGCCTGTCTTCTGCTAACAGACAAGCAGCTGCTGCTGAAGTTGCTGCCAATGAAGCCACTTTAGAAGTACTGCTAGAGCAAGAATGTCATATTGAAGAACTTCAAAGACTCGAAGCTGAAGCCGCCCATTTACGAGCCGAACAAGAGGACGAAAATGCGGAGAGACAAAGGGTGCTAGAAGCCAAGCGCAGACAAGTAGAGCGGCTGGAGACGATTAAGAAGCTAAAGGCTGCCAAGGCGCGACAGCAAGTATATGATCAGAGTGGATGCTCAGACGAAGAAATAAACGAGCTGCTCCATCAACGTGTCTCTCTGAAGGAGAAAAGGAAAATCAAGCTTGAAAGCAGCCCGTTGCAGCACCACTCTCTACCACATGCTGTGACACATCCAAAGCAAGAAGACAGCACGGCAGCTCTTGTTAGAGCGTTCGCAGAGTCCATCAGTGCGAGTCGTCTTCCTGTACCTGAACCAACAACGTTCAATGGCGACCCACTCAGATTCAACGACTGGAAGGTTTCCTTTCAGACACTCATTGACAGGAAAAACCTACCTGCTGAAGAAAGGATAAACTATCTGCGAAAGTACGTGGGTGGACCCGCCAAGAAGGCCATAGAGAGCTACTTCCTGCTAGGCACAGAGTCAGCCTATCGTGCAGCGTGGGCTATCCTAGAAGAGAGATTTGGCAATCCATTTCTCATCGCCAAGGCCTTCAGAGACAAGCTCGATGCCTGGCCCAAGATAAGCTCCAAAGGCAGCTTGGAACTTCAAGAACTCGCTGACTTCCTTCGCAGCTGTGAGGTTGCCATGTCTCAGATAAGAGGTCTTGAGGTACTCAACGACTGCAACGAGAACCAGAAAATCCTTGCTAAACTTCCAGACTGGCTGACCTCAAGATGGAATAGGAAGGTCATAGAAGTGGAAGAACAAAGTCACACGTTCCCAAGCTTCAGCCAGTTTGTCAAGTTTCTCACACGTGAAGCCAAAATCGCTTGCAACCCAATAACATCTCTCTACGCTCTAAACCCAAGTGAAAGCGAGAAGATCAAGGTTTCTAAGAACAGAGGTTCTGGAGCAAAGGTACTGGCAACCAACTCAGATGAGAAAGCTGTCTCTACAAGCTGTGTCTTCTGTGAGAAGGCAGGTCACAGTCTATACAAGTGTCGTAAATTTATGAATGAGACGATCTTGGAGCGAGTCAAGTTTGTTCAACAGAATAAATTGTGCTTCGGCTGTCTTAAGTCTGGCCATCGCTCAAATGACTGTGAAAACAGAAAGATCTGTGATACGTGTGAGAAAGGACATCCGACTTGCCTCCACGATAATCGCACCAAGGAAGAAAGGATGTCAACAAGACCTGATGGAGCGAGGGACAGTGACAAGTCAAAGGAAAAGAAGACGGATAACCCAGCAAGAACATCAAGTGAGGCAACATCACATAGAGTCATCCAGAATGTCAAAGACACTCATACGTCCACAATCATTCCAGTGTGGGTGTCAGCCACAAGTGAGCCAGATCGTAAAGTTCTTGTGTATGCACTCCTCGATACACAAAGTGACACAACCTTTGTCCTTGAAGAAACAGCAAAGGTTCTCCACACGAAGAACGAACCAGTTCAGCTAAAGCTCTCCACAATGGCTTCAAGAAACACAGTCGTGTCCTGCCGGAAACTAACTGGTCTACAAGTGAGAGGATTCTACTCAGACAAGATAATCCCTCTGCCAGTGACCTACTCAAGAGAATTCATCCCTGCAAACAGAGACCATATTCCCACACCAGAGACTGCAAAGGTATGGCCTCACCTTGAACACATCGCAGATGAGATCGCTCCTCAGCAAAGTTGTGACGTCGGCCTGCTAATTGGCTACAATTGTCCTCAAGCTCTCGTCCCAAGACAAGTGGTGTCTGGTGAAGAAAACCAGCCCTTTGCACAGAGAACAGACTTGGGCTGGAGTGTAGTAGGCTATGGCAACCCATGTCTCGACTATGGAGACGCGATTGGAGTAAGTCACCAGGTTATCGTGAAGCAAGTGATGCCAGGTCTTCAGTCCTCTTCAAACCTCCCAAGTGAAGTGCAGTATGTCTGTAGAACACAGATCAAGGAAGTAGTCTTACCTGCAGACGTCATCAAGGTGCTGGAATCTGACTTCGTTGAAAGAGCTTCAGACGACAGCTACATGTCTCAAGAGGATCTCCGATTCCTGTCAAAAATGGAGAAGGGCATCAGGCTCAAGGACGACGGTCATTATGAAATGCCACTGCCATTCAAGAAAGAAAGACCTAACTTACCAGATAACAAGATATGTGCCATCCATCATCTCAGATGCCTAGAAAGGAAGCTGAGAAGAAATGAGCAATACCACAAAGACTACAAGACCTTCATGGACGAGACCATAAGCCGCGGAGATGCAGAAAGAGTCCCAGAAAAAGACATCAGCAAGGCTCCAGCATGGTACATCCCACACCATGGGGTGTATCATCCACAAAAGCCTGGGAAGATACGCGTCGTCTTTGATTGCTCCGCAAAGTTTAAAGAGACATCCTTGAACGACCATCTCCTGACCGGTCCAGAGTTGACAAACAGCTTGGTGGGAGTCCTATGTCGTTTTCGAAGTGGTCCTGTGGCGATCATGTGTGATATAGAACGCATGTTCCACCAGTTCCATGTGAAGGCAGAAGACCAAGATTACCTAAGATTCCTGTGGTGGGAGAATGGAGATCTTGAAACCCAACCTTCCATCTATCGGATGAAAGTCCACCTGTTCAGTGCAGTTTCATCACCTGGTTGCGCCAACTATGGGCTCAAGCACCTCGCAGCCGAAGGAAGAGGACACTTCAGTGAAGACACCATCAAGTTCATTCATAGGAACTTCTACGTTGATGATAGCTTGTCAAGTGTAGCGTCCAGAGGCCAAGCAATCCAGCTAGTGAAGGAAGCAAGAGAACTGTGCAGCACAGGCAAACTCCGGCTACACAAGTTCATCTCCAACAGCAAGGAGGTCCTAGCTGCAATTCCCAAAGAAGAATGTGCTGAAGCTGCCAAAGACCTGGACATGGCACTGGGTGAACTACACATGGAAAGAGCACTCGGCGTACAGTGGTGTGTAGCTTCTGACGAGTTCCAGTTCAGAGTGGTTGTCAAAGAAAATCCACTTACCCGAAGAGGAGTCTTGTCCACAGTCGCTTCAGTATACGATCCACTCGGGTTTGTGGCACCCTTCATCCTGGTTGGAAAGCAGATCCTGCAGCAGATGTGTCGTGACTAGCTCAGTTGGGATGACGCCTTACCTGATGACCTTCGACCCCTGTGGGAATTCTGGCTCCAAGACCTGCAAAACCTGGCTGGTGTGAAGATCAAGAGATGCTACATTCCATCAAGCTTCAAGGTCCAGCGCTATGAGCTCCACCATTTCTCCGATGCCAGCGTGTCAGGCTATGGAGAGTGCTCGTACCTCAGAGCAGTCAGTGCATTGAATGAAGTCCACTGCTCCTTAGTCATGGGAAAGTCAAGAGTCGCCCCCACTAAGGTTACAACCATACCAAGACTCGAGCTGTCAGCAGCAGTGGTGGCTGTCCGCACCAGTGACATGCTCAAGAAAGAACTGGAAGTAGATCGCCTGCAAGAATTCTTCTGGACCGATTCAAAGGTTGTGCTTGGATACATCAGTAATGAAGCCAGAAGATTTCATGTGTACGTAGCAAACCGCGTGGAACGCATCAAGCAAAGCACAGAGTCTGTGCAATGGAGGTATGTGGCTTCTGGAGAGAATCCAGCAGATCATGCATCAAGAGGTCTCACAGCAGAGCAACTTGTAGCTTCTAACTGGTTCACAGGCCCAGACTTCCTCTGGCAGAAAGAGCTACCAAGTGGAGTAGTCAAGGTGGGAGAGATCGCAATTAGTGACCCAGAGCTCAAGAAGGCCCAGGTTCATGACACCCAGGTAAAGGAAGTAAGGTCGCTGTTAGATCGTCTACACAAGTACTCCGACTGGTCAAGAATGGTGAGAGCTATCGCCAGACTCAAGCGCTGGGCAAGGGAATCCAAAGGCCTCAAGCCAAGGTCCTGTGAAGCCACCAGTTTAGAGGAAAGGAGGGAAGCAGAGCTGACCATAATCAAGATGGTTCAACAAGCAACCCTCTCTCAAGAAATACAGTGCATCCAGCGTCATAAGGAGACAAGAATCAAAGACAAGGCCAACAATTTGTACAAGTTAGGTCCATTCCTGGATGACCAAGGTGTCCTCAGAGTCGGAGGTCGCTTGACTCATGCTGCCCTACATCCGCATGTGAAGCATCCAGTGGTCCTCCCAAGAGACAGTCACGTGTCGGCATTACTCGTCAAGCACTATCATGAGAGAGTACACTATCAAGGACGAGGAATGACTATGAATGTGCTCCGATCCAATGGCATATGGATCCTAGGATGCAGCAAAGCAGTATCATCCCATATTTACAAGTGCACAACGTGCAGGAAGTACAGAAGATGCACAGAACAACAAAGGATGGCAGACCTCCCTGAAGAGCGAATGAAAACAACCCCTCCATTCACTTACTGTGGGATTGACTGCTTCGGACCATTCTACGTCAAGGAGGGGAGAAAAGAGCTAAAACGTTATGGACTGTTACTTACCTGCATGTGTTCCAGAGCAGTACACATTGAAATGCTAGACGACTTGACCACAGATGCCTTCATCAACGCTCTGCGCTCATTCGTTGCCATTCGTGGAACAGTCCGCCAGATAAGATGTGATCAAGGGACAAACTTCGTCGGTGCTAGGCGTGAGTTTGTTCAAGCACTGGAAGAAATGGATCAAGAAGAACTCAAAGAACTGGGATGCGAGTTCATCATGAACACCCCAGCTTCAAGTCATATGGGTGGCGTCTGGGAAAGACAGATTCGCACCATCAGAAGTGTCTTGACGTCCATTCTAGAACAGTCAGCCAGACAACTTGACTGCTCCTCCCTACGAACATTCCTATACGAGGTCATGGCGGTTGTGAATAGCAGGCCTCTGACTACTGATTATCTGAATGATGCATCCAGTCCAGAGCCCCTGACACCAAACCACATCCTTACCATGAAGTCCACGATCCTCTCTCCACCTCCTGGAAAGTTCGTCAAGGAAGATCTTTACCTCCGCAAGAGATGGCGCCGAGTTCAGTTCTTAGCCAACAACTTCTGGGCACGGTGGAAGAAGGAATACCTCCTAAATCTCCAACACAGACAGAAGTGGATCAAAGACCGCAGAAACGCAAAGGTCAATGATGTCGTTCTTCTGAAAGATGATGCTACACCACGAAACCAATGGAAGTTGGCAAAGGTTATCGAAGTGTACCCTGGAAAGGACGGAAGAGTGAGAAGACTCAAGTTGCTTATCAGCAACTCAAGCCTGGATGGAAAGGGAAAGCGCATCTCCAAACCTGTTCACCTGGAGAGGCCCATCCAGAAGACAGTTACACTGTTGGAAGTAGACTGAAGACTCCAGTATCCTATACTCTCTCTCTCTCTGCTAGTCCATTGGTTAGTCCATAGTTATAATCTTTAAATTAATGTTTTATATGCGGTACGTATGTCTTCTAAGTCGTTCTAAGAAATCTGGTGGGATTTAAGTGATTTGGTGGGAGTGTAACTGCCTCACATTGTAAGTTATGTTTCTAGTAGGTTTCTAGTAGGCATGTTGTTATTTTTTGGTTCCTAGTACCTATAATATAGTAGTCCTAGATGGTGGAACTAATCTCTGCAGCCGCAGTGTCCGCACGTAATTAGTTACACCAACACCTTGTAAGCCAAGCGCCAAAGGCAACGAATGAAGAGTGTCGTAAAGGTTGACTTTACTGACCTATAAAGTTGAATTGCCATAACGTTACAAGTTTGTTTGCTAATCAAGAAGAAAGAAGACTAAGCTACAGCAGCAAGATTTATTTAGCCCCTCTTAAATAGTAAGCAGTCTACGAGGTATGTGTTGATTTGTCATTCATTCCTATATGGTTAGCTACTTACGTTCTAATGTGTTAGCCCAATATGCTAGCTAGCTACCGATTGTATAGCTGTAGTGGAACTACAAATTGTGAGCACAAGACATACTGTACATGCATCTATTTATTGTTTTTTCTTATTTTCTCTTTCTTATTTTTGCAACCCTAGTTCTCACGGGTTGACCACCATTGGAATAAAGCCCCATTTTCTAATCAAGACCTCGAGCCTCGCGTCTATTACTAGAGGGAGCTACATACAGTATGATGAAATCTTACGACAGTTTCCCACCTTGCGTACGCTTTTCCCAGTGGCAAGGCAGCAACATTGCATGCAATGAACAGCGAGGGAATAGTTGTGCAGCCTATAATGAAAACAAATAACTTTTGTTCAGAGCACTGTGGAGTTAACAGGTGATAAACAAAAAGGTGCTTTTTGAAAAACATAGGTTATGTGAGTTTTAAAATCAGAGTTCGCTTTAAATGAGTAACTGATCATAAAAAGGGCAAGTCCAAGTCATTCCATTTATGAAAATATTAAAAGCAGTTATTGCATCTGGGCAATATTTTAAAATGCACTTGACCTACGCGTTGTGGCTGTTGACGTACGTTGTGTAGCCTTATTGGCAAAAACAGTATTTGAATAAGTTGATTTTTAATCATTTTTAATCACTATGAATCGCTATTGTGCAGCCTAAATGGAATGAAGTAGAAGCCGGTTAAAATGATAACATTAGGAATAGCCTCTGTATAAGTATGTATTGGAGATAGCCATATGAAAATAATTACGCATTACCAGTCATGTTGTATGTGTAGGGTCAATAGGAACTACAATTCTATACAGTCCACAGGAGGCTCCTGCTCCACGTTGCAAATGACTCAGGACGACGTTGTGATTTCTGCGACTCGCGATAAAGTTTATGAAAAGGGAAACACAGCCACTCTTTCTACCCAGTTCTCCCAGTTGTGTCTGTTCGCTCTCGGCTCCCAGGGCCTTCACTGTTTCGTCTCACAGCTCCGTGCGGCCTTCACGCCCGGGGAAGAGCCCTCACTCCACAAGGAAGCATCTGCCGCCCGTGACGCCGACGCAACTGAGCGAGGCGGGCTTATCTACTCCCGGTTATCAGCCATGGAGGACCGGAGACGAGACATGGGGAGGCATCGCAAGCACCCGGTGGTCAAGAAGAACCACTAAGCGGACCACGCACCCACTGATCCTGCGAGTCCCCAAAGAGGTAAGTAGTTTGCATCAGGATCTCGCTGCGTAATTCGGGAGAAATAATGTGACCGGTTCCATTACCTACCCCTACGAACTGCAACCCCAGGATCGAGCGACCGGTTCCCCTTTCCATCGTAAACCTTTACGGCGAAATAAACAAAGAACTGGTTCACAACTCTGCGAAATTGCAGTTCAAACGGAAGAAACTATTCAAAGGACTTGATTCAAGTAAGGCTGTAACACTGGGCATAGCACATTAGTTGGCAACCGCGACATGTTTGTGATTGGATGTATGTAACTGTGATATTGAATGGTTAAGTGTTGTAAAAGTTTGCCATCCACTGCGCTGCATTAGTTTGAATGCATCTGTCTTAAATACTAAGCGGTCGTAATCTTAACACTGCACGCCAATCCGCACACGCACCGATAACCTTACGGTTGTCCTTACGTGTTTGGTATGGCCCATACGCCATTGTTAACGAGCTCCAGCTAAAGCTAGGTTGAAACCTCCCTCCATTTTAGGTTCTTTGTGCTCTTTGAACACGTGTCCGCGACAAGGAGGAGGACATGAAAACCCCCTCGTGTGCCCAACGCATGCACACGCACACACACGCACTCGCACATAGTTTATTGTACATTATAGTAGTGAATTGTGCTTTGCTCTGTTTGGTACTTTGTGTTCAATAAACTATTACATTTTCCAAGATTGTGTGTATTAATGTTGCTCGTGTGTTGAACTGAGTCAGCTGATGCTAATCGCAGGGATTCCCCAAATCTCTTCACCTTTTAGCTGAATCATTTATATTAATTCGGTACTGGATACATAATATTGTGATTTTGTAAAGATAAAATTAATGTTACTGATAATTAATTTAATTAATTGAAGTTGCCCATTTTTAGTTAGTATATTCTCTTTTGAGAGAAGTATATAAAGTTTTATGAGACTAATTTATTATACAAAATCTATGGTAGTGGTGTATTCCAGTTCATAAGTGATGCCCTGTGTATAGATTTAAATGTATTCCCTACATATGCAAGACGCAAAACTGTTTTCATATTTTTTCTATAAATCCAATCTAGTCTAGTTTTATTAGCCTAGAAGACCTAACAAACATATTAAATTAGAATGATATAATCTTGAAATCTTGACTAATCAAGTCACAGTCGCGTCTTCTATCACTTCTTACACGGCCACTTTCCCAATGACATCCCCCGCCCTTTCTTCTGCAGGTGAAAGTTCCGCGATCCCATTTCCTGTACCAACATAACTTTTTTTGTGAATGGTTATTTTCTTTAAATTTTTTTTATCTCCGCTGTAGTTCGCAATTCAGAGGAAGCATTTTAGCCCTGGTTATCCCCTGCCACTTTTGAGCTAGGCTGCACACCACTCACTCCCAATAAGCACAGGTTTATTTTCTTGTTCATTCATAAGAATTTAAAGTTTACCCTCACAGAAAAATTATTTGCTTTCCTGTTGTCTATAATACTGGAGAAAACCGCGTTGGCATGTGGCATTGCCAAATATAGATAATAAAATGGATGTGTGAGTATGGTAATTCATAATGATGTGAACACACTTCCTTATATATGATCAAGTCTGATTTATCATGCATTTACGCTCAGATCAGTGATTTACACACGTCTGATGAATCACATGTGAGAATTTCATATGCAAGCTGGATCCGTCAAATATACACACTTTTTTACGACCATATTGATAAATGAGGCCCATTGTCTATACAGAGATACAAGTTGAAATATTCAAAACTATAAAGAACAATGCAATGAAATTATCGTTAATTAAGCTTAATGCATTTTGTCAAGAAATGTCTTTTCCAGGTAATAATTGTTTGGTAACAGTGTATGCACTTTAAAAAATATTTTTTAAATTAATTTGTTGGTCTAGTGACACCGTTCTATATTTCAGACACCCTGGTTGTTCACTGTTCACTGATTTCTCTTGGGATGGATCTTGCATATGAACTTTGTGGCTCATTAAAAATGATAATTTGCCTGGTGCATCATGCATTCGCTTCCAGATCCTTCCAAGGGCTAATATTACAGTGAGCTTGTTCACCCTGTTTGAGGTTTTAATGATACGTTTGTTAGCTAGGAATTTTATCTGTGGATACTGATTATTATGAAACAAATGGAAGAAAACATTGCAAATAATGTCTATTACTTGCAGTAAAGCCTATCCAAGCCTGGAGTTCATAATAATTCAGTTGACATCATGTGGTGCATGGTGTACTCCTGTGTGTAGCCTACTTGTGTGTTTTTTTTTGTTTTTTTTACTTGAAGCTTTCGTAAAACCACAAGCAACTGCTGATATAAAAATGAAAATAAAGAGCATTTTTTAATGAAAGCTTTTTAAACATCCATATAACATGCTGTGTATCACTCCTTACAATGACCACAGGTGGATCAATAATCCTGCAGGAATTACTAGTGTGTGCTGATTATCAAATTCTCAGAGTTGTCAACACCTTATTTCCCCCTGTGATGGTAACACGTTTCTAATGGAAATCAGAGAGGAAATAATTAGAAGCCTGTGCTCAAATGGTTCTCAGACAATTCCAATTTGACGCTATTTTCAGTCTAAAAAGTGTTCCCTTTCATTGGAATTACCGGGATCCTCACAGTTGAGCTTTTTCCCCACCCCCCACCCCACCCCACCCCCACCCCCGCCCCAGTCACAACAATGCGAGCATGATGAGGGTGATGAAAAAAATGTTATATATGAACAGCCTATGTGTCTTGCAATGTGCTTGGAACATACAGTGTTTGACTTATTTTCATTGCACAGTTAATAATCCACGGATGTACCCACAGGCGCCTGGCTCAGAAAAAAATGGTGAGATCTGGTTTAAAACAGCCCCTTAATTAGGAATATTTAAAACGAATGTACCTGCTTTATAAAATTCATTTATTTCACTAGACCGCTCCCAGCTGTATATCTGTGCAATTAGCCTGGGTATTATTATAAATTTGATGAGCCTAATGAGGGACATTTATTGATTTTGAAAGGTCGCAGGGCCTCAGCTCATATAATCCACATTCAAGCTGAAGTATGTTTCTAAAGAGAGACCTTGTTTAGACCTTTTAATGGGATTCTGGTAAGTGTCCTTATAGCTCTGACAAATTTACAATAGAACTAGAATGGCACTCAGATAGATGCTACGCCCGCATGTGTGCTAATCTCGACGCCGAACATAACATGCATGGGGCTAAAACTTTGGGACACACAAATAAGATAAGAGAAGAGAACACACAAATCAAATGAGGGAAAAGTGTGTTGAGCTTCATAACTCAGGGAATAAAAAATTCTATAGGCTATAAAAAATAGCTAGTCACCTGAAAAGGCCCATATCTACTGTTAGGGCAATACTTAGAAAGTTCTGGAACTGTTACAAACTTGCCTAGAAAAGGACCCAAGTTTATTTTGCCCCCTTGCACAGTGAGGAGAATGGTAAGAGAGGCAAAAAAATCCCCAAGGATCACTGTTGGAGAATTACAGAAGAAAGTAGCATCTTGGGGTCATCAAGTATCCAAAACTGCCATTAGACGTCACCTTCATGCCAACAAATTATTTGGAAGACATGCCAGAAAAAAGGCTTTCCTGTCATTTCACCACAAACGTAAGCGCCTGGAGTTTGCTGAAGGCTACTGAAACTTTGATTGGAACCGTGTTCTATGGTCAGATGAAACGAATATTGAGCTTTTCGGCAACCAACACTCAAGGTGGGTTTGGCGTAAAAAGAAGGATGGTTATACCGAAAATAACCTGATCTCCACTGTTTCGTGATGTTGGTGGAGGTTCCGTGATGTTGTGCGGCTGTTTTTCCTCCAAAGGCCCTGGGAACTTTGTTAAGGTACATGGCATCATGAACTCCATGAAATACCAGGGCCGTGACCGAATACGACCCCTGTTCCCTGTCCACTGTCCCCTTTCCACTCAGACCACTGTCTCTATTTGCCCTGCCCCCTCAGTTTGCAAGCGGTGTGCAAAAAAAATGCACCAAAAACTCTTTCCAAACTAGTGAAGAAGTAGTTCGTAATTTTTATAAAAAATATATTTTTTTTATTGAGAATATCAATCAGTTAACATATGGCGATTATTACAGTGTAGATTATGAATGAAGATAGAATGAACTAAAATAAAAAAATGGTATTTTGTAATATGAACCTATCTTATACCATAGATATACATATACGCTCTATGTCTTTTACGCTTTTACTTCCGGGTTACTTATTTAAATTGTGCACCTGAATTCCCTCAACAAAACCCCGGAAATAAGGGGTTCATCCTGGTATTTTAAGTGCCCCCATTTGTGAGAAAAAGTCGCCCACTCAAAAGCTTTTTCATGAAGTGGACTCAAATATGCACCTGCAAAAGGGTGTAGGGTTCGTATTCAGACACGGCCCTGAAAATCTGAAATCTGAATCTGGCTGCCTCTGCCAGGAAACTGGGTCGTCGTTGAATCTTCCAGCAGGACAATCATCCAAAACATACGTCCAAATCAACCCAAAAATGGTTAACTGAACACAAAATTAAGCTTCTGCCATGGCCATCTCAGTCCCCTGACCTAAACCCCATTAAAAACCTGTGGGCTGAGCTGAAGAGGAGAGTGCACAAGGGAGGACCGAGGACTCTGGATCATCTGGAGATTCTGTAAAGAGGAATGGTTTCAGATTCCTTGCTCTGTATTCTCCAACCTTATTAGATGTTACTGGAGAAGACTCAGTGCTGTTTTATTGGCAAAGGGAGGTTTTACAAAGTATTAAATGCAGGGGCGCCAATAATTTTGGCACACGTGGTTTTGTTAAAAATAATTATTTTTTGATGAGGGATTTTGTTTTCTCAGAATTAATTTAATTCAATTAAGGGTTGGATTTTTCTCATTTCTTCAGCGTGAGATTAAGCTAATCGGGAATTTTTTATAACCCTTTTTACTCATCTTTACCAGGGGTGCCCATAATTGTGGAGGGCACTGTATATATATATACAGTATATATATATATGAGACTGTTTTGTCTTGTAATACTGTATGTACTGTCATTTTTATGCTGTGAAATTATTCTGCTGCTCAGCATATGAATAAAATAAAATAAGAACGATCTTGCTGAGTAATTAAGAATAAAGATCAATTAAGCAAAATATACTATAGGCATGTACAGAAATGAGTGTGGTACTTACAACATGTTTGTGTGACAGAGCAGCACATCGTCCGTCTGCTTTGTGTTCAGCTCACTCCCTCGGGTGCGGCTAACCGAACACTTACTGAACAGTGCACTCATTGTTTCCTCTTGTCTCTTCACTCTTGCATCTTTATAACGATGTTCATGTGCCGTTTCACAGCAAATCAAACAAGTCTCAGCTGTATAGACCGTTCTTTTTTTTTGTTAGACTATGACTAAGACCACTGGGGTTTGGCTTCTGAATACGGATCTATCTCCGACATAGTCGGCTCAGGCCTAAAGTGTAGCTAATAAAGTGGTCACTGAGTGTAGATATAAATTAGCATGAGCGGTCCCTTGCATGCTATTAACTTAATTATTATAAACGCTGTCATATTTTTTAGATAGTCCTTCATGAAGAATTATGCATGATTTTTGTGGATACTCTTGTGTAAGGTAATAATTAATTTCACTGGAAAGAGTGCATTCATGCGCACACACAATCATACACACAATGGATCATGAGCAGTTTCTTTGTTTCTCCACACATTCTTCTATCCATCACTTAGGTAGAGATTAATTAGCCTCATCTGTCCATAAAACTACAGTTTTTTTAAAAATGTACTTTGTAGCTAACTCTAACCTGGCCATTCTATATATATGCTAATTCTGAATCACTTTAAGGGTTGTTTCTCCTGACTCATTTTCCTATTGAACTCTATGGAACAATAAGCCAGGAGAAACAACCGTTCAAGTGAACCATCCATATCTACTGCATATCTGGCAGCAGAGTGATGGTTTGATACCTCAGATCCTTGATTACTTACAGTCAATCATGGATTCCATACTATTCTCGTGTAATGTACAGCTTAATCTAGTCCCACCCCCCAATTCCCATAGAGATCCATTCAAATGCAGAGGTTATAGTATCGCTGAAAATAAAATATCAAGTCTTTTGATATCCTTTTTTATACCCAGTCATGATAGCATCACCTGTTTACCTGTGGAACATTGCAAACAGGTGTTTTTTTAACTTCCCAGTCTTTTTTTGGCTCTGTCCCAGCTTTTTTGGAACGTGTTGCAGGCACGGTCTTCCGTGGTCTGCCAGGTCGTTTGCTATTGCTCAGCTCACCAGTGCATTCTTGATTCCTAACAATGTATCACAAAGTTTATTTTGACACACCAAATTTTTTGGCCATGTCTCTGATAAATTTTTTCATATTTTTACACCTGCTAATGGTCAGCTTTACTGGCATTGACACGTGTTTGTTCCTCATGTGGAGAGACGACAGCAACAGACTCCTAATGCAAATTCCCCACTTAGAATCAACACCTTTTGTTAGCTTTCTTGTGCATGAACAATTTATGCGAAAACACACAGGAGGCCAAGAAACAGCTGAGCAACCAATTGTCCAATTACTTTCTCTCCTCAAAAGGGGACTAGGTATAAAAATGGCTGTAATTCCTACAGGTATCATCCAATTTGGATGTAAATACCCTCCTATTACAGCTGACAGTCAGTATGCACTTTGACATGTTCATTGTTTTATTTCAAATCAAATGAGCTGGAGTACAGAGCCAAAACAACAAAAAATGTGCCACTGTCCCAATACTTTTGAATTTACCTTCTTTTAGGTATGTTTTGCTATTCTTAAAAAAAATAGAATACATTTCCAATTTAGTCTCCAACAACATAGGTAGATTATATTGAATGATCGTGGCTATGTTTGCACGCATGTGTGTTTGTGCATCTGTGCATATGCGTATCTGTATGTGTGTGTTTGTGTGAGTGCATGCATTCCATTTGCCTGTGCTTTTTCGCATGCAATAAAACAATATCTATGAATCAGTGACTTTGCTATGCAGTGGCTATTCAAAGAAAAACATATAAAAGCTACCTTTGGGGCACCATTAGGCAATCAATGCTTCTCTCATTAACAATGCAAGCAGAGAGGTATGTTTCCACAGCCAAAACCTGAGGGCACCGCACATACGCTTCACATGTCCTCCAAGGGTGGTGGAATGGATTGCAATCGCATTTTACAAGACATGCACAGGCCAGCATTCCAAGGGAACAGCCTCCCCTATGGTCAGCTATGCCTTGTAATTATCTGACCCTGCTGCTTCTAATGAGCACATTGCAAATGAGGCATTTAGCGAGGTGGCCGGGAGTGGGTGAGCCGTCACATCACGACCGCCTGCCAGTTATCTATAGCACTGCAAAATGTCCCCTAATAAAATAACTGAATAAATCATGCACATTGCAACTAGCCTTTATGCCCTCCACCATGGTGTGGCGAGCTGCATTGCTAGAAGAGCCCTTGGAGAACTTCCTAAAAAATGGTTAGCGCCTCACCTACGAACATACTAGTTGGTGTGTATATTATTTTAATTGTATATTATTAGACTGTGCTCTGGATAATTTTGTAAAGACTGTGGATAGGTTGCCAGGGTGTTGAATACGCTGTTTCTAACTGTGGCTAGCAGCACTGTGTGGCAGTGCATAATAGAGGCCTGCCACATAGAGCCAGCACTGTAGTTACCAATGGTTACAGGCAAGGGCGTCACTTTCTGTTGATCATTGGGGGGGACGCAGGGGAGAACGTTAGTTAGCCCAGTGTTTTTCAACCTTTTTTGAGCCAAGGCACATTTTTTACATTTAAAAAATCCTGAGTCACACCACCAACCAAAAGTGTTACTAATTAAGTGAAGTTTGATAACTTCCCACGGCACACCTGACGATCTCTCACGGCACACTAGTGTGCCGCGGCACAGTGGTTGAAAATCACTGAGTTAGCCAATAGCAATGTCACCGTGCGTAGCCTATGCAAAGGCAAGGGTGTTACATGTAACAGGGCCATTTTTAGACTGCTTTGTTTGGGGGGGCATGAAGAGATTTTGCAAGGATGGGATGAAGTAGTGGGGGGTCTGGGGGTCCTCCCCCAGAAAAATTTGAGCCTTTTAAAACTAATTTCCTGCATTTGTACACAACCTCACACAGGGCGTGTTCTAACATAATATGTTTAATTTTGAAGATTTTGTTTTCTTCAAAGCCCTAGATGAGATTTGAGATGCTTTCATATAAAGCTAAAGCATAGGCTAATCAGTACATTAGTACAGCGGTTCTCAAACTGTGGTCCGCACAGTGTACTGCAGAGTGTACTGCAGGTGGTCCGTAGAAAAAAGAATGAATGAACGTGAATGTGTTTACTCACTATCTTGCAATAATAGGGCCAACCCTAACAGAGACGCTTGACGTTACCACTGAACTAGTAGTGTTCGCTCCTCCATGAAACGAGTTTCAAGCTAACGCTAATATGATTGCTGTCCTACAATGACGAACTTCTGCACTGCGTACTGATGTGCGAATAAAACTGGAAAAAGGCGAAGATGTCCTTTTACATGATAATCTGAGTACTCACCATAGTAGCTAAACTACCAGGCAGGGTGAACGAACTAAATTTTACGACCAAAAGAAGAGACTGGTGGTTGAAAGCAGTGAGGGGTGAGCTGGATTTAGACAGCAACTAGGCTCGGATCATTAATGGTAAATTACGTTTTATGAACAAATTATAAAGTTAGCCAGTTAATATATACATAACTAGCTGGCCTAATGTACATTTATGTGCAATATCTTAATGTTAGAAAGTTAAAAGTGAAGTAATCGCTAGGTTTAGCTAACGTTAGTAGCTATATCATTTGTGTGATCGACTGCTACGCCTGCGAAACATTAATGTTAACCTAATGCGATATGTCAAGCATATTGTGAACATCAAAACAGTGTACATTTGAACTATTATTACTATGCTAGGGGTGCTACGTTGTACGATGTCTCACAAATAGATTGGATAAACTGTAAACATTAGCTACCTGTGCTGGCCAGGCAGGGTGCGAGCAATATGAGAATCCGGAAGAGGGCGAAAAGAAAATCGTTACGATATTAAGCACCAAATAACAATGTATTTGAAAGTAATAATGAAAGTAACGGTAAATTTACTTTATGTGTTGAACTGATTTGCCTTTTATTGTGTCTACAACTGAAGTTCCCTATCGGGAAAAAAACGTTATTATATTCTATCCATCAAGCTAAAATGTTTTATTGCTGAAGTAGGCTACTGTAGCCTACCGTTAATACTTTAACATGTAACGTATCACTTTGCTCCCATATTAACTGCACAAGCACTTTACTTACCAAGGTGGTATACTACAAAGCAGGATTACTGAGTTAGTAGCTACTAGCTGGATAACTCAATAAAACCCAGAACAGCTCTTTTTACTTCAGTCCATGTTCCAGATTTGGGAGGGTTCCGGGGTTTACATCAATCAAGTGAATGAAAGTGCAATACAGCCATGATTAAAAATAGCCCCCGCTGTCCCGAGATGTCCAGTGTCACCAAGCAGTCCAACGCACAAACTCCACATCCAAGAATTTCCTCCATACATGCAGTGCCGCGGTCTCTGTACACCGCCAAAATTGTTTTGTTAAGTTGTGCACTGTATATTTTGCATATTGCTGAGCTACCTGTAAGCATTCCGCAAAGCAAATTCCGATGATGGCAATAAAGGTAAATTAAGCAACCTCCCGATTAAATGTGATAGCCTATTAGTTTGGTTTGCATAACGTTATGGAACACCGGCATTTGGTCGGGGTGGGGTTCAGTCACCTTAGACTTTACAGCCATGGGTTCGTAACAATATATACTTATTTTTGCGGTTTGCATATGAGGTGGTCCGTGAAAATCCTTGATAATAAAACGTGGTCCGCATAAACAAAAAGTTTGAGAACCCCTGCATTAGTAGATACGATAATTTTATTACATTTTAAACCCACCTCCACCCTCCCCTCATCTTATAGAAGGACAACTTTATTTAAGCCCAATAATACCAAATCATTATCTAATCTTATATGGAAACAAGTATATTAAAGATTATTTCATCATTTCAGTCTCTTTGTGCTATTTTCCATTTACATGTGAAACTAAGTTACTGTAACTGGCTCAGCATTTTAATTTAATGAAACAAGTGAAACAAATCAGAAAAACAAGATAAAGCCAACAATAGCGCGAATGTATGCCAATACAGCCGGGAAAAGCCCTGCTCACTCTAAAGCAAAATTAACAAGTGAAATTATTGTATAATTACATATCATTCTACTATCAATATCTGCTACTAAATATTAAATAAATATACAACACTACCATTTTTTTTTTACACGTGGGGTTTTCAGAAGGTGTACTGTACATTCTGGTTTGATTGACAACTCTTTTATCTAAAAGAGGATATTTTAACATTTGCAACAGTGTTTGCAATGTCTTGTTGGATGCTTTGAACAATAAATTACAGCCGGCATAATAGCATTTTTTGATTTATTAGATGTATCCACCACTGTTTTGTGCCGTATGTTTCACATTTTGAGTGCATTTCACATGCTGTAGTGTAAGTGTTCATAGGTGGCTCAGTCATGTTTTATGTTTGATTAATCACAAAAAATGTTTGTGTTTGCCAAAATCCTCAAAAGACAGGAAATTGCTCAGCCCTAATGCTAACATCAGCCTCCATCAAGGTGTATCAGCACAGAGCATTGACAGCCCTGTCTACTGTACTTCAGTTCAAATACTCACCACTGGGCAGATTGCTTATGATTCAAGCCTTTTCTCAAAAAGCCTAAGAGAATGAAGGTGCTCTGTACATTATTGGCAATTTTGGGACAAAATATCTTGTATCACTCTTTCAGCAGAGATTGTTCACAAACTGTTGGCACGGCATACCATTTTTAAACTAGTGGAGATAATTGATAGATCCTGCATTAGAGTGTATGTTATAAGATAACATGTATTGCTATGATCGCTTAAGGATAAATCTAATTTTCAACTCATAATTCCAGATCATACATCATAGTCACGATAGTCATAGTCCGGAAATATGAACACATCACCCCTATCCTGGAGTCCCTTCACTGGCTACCAATCACACAACGCATCAACTACAAAGTAGCCCTGCTTACCTTCAAGACCATATATGATGATGCCCCTGCCAACCTCAAAGATCTACAACTTCACAAGTCCTCTCGGTCCCTCAGATCTGTAAGCTCCAAAATGCTCATCATCTCACAGATCAAGCTCAAAACTATGGGAAACTGTGCCTTTTGTGTAGCTGCCCCCCCCCCCCCCCCAATTTTGCCTTCCCTTCCTAACCACTTGCAAGAGTTCCAAACCCTCTTCTATTCAAAACTGGACTCCAAACCCACCTTTTCATCATGCTTTCAGTCTGTCTTAACCTCCCCTGCCAGGCTCTACGTTTGACCTGTTATACCATGCTTTTAGGCCTCTTAAGTTTTGCGCTATCCCATTTTAAACTTTGTTTATTTGTCTATTTTTTAGCGATTGAATACATTTTTTCCTGTGAAGCATCTTTGAGACACTCTTTGAAAAGCGCTCTACAAATCAAATGTATTATTATTATTACTATACTCTGTCCAGTGGTGAATACATGTGGTTTGAGTGCATGAGACATGCAAGGACTGTAGCTTGTAATTTGTCAATGCTCTGTGCTGAATACACCTTTATGGAGAGCAGGCTGATGTTAGCGTTTGGGCTGAACAATTTAATTTCTTGTCTTTTGAGGATTTTGGCAAACGCAAACATTTCACTTAAAAGATTGTTTTTTGTACTTAAGTTTCTTAGTTTTTACACTGGGAGTTTTAATTGTATTATCATACATGTAACACACTGGGAATTATCACCATATGAAATTCAAAACATCATCCTAAAACAGTATTAGATCATGTAGTAGCGTATGCAATGTTTAAATCATATTTTCTATAACACTGCATTGAGTTGGCTATAGCACCATAGTTGTGAGAAATATCCCACCCAAACACACTGCTATAAGCCTACATTCATGTTTAGTTCTATTTTTTGCAGCAGTTTCTAACATATGGAAAGCACATCTCAGTTGCAGCATAACTATTCCATACATTTCTGAGTGCGTCGACTGGCATGCAAATCCTTCAAAACGAACGAAATACAAAAGTGAATGATTATAGGCTACACGTTTAGGTGTATGTACCAGTGTGATATCAATGTTTTCATCTTAGACCATCATAAGGGCCAAATGTATACATTTTATAATGGACAACAGGTATTGTATTCATTTTATGACAGGTTTTAGATGGTTTTTGGACCCATAGATCTATTCCCCTATACTGATGAAAAGACAGTGATTCCTACTTGAAAATGGTGCAAATGTTTCATGAGTCAAAACTGTGTATTTGTAGTTACATTTATGATTATTTACAGCAGTGCACAATTTAGCCATTTCAGTTAGATTTGGAGACACTAAGAGACAACAGGACGCACTGCTTAAATTTAGCATCATAGACCTATCCTAGTTCTGCATATCACCCCAAGATTTTGCATCCTTGTGGACAAGGCGTGTACCTAGTTTGACCTGTTTTACATGTGTCGCTCTCAGTATTTCATCACAAACAGAAAAAAAACTACTTAGATTAACTACCCAAGATTTCTTTGCATTTATGGGACTTAAATTATGAAAACAAACTAATCTAAGCTAGTATTGTAAATGGTACGACTGTCTTACTTCATTTAAGCCATGTTCTAAATAGGTGAGAATTGACTAAATTTGGCATCTGCGCAAAGGGGTTAAACTCAAGCATACAACATTACATGCACCTCTCCAAATTACCTTTTAGTTGCAATACTGAATGGTTATTGTTGTGCACCATTGACAGAGACATGCATAGCATGAGATGACTAATACAAATACCTGTAAATGGTGTGGATAGATATTGGAAAACTATGATATGTCCACGTGAATATAAAGGGGGAGATAGATGTTGGCATTCCAATCATAAAAAACAACCCTACAATTATTGTACAGGATCAAATTATGCTAATACAGATACCACAGTACCTTAATGTTACAAACAAATTAAAATTCTATTAAGATGCACGAGCATAAATGAAGCATTTTAGTAAGAGAAAAATTAATTGCCTGTATACTGCATTCCGGGTTTTGCTGGCCCTAAACAAGAATGTTGTTGTGGCCCCAAAGTGCTCCAACATAAATCACACTCACCACGTAACAGCTGAATTGTGTGGCCCTGGGATGGTTGAGGTCCTAATCGACGGCATCGAGTGTTTATGCCAGCGGCAGGCTCTGCCACCATTTATAATATTTGTTTTTAATATACAATTCCTGACTCTAATCAACCACTGCATAAATTGTGCATTTTGTTAACAACATTTATATTTCTCAGGTGAATGTGTACAATGAATGAATGAGATTTAAAACAATGTGAGTGTATGTGTGTGTGTAATAGTTTAATATAAGTGGATATTTAAGTGGGATTTGTGAAAATAAATATTGCAAAAGAGGTCTTGTATATCTTGAATTAAAAAGTCCCCATGTTTGTGAATTTGAATACATGTTCCAAGCACAAATAGGTCCGTATGAGAAACTATAAAGGTAATCTTTCTGAGTTTATTTAACACTGAATATTTTATTGTGTGCTGATTTATGAATATAAATAAGTTTATCACTGAATTCACCCCATAGTTTACACTAGTCATGGCTACTGAAAGACCGATCATCCTTCATACAGGGACAGGAAGGTCCTTGCAGGTCTGCATCATTGCTGGAGCCAGAACCCCAGTAGTTTACTGTAGTTTGTGATTAACTAAACTGGGCATGAAGAAGAAGCTATAGCCTCATGTATGTTCTGGGATACAGTAGTGGGTTGTGCCATCAAGGACTTCTTAGAAACACTGCAAGTCCGCCATTGCAGATTCATTGGCAAATTATTAATGTGGGGAAGAACAATGAGCTTTAATGGACTGGTGGATTATTGCACTTGGGGTATGGCAAGGGAACCCCCCCCCCCCCCCCCCCACACACACACACACACACACACACAATCTCACTCACCTCCTCCAGGGACCTCTGGGTTAGGGTGCATGCCAGACACCCACAACCAGGGACTTCATATATTCCCTTCACAAACCGGGGAATAAATTAGAGTGACAGCGGAGCTGTGAAGATTTCATGGTTGTCACTTTTAGTTTAAGGAGGACCAGGGATTTCTGCACTTTTGCACCTGATACAGAGGATGCATCAGGTTTTCAAATGTTGCTCAAAGCTCCACTCAATTTTTCAATTAACGCCGCCACAATAGCTCCCCAATACTTGGCCTCAGTAGCAATAGTGGCATTATGTAACACAGCAAAAATTAACTGACACAAGTTGTTTACTAAATACAAAATTGCATTATTTTCTTAAATTAAACTGTATGCGTGATAAATATCATGCACTGAAGATGAACAGTTATCCTTTATCACTAAAATAAAACTTTTAAAGACGGATGTTTACTGTCAAACCTATTGACGAGGACCACGCGATTTATGAGTGGGGGGGGGGGGAGGGGGCGCATTACAATGGGAGATAATGGACCTTCCAAATTAGGGTGGGAATATTGAACCAAATAAAAAAACTTAAATTAAAGAAATAATTTTTTTAAATATAAATGAAATACATATTCAGAAAAAAAGCACTAGACATTCTGCATCAGAAAACAAAATCCTTGTGCATAATATAGCTATAATGCTATAGTGTAAAATATCTTTACCTCATGATGTATATTTGTACATTTCAGTGGCGGGCCGTCAGGGCCAGCAAGGCCTTCTCTGCTGGCCTAAACATCATCAGAATATAAATTTAATTTTGATATATTTTTTCCACAAATATGTATTAAATTATTCCCCATAGTCTATTCTCTTCATTTCATAGCTTTCCTCTTGGTTGCGCTGCTTCCAGCCTCAGATCGAGATTTGGAGGGCTGGCCTTTATGTTAAAGCTTTTATCCAATCATATTTCAGCCATAATGTGTTGCCAGGGTCCAAGAAATCTGCCCTTAGGCCTTCAGAATCGACAGTGCGGGCGTCTGTAGCTTAAAGTGAACCGAAACAACCCTGTGGTGTTAACCAATCAGATTTCGAGTTGACGACACCGGGGCCAGCTAGCAGGCGTACGATAACGTCAGCACGTGCACGTCTTTTGATTGGATACGTACTATTGAGAGGCAGAGCTATCGCAGAGATAGCCAACTGAATTTGAACGAGATTTCTACAAGCTGTTTTTTTTCAACCCGCAATGGCTGAAGGAGGAGAAGAGATCGATTTGGTCGCAGATATAATTACAACGCCATTTTCAAGACGAACTTTTCAATAAAAGCTAGACATCGTCAGAAGAGAACGGCCAACTCCGACGCGAGCGAGCCGACGCTAGCGAGTAAAAGTGGACATTCAAGTCTAGGAATACACTTTCACCACTGTCGCAAATATATCCTCTTGAACAAATGCAAATTATTTGTTTGTTTTCTTTTATTTTCAGTGAATAGTTTATGTGTCTTTATCGTCACGTTTCTTAAATGAAACTGCTTTGGGTGCGACAATGCGCTGTTTAGCGAACAAACTTGTAAAAGCTCACATACTTTTGGTGGACTTAATAAAACTTTGTAGACTAATCCCTTAAAAGCGCCTTTTATTTTAAAGTTTTGACAGTATCCAAGCGATCTTAAAGCTGGTAGTTTAACACTCTTAATTGTAAATACGGATTTATTGATTATAAATGCTTCGGAAATATTAATATAACTCTGTTGTACTTGACTATGTTAAGGTGATGCAACGCCCGGTTATACTGCGTTTCTGTTTAAATGTATAGTTTCTAGAGCCATGGCGTCATAATGATGGTATTAAGAGGTGGAATAATTCAGGTAGGACTGTACTAGGACATCACTGAAGGCCTAGGTGTGAAATGCACGGCCCGCCACTGGTACATTTTTATCGATGCTATTTTTATAATGCAATTTTACACGAATACATCCATGTGCAACGCTCATATGCATGTGCATGCTAATACCAGTTAGCTTATAGTTTGTTTTTTAATAGTTTAAGGAGGTCACATGACCAACACACGCAATGGTCGGTGGAAACGAGGGCTCCGTCAAAACTCATTCTGATCAGTGGCGGCCGGCCTATAGAGGGCGCTGGGGCGCCGCCCCCCCCTCCCCCACATACAAATTTAAAAAAAAGTTTAAAAAAAATTATTATTTTTTATTATTATTTAATTTTTTTAGTAGCTTAAAATTATTATTTTTTATTATTATTTTTTATTATTATTTAATTTTTTAGTAGCTTAAACATGTTATATGTTGGCCTTGCGTTGTCTAAAGTTTAATACATTACATATGCATGTTCAGGGGGCTGCGGGGCGCCGGTAACGTTATGGTGAATCAGAGCACTCATTCATTTTCAGGCGAGCCCCCTGATACTGCTGCCTGATTCGCCGCCAAAAAAGGAAGTCCCCGGGCGCAGGCCTGTGCGCCCCGGACTATCCTACCCTTTTCTGATTAGTCCTCATGGTTTATGATATTATTTGATTGGATTTAAGGCATGTTTATCACGCCCAGCCGGCATCTAGCAGGATATCACTGCGAGTGCGCAAGTACTACGGATAGGTTCAGTCGGCTGCTACTCATTCATTCAAGTAGACCTGTCCTAGACCAAGCAAGAGAGATAATTCGAAATGGCTTCTTCAAGTGGAACAGAAAGCAAAGAAAATTCGGTTATTTCTTTGCAAAAAGAACCTTTCTCAAGGCGTTCATTGGGAGAAACGGGTCGGGCTCGGTCACGGCGGCCGAACAACTAGCGAACATTTTACTTTTGAACTACAGTAAAACCTTGACATACGAGTGCACTAACTTACGAGTATTCCGAGCAATTTCTTGTTTCGCCTTACGAGCCTAGACCCGAGTTACGAGCCGAGCAAGCGGAGCATTGCGAATGCGAATGCAATTTCGGAAATTGCATTCGCATTTCCGAAAAATTCTGAAGGGAAGGAAGAAACAAACCACCATGGATAGGTTTTTATCGAAACGCCCTGCAGATCAGTCAGAAAAGCGTGACGAAAAAGCCAAAAATCTATGAAAAAGATGCAAACGTCACTGATGAAGATTAAGTGTAAGTGAAGAATAATAATGTAGCAATTAAGTTTAGAACCAGTTTATTTCTTTATATTCTATTTTATTATCTTTGTATTATATTTTGTATTAATTATTTATAATTTATAAATACATTTCTCATTTTTATAACAACGTAACAAAGAAATTAGGGTGTTTTTTGGGGGGCTGGATCGGATTAATGGTATTTAAATTAATTTCAATGGGGAAAATTGATTTGATATACGAGTAAACCGAGTAACGAGCTCGGTCACGGAACGAATTAAACTTGTATGTCAAGGTATTACTGTACTAATTGGGATGGGTTAGCTTACTGCACATGGTGCTTCAAGTTGTTTTTGGTGAAAATATAGTGTGAAATAAATACAAATGATACCGAATATTGTGTGTGTCTGTTATCTACCAATAAAACAATGCCTTTTGACGGTCATTTAGGTGCCCAGTGACCACTAAACAGAGAAGCTGTAACCATGGTAACAACAACTGCGTGACAGGGAAACACAATGTCAGCGCTTCAGTGCCTTAACTGCGTCGGGCTCGGGTCGGGTTCGGACATAAAAAGCAGAATTCCTGTCGGGTTCGGGTCGGGCTCGGTTACTACTATCTCGGGCTCGGTCGGGTTCGGACAGAAATATGCGGCCCGATCCGCACTCTAGTTCAGTGATGTCTTACTTGAAAAACTGTCCTCCACTGTTGCCAATCAAACTGTCTTATGCAACTGAGACACACGGTAGCTTGTTTTTTCTGTTTAAAGTCAAAGTCAGATGTATTTTTTTTTTTTTATAAATGCTAGCGCCCCAACCTATATTTAGATCACCAGCCGCCACTGATTCTGATACGTTTGCAAAACAAATACTGCAAGGTTGTTGCCTCATCTAGTGATAATACCAAGACAAAAATAACTACTGTTTTGGCATCTCGAAAATGTTCCTGCACAATTGATAGAATCAGTCAGGATCAATCGGGTATTATATATTCAACTATAATTATATTTGGACTACCATCAGAAGCAAAACAATTGCCTTTGTCTCAGTCTATGCTATGTGCCCATTGTGTTTGATGCAAGATTTTTTAACCAATGAATTGTTGGCACTTACTGAATATTTCTTAGTCATTGGAGGGGATATGAATGCTGTTTCCAATTTGATGTTGGACAGATCCAGTGTTCATTTTTCAAAAGCTTCAGATATGTTTAATTACTTTATAGGTGCACTAAATCTCAAATCCGACAAGTAGAGATTACATTTTTTTCTACAAACCACAATTCCCCAAAAATTGGGACAGTATGTAAAATGCACATAAAAACAGAAAGCAGTGATTTGTAGATTTTTTTTTTTAACATATATTTAATTGAAAACCCTACAAAAAAAGATATGTTATGTTTTACCTTATCAACTTTATAGATTTTTGTAAATACACGTTAATTCTGAATTTTATGCCTGCAACATGTTCCAAAAAAGTTGGGACAGGGAGAAAAAAAACTGGGAAGTAAAAATAAACACCTGTTTGGAACATTCTGGGTATAAATGGATATCAAAAGACTCTTGATATCTTATTTTCAGGTACTCTTACAAGTGATAGTAACCTCTCTGCATTTGAATGTATCTATAGGAATTGGGGGGTGGGACAATCGATTAAGCTGTAAACTACAGGGGAATAGTATGGAACCCACGGTTGACTAAATGGCTTAATTCATCAAGGGTCTGCTGTATCAAACGAGCCTCAAACCATCACTCTGCTGCCAGATATTCAGTACATATGGATGGATCACTTGAAGGGTTGTTTCTCCTGACTTTTTTTTCTTTTGTCAATAGAAAAATTAGTCAAGAGAAACAACCCTTAAAGAGATCCATCCATATGTCCTCAATATCTGGCAGCAGAGTGATGGTTTGAGGCTCGTTTGATACCTCAGACCCTTGATGACTTACAGCCATTTAGCCAACCATGGGTTCCATACTGTTCCCGTGCTTCCAGCAATGTGCTCGTGGCTGTCTTTGAGTGCAGTCCCTTAGGTGAGAGCTAGGCCCCCTCGATGGCAATTTAATGTATCTCTTCTCCAGAATGTAGTTTGATACGGACTTTAAATCCAAACTATCATAATTTGTAACTGTCAGTGTTGGCTCAGTGAGTGATCTCTCTCCGTAACCAAAGGCTTTATCAGGGACTTCACATCCTCTTTTGCCTCTCATTTAAATAAAACAAGAGTGAAAAGAATTAATGAATTAGAGACTCTGTTTGTCTTTGGAGCACTCTCTGAAGAGTTTTTTACTAAATCTACCCAAGATGTCTTAAGAATAAACAGGACTGAACTAAATGACTTGTTAAGGAGGAGAGCTGAATTTATTATGCATGAAGTCTGACAAATTTATTATTTCAATGGTTGTAGGCCCAGCAAACTGCTTGCCCTTAAACTGAAACATAGTCAGTATCAAGCTTCAATTGATAATATTCAAATTCTCCACAAAGGATTAGTTAGCAACCCTCGGGAGGTAAATGACACCTTTTCGGTTTTTCCAAGTCTGATCTAGACATAACTAGATGCAAATATATTCTGAAGAATCTGAATTAGCCTAGACTCACCTCTGGTGAGGCAGATCAACTGGGCCAGCCAATCTCTCTGGAGGAGCTTCAATTGGCATTAAAATGACCAAAGAAGGGCAACGTACCGGGGTTTGATGGGATCCCGGCAGAGCTTCTCCTACAGTACTTTGACATATTAGGACCAGTAATATTGCAGGCCGCCAGACATTGCTGTGGAAAAAGGGGGTTTTCATAAACAACTTAACACTGCCTTAATTTCTTTGATACCAAAAAAGGGCAGAGACCACGCAGGGTGCTCCAATTATAGGCCTACAGTCTGATTAATACAGACCTAAAGCTGTATGCCAGAGTTCTTGCCTGTTTCGGAAGTTTAAATGTAATGCCTTTACATATCTCCCGGGAAAAATAATATAAATAGAGAAAGTGGCACCCAAGTATAAGATATCTTTAAAAAAAAAATGTATTGCATGACTGAAATGTTTAATAAATTTGAAAATAACATTGATTTAGTGGTTTGATAAAATTGCTTTAAAATGTATCCCCAGCGAACAATAACTAGCTACATAGTCGTTTCAGTTCATCGAGTATCCAGTAGAGCCAGTTCAAGCTTATGGGAAATAGCCTATTAAAAATACATTTGCTCGGATTTCATATTCAATACAGGTTGCTCGCCTATTTTACGTTTAATACTTCTGTGCTACCTGCAAAACAATCTAGGCTATGTATCCACAGTTTATTAATATATTTGATTCTGAGGTATTTTGTAACATACATAACATACAAGTGTATTATTCCTCATTCCTGATTATGTGGTGCTGTCTATCAATACATTGATTGTTAATCATTTTCTAGTTTGTTCTTTTGCCAGAAGAAAAATTCAGATGTTGGTTGGAGCTTGCTGTCTTATGCAATTTATTGAAAAGTTTTACACAAACTCATTTGTCAATGGTCTGCTGTCCAATTTGAATAATTCCATGCTCCTTCCCTTCCTCCCCGCTGGCTCAAGTGTCTACTCACTTTGTTTTGGTGCTGCCTCACATCCTCCCAAGTGGAAGTGGCGAGGGGAAGTGCAGGAAGGCAGAACATTTAACGGATTTGACCGCAGCCTAAGTCTTCCCCTATTCCGGCGGCGGTTTTATCTCTAGACACAGAGAAAAGCATTCAATAGATTGGAGTCGGATTACCTTTGGTTGGTGTTAATTCAATTCAATTTATTTTGTATAGCGCTTTTTACAGAGAACTGTCGCAAAGACGCTGTACAAGGAAACAGAAGGAGAATTGGGCAAAAACCAGGCCTGAACCCCTGAACAGCAAACAAGGTAAAAAAAATAACTACCCAGTGGGAAGAAAAACAATCAAGCGGTGGTGATAAAAAGACTCCCTGATGGGAAGAAATCTCGGAAGGAACCCGGCTAGAGAGGGACAGCCCATCCTTCGCTGGCCGGCCCGGTTTAAACGGGCAGAAGCCCCAGGGAAAAGAAACAGGAGAGGGTTAGACACTTATAAAATGAGTAGAGTAACAATTACAAATGGGGTGGCCAGAGTGTAATATGGAAAGGGGCAGGAGGGGCACTCACCCCCCTTGGAGGCAAAATGCCAGGAGCCGGGCCCTCAGCCTTTTGGAGCCAAACACCTACATTTTGAATTAATAAAAAATAAAAAATGTATTTGTGTCAACCATGTGGGCATAACTGCACAAAATGTAGACTATAGCCTATATTTTAAACATGGGGAAATATTTGTATAAATATAATTCATAGGCTATTATGTTGCCATAAGACCCACTGGACTTCTTATCAGAGATTTCTTACCAAAGCCTCTACCAAGCCCTACTGCGATTTTTGCCCCCACGATCAAACCGGTACATTTATACACATGATTTGGCAATGTGAAAAAGTATACGAATTTTGGGAAAAGGTAACATCCAGACAATCTGATTTGGTGGGACATGATATACCTCTCATCCCCAATGTATTATTGCTTAATGATGACTCCAAACTTAACTAGGGTTATTTGAGTAACAAAGGAAAATCAGGCTCGCCGGTCTAACTGCAGCTAAGAAAATAATTACTCAGCGCTGGCTTCCCCCACATACCCTTAACGTACAACAGCGGCTACCACAAGTCCAGGATAGAAATGTCAGAGTAGTCCACTGCTAGGATTATTAAGGCAAAAGCATCTACACTTGCACTCTGGACAGATGCTGACTCAAGGATTCCTAACTTCATGAATCCCCAATCTCAAGGCCTCGATCTTCTGGGATAATTTGTAAACCATTTTATCTGCCGTTATTGGTAGTAGGTGTAAGAATCATGCTGTTTTGTCTGTACCATTTCCATATAACTCTTGGTGGTTAGAAACATAATTTTTAGTTCTTGCTATCCCTAATTTGAATAAGTTTTATGTAAAGGTGTGATAAGGCTCTCAAGACTGGGACCACTGTGGGGGGTGGGGGTGTATGTGAAAATGTTTGAAAATGTTAATAAAAACTTTGTCACAAAAAATAGTTTAGCTGGTTTATAGTTATTTATATTATATGCAATTTCAAATAGGGCTTATACATATATGCAATCATGCATTGAATAACAATGACTTTTATTGTATTTGTGTAAATTATGTAAATTTAAGAAGCATACAACAAAGACATGTCAATGTTAAACTCACATCCTCAGCTATATTGTACTGTGCTTCTAACATGTAATTTCCATACTTCACAACATACGGTGCACCTGTTTTAAAAATTTTGTTGCAGATTAAATCTACACCTCTATGGAGAACAGATGTTGGTCTCATAGAGGCTTTTCCCAGTGTTAAATTAGAACTCCACGGTTTGACTGTGAAACACCTATTTAACAAATGTCAGCTGCTTTTAATTCTCAAATGGACTGCGTGGGGTGAAAGGTCACAGATTTGCTTTCTGAAGATTCAATAAGTGGGGATTCTTTCTGGGCTGATAAATAATTAGAGCAGCCAGCTGGCTGTTCATCTGAGATTGCCGCATACCTCAGGTGAAGTGGAATTGCTCGTCGAGCACACGTAGATGAGCATACATGCATTATTTTATTGCATTATGTTATTCGGTTGGTTGATGCTCTCACGCTGGGCTTGCACTACACATAGCTTACAAATTATGTTTTATCCTCATTCACAGCTGGGCATTTACCTGACATGTGGATGTGGATTTAAAAAAAAAAACTTTTTAAAGATGGCAGTGATTCACTCCTGTGATCTTTCCAGGAAGCGTGCTACTAACCAAAAGGTAACAATCAAACAAAAATGATTTAGTTTTGAATATTGATGAAATAATGTTAATTTGAATATGTGTACTCTTCAGTTCAGAGTTCTCTGTCTCTCTGGCATAGAACTTGAGTAAAAGTTTTTTTCTCACAAACACAGAAATTAAAGCTCCCCCTCCATGCTGAGGGCTCTCTTCAGTCCTTCTAAGTTTCCATAATTTTGCTGTGATTTCAACATCAGAATGTTGAAAAGCACCGAAGAGGCTATGTACTTATGGTTACAACCGCTTCTTGTTGCAACTGGGTGCCCTATGACTCTTATCGAATTAAATTGAAGACGGCTTTTGGGGCTTCAGTTTCACAAGTACGTGAATCATGCAATAAGGGTGAAGAAGCTATTTTGATAACAGGATGTTATAGTTAGCCAATCACAGCAAAACTGTTTTTTTTAATCTTTTGCATATGAAAAGCCAACCTTCTGAAACGACGTGGGATCATCCAAGAACACATTCTAGTCCCGTTTGCTTACTTCACTTTGATAAGAAAAATATCTTTGGTAGTGGTAGAGCGATTTTGGCTGTTGCACTGTTAATATACTCATCTCTGCCATCTACTATTTTGTGATCATAGTTTTGCAGTTTCAGCCTTCTTGAGACAAATGACCATCAACAACACTATGAACTGATTATGACCTTGACACTGTAAAATGAACAGTGTTAATTCAACTCTAACCGGGTCGTAAATCCAATCCTGTTCTCAATCAGAGTAGAATTAACTTTATCAAAGTTTATTACTGAACAATATGTGGTGTCCGTAAAGTGTTATGCACTGAGGATGTGTTAATATAGTGTGCAATTGTAAATCTGCAACAGAACAGCATTACCCCTCCATAATTCTTCAGACAAGCACTCACGAAGGCTCATGAACAGCTCGTAACAATCAGCTAGCCCCATGTTTCCTTGCTTAAGGTACGCTGAGGTTAATCTGGAATGCGCACGATGTAGGCAGCAATCAGCAGTCCTCTGATTCTGCAAGGATGAAATCAATACTTAATTAGTGGGATTATATGAGCTGTAAGTGGAGAAACAAATATCCATCAAATGTGGCTGTTAGAATCCCAGGAAATACTGCAGTTCAGAGCTTCCTACTGAATCCTGACCAAGATCACCGGATCCAGGGTATTGGAGGTATTGTGAATCATGAGATATTGTGAATTTTGCTGTGGACACAACTAGTTAAATCGGAATTTATTGCTTTTAACAACCTACTTTACTAAATCTGCAAACCAAAACCTACACCGACCACAAGTCCTCAGTTGATGTGTTGGGGGGGATTCATTGAAATCTAAGGGAGCTCACCTAAACAGGTTAAAATGGTGCCCGTCATATAGGTTTCATTAAAGGGCTGCCCAAGTAGCACCAGGATGTGCCCCCGCGACAGTGATCCCATTCATCCTTTCAGTATTTGAGCTTGAGTATGTGTTCCCTCCTCCTGATTTCTCTTTTATTATTGTGCACTGCTTTCTTTCTATTTTTCCGTTTATCTAGATAGATAAGCATTACAATTAGATAGGGTAGGAGTTGAATGACACAGAGGGGTATTGGGCTACACCCTCATATCTGGTTTATGATAGGCTAGGCTATATGATTGCACACGGTGAGCTAAATTGTTCTCTTCGATCAGATCCTTTCATCTTGCTTTCGAGGGTTTGGTTAATGCAGCGTTTTAATCACAGTATCAGTGGCCTCATAGATCTTCCCACTCACTCGCACGCTGTGTTCGGCTCTTTGCTACATCGAGGAAAATGAAACTGTGGCCGTCAGGTTCTCTGTCGCCGCAACCACTTTCATCCCAGTCTACCCAGTGCTCATCGCTGGCTGGAACCTAGTAGCAGAGGTGTCCTCGTGTACTACAGTTTAATTCCCCCACGCCGTGAGCTTGTTCTACGTAAATCTAAACAACAGCAAACAAACAGGCACAAGAGGAAAAGAAATAGGAAAGGAACACGGTAGAGCTCACTGCTGTAAAGCTTATGTACACCCAGAGCCGTGGAATATTACCATGCAAATAATGTTAAAAAGGAAGACTTATCATGTCACTACAGATGCGTAAATGGATTGAAGCCTCACTCAGGGGAAATTGCATGCACCAAGCCACTATTAGCTATTATGCAATGCTAATATGAAATGAACGTGTTCTAATCAACGAGAGGGAATGGGCAGTGGCTCATTGGGGAACTCGCTTTTTTTTGTGGACGGCATTGCATACTACGCGACACGAGCTATTGCTTGAGATTATCCAAGCTCCTCAGAGGGTTCCAGAAACATGTGATTGCCACACATGTTGTTTTCTGGTTCCCTGAACACGTACAATAGAATGCCACGTGTGGTTTTGTTTTTACCGTGGGGCAAACAAGGAGGAAAGGGAACGAAAAAAAGGCCAAAATATGTAAATGAGGAGGGGAGTAGGGAACCTCACCGTTCTTAAAGGGGTAGTTCACTTTAGGGCTTTTCACACTGCACTCAACCCTGGGCTAAATGCACTCTAGAACTGTTTTAACCCAAGATTAACTGGACTGTTAGACCTAGGTTATCTTTAACCCAGGCTTAAAGGTAACGCTGGGTTATCTATGTACAGCATGAAAAGCATATATGAGTTTTTTTACATACATATGATTTCAGTTTTATTGTGTGTTTTGGATTTACCATTTTTGTATGGGATGAAGGATATTTTAGGTACTTACAGAAGTTTCATATGACCTGCCAGGTTCACAGTGGCTGGAGTGGGGGCATTGATGGGCCTGTGGTTGAAAGAAAAAAAATACAAATACATACAACTCAAAATTAGCTAGTACAGTGATGTTATGCCTCCAGATGTAGTACTTGTTTTTATTTATTATTATTATTATTATTATTATGTTTAAATTTTTTTATAATAAAATATTATAATTTTTTGAAATTACATTTAAAAACCCATCTTTGGTTGATACTGTTTTCATTGGTGTATGCTGCAGGAGACCTGAGACCACCCAAGATATGGCTTCTTTTATCAACAGCCCTACACATGACAGAAGCTCCTCAGACAAGCAACCATTCGAAAAGGATGAAAATAGTTCTTGCTTGCGCGATTCCAACTTGAGGGCAAACAGATGACAAAAACATCTTCCTGTCACTTTCAGCAACTACCTTTAGGCAACCCAGATCGATTGAAAATGTGGCAAGGTGTTCTCAAACAAGATATGACATGCCTTCTCTCTTCAACCTCTCACGCTATATCCGTTGTAAGTACTCATCCTTAAATTCAGACTCAAATAAATATGGCAACATAGCTGAAACTCTCTTTTGTGTCACTGTCGGACATAATGGCGGCTTAAATTTTGTGAGTAGCTTAGCTATAGCATTAGTCATGCAAGCACAGACAGTGCAAAAGCTACTCCTTGGCTAGGCCAGCTGCATCTAAACCACACCTCCCTAAAAATTGGGAGCGCCGCGAAAAGAAAGATACTGGCACAAAATAAAATATGTTTTTATGTTAATAATTGTGACTAAACGTCCTGGGTCAATGGCAGTGTTTAAAGCTCAGGTTAAAGCCCCCACACCACAGAACTGCATTACAATTGGAACTGCTAATCCTGAATTGAAGCATGCTGTAATTGACCCACTGTGCTCATATGTACACATATAGCCCCTAGAAACACAACACGGCTGTATAAGCTGCTTGGAGTTACTTTATTTTTGAAGTCGCTTTACTTTCTTGCTTTAAACCACAAACCCCTTGATGCCCCTATACTGGGCATTGTAAAAACAGGAAGTGAAAAGCATGCACTGCTCATGGACGTAGAAGGACGTACTGGCACAAATTAAAAAAAAAATTTTTTATGTTTATAATTTTGAGTAAACTCTATAAAAAATAATGTGTTCATATGTATAGCCTCTAGACGCATAACATCGCTGTATAAGCTGCTTGGAGTTGTTTTTGTAGTTGCTTTATTTTCTTGCTTTGAAGCACGAACCCCTTGATGCCCGCACATACATATATACGACAGGGTTTTCAAATGCACTTTAGAATCAATGATGAATACTGTAAGGTTTTCAACTGTGTTAGATCTCATATATACACTGTATATGTTTTTGATGTTTTTGGCCCACACCATTTTTGACCGAGATGAAGGATATTTCAGATATTTGTAGAACTGTCCAAGTGCCTAGAGGCTTTACAATGGCCAGTATAGGGGCCATTGTAATTAGTTTATATAGAACATATATATATGTTCTATATATATATATAGACACAGAAGGGTGCTATAATTACCACAGCAATTATAGCACATAGGGCAGGAGATGGGAGCAGGGACCTGGCTGGAGGCAGGATTTCTGAAATACCAAGCGGCCAACCCCTTGAGCAGAGCATCTGGTAAAGCCAGTGTCGGCAGTGTGCCCTTTGACTGCGCTGCGGCTCCAGTCAGTCCACATCACGTCCAACAATGTGAGATGATGTGGAGGGGGAAAAAAAGAAGACAAAAATATGCTCAAAGGTGAGTGAACAAAAAGAACAGAAGAGGTTGTGACCTGAGTAATGCAAAAAGTGAGTTTATTGATTTTTTTTTTTTTGATGCCTGACTAAGGTCAACGAGGGTGATGCATGTTGCGCTCACCTGAAAATAAATTAATAAATAAAAAATCAATAACCTCCCTTTTTGCATAATTAATGTGGCTCCCTCATCTGTTTCTTATTAAATATATGTTGCCAGAGTTCACTGCTTACTTAGGTTGGATATCTCTGTTCTTGAGTTAAGTGCCTTGGGCTTATTATAATGCCTTGCATTTATATAGCGGTTTTCTCACCAGCTGGCTACTCAAATCGCATTACAATGATGAGTGGGAAACTCGCCTCTACCACCACCAACATGTAGCGCCCACCAGGGTGATGCAACGGCAGCCATTTTGCGCCAGAATGCTCACCACACATCAGCTGAGGTGGAGAGGGAGAGAACAACTTTTTTAGCCAAGTAAACTATTATGCTAAACGAGGTCCACTTGTCCTGAGTAGCAAAATAATATAGCGATTGATGTGTTCCATGCGGTTAGGGTGCAGCATGCCTAAGACCACGTGTAGAGTAAAAGTGAATAAAATATCAGATGGCAGGCACCAGGTGGGCAGCATAGCACAATTACCGAGTCATACAAGCTGAACCTCCGAGTGCCCCTCTTCCAAAATTGCTGAAATTAAACGGGAATTGGCTTAGTCGGGTGCTTGCTAAAAGAACTCCCAGGCCACCTGGGGAACTGTTTATGTAGGTATTCGGTGGCCAGTAGGGGACACTCTTCCCTCTAGCTCTAGTACAATCAAAGCGCCAGCGCAACATTGGGAATTCTGTGTCTCATGCGCGAGTGAATAAATCGCTGCACCTGAATTCTGATTTGGATCTTCCTGTACCTTTTATCTAATAATACTGCAATTTACCTGCCTAATCTGGTTTTCTTGCCGCAAGAATGGTAAATGTCATATGTTGGCACTGGCTAGCCTCCTCCCTCTCTCTAAATCAGTGTGATGTTCTTGGATGAAATACACGCCACATACTGTAGATGCAAGGCATTTGTCGTCAAATTATATTTGTCTTTATATCAACTGACATATCCCAGAAGGGCAGGAATGAAAAAAAGAACGCGGCCTTCTTCTATTAAAACAGAAGGAGCGATACGTTTTCTTGCAAATTGTGTTATTTTTTTAATTCAGAACCATCCGTGTGCAAGAAGAAAACGCCTTCCAGGTGCGATCATGGTGCTGCACGCTGTGCATGCGAGGAAGCTCACTGTAGTGAGTCACTCGAATCACGAGCATTATGGAAACATCATATGAGAAGGGTGACCGTTATTAGCCAGAAACGACGATAGCTGTATAGGAAGCTCTAATACCCTTAACGGAATCAGGTGGAGAGGTCCAGAGAGGTCTTTAGACAACGGTCCCTGTCATTTATTTCCAGTAATGAAAGGCATGTGTATCTCCCTCTCAGCAGAATTTACTGCAAATTCATTTTTAATTTTAACAAGGATTGACGGGTCACTATCTGATTAGCTTTTCGCTGGAAGGTATTGACAAAACTATATTTAAACCAGTGGGCTGTGCTTTTTTTTGTAATTGCAATACAGACAAACTGGTATTTTTCTGATTTAATGACAGGTTAAAAATGGTTAAGCAGGAAAATATTTTGAACTGCTCCTGAGGAATTATATGGTTATTGGAAAGAGTAAAAAGGAGTAGATGTTTTCACAATAATTCTAATCTGTTGGCTATTGTGCCAGAAAAAAAAACTATGCACATTAATGTGGTTAATCCTTTACATCTAATTCATAAAATTAAGTTGACCATATATTGGTTTTCAAAAAAGAGGACTGGGCAGGCACGCATTATGAAAATAATACGAGGCTATGTGTTTGTTTATATATGGTCGATGGAATTAACAAAACCGAACTGGACATTTTAGAAATGTATAAATCCCGCCTGAACGGATATTTTTGTCCCCACAAATAAAAAAAAAGATTACATCTGGTCAATAAAATATTAAATCATATTCTGCTTAATAAAATACCAGATATATATTTATAAATAAATTAAATATCTGCACTTAATCATATATTGCCCTCGTGTGGTTAGAAAGTGGTACTGACACACACAAAAATAAACAAAGTGAAAGACTGAAAAGATAAAGTCTAATTACTTTCAAGAATTCTGAAGGCAGCTATCTGAAAGTAGCAAGGCAAACAAAGATGAATAATACAGAAAACAGTAATCTATCTATCATATAGAAGTTAAACAGTCACGTAGATGATCATTTGCTGTCTAGAGCCTGTCTTCCTTTGAGGAGATGAGGATGAGACATTTAATTATGTTTGATATCAATTCAGCTTTGCATGTGTAAATGTGTTGCAGAGCCAGAACACCACACTATTGACTGCACGTACTGGTTGAAATAGTCAGCACGCAAGAGCAGATACTCTGCTGTACATAGTTTAATATTCCTTATGGATCAAATACCTAAAACACATTAAAGCTGATGATGTGATGGTTATAAATATATCTCCAGCGATATTTCTTTTTGCCGTTTTACTGATATCTTCAAGTATAGTAACATTGTCCTTGAATTAATGGACCATTGAGAGTTTCCTCTTTACACTTTATCTTATTTTCAACAACTCTTAACAACACAGCTGCTGAAAGTCAGTATTGCCTGTGTGACACATAAATAATGCTTTCAGATTGCTCTGTGATTGGCTAAATAGAGTTTTTTATGTACATTACAGACCAAGCATTTTTATATTCTCATGGAAACTGCACAGAGTGGGAATTCATAAAGGTGTCAAGACAAGAAACAATCCTACTTCTATTCCTCCTTTTTCCCTTCCTCTCCCTCTTTGTCTTCCTTCCTTTCCTCTTCTTTTGTTTCTTCTTCCTTACCCTCTTCCTTCTCCTCCTTCTCTTCCTCTTTCTTCTTCACCTCTTTCTCTCCCTCTGTTCCCACTTCCTTCTTCACCTCATCTGCTTTGCCTCTTTCCTCCTTCTTCTTCTCCTCCTCCTCCTCCTCCACCTCCCCAGTGATCCTCTCAATGTAGCCAATGCGTTGCTTCATGTTGAGCTGTGTGGTTTTGCAGTTGGCTATTATTTGGGAGAGCTTCATCTGCATGAGCTCTAGGTTGCCGTACATGCGGTTGACCTTCTCCTCAAGGTCTTTTGTGTCAGGCATCAGGTTGGCAGGGTCCAGGTCAATCAGGCCATCTTTCAACAGGATCTGCCGGCCCTTATCTTCTAGCATGCCCATGGCCTCCGGGTACTCAGTCAGAGCTTCCATCAGGTCGTCCTTGGAGAGGCAATAAAGGTCGGAATAGCCGATGCTCCGGATGTTAGCTGTCCTGCGGTTGCCAGCCTTGCTACCCTTGATATTCAGGATGCTGATCTCTCCAAAATAGCTCCCGTCACTGAGCACCACGAACTGCGTCACGCCGTCGTCCGCCACCACCGCCAGCTTCCCATCCTTGATGATGTACATCTCCCGCCCGATGTCGCCCTTCTTGCAGATGTAGTCGCCGGGGCTGAAGACCTGAGGTTGCAGCTTGAGCACCAGCTCGATAAGGAGCCCCGCCTCACAGTCCTGGAAGATGCGCACCTTCTTCAGAGTGTCCAGGTGGACGTTGATAGCGATCTCGGCCCTTAGCTTGAGAGGCAGATACCTCAGCACCTTCCTCTCGTTTTCCGACTTATTGTTGTTCCACAGGTAGTCAAACAACTTGACGACCCTGTTCTCCAATTCTTTGCTGACCTTCCGGACATGCATGTACTGCTTGATGCAGTCAACTCTGAATTGGTACTCGGTCCTGGCCGCAGTCATGTTGGTTATCATGGAGCCCACATTACCCACGATGGTGGCGAAGATCAGTACACCCACCAAAAAGTCCACCACCACAAAAAAAAACTCACAGTCCAGAATGGGGGGCGGAGTTTCACCGATGGTGGTCAGCGTCATGGTGGACCAGTACAGGCTGTACGAATACATCCTGAGCAGTTGTCCGTATCTGGGGTCGCTGATATCTGGGTAAACCCAGGTGTCGGTCCCAAAGCCGATGGCCTTGGAGAAAGCGTAGTATAGGCAGGCGTTCCAGTGGATGATGATCACGATGTACATTACCAAGATGGAGATGCGGAAAATGTTGGTGTAGATGATCCTCGTCTCCGTGTGAGTGAAGAACTCCAGCATGCGGTTGATTCGGAGCAGCTTGTTGAGGCGAATCTCTGGGTAGTTTACCCCCAAGAAAAGATAAAAGATATCGGTGGGAATCATGGACAGCACGTCCAGTCTGAACTGAAAACTCTGGACGTATCGATCGCGTAGTTTCTGTTCATCTTTGATCAATAAGCCTTGCTCCAGATATCCTGTTGGCAGAAATGGAAACAGCACAAAGATTTACCAAGCCACTAAAATTACTATTTAAATCTGAATATCTTAATATTTTACATTTAAATAAAACATAGACTGTCAAGTAAACACATACTGCTGTTCCCCTTTCTTAAAAAAAAAAGATAAAAAAGAAAAATGAAAACTTGACTGCTTTCACTGACTTATATATCAGTTTTTCTATCAGGATTGTTGTGTATTTATCTATTTACTTATTTGGTAATTTATTTTAACTAGTCCGACTGGGAGAGACCGCTCGCCAAATCTCTTTGCAAATTAACTGACCTGTTCTTGCCCGGAATGCCATGTCAGCCAGGTATATAACGTCAGATATGAAGTCGATGATGAACCACGTCATCAGATATTTTTGCTGCAATTCTTCAAAACTGGCTCTGCGTTAAAAAAAAGCAAAGACAGAGAAAGACATGCTTAAATAAATGAGATGAACTTCTATTAATTAATTGAGCATGCTAAATGTTAAAATTGTGCTGTAAGCTATTGCATTATTGCGTTGAAAGAACATTTTACTTGCCCGAATAAGCTGGAGTAAATTCAATTTTAAAGTGGTTATTTAAGTAAAGTGACCATAGAAAATAAATCATAAATTGTTTTTTAAAGGTGTTCATCATTCAATTAAAATTTTTTGAAGACAATCTTAGCGCATTACATATATATAATCTTTTTTTCATGATCAACTTGTGCACATTCAAGGGCAGTTTAATAGTACTTGTATATCATGAGGGACATGTAAAGCAGAGTGGACATAAAGGCCTGCTATTGATTATTTAAATCGGACGCATTCCAACACTGCTTAATTCCCCTATAGCATAGGCTACTCTAGCCTCTGCCATATGAATGTTTCATGGCTATAGTAGAAAACAGATGCTCCCATTCCCAAAACATTGACATTATTGTACCTGGCAATTATCAGTGTCCAGTTGTACATCACTGGCGTGGCGATGACAAACAGCCAGTTGTAGTAAAGGGCATCTGCTGGGTTAATGACAAAGACTTCTTTGGGCCTGCAAAACGGTAAGAAGGAACGGAATAAACAAAATGGTTCATTCTAAAATTCTATAGTCATCGCTAAAACCAAGGCCTCCTGCGATGCTATGCTCACCCTTCTTTTTTCTCTTTCTCTTTTTCCTTTTCTCTCTCTTTTAGTTTTTGCTCTGCCTTTTCTTCTTCCTTTTCCATATTTTTTTCTTTCGTTTCCTTCTTTTCTTTCCTACCCTTCTTCCTGAATGAAAAACACAGGCAGAGTTTGACTTTTTAAAAATGTCCTGAAGAGTAACGTTAGACAATAAGAGATCTTCTTACTCTTTTTTTCCCTTCTTTTCTTTCTTCTCCTTTTTCTTTTTCATCTTCTCATCTCTGGCAAAAATATTGTTATAGTTAGATTTCCTTAGTATCACAATGCAAAATAACAACACAGGGCGATTATAGTTAGACTTTCTTAGTATCACAATGCAAACAGAAACCTGTTACAATATAACAACACAGGGGGATTCTGCAATAATTATTTATAAAAACATAACCTTTATTTCACCAGAAATATAACAATGTATCCTTTCGTATCAGTTGAGAGACTGTGAGTGTCTGTCCCGCGAATAACCAAATCATGTGAAAACAAGACCTAAGGCATATTTATTCCAAGGGCATACGTCCCTCTAATGAACTGTGAACTGTAAATGGGCTCTGCATTATACGCACATCCCTTTCCTGCTACCATGTCATACTCACTCCTCATTGTTGTTGCTGCTGTTGACATTGAAGAGACTCCCTGGGTAAGCTTGCTGCTGAGCTCTGAAAGGAGGTAAGCACAATGTTGATCAATTCAATTCCCGTTTTTTTCAATATGAGCATCAGGGAAAAAAATATCGGTAACATTTGCAATATTCCAAAAACTAAAACGGTGTTATTAAATAAAGGTACAGTGGAGGTACATTTTTCTTTTTTTAAAGAACGCATTTCCCAAATATGTTCTATTTGGGTACTAGTAAGTACCTTTTCGAGGAAAAAAAGTACACATTAATTATGTATTGCTGGATAGGGGAATGGTTGTACAGGTACCAGCCCAGTGACAAGCATTTTAGCTTTTTTACTTCTGAAAGTGTATTTATACATCAATGATTTCTTGTTTGTTAAAGATTCAATCAATACTGATGCCCTTTATATCTTATTTGATTGCACCTGACTATATCTTCTCTCCATTGCCACTTCATATTTGGGTCTGGTAAATAGATGAAATGCAATTTGTGAAGATTTTGTTTTCGTGATTGTCAGTTTTATTGTGCTTTGAGGACCGTGACTCACTTTTTTTCCTCGCTGACCTTGTCAGTATCCTTGTCTGCATCCTCCAGGTCTATCCGTGGGGGCATCAGGTCGAGGCATTGACTGCCAATTTCAGTTGCCATGGCAGCAGTTCTGCCTGACATCCCAGGCCCCAGAGAAGGTCAGTCGAGGCTGCATCAAGGCAAAGCCGTGCTTAAAAAATTATATCAAGATTTTACACAAGATCATGGCAGTGTAATATAATGGGTAGGGAATTGGGGCTTGTAACCCAATGGTTGCAGGTTTGATTCCCAGGTAGGACACTGTTGTACCCTTGAGCAAGGTGCTTAACGATCGTTGTTAATTAAAATAAAGATTTGGAAGCCGTAAAGATGTTCTTTAGTTTTATTTTGAGAAACAATAGAAACATTACTTTAGGTTTAATGTGGGGAAGAAGTCTACTGCAGGATGTGTTTATGCGACTATTCAGCGTGTGCTGAAGGGAGATATGGAAGATATGGCCTGATAGCTTACACACCCTGCGGTTACATTCTGCGTCTCATCCGTTGTGAAGCAGAACATTCTGCAGTGTCTGTAATAGATTGTATTCACACTCGGGTGTATAAGTGTAGATTAAATGCATAATTACTCTGAAGCCAGCGTGGGCACTGAAGTGCTATTGTGCTGGAGTGAACTTCCATAGTGAATGAACTTACGATACAATAGAGTTTAATGATGATTGATACATTGGCAGATACGCATATCCAACTGGCTTGGTTTGCATACTTTATCAAGTTATTTTGCTGGATATTTACTGAGACAATTCTGGTAAGTACTTTTCTCGAGTATCCAGCATTCTGGTAGCAAACACAATTCCATCGGTTGCACCACGGTCCCCTCCCTGTGGCGATCCGCATGCAGTGACAGCGCTCTCATATTCACAGAGATCATTCACCGCCCAGACAGAAACGGGGACTGGCCGGTCTGTGATTAGATTAGATTCTCTGGACAAATGCTGAGCCTCTCATCTCTATTTCAGATATCTCAATGGTTATTGTGGACCTGAGGATTTGTGGTTGACAAAGGTTTTCAATATGTTATTGATATGTTTGTCTAGCAACAGTTTAAGTACATGTCCAGCATACACAATGTTTAAATGGAAAATTATCATGAACAGCATGACGAAAGCTTAATCTTTGTTAGAAAGCCATGAAACCAATACTCAGCTTTATTACTTTACCCGAGCAAAACTGCTACTTTATTGCAATGATATTATATTAGAACTAAAATGAGTCTGTCATGTAGTCTTGAATCATATAGTATTCAGTGCTGTAAATAGAATTCTCAACTTGATTGACTAAATACTCGCAAATGCTCACAAAGCCGATTTGCATATAATCACACATCTATATAATTCTGAATGTCACAAGTAAGAATTTCCAGTTTCTCTGAAACACCAGGTACTCCGAAACACACTCTACCTTTACACAAGTGCACTCACCCTGCTAGCGCTCCGTGTTAGCCCGTCTCTGCTAGCGCTCTGTTAGCCCGTCTCCCCTGTGAATGAAAGCTTCCTACATGTTCACATAGTCGCTCAGAGGCAGAAGCAGCATAGTGCCTGTGGCCATTCCCAATTAGAGAATCACACACAGGCACCGGGTCCAGTCAAAACAGCCCTGTCCGAGGCGCCTTGGACAAGTAGTTCCCAGGTGTCCCCGGCGTGGCTTGGGCCAGTCTGCTGGAGGACGTCACGCCCCCTCAGTGGGATTTAGGGATTTTGGGATGGATGAAAATGACAGACGCAAAGTCACCATTATCCCCTCTACAGAAGTAGGGAAGGGCTCAGGAATATGGATGAGGGTGATTATTAGATACAGATGGGGTGGTTCCATTTGAACTGCCCTCTTGTAATTAATTCACCGTTATGGTAGGTAGGCTGTGGCAGAATAATTGGGAACTAATTTCTGTATAGTGAAAGCATTGAATGTCTGTAAGCGTCCTATATTTATCTTCTGGTGATGCCGCACCAGCTTAGAATTTTCCAGAAACATTTTTATTGTGTTGGACACATCCGCATGGTAACAATTTACAACCCTGAGGGCTATGCTTCCTTAACAATCTACAACCCCAAGGGCTATGCTTCTTTTTCTTCTCTATTCTTGGGATTCTTAGAAGAAGGGGAGACAATACTGTGCATTTGAATGCATCCCATTGACAGGCAGACCCTGTCTCTGTTGGTGATGTGGGCCAAAGTGTTCTGGTAGACATGTTGTAGAACAAACAGGAAACACCATTTCTAGGCATGACTCCTGTTAGCTACCACACACGTTTGCTGTTCAGGTTAGATTTTATGATTTAAGTCAATCTCCCTGCAAGGAGGAGATTTATTAATTTACTTACAACCCCCATTTCCAAAATAGTCGGAACAGTATGTAAAATGCACATAAAAGCAGAAAGCAGGGATTTGTAAATTATCTTTTACATATATTTAATTGAAAAAGATATTTAATGTTTTACCTTATCAACTTTATTGATTTTTGTAAATATATGCAAATTCTGAATTTGATGCCTGCAACACATGGGCATGGGCAAGGGCAAAAAAATATTTTCAATTACATTGTTTTCAATTACATATGTAAAAACTTTTTTACAAATCACTGCTTTCTGCTTTTATGTGCATTTTACATACTGTCCCAACTTTTTTGGAATTGGGGTTTGTACTTTTACTTACTTACTTACTTCCTTACTTATGGAAGATTATTTTAGCTTTTGGGGCATTTATCTTAGCTATATTAGCACTGCTGTTGACTGTTAAACAATTCTTGTATGAGTGCTGGTAAAAACACGTCAATGTATGAACTAATATTGATAAACTCATTCCATCCATGTCTAGCTAACCATGTGCAAGATTAAAATGCACCAGCATTTTGAGGAACAAAGAGAACCAGCCATCCTTCTTCTTGCCCTTTCCGTGCTCTTCTCCCCACCTCAGGCACTCCCCTGGTGCATGGTGAGACTGTCGGCTCACCTGTCGGCCGGTTCACCTTGAGCCCTGGAGGAGCAGAGCAGCAGGGATTACCAGAACAGCTTTATTCTGTTCTGTCTCGTCAGCACTCTTCCCTGCCAGATCCCTCAATCCTATTAAAGCAAGCCTTCTGCCTCAGAGAGTCCCATCCACTCCGGCACCACCCCCCGGCACTTACGCACGCTGCTAAAGACGGCGGAAGATAAGTTGGGAATGTTAGTTTGTACATCAATCGAGAACTGCGCCCGCGAGCTGCAATCGTATTGTAGTCCATCGGGAAATTACTTGATATGTGTTGAGACTGAATATTAACATGAATATTCAAGCATCATATGGGTCTAAAGCAAAACAATGATCTAGTTAACCAGCGTATTTGTTGTTTGTGCAACAAACTTTGACAGATCCAATCAGGCAAAATAAGTTCCAAAGCATGTGTCAACCCTGCGTGGGGAAGCTTTGTGCAGAATGGCGCATTTGCATTTTCATCAGAATATTTTATTCACCACCCAGACATTCCTACTAGATGATTAAAAATATGATAATTTTGTCAGTGAGATGAACATCTCACTTGTGACAAGATTGGAAAAAATCCCACTGATTCGCATTCAAACTATAATGCTACTTTCTCTTCATAATATTGTTTGTGTGGACAGGAAATCTACGAAGCTGGCAGTCTGGGCACCATCGCATTCTTTCTACTTAAACTGATGAGGGGGCAGAGCAATGCAACAACCTATCAAAGACTCAGCGTGCCTTTTGTTGTATTAATTGTTCTAGGCCCATGTGCTGTGGGAGTACTTAGGGAACACCTGCAGCTGTTCTGTAAGAGAATATAACCCGTTCCATTGATCATGTTTGGGGAAGATTTGGCAGGCAGTAATCAGCTTTGTCAGATCCAGGTGATGAGTGTGCCTGTGTCTAACTCAGAGCATTTCCATATAAACTGCATTACGTTTTGGTTTTCAGACAGGTGTTCAGACGCATGCTTACTATTTTAAGGTAAATAACTGATAAGGATGTTGAAAGCCAACATGGAGAACCTTCTGAAAATGAACAGGGATTCTCCTCTAAACTGTGATCTCACTCACCTACGCCTTAATATGAAACCGTTTGTGGTGAGAATGAGACAGAAGGTGTATTTCATAATACTTTTAGCCAGTGAAAATAATAGGTTAGAAGGACTTTACTTGACTACACTTGACTTTACACAAAACACATGACATTACACTTCTTGCAGTGTGAAAAAAACATGTTTATTCCAAGAATAAATTTTAAAAAAGATGGGAGCATAATTTTCACATGCTGTCTGTACGGAATGGTTATACAGATTAATTTGCCCTCATCGTCACGGCAACCAAGAGTATAGAGTAATCTTCAAATCGACTGCATAGGGCGTATTTTTGGATTTCCATCCAAGTACTGTGTCAGACTGTTGGTACCATGTACAAACCCCCGTCCCCCCCTTCTGTATTGCAAAGACAAACAGAGGAGCGAGGCACTGGTTCAGAGAGAGCGGGGTGTCGGGGGCAGGTGAGGGGCTGAGGGGGAGCTATATCCGCGGTGGCAGTGTCACATCTGACAGACAGGTTGGGACCGTCCACTACGTCAACGAAGCTCAGGTGGAGGGAGGGGGGGTTCTCATCGAGGCGAGCGACAGGGGCAGCGATTGCGTCGGTAGGGCAGTTCTCTGTGTTGATGTCAGGGGATGGGAAAACCACAGCATCCCCAGGGACTGTGTGCACGGTGACAGTGTCCACGGCAGCAGTCACCTTAGCTACAGTGGTGGGAGGCTCTGCTGTGGGCAACATCTGGACCCTGCGTTCTAGTCATGGCAGGCTCCTCCCCCTCAACCGCCTCTACAGAATTAGGTGCACAGACCATCATGTTCCCCATTCCTCCAAACGGATGTCCACATGGTGGTTAGAAGCTGCCATACTGAAACAAACAGGAGTTAACTACACCATACATTTAAAATCAAACCAAACTTCTCTGTCAAGTATGGGGCTGGAGGTGTCCTTGTCATAGGCTAATAAAAATGCTGGTCAATGCATGCAACAGTAAAAGGTTTACCACTCTCCCTCTGAAACCTCTCCTTTAGGAATTGGAACAAAAGGCAGAGGGCACAAAGAGAGAAGGAGATATAAAAAAAAAACAACACTGTGGTTTTGCAATGAAAAAAAGATTTTGCAAAAAAACGGAGAAAAAAACAAAACAATGATCCATTCACCGTGCTTCCAAACAAGTCTTTAAGACAAAAAAAGTGTATCCACACGAGGAGACTGCTTACCTAAGGACTCCAAAAATAAATAACCTGACAGATGTTTTGGGAGTGCTGAGCCCTTGTATTGTGTTTTCCATTGATTTCCCAGCGAAGCCATTTGAGCAACAGCTTGTGCAGTTACAAAAGAATAATGGAATGCAAAGGCACAACTGATTCTACTAATTAGCAGCTCAACGAGATCTCTAGCTGTTGAAAAAGGCGTACTTTCTTTGGGTTGAAGTGAAAAGCCTACGGGGCAGTTGAAACAGGGTTGGGGACCACTGGTTTATAGGGATGCTGCAGTTTAATGTGCAAATGATGTATCATATATTCTAAGTGCTACATTATTGTATTCTTATTTCAGAACTAATTAAACACAGCATGTTAGACAGACAGTTCCGACAGGAGGGTAGTGGAGTTTAGGAGATTCTGTTTATAGAAGGATGGAGAGCACAGAGAAAAAGCAGAGCTTCTACCACCCCGGCCTGTGGGCCTGCCTGCTCTGGAATTCCAGAGGGCAAGAACTGCAAAAGGAAAATGCCAATGTGACTATGAAACATATTTGTGCTGCTATAATGTCCTTCTAGGATTTGTCCATCAAGCATAATGACCATGTCAGATAGCAGCTGATCAGAAACCAAACCAAAAAAGTGATCATGTCTGACTGGGTTTTAAATCAAAGCCGGAAAAAGAGTTTTGGACTTGCTTGCATCACTGGATGGGCTCCAATGACCTGTAACAAGAATAATTTGATAGCAAAGTTCTGGGTGTTGAATTTGATAAACAATAACATAGATTTTGTAATTATGCTTTAGTTAATTCCTTCCCTATATTAGATCAAAGCCAAACAGTGGTAGACAGCCAAGAATCAGGTCAATGTTCATTAAAAAAAAATCATCAAATGGAAATTTGTACAGATTCTCATATACGTATATAGTTTCCACCAACCTTTTGTTGAAGAGGACCACATAATCTATGTTTGCATCATAACCTGTGTAGCATATGTATTGCTGTTGTTGATAGTGGTTTTTGTGGTTCTCATACTTTTAATTAAACATGTATAGCATTTAATGAAACATTGATTCTTCTCAGCGGCAGCCAATCACACTTTAGCACATTATTTCTTCCATTAACTTCTTGTTCCCCAAAATCCCCCTTACTCTTCAAAACTCATGTTAATTAGATCTAATTACAGTGTGGGGAATTATGAAATCACCAGAACCTAAACTTAAAAATGTGTGCAGTTCATAAGGTGTTGGTTCGCCCTTTGTATGTTAGTCAAACATATACGTGTACATATTAAAAAACATAAGTTTTTGAGAGGCAAACTCTCCACAAAACAAAGGGCTCAGTAAATATGCTGTATGTATGTGGGGCCTGAGGGCTGCTTGAGGTTTGGTGTGTATCATGTCTGCATACACCGGGAGGTTTTTTTTTCCTGCACAAATAATTTCAAGATCCGTCCCTGATTCTGACAATATTAATTATCTGTCTGGGGAAGGGAGAAAAAAAGGAACAATGATAGACTAATCAGTCTGGAGATAATAAACTCAAATTTTCACATTGCTGTATTCCTCTGCCAAAAAGTGACATATTTTTAGACATTTTCAACTCAGCTCTTGAAGGTCTATAGTTTGAAAGTGTCCAATAATCTAGTCATGGGCTCTGATGTATCTAGATCTGTAATGTTTAACTTCTTTGTGCAGATGCCTAGTGACCAGGATACCAGCGCCAAGATTTTGCTCAACTGAGACATTTGTTCCTCCTGCAGCCAAACTGAATGGAAACGTCAAACTCTGTGTTTTATCTTTATTAGTACACATTTCACTCTGCCGAATACAGAGTTTCTAAGTGTCGCTATTTTCCCATAGCAAGTCAATTTAACAAGCAACCCCCCACCCAGTCTATACCTACTCATGCGTGACATAGTGGACAATAGCGTCTATGTGTGAGTTCATAAATATATTTATTCATCATATAAAATTAGAATTCCGTCATAGCAACAAGATAAACACAACAATAGCCTGATTGTATGCCAAAAAAATCTGTGAAAAGCCCTGCTCACTTAAATGCAAAATAAATGTGAAATTATTGTTTCATTATACCAGTCATTCTACTATGAATATCTGCTACAAAATATTAAATAAATAAACAATCCTACCATTGATTTTACACATAGAGATGTTCCTTTCAAAACTCAGTGGTCATTTATTGTCTGGTACAATCCGTTTGAGAAATATAAAACACTTTATAGTGCTATGACACTATCTAAAAGGTTGACTCATAATACCCCCATGTCCTGCAAGCTTGTCTCATTCATTACAGTTCATTCTGATTTAATTGTCACTTTTTTATCCAATAAAATACATTATAACCTTAGCAATGGTATATGCAATGTCTTATTGGGTGCTTTGAACAATTAATTACAGCCCAGCATATCGGCAGTTTTCATTTTAATGGTCTAGTATTACATAGGCTCTACAGAAAATACATTCATCACCAGGAGTTTTCCCTCTCCAATATGTAAGTAGTACTGCTTCTAATATGCAGTTGGTCTCGCTGGCTAAATATGTACGTTAGTTTTCCCACGCAAGCACTGTCTTGTCCAATATGATTGATAGGCCTATTGTTATTTTTGCATTTTGAGTGCATTTCACATACTGTAGTGCAATTGTTGCTTTTATGTGTGATGTAGGCTAATAATTTTAATTGAAGATAGAACATTTGGCAGCATTTTGCAGATGGTGGAATACTATTTTATTTTCATGTTATCATACATAATATACAGACGTGCTCAAATGTGTTGCTACCCCTGGTAAGATGAGTATAAAGGGTTATACAAAATTCACCATTTGGTGAATTAGCTTAATCTCACACTGAAATTTAAAAAAAAATACATCCATTAATTGACGTTCATTATGAGAAAATATAAATCCCTCATCAATAAATAATTATTTATTTGGCTAAATGGTTCTAAGTTATCAAGGGTCTGACATATCAAACAAGCCTTAAACCATCACTCTGCTGCCAGAAATACAGTAGATATGGATGGATAACTTGAATGGTTTTTTCTTCTGACTTATTTTTCAATAAGAAAATTTGTCAGGAGACACAACCCTTAAAGTGATCCATCCATATCTACTGCATATCTGGCAGCAGAGTGATAGTTTGAGGCTTGTTTGATACGTCAGACCCTTGATGACTTACATCCATTTAGCCAACCATGTGTTCCATACTGTTCCAGTGTAATTGGAATCTAGTCCCACCCCCCAATTTCCATAAAGATCCATTCAAATGCAGAGACATTTAGTATCGCTTGTAAGAGTATCAGAAAATAAAATATCTAAAGTTTTTTGATGTTGTTGGGTCACAGACATCAGGAAGTCATGGCATGTAAAGAATATGCGGCCAAATATAATAAATGTATACTTTATTCTATATATACTGTAAATGCAGAGGTGCCAATAATTGTGGCCAACGTGGTTTTGTTAAAAATAATTAGTTCTTGATGAGGGATTTTTTAAATTAATGTCAATTAAAGGTTGGATTTTTCAAATTTTTTCAGTGTGAGATTATGCTAATTCACCAAACAGTGAATTGTTTACAACCCTTTTTACTCATATTTACCAGGGGTACCAACAAATTTGAGCACATCTGTAGGCTATGGCATATATACTTGTCACTTAGGGCATGGAAAATGTTCATTCCAATTTACTGTGTGCTCATATGTGGTAGATTAATATACATTTTTTCTTGAAAAGTATGCATACCGTAGACTACAGGTAAAAGTGATGTTGTATTGAGGTGAATGATTAGGCTACATATCGTCACCTTCTTAAAATAATCGCCTAAGTCATATTTTCAAGTTTTTCAGAAAACAGAATAAACTGAACCAAATACAGAATATATGATATTTGTTAATCATTTCACACAAAAAGGGTATATCAATAGATGACTATTGACTTACAAATAACGCTGTCTGTCAATTATGTAACATAAGAGGATTAAAGACTAAATAACTACACAACATTTATAGCCTAGCCAAATATTGTAGTAAACATTATCACTTACCATTCGGGGACGAGTCCAGAATCATGGAAATGACTTAATTTATGTTGATTTTCTTTGTGCATCTTGAAGCAGCCGCCATATTAATAACTTGTAAAAATGCCTAAGTCAAAATTTATTGTGACTTAGGCAAACATACAAACAGCCTAAGAGCACTCTTGACTTAGGCGATTACATTACCGGGGTAAAACAGCATGATCCTTTCAATTAAGGATCTAGGCAACTTTACCAGAGGTGGCCAGCATCATGAAGAGCTGATTTAAGCAAAAATCTCATGTTCCTCAAAAAATGACTTAGGCGATTATTTTAAGAAGGTGACGATATGTAGGTGTATGTTACACTGTGATATCAATGTTTTATTTTAAACCATCAGAAGGGGCAAATGTATATGCTTTATAATGGACAAAACAAATTAAATACATTTTATCCATGTTTTGAATAGGGTTTTGGACCCATAGATATCTACCCCCCTATACTGATGAAAAGATAATAATTCCGACTTGAAAATGATGCAAAAGTGAGTTTTATGAGCCAAAACTGTTTATTTGTAGTTAAATATATCTTTTTTTAAATTTATTTAGAGCCATTAGCCATTTGGATAGATTTGGATACACTAATGGACAACAGGGTACACTGCCTATATTTTGCACCATAGACCTTTAGTAGTTCTGTATATCATCCTCAGATTTTGCACACTTGTGGACATGGAGTTTATGATCCAGGAAATTTATAGATTTACCTGTTTCACTTATGTACTATTTTGTTGCAAACTAAAGAAAACCTTTTTTAAAGTATTTTTTTGCATTTGTGGCACTTTATTTTGACTTTAATTATTAAAATAAACTAATCTAATCTTGTATTGTGAATGGCACACCTGCCTTAAGCTATTTCCCAAGTTTTTGCGATACTCACACCTGCTGGGCTCCTATCTTACACCGGTTGCTAAGCGGCAAGTGTGCTAAAACACAAGTGTCTTTGCTATCTTACACCGGGCGCAGGGTTCATTATAACACCTAGCGCTCACGTCGTTTAAATACCAAGTAGTCTTGCGCCCATTGCAAGTGAACTGGACATGTTGGTCTTAAGATGCGAAGTGGCCAGGGTAATTTTGGCGTATTGCTATCTTCAGCCAGCAGAAAGCGCTTGCGCTAAAATCATCACAAACCTTGTCTAAAGTCATGTCGCAGTTGTTTACATGTTATTTTAACGGCGCATATAAGTGCGTCTACATAGACGTGTGCACAACACGCATACACCCTCCTGTCTGTTACACACAGGGCCGCACACAAGCATGACTAAAATATCAAGATTACAATGTGAAGTATTATTATTGTGTAGGCTATATCAAAAAATGCATACCGTAATAATAAAAAGGTCCATAGGTCAAAGACCACATACCTGTCCCTCAGTGAAAGGGAATGCCTCATTAAATTGCTTTCAGCCCACTCCAACATCCAGGCGATGTGCGATGGTATGTGTAAGGTTATAGACTATTCGCAATTACCCAGGATCAAAGTATATTTGACAATAGTTCCTGTTGCCTAATCTTCTGGGGGGGCAATCTTCTCTTACGGAACAATGGCTACCTATTAAAAACTTTGCTGATAACACCTATATCAAGTCTAATGCGCAAATTGTCATTTATTCCTAATATGTGAATTGTCATTCAATGGAAAACTCACACACTGCAATTGACAGACATTTGAGTTCTGAAAATGTGCTTCAGATGTCATTACAATACAGCTCTCTAGGCCTACAAAATAGCCTAGGCTACTGGCTACAGTGGATTCGCTGTGCATCAGGTTTTTTCCATAGCCTACGGTTAAAAATTTGAGATAAATGTCACCATGTTAACTGAACCTTATTTTTCGTCCTTCATAGCTATTTTTTAAATTACAGTGACCAGGTTTCTATACTCTCAGCTTATAAAAACCCCGCTGATTTCACCTGTTATACCATAACTAAACAAAACAATTTTAAAGAGAACAAACAATTCCCAATTAATTTTAATACCATTCGCTGCATGTGCGCTTTAACTTCATGCAAGAGAAGGTCTGTTTCACCTGCTTTAAATTGCACTTTTCACAGTCTTCCTGTTTTTCACAGTTTTTAAAGCATAGAATAGAATAGAATAGAATAGAATAACTTATTTTTCCATTAGGGAACTTCAGTTGTAGTTTCCAGCAGTAAAAAAGACATAGACAGTGGGGCAAAAACACAAACACAAACAAACATGTTAAATAAAGACATTAAATTGAATCAGATGTTTCACATTGTAATGAAGGTATGTGTGATTAAGCTGCTCGTAAAATGTGTTGGTCACATTTCCATAAGCAGGACATTATAAAACAAGAGGAAATTGCCTATGTGTCGACCTCTGGGTTGCCAACCTGACAGCTTTATTGTATTTTTCTAAGGTGAGATGGAAGCCATTGGTAGCATATTCTCAGCTGTTGCAGGTGCTTTTAACAAAGTTTAACCGCATATATTTTGTCAAATAACAGCACTGTCGGGAATTACGGGGAACTCATAATGGTTAGTTCAAATAATATTGATCCATATAGCCTATTCCTTGTTCGCACTAAACACGCATGAGCATGTCTGTTTCGCCATCATATAAGCAATCCGCCAAAGTGGAAAAGTAGGCTTTTAAAGAGAATGGGATATGACATTTTGATTGGTTTATTGCATGTCATGCCCAAGACACACCTATAATTAATGAAGAGACTAGGCTCAGCCCATTTGCACATTGCGCCGTGCTTAGCGCCCAAAAAACACGCCGGTAAACTAGCAAAAATTGAGTTGGACATGCCCTAAATGCACTTTACACCCTGCACTTAGACAAAGTGCTAAGATCGCCAAGATAGAGCCCCTGGAGTTATAAAGCTTTAAATAGAGCACCCCTTAAATATGTGAGAATTGACCAAATTTGACTTCTGCGCAAAGGGGTTAAATTGGACAATAGACGCAAAACAACATTATCTTTCTCTGCGCTAAAATACATCCATCACTCTGTAATCCCTTTCCTTACTTCATTATGGTCTCTACAGTTCACAAATTCTGACTTTATTCTTTGTGAATAATAATCCTTTGCTACACCCAATTACAATGCAACCCAGAACACAATGAACAATGAAACAATGATTGTTTTGAAATGTTTATTTCAATACAGTGCCATCAGTAACATACAGTACATATGACATATGCATATAATTCAAGATTCGAGATTCGAGATTCGAGATTCAAGATTCGAGATTCAAGATTCAATGCCTATGCTCACGGTGATACACACAACATTCATTTGAAGAACTGAGATCTTTTTCATAGAATAACATGTTCTGGATACCGACAGAGAAAATACCTAGAATATACTTTACAGAAAAACAGAGATATTGTTGTAGGTTCTGTACACATTTTAAGGGACGCGACAAACGCGACATGCATGCCAAGGCCGATGTGTAAAGATGGTACCTACTACAGACTACCAAGTAATTGTAAAACAATACAACAAAGAGTCACAACAATCTGCCTTATCACCCCATGCTTCGTGTTTCATTATTGCTATACGTGAAAATTACAATTCATTAGAAAGTTACAAAAGTAGTGATTTTAGTTAGCAGTCATTATGGTTCATAGGGTTTTATAGCACTGTATTGACGCAAGTGGAATTTCTGCCCTAAGGTGCGGCTGGACCCTGTAAAAGAAGAAACAACGTTTTAAAGATATGTGACATAAATTATGTTCCTCTGAGAGCTCAGTTTTTTTTAAACTAGAGAAAAGCAGAAGCACGATTGTCTCAGTTAGTGTTTACATAAAAAGCGCGAAGCTTACATTAAGGCCGGCCTGGGCAGGCTGTGCTGAATGCTGTGGTTGAACAGGTTCCTGGAGCAATTGCTGTTGGACTCCAAAATTGGGAAACATCTGTAAGTAAAATATTCTGCTTTTAAAACTGAAGATTGAGTAGTTCAATGCTGGATAAAAAACTAAAAAAACTATATAACATATGTTCTAGGCTAATGAAGAACATTGTGTAAACCTTATTGAACTAAATAACATAAAATCCTCTATAATACTAGCACAATATAATGTGTCATACTCAGTCATGATAGCGTAATACAGCTTATCACAAATTACATAACGTGCTTAATATTTGCAGCAAATTTTACAAAACAGGTTATTGGATTAAAAATTGTGGCATACTTTATGTCAGTGTTATAATATGGTGCAATGCCCATACATTTTAAATTGTATGGTTTAAGTAAAGGACCAAATGTTTCTCATGTCCTTTAAAAACCTTTAGAAGGTGCACATTGTTCATGAATGTATAATGCAACTACATTTCAATTACATGTGCAATTACATTTCTCACATTGTTGTTCAGATGAGGTGGCATGAATCCATAGGGGAAAAGCTATGAAACAATTAAAAATAGGTCAATAGAATTACATATATACAGATATTTACACTAGCATTTCTGATGCACTTCAACAGACATATCTGTTGGATACAGACAAATAATGTGGAATATGCTCTATTAAATATTTTTATCTCACGTTTGGAATATTTGGAATTTGAGGCAACTGTGGAACATTTGGCAAGCTGGGCATCTGGGGACCATTTGGCCCCATCTGTAAAAGAATGTAACAGATTTATAATTGCAGAGTGAAATTATTTAACCTTAAAATAAAATAAATTAATTGAGATTACCTGTTGTTGCTGCATCAAATCGATTGGGTAGAACTGAAACAAGAAAGCCAAAATATTTGCTATCATAAACCCCTTTATGGTGAAACAGATGAATATTTCCTAAAAATGAAGTGCAGCTTAATATGATGTGTTTTTAAACATTCTGAACTAAATGACTTTTTCCAAGAAACCCATGTATTGGATCTACACCCATAAAGCAATGCCTCTTTTTGGGAGAGAAAGAACACTGGAGAAATAAATAGAGCATAAATGCCTTTCCTAAATAAATAAATAAATAAATCTGGAAAACAAAGCAAATTATGAATCAATTGCAAACTCACAATTTCCATGCTCTGTCTCCCAGGGACCTTTGGGAACTTATATTTTATAAACGCTTGTGAAGAAAATGCCTGTCAGAGGAAAATGAACAAACGTTGTCTGATCTGGATACAGGTCGGTCAATTCAGCTCGGATACTACATACTGAGATTAGAGATACAGCAGTTTATTTTCAAAGTATCACTTCTTTAGATGACCTTTAGATTATAACAGTGAAACAGTGAAAATCATTTTTTTAAAGGCCAAAAACATTGCTTTGGATTTAGATCAAGGCCTTGCATCACTTACCGATCCGGGCTGCTGCCCTGCTGTGGCCTGAGAAGGAAATCTTGGCGGAAACACCTGCAAAAAACAAAAGGCTTAGAAACAATATCACATAATCACAGACAGAAACCTCTGCAACGGCCCCTTCCTCCTCCTCCTCCTCCTCCTCCTCCTCCTCCAAGAAATGCACATCCCTTCATTACTAGGGACAGCTGCTACTTTATGGGAAGAATGTGCTTTCTTATCTGTTCTGTAGTTACTTCGATGACGTTTCTGTATGCACTTACTGTATGTCGCTTTGGATAAAAGCGTCTGCTAAACGACTGTAATGTAATGTAATGTAATACGGTAACTGAACTGCTTTTCATATGTTTGTCTGACGTTTGTCCGAGAGCTATGGGCCTAGTTCAGTCTAACCCTAAATGGGTTTTTCATTGAAAACAATAAAGAATAAGTACTACTGTAAGTATTTTTTTGAAGTCATTTGTGCAATATATTTTTAACTTTGAAAAGAAAAAAAATGTTGACTAAATTAAAACAAGCCATACAGTGTGTTTAAATAGACCTAAAACAACGGCTTATAGTTTAAACAGATTGCGCCAGCATGAGGCTAATTGTTGCCAAAGCAACACAGCACTTCTCTCTGGGTTCAGTCTGATATAAAGATCAGTAAAATGATGACAACATACAATCTCCATGCTGATTGGTGCTGCCAATCCTGGTTGCTGGGCTGGTAGAGCCGGTGCGGCGAAATTGGTACTCCTCTGAAAAACAAAGTTGTGAATCAATATAACAAAAACATTCAATTACATATTCATAAAATATGATGTTCATTAATCCCGTAATAGTGCAATGTAGTCCTCTTTAATTCATGTGTGTAAACCTTTTTGTTACACTACTCAAAATATGTTGCGCAATGATTGTGAAATATTAGATAACCTTGCGAATGCAACATTTATTTAACATGGTAGAGTATTATATTATATATTAGAGTATTTTCATTCTTCTATGTTGCATACTATGTTTCTGATTGCGCTTTTGCACAATGCTGTAGTGCTGAGTCCAGTAGAGTCCGTGCCATTTTACCTGTGGAGGCTGACTTGGCAGCCGTGGAGGCCCAATTTGGGGAAGGTAATCATAGAGGGATGTCATCTGTAAACAATTTCAGTTTGAGAACCATACAATATTTAAACACACATTTGCTGATACAGAAATATAGAAATATTAAAACTATTTCAGCAGTGCTTTAGTGTGTGTGTGTGTATGTTGTGTTTGCGTGTGTAGTTTTTATTTTAATAGCTTTTCACAACTTACTGGTGCAGCGCAAATTGTGCTAGCGAAACACAGGCAGGCAATCACAGTCTTCATGGTTACAGAAGATTCTGAAAAATTTAAACGCTTAAGTTATGCATATGTGAATTTACCCCGTTCATCATATGCAACACAACTTTAATATCACAACAGGTCACAGGTTAGATGGTATAAACATTGGCAGTAGTAAAGGGTTAGTACCATGATATACATGAAATGACTTATTTTCTCCTGAGTGGGAAATCCATATGTAAATATTTCTAACATATGTTATATATGACATATGTTATGTCATGTAAATGTATATACATACGGCAGCATAGTATAAGGGTTAAAGAACTGGGCTTGTAACCGAAAGGTTGCAGGTTCAATTCCCTGGTAGGACGCTGCCATTGTACCCTTGAGCAAGGTACTTCACCTGCATTGCTTCTGTATATATCCAGCTATATAAATGCAAAATGCTGTGCAAGTCACTCTCTGGATAAGAGTGTCTGCTATATATATACAGTATAGTACACATCTGCTTTTATGGTAAAATCCACCATGGCTCTCTTTGTCAAGCATCTGTCTGTTTGTAATTTTAAAACAAAATTAAATAAATTGTACTGCTATGAACAATTTACCTGTAAATGTACCAAAAACATGCACAGACATACAATATTAATATTGAATGCAAACATGTAGATCAGAAAAAAACCTATAGTCAAACCACATGAAGAATGTGCAGGAAATAGATAGAAAATGTAAGCCATATCACCTTTCTTGACACCAAGAAGCACAGGGTCCAGGGTGTGGAGCAGGTCTGAGGTAAGAGATCAGCAGTTGCACTTTTAAACAGTTTGGGTTTGAACGAGTAGCCAATCATAACCGGGTGAACTGCTGTGCCGTCACCAGACAGGCAAGTGAAATGTTTTGTCCGGGGCTTTGGAAAATGACCCCATGGTAAAACATGTAATCTCTTTAACTGCAGGGTTTTTTCTGATTGCAGTCTGCAGTTCTGCACAGCACAGCACTCTACAAGTTTCTACAATTCTGAATGCGTATAACGTATATGTGAAGCACGCCTTCATATAGTGAATTAATTCATAGATGGTGGTGTGTAATCTGTTGTTTTAATGCCTTTCCTCTTTCATTTTTCACTGAATCTGTTTACTCTGATGCCCTTTTATACATTTAAGTGTGTGTGCGGTGTGTGCGGTGTGTGTGTGTGTGTGTGAGTGTGTGTGTGTATGTGTGTGTGTGTGTGTGTGTGTGCGTGAGTGTAGTAGTTAGTACTAGGGCATATGACAAAACTATAGATCAGAAGCATAATTTCAAAGTGGTCAAGGAGACATTGCACTCTTCCTAAAAAAAAATTGTATCAGGTTTTGATCAGTATGTTTCACCTTAGGTTGTCCCTGGTCACACAGTGGGGGTGGGTGGCATTGTCTGTCTCTCATATCCATAAAGTATTCTTTCCTCATTAGCTCACAGACATCACTGGTGAATTGCATCACACAATGCATTTGCAGGTTATAGGTACAGCATTACCTTCGCACTACATAAGTATGTCTACCACACTCACCATTGAAACTGGACAGGGCTAATCAAACGGAATATGCACGCCAGGTCTAAAGAGCAGACTCCCTTTAGTCATCCTCGGTGTCGTCATCGTCTCCTTTGGGTAAGCCCACCTGGAATGACACAGTCTCTGATGATGGGTTCTGTGCTTAGCCAAATCACCGTCTCTCCAACACTCATTTGTAGCGCAAGAAGCTACAAGTGCTGAGCTGCATCTGCGATAAATGTATATTCTAGAACATGGGTAGGTAAACCTGGTTCCGGAGTGCCAATGATGTTTCTGGTTTTTGGTTTCTGCAGTAAAAGAGCAGCTGGCTGTCTGACCGATTAAAATAATCATATGAAATATTTATTGCTGGAGGAGATGGCAAAGCCCACAAAACCTCAGCCCTCAAGGGTGGTTGAAATAGCTCAGCCTTGGTCAAAAGCAAGCGCAGGCCGTGCCGTAATTGTACAATTACAACGGGTTCTTCATTTATAGTTGCACCGCTACAAAGTTCGTCTACATACTGTAGACATTTCCATGTTAAGACCAATCATGTTTTTATGGCACCATTTTCTTTGAATGGTTCTTTATCGTATAATTAATTCATAAGCACTACATATTGCCTTAATAATCATTATATAAATGCTCATCAATGTTTATGTCAGTGACTAACAATGTTAATGTGTAATGTCAGCACTAATGCAGAAAGTCACATTACCATGACAACCTAAGTGACACACACCATATGCCTTTTCACGTTTATTGACATGAATATATGAAGGACCATTCATACAACATGTACCATTTTTCTGCATGGCTCATATACCCATGTACAAAGAGCATACTTTTGGATTATTAGGTATTTCCATTTATACCAATGCATGGGATAATGTCTGGGGTCAATTTCTGTTTGGATTAGTACTATATTAAATATGTATGCCTTTCAATGCCTTAATTAGGGTGAAATTGAACTTGTTTTCTTTTTTATCTGTGAACATTTCCAGATAATGGTATAATTAAGGAGTGCTAGATGAGGGGGAAGTGTGGCTAATGGTTTTCAAAGGAACAATCTTATAATTCTATGGCAAAGCCATAATGTCAAGATGCAGTATGCAGATGAGCTGTGATCATTTCCAATTTCCATTAAAATCTACATCAAAAAAACGACATCACCTCCCATTAAGTTTGTGCTTAGGGTTAGGGTTGTTTTAAAGCAGGAAATCTTGAATCAAAACTCCCTAAAGATGTGCCTGACAAATCATTTGCTTAACAGTTATGGACTGGCGCATATATAAATATGAATATGATATATGAAAATATGAATCTGTGACAGTTACAAAAGCAGTTAAATATTTTATAACGGCAGTTAAATATAGGCAGTTTTTGCATATGTTTTTGCTTAGACATTATTTAAGCGGAATTGTATTTGAAGCTTCGTACTGTATTCTGCAAATCATTTAAGAATTCAGCAGATGCTTTTATACACAAATTATGCATACATACTATCCATTTATATAGATATATATTTTTTACTGAAACTATTCAGGCTATGTTCATTTGCATGACAACGTATTGAAATTAACACCTTTTTTTTTCTTTCTTTCTTTTTTTTGTGAATTTCCTTCACTGGTTTGTGACAGTCTGTTTATGTGTGAATCTCATCAGTCCTTTTCTCAGTTATGTAGCGTTTCTGTCAGCTGGACTTGTGTGTCAGTCCAACAGTTGTCAAATTGGCCTTCGGTTTTTCACCCAGCTATACGGTCAATGTTGTGATTTGGTTTTAGGATTCATTCATTATGTTCCGTGTTGTGGCTTCAGGTGCAAAAGATTGACTTCCACCATTTAGACAAATAGTGGGCACTGGGCAGCTCTCTGTCTAATGCCCTGAAAAATGACCATTGGATAATTAACTGGTCAAGATCATTTGCAGGTGACTTAAGTTCCATAATGTAGACACGAATGAACATCTACACTAGCCTCCACCTATTCCCATTCACTGTGGATATGAAAAATGGTAAAGCTTTTATATAGTGTTATATAGACTGCAAAGTGTTCGTTTTTCATACCAGTAGATAAATAGCGGCCACTGGTGCATTGCAGAAGTGGCCTCCACACACCCTCCCGCTACCCATGCACATCATTCTCTTCTTTGATAGGTTTAATGAAATAGAGTCTTGTATGCGCAGGAAGTAAATCTAAATATATCACAGTCCCTAAATGTTGCAACGTTGCCACCATTTTGGGAGTTCTAAGAAACATGCCGCGCAAGGGCCATGCGGAACCAAAATAACCATGGTAACGATGCACAAATGAACGCATAGATAATCCCGCTGTATATTGTTGCATTTGGCACCCCACGTTGTCCACTTACAATAAAGACAACCGTCCCTCAGAAAAACAATGATTCAATGAAAAAGGGTACATGAGGTCAAAAGTAGTAGAGCAACACCAAGTGCTTGTTTTTTTGTGTGTACTTTAATGCACTGCAGACATACAGCCATCACGATTGCTTTGAAAGTTATCAGTTACAAATCAAAACAAAAAAAAAACAGGTAGACATAAGAATACTTTTTTTTTTATTGAATTAAAATGAAAGTGAAAATAAAATGAAATGAAATGAAAATTCTCTTAAAATGGACCCCTGAGCCATTAAAAAATACTCTAGCCATAAAAAAAGATTCTAATTCAAATATAGACATTATAGTGTCTACAAGAATTCTACTCAATGTAATGTCTCTAATCAATTTAGAACCTATTTTATTTGAATATTTTAAGGGATTCAATATATTTAATTTCACTTTAATTTAAGTGAAATTACTGTTCCAAACATCTATTAAGGCAAATGGATACAGTTTAAATACACACTTACCTTTAGTTTAACATCAAGTCACATAAAACCAAAAAAAGTACAGTGCTCTCAATTCATATTATTCCAACAAAAAATGTAAATGGATATAGCTACATAATATTTGAGAGTGCACAAATCCTTTTTTTTTTCATCACACCAAAGTTACCAAAAAGACATATTTAACATGGAACAAAATATACGTTCGGATATGAAGAAATACAAAACATGTTACACATCGCTCACCTGACATTTCATCCTTAATTGTTTATTCTTTATTTTATCAATGCTATTCTTCAGATAATATGCACAGATTGCAGGGTGCATACACATTGAAGACTTTACAACACTGAATGCGGGTGACTAGCCATCTCAAGGGTATAAGTCAGTTTCTCCTCCAGGGACAGGCATGGCATTCGGGCTACCGGATGGTGCTGTCATTACGGGTAGGAGTGTGCCAGCGGGTTCAGAGCGGGCACTCGGGCTGGGCTGGGGGAGATTTGATTGGTCAGTGGGTTTGCCCCCGTTCAGGCCTGTAGCTGTATCTGTCGCTGGGGTATCCAGACGTGCGGGGAGGGCGGCAGACATGACGAGGCCCCCAGACGTAGAAGGGACCTCAGGCACCGCCGGTTCTGCCTGGCCCCCCGGGGCGACACCCTGTCCGGCGGGGAGTCCTCCTGGAACAGCTCCGCTGACCCCTGTGGCGGATACTCCGTTGCCGAAACCGGGCAGAAACATCCCGAATCCACCCATGGCTCCAGTAGCCTGTGCCATGAACACAACAGAGAGAGACTCACTCCTCAGTCCGCTGATCTTAAATCACACACTGTGTGTTACTGCTTTAGAAGCTAATTCAAAACTTAAGCTATCCTGCTTCATAATCACCAGTAACTCCTCAGAGCTTGCACTTCCAAAGGGACCGACCTAAAATGGACACGCAGATACAAGCGTCAGTGCAAACATTTCATAAATTAAATAAATGTTTCATAGTAGGCATTACAGGGGTTTTAAATTGTTGCCCTATTTACCATTGGCTGCCGAATCATGTAGAAGATTTGAGGGATCTAATAACCAAGAGAAAAAACAATACACAAAGGAAATGATTCACATTACGAAATGTCACAGTCCTACATTACAAAAGCGCTAGAACTTTATTAAATAATAAATATGAGTGTATTTGTAAAAAAGGCCAGGAATTTTATTCATGAGCCAAATAGAATCAAATATTTTAACATGCATTTTACTTGTCCAATACACACACACACACACACACACACACACACACACACACACACACACACACACACACACACACACACACACACACACACACACACACACACACACACACACAGCTGTTTTCTACCTGTTGCTGTCCAGGCATGATAGGCTGTAGAGATTGCTCAGGCTGGATAGGTTGCACAGGAAGTGAAGGTTGCACAGTCTGATCAACCTCTGTGGGTTGCCCAGGCAGTTGTGGGTATCCGGACGGGAAGAACAGCGGCATCCCATAACCTGGGAACTAACAGGAAGAGCAAATACAATCATAAAAAAGAATAACATGATCTCATTGCAAACATTTTGTAAATACGTGTAATGCACTGTTATGATCTGTTTCTGCAATGTACTTTAAATGTTACTTAGCCAATTAATTTACTTAGCTGACCCACATTGTAAATATTTAAAACTTGACTCAACGTTACTTACTTACAGACCACGGAAGTGTGTAAAATATTCCCCCAGCGCACATATGCTAACAAAAAATTATTTCTCTAGATAAGTTTAGACAGGTTTGTTAAATCCGACATCCTTAATGAAACAATAGGTCCGACTAAATAAGAAAGACACCAGATCAGACCTCACACGGCACATGACTGAAGTGGGATCCTACCTGCTGGTTCGTTTGTGACGGGAAGAAAGGAAGGAACCCATAAGAAGGGAATACCTGTCAAAACACATCAACATCTTTCAGAGATAACGCAGTTACGCATTGAAAATCCAAAGTGCAAGAATAAACAAAAACAAATGCCGCTGGCTCCACCATCGTGCTTCAGAACAATACATGAGAATCAACACACAGAATATAAATACAAGTGACAGCTCAGGAAAGAGTTTTAAAAAGTTCTGAAAACTTGAGGAGCGTCACCTGTGGCATCTGTACTGGCAGGCCTGGCTGGTCTGTCGGCTGGGCTCCCTGCGTGTTGGGTGGGAAAGGCACCAGGAAGGGGCCTCCCGGCTGTGGGGCCCAGGGGTTGGGCTGCACAGGCATTAGCATGGGGGGCCCACCCTGAGGCTGCTGTTCGTTCGGCTGCGCTGCCTCCGCCCCAGGATCTGGGGCTAGTGTCATTGACTGGACCGGCAGGTCACCGATCAGGCCCGGCTGTGCAGAAACCGCCTCGGGGACCGCCTGCTCCCCCCGCCGCACAAAGACAGACAGGAAAGACGGAGCCAACTGAGTGGCTGTTCTCAGAATAATTATATACCATTATGTGGAAATTACACACATTGTCATGCAATGTAAATCAACTTTACTAATGACGAAGCATTAATAATTGATCGACTACTGAAACACATTTTTGGTTTTATGTAAAAAACATCACAGATATTTGGAAATGGATATAACCAGGGGACTTATTTTAGTTTGACAGCTGTACTCATATTATACTAGATTATACTATACTATACTACACTAATAGCTGTATTCAGCACACAAAAAGTCAAAAGTTGAACCCCAATAAACCTCCCTGAGAAGCACAAATCTGCCTTTGCTAATCCTTTTAAATGCTATATTAATGTTGCGCCTTATGTGTGTGACTGGGTGCCTATGAAAGCGAAGGGAATGTAACCTAGAGACATCACACATCACCTACCTGCTGATCAGGGCTCAACAGCACCACCTGGGGGTTCCCCACAGCAGTGGGGATGGCCTGTGGGGGGGTCTCTAGGGGGGCTCCTGAGGGCAATGCTAGCCGGGGAATGTTCAGCATAGGGTTTTGGGGTTGGACCGCAGGAACATTCATAGGTGGGAACACCTATGAATAAGCAGACCAGATAGAGGTGTGCAATAAATAAAGGTCTGAAACTCAAGATCTGCATTGTGCCAATCGTTATTTACACGTTCATAGGAACTGGCCTTGTAATAAGACAATACATATTTTTTACATTACATTACATTACAGGCATTTAGCAGACGCTCTTATCAATAGCGACTTACACAACTTTTTAGCATTTTTTTTACATATTATCCATTTATACAGCGGGATATATACTGAAGCAATTCAGGTTAAGTACCTTGCTCAAGGGTACAACGGCAGTGTCCTACCTGGGAATCGAACCTGCAACCTTTCGGTTACAAGGCCAGTTCCTTAACCATGATACTACAAAATGAATGCTGTTGATTAAGAATGCATTTTACCTTGGCATACTGTTCCAAAATCATTCTGACACGAGCCAACTCTTGCAGTGCCTAAAAAATAAAAAACACATTTGCATTTATTGCTGATGTAACACACGCGTAAATAAGGTATTGAAATATCATTTAAAAATATTGGATTTAAAATTCATATTATAAATGAATTACAATGACAAATTATTGCAATGTACTGTATGTTGTGAATAGACGAAAATAGTGCTGAGCTATAAATATAAAAAATATGTAAGTATAAACAACATCAATGCATCGTTGAAAATGTAAGGAAGCTAGATTGTATTGTGTTGACTTATGCACCCCCTATGAAGCCCAAGACGTTTCCCAATTTGGTAGAGTGGGTTGGCTGTGGGATAGGGATTCAGCGGTACCTCGTGGTTGGGAACGGTTTCAAACAGAGGTCTCTGCAGCTGCTCTTGGGCCTGTTGGAGAATATGATGTATGGATTGTCTATGCACCTGGAACACAGTAAAAGAGCAGTTTCAACACCAAGCCTCACCATTGGTCAGTGAAAGTGATGCAATTTGATGCAATACGCATTCAGAAGAAACATAAATATACTCACAGGACCTCCACACGCTGTGGCCAAGAGGCACATGAAAACTACTGCCGCTCTCATCTCCCACCTAAAAAAGCAATGTTTCTGGTTTACATTAGAATAACACCTTACAGTAGTATACAATGTTTCAGTTCTGTCGAATGCGTATTTTCGATGCGATGTGATTCGCTCTCTCGATAATCTGTGACTATTCCAATCAGGTTAGGGGTTCAGTCAATTTTCAGTTCAATCAATTCAGTTAAACGAAATTACTTGAAATGCGAGGACAGATATGTTACACTGTATCGCAAAACATAACCAACATACTAAAGTAATCTGCTACCTAATTACAATAAAAACAAACTCCCTTTTGATTTACCTTATTATGGGGCAGATATGAAGTTCTGAAAGAGTGCGGGAGATCAGTTCAGCTCAGTGTCTTTGAGAAATCCTCTTGTCCAGATGATAGAGAACCAGAAACAGAGAGATGTACTTAAGCGCTGTCCTTTGGGCAAAGCAGCCAATCAGCAGAGAGAAGCAGGGAGAGATCACAGGCACTTCCTGCTACGTAGTGGAAAATGTGCCCGATGCACCCCCAGACGACCGCTGATTGCCTTTAATTGTACTCCTGTCCTGTTGCAACACTCCAGTGTCTGAAAAAAAGTGAAACAAATATTAATTTTGAACACTGAAGTAATGACGCTTGTGAAGTGTGGCAGTGCCAGGATGTTGTGGTAATGATTCATTGGGCCCAGTGGGGTGACCTCAGACCTGGCAGGTGAGAGTAACACAGCGAGGCTGAACTGCATCGGTAAGCAATGAGATGGCGAAAAAATGATAACGCAAAACATAATTTTGCAATCTTATGGCGGATGAATTATGCTATAATCAAGGATGTGTGAGATACACCCCTGAATTTATTCAACCACATTTTTGGATTCATTTACAGAAGAAAGGTATCACTTATGCTCATCCCAGCACTCAAACAGAAGAGGTGAAAAGGCAAGGCACTTGCAAATTACGTCACTCATAAACCTGCTGATGCTACGGGATGCCACTTCTGGGCATATAGGTGCCTGTCTGCCTGTCTTGCTCTTTTTAGTTTATTAATTCCTTTCTGTAAAAAAATGAAAGATGTTACAACACTGCATAATAAAAATAAACACTATTACATGTTAGATTGGATAGGGGTTGGGTGGAATCTCTCTTAATACAGGGATTATGTCATTTCCTCCTGACGAAGAGGGAAGCTGAGGTAAACTATCATTATCTGCCTTATGGACTGGGAAAGTCCTCCTGTTTGTAATTGCAGGGGAGCCACAAAATACTTACAGTGTATGTCTGATTTCCCTCTCCTATCAAATTAAAAACATTTTGTATCATATTGAGCCATATACTGTCAATACGTTTCTTACTGTAAACTAAAAAACACAACCCAATTCAAACACTTAGATGTCCAATCATAGACAGAAATATGATTAGCAAAATGAGTTCCTCTCAACCTTGTCCCTGTCCCTAGACATACCACCGAAAGCATCTGTCTAACCATCACAGTTAGCCAAACAGATGCTAATTAAGGTTCCAACAGCTGTAGGTGGTGAGGGGACTTCCTGGACCCACTTACCTAGAGGGCCCACTGGAAGGGAAGAGCTACACTGTACTTTTTCTCATAAAATATAAAAAAAATATTTCTACATTTTATAATAATATATTTTACGACTAGTTCTGAAATAATACTACACAATAATAGGAAGTAATGAATAATTATGACTGACAGGCTGGTGGCTATTGTCACTTGAATGTAGGTCATTTTGTCATACTCTTTTTTAGGGCCCCTGACTTGTGGGAGATGGGGGAGGGGCTTGCATAGTGAAAAAAAAAGCAGAAACAGTAGTGCAAAATCCATACACCATAGAATATAGGCTAATAATAGACACACTTTATGTTTGTAAACAAAAGAGAATGCGCATGCTAACGTTAGCATGGGGGAAAAGTATATCACCTTAGGGTATCACAATCAATACGGCGGACTTGATCATCAATGATTTAACAATACATAAATATAGCTGGCATTATTGCAACTTTATTGTCACTTTTTCTTTTGTTGTGAGCCAGTTTATCTAGTTGTATTTAGATTATTAAATGAGTGCCGGCTCACCATTATAAATTAGTGCAAGTTAACCATCTAAAACTGTCACTGTGTTTGATAACTTAATTTTTAAGTCTATCTGAATATTAAGATTGGACAGGTAGGATACAACTCTTTAACACGCGGAGCAGCAGCTTGACAATGACCATTAACTGTATATTGTCTGTTTGAAACTGATAGTGTAACTTAATTTTTTTGTTAATGGCAACATTCGGCTGTGATGCTGTAGCGCTACAGGGTGGTGCCGGTGTTTCCAAATAGTTCAAAGATAGAAAAGGAAAGCCAGCACTCACAAAAATTTTTTAGATAGGCAGCGTGTCAGTTTGAAAGTATCGGCTTCATCAGCCATTGATGAAGGCATTGTAGTCAGAACATTCAAACAGACACGCTGCCTAAAATAAATCTATCTAAAAAAACTTTAAACATTGTTGTAAGTGAGCGCTGGTTTTCCTTTTCCATGTATATAGAATAGAATAGAATAGAATAGAAGATCCCTTTAGGGAACTTCAGTTGTAGCCCCAGCAACAACAAAAAATACATATGGAAGCACCTTTTATATATACATAGCCCTAGCAGGGATATTGAAGCAGAAGTTACTGTCCACGGCAAATGTCTGTAATCACTGGTTGCATTACACTTTTAACACGCTATTACTATTATCTCCTGCTCATTCAAACGCATTTTATTCACCACATTATATTTACGTGTGAGGGGGGGGGGGTTGTTAGTGATATAGGGGGCCACTACCACACTCTCTCCCACCCTATCATGACACCCCTTCCCCACCCCTGTCTGGCATCCCTGCAGAATGGCACAAAAAGGGCCGTAGTGTCTCTTAAGGGAAGAGGGATCAGTCAGTGGGACGGCCATGTCTGATCATAAACCACCGCATGTCAATTTAGTGGCCCTGGACTGCCTATACTAGGGGAACATTAAGTGTCCTCCCCTGACTCAGTGGCTCATTGTGAGCTTAACTGGCAGACTTCGGAGGGAAAAGAAACAGTGGCTCAGCATCACATGTTTCAGATGAATGTGTGTGTGAACGGGTGAGTGAGAGGCTATTGTAAAGCGCTTTGGATAAAGGCGCTATATAAGTGCAGTCCATTTACCATTTACCATTTAGATGAGAGGGCATGCTTTTCAGTGCTCTCCAAAACTGACAGATATGGTTGTGATGAGCACACTCTCTCTCTCTCTCTCTCTCTCTCTCTCTCTCTCTCTCACTCACACACACGCACACACACTACATTTCGCATTCCAAATTCAGAAAATATGTGGGTCAAACAAGGTGACAAATGATATGTTTTACTTTTTGGCTTACAATGGATACAATTATGCATTCTAGATATTGTCAGGTGAAACGTAATCCTAAATCAACACTTTTACTCCACCCCTGAGGCTAGACAGATGCATATCTCTCAGTGTAGCCAGTTTATCCTAGCCTCCCTTTGCTTCTACCTCTTCTCAAATCTATAACAGAGACTGACCTGAAACTCTTACTGTAGCTTGACTGGCTAGCACCCCCTGCCTGTGACATTGTGCCATGCATTTACACTCTTTTGTGGGGCCTTTAGGTTGTGTTTTGTGTTTTTTCAGTTGTTGTTTGATAGTCCTTGGGCACTTTTATATTTGAAATAACTGCATTGTTTCTGTATAATATCATGTTTAAATGTATAGATAGAAAACATATAGATATAGAACACATTTTCTAGTTATTTATACGGACCTCAATTACACACCATAGATAAATTAAGTGGGATAACCCAGTGTGCAAAAACAATTTGGTGTACATGAAGAGCCAAAAAAAGGAACACTTTGATATCGTAGTAACTACTATTATGATAACGACGATTATTATTATTATTAGTAGTAGCAGTAGCAGTATAGGCGGACGAATGTGCGAGTCAGTTCTGTGGAAAATAATTTTTTCAGAGAATATTCAACATTGTAGTCCTGTGCCAACTTTTTAATCTATTATAGTGGAGCCTTGGTCTGTATTTACTGTTTTCACCCAGTAGAGGTCACTGCAGCATGAACAAAAGGTTGTCTTCTGGTCAAGGCTGTCAGCTGATCAAGCTTCAAAAGCTTCAGAAAACTGTTCGATATTTAATTGAAGCAATACAGAGATGCCAAACTGGCTACATTTCTTCTTTTTTTTTTTGTTTCTTTTTGAGATTTCTATTTTATTTACAAATAAGATTTACAAATTATCTGGGAATATTAGTTGATATTGGGGTAATCAGTGCTCTCTAGTATTCTGATCAGAAAAACAAAACTTATTATTTCTAGCAGTTTTATTAAATAACTTATAAACATTTATTTAATAATATTATATTTATTTATTTAATAATATAATATTTATTTATTTAATAATACATTAGCTTTCATCATAAAAAAAAAAATTCTTATTTGTTTTGCTTAAAAAAAACATCATGAAGAACTATTTGAGGATTTTCTTCTCACTATTTTCAACATAAAGACACAAATTCACTTTAGCCCCTGTATTCCAGTAGAACTGTAGGTGTGATGAGCCATCAAAGATATCTGAGTCATGTCCGCTGATTCTCAGTGTAATGATGCTGGTTAACTGTTTTTTGATGATCCAAGGAGCCTCAGCAGGGATTAAGCCACAAGTACAAGATCATTCTTAATCTACTTTAATCCAATAATCATGCTGTTTTGGAACAACACCTACCCATAGCTGTAATTATCCCTCAGGATCATAAACCCATGTGATATTCATCCTCTCCGCCCCAAAAAGCTCTTAGCTCTACTGGAATATCCATTGTGAAAGCCTATCCGCTTACACCTGTCTGAATGTTGCTTTGTAACCACTGTACTAGATAATGTAAATAGCAAATAATATGAGTAAATATTTCTGGAGATATGACTGAACATTGTTATTTTGCATTTCTTATGAAACTGGCTTTAAAGATATTGTTGTGAATTCTGCCCTTTCTAAAACTATATTGTTTGAAATTGTTATATTTGTTTAATCCATAACCCAGTGCTTGCTATTATTTTGAATAAGTTTGATAAGTGTTTAAACCATACATTCATAAAAATCGGAGAAAATACATACATGAGATTTGACCTGTAATTTTACTTTAAACCCTGACCCTTTTTCATTATCTGAGGTGCAAACTGGTGAGGGCCCAAAAATAGAATTTTTTTTTCACCTGAAAATGCAGAAAATCAGTGTGCGGCGCCCGTCATTTTTGCCATTTTTTTGTACAATTTATGCACAAACATAGATGTCATATCTGAGAAAGCCCTTTATTTCCCCCCCAATGTCGACACAAATGCATAAAAGTGCCTGTATTATGCAGGTTGGTGTTATAGTAATTGAAATGTGTTCTGAGGGCAGCTTTGCAAACCTTACCGTAACCCTACCCTTAACCATAACCTTCTCGCTGCTTGGATGGTTGAGACAACCAATCACACGAATGCTGCCCTCAGAACACATTTTAATAAATATAATACCAACCTGCTGTATTATAGCCCATGTACAAGGTTGTGTACGGTAATCAGTGGGTGGGGCAACAATGTTGCTGCATTTAGCACATTACATTATTGGGGTGATAGTCTACATAAACTACCATGTAGCAAAGCAGTCTTTCCTTTCATGCGGCACCCGCTGCTTGTCGCAATTGTGTAGACTGTGTAACAGTAGGCTGTATAGAGTGTAAACGTGGGCGAGGGGCTTAGGTTCTGGAGGCAAAAGGTTCTGGACTCAATTAATTTTTTACATTGCCTGTGTCCGAATCAGAGCCCTATCTACTGCGCCCTGTCTGTGTACGAGCAAATTGTATACTGCTTACTGCATACTGTTAATGATAAGTAAATAAGTATAGGCCTATCTTTCTGGAATTTTAAGTACACTACATTTAGAGAACATTTTGCCTACTTAACGTTCTTATCCAACTATCATACTCAACAGGGGTGGCGCCAGAAATGTTTTCTTGCTGGTGCTATGGGGGATTCAGTGACGGTGCTCTGGAATTTGTAGTAAATACATGCATACACAAGGTTAGGCGCGGCGTATGAAAGTCAGTTTCAAGCATTATACTAGCCAACACTTCTGTTGATTCACATGTACACATAATAGATACATCTATCTAGTATATGTGTGGACTCTGAGCAAGCATCAACAGGCTAGACATGAGAGCAATATAAACAAAACAATATAAACATAAAAAAACCAACCGAGCATTCGCCCAACACGTACAACATATCACCACCCAGCACGAACCAATGCTGCAAGCAGTGTCGAAGGCATGCTTTTCAACCGAAAAATAAATAAACACAATGCCTTATTACAATGTCCACTAGCATATCATTCACATCACATAAACAGTCAAGACCTAGACATACATTTATTTAAAATATAATGGGGGTAGCCTATACCCCCATTAATGGGGAGTTAGCTAGATGACTGCACTGAGTAAAACCCAGAAAGCATAATGTTAACGTTACTTGAAAACATGTCACTCAACTCGAATGTGTGTAGCATCCATGTAGCGAAGTAGTTTGCATCAGGGGAAGAGACAGCAAGATGGTCACAGTCTATTCTCTCTGTTAGCAGCAGCAGATATGAGCTAGATTTGCAATGGGTTCCGAGATAGCTATTTGACTGACTGATAGATAATGTTCGGTAGATAGCAAGAAAGAGAGAACTAGGTGTCTGAGGTAATCTTGCCGTGAGCAAGCAATCAAGAGAGCGTACCACAGAAGTGTATTAGAACTAGCTTTGAAAGGCAACTTTCTTCTCAAAAACGATGCTTTTTCCACAGCCTCTGATTGGCCAGCGTGACATATCACTAATTTAGCATAGCAGTTGTCACTAGTTTCTCGTTCATTATAGGAAGCGGTTGAGCCCTCTCTAGCCTAGGATGGGGTGGAATCCTCCATCCATCTCAGGTGCCGGGAAATGCGTAAAATAAAACCCCTAGGACTGGGGTGTTATTGCTCTCTTTTCAGAAACACCAGAATCTTATCTGGGACGGTTCGCACAGTAGCCCCATTTCTCCTGAGTTGGGGGGGGGCTCGGTGTTGAACTGGAGCTTGTATCCTGACTTCAAGGTGCTGAGCACTGAAGGACATCGAGTACGTAGGCGTCATAACAAGGTCACTTGGGGTAGCGGAAGACGTAACCTGCGGCAATCCCTCCAACACACGAATGGCAGCGCGTTAGTGTCGGCTAGCTAAACCAACAAGGCAGAGGCCTAGTAAGCTGGCGCAGGCGGCTAGCAGTAGGCCGCGGTATCAAAAGTGGGGAATCCCATTGGCAACCCTGTTTGAAGCATTGGGAGCCGTGATAGGGAAAAATTAAAAAGGGGGGGAGTGCGTACACTCAGCCGCCCTGACCGGCTAAAGAGGGACACCCCTAATCAGACACTGACCCCTCTTCAGTCTTCGACTGTTGTGGTTCAAACGGATAATTCAGGCTGTCCAACCCTGCGGGAAACCTACCGGGGTGACGCCAGGGTGTCTAGCCACAGGCTCCCATGAGTTATGGCGTCTACGTGGCTGCCGCTGAAGTGTGCTCAGATTAACAGTATTCCTGGTCAGCCAATGACCCCCTCTCAGTCCCTGACTGTTAGAGGTCAGGCTGACGGAACAGGCTGTCTGCGACATGCTTAGTCTGGAAGTGTGTCCATCGCCAAGCCAAGGGCCCGAATCAGTGGTACTGAAGGGCCGCGAGGGGGTGTGGAATGCGCTGACATTGGATGCGGTAGCAACTGCCCTCACAAACAGAGAGGCCCCTTTTGGCTTTTTTTTTTTTTTTTTTTTTTTTTTTTCACCACACCGACAACAACAAAAAAAAAAAAAACACTAACAAAGCAGCAACACAGGTAAGCAGGTACACGTTATATATTTCTGCAAGAACTGCAGTGTGCTGCCACAAACACAGCTGCCCACAATGTGTCCGACACCAAGCCAAGGGCCTGAATCAGTGGTACTGAAGGGCCGCGAGGGGGTGTGGAAGTCTCAATAGCATCTGCCCTCATGGGCAGAGAGGCCCCTTTCAGCTTTTTTTTTCTTTTCTGCTGCACAACTAACAAGAGAAACAACGCAAGCCTAGCGCGGCTAGTATAAAACAGAAGGGTATCAGTTTAAATTGGTATAACTTATGTAAGGCACGGCAGCAACGTACATCGATTATAAGGTGTGTCTAACACCAAGCCAACGGCCCAAATCAGTGGCACTGAATGGCACAAGGCGGTTCGGAAGCCTTAAGGTAGCGTGTGTTCACAGCACAGAGGCTCCTTCCAGCTCTATACACTTTCCCGTTGCTGTTGCTCCTGTAGTTGTTGTTGCTGTGCAACCAACAAGAGAACAACACAGTGCCAACGCGGTTAGTATGAACAGAAAGGTATCAGTAATATAATTTCTGTATAAAAATGGCAGCTACCTGCCTACAACCAAAATAACAAATGTGTCCAACACTAACCCAAGGGCCCAAATCAGTGGTACTGAAGGGCTGCGAGGAGTGTGGGGACCAACACAATGCCTAATACGGCTAGTATAAACAGAAAGGTATTAGAACAACTAATCTGCTTTCTGTATAGAAATGGCTGCAATTATTGTTATTGTTACCGTTAGTTATTGTTGCTGTGCAACTATCAAGGGAATCAACGCACTGCCTAATACAGCTAGTATGAACAGAAAGGCATTAGTATAAACTAATATAACTTCTGTACAGAAATGGCAGTCATCTGCCTACTACACAATACAAGCGTATTCAGCGCCAAGCCAAGAGCCCGAATCAGTAGCACTGAAGGGCCGCCAGAGGGCACTGAAACCTCAGGTAGCGTGTGTCTATTGGAAAATGTGTAAATGCTTATTCGCAGATTACTTTGATGAGAAGTAAACACACCCCCCCCAGCCCCAAATCTACGTGAATGACCCATTTTTAAATAAAAACAGCAAATTTCATCGAAAGGTGACACTTCAAAACATTGATAACTGCTCTCCCTAATTAAATATAGCAATAATGCTTCAATGAGTTCCCATACATTTTGGTAACCCTCATCAACAGGTAATTACTTCTTGCCAGATAGCTATCCCACAATACCTTGCATATGAATTATTGAAGAAAAAATGACAGCCGGGCTCTCCCTTTTGTCTGCCCCCAAACTAATTTTCATTTGAATATTGGAGGACTAATGGCAGATTAAAGGTGGAATGTGTCAATACCCTCTCCCTATCTATCATGTGACTGTTTAGTCAATGAACATCAATGAAATAATGGAAACTGATGGGGCAGACTTTTGAATACTGAGTTTGAACCTTGATTGAGATGAGGGGTAAAAAGCTTTATTCACAAACATTATGGTAAACCACCCTAAGGCATTTAATTAATAATATATTGATCATACAAAGTATTAGGCATTAGCAGACTTTCCCATGCAGGGGAGTAGCGTGAGTAATTCTGGGCCCCCTGAAAGAATAATGTGGGTGCAAAACATATTGGAAATACAGTATATTGTGTTTTCCTTATGGTTTTATTGTGATAAACATACAGGTCTAATTTAATTTATTATATTTTTTTCTATACACTGCAGTGAGATATTTGAAAATATAGAAATGGTCATTTGGAAAAATCTGACTAATAAAGTAGCTATATTAATCAACATTGCATGATGTTGTACTGGTAAAATCACAGATGTCACAGAGGATTGGTATAGCATATGGAAAGCTTTATTGCCACTGTTATGATTGGAGAAAGCAACTCGGGTCCTGGAGAGAAACATGGACTATTGTTTTTTTTCCACCTTAAAATCAATAACCAATTCAGAACCAAGAAGCCGCATTGAGTGAGTTAGCTCCATTATTAATTGCTCTAGTTTAAACATTAATGCAATGCGTTTATTTCAACTGCTGCATTTTCTCAGTCAGATATCTCGGGCATTGAGCTCCTATCGCCCGTCTCCTCGGGGGGTTGTGGCGGCGGTCGTGGTGGGCGTGGGGGCCGGCCGAGGAGCTGGGAAGAAAGGCCAAAGGGGAAAGCCAAAAACTGGAGGGTACCGGAAATACTTGGGGTACCGGTACAAGTAGAGCACCTGTCAGGAAATGAGCACACATGAGACTTCTAGCCACATTCATTAGAATGACCTTTAGAATGACCTTTAAAATGGTTAACCCAAGGAAAGCCCTCCATTTGGCCATGATGACAAAGGAGCCAAATTCAAAGGGGCCCAATTCAAAGGGGCCCAATTCAAAGGGGACCAATTCAAAGGGGCCCAATTCAAAGAGGCCACTTCCTGCTCATTTTCTTGTGGCGTTGAACCATTTCCTATATTTACTGAATAAAAATAATAATTGTTGTTGTTTTTGTTGTTGTTATTATTATTATTATTACATAATTATTAATGTGCACATTATTATTATTATTCATACTTTCGTTCCTCCAAAAATATATTTTTATTCCAATATATTCAACATATTAGTGCATCATGCAGGAAGATGTGGAAACCTACCACTGTTACCATTAAACCACATTTAAATTGGTGGTAAATTAAGTTAGTTATTAATTAATTAAGTTAGTTGTGGGGCAAGCTTTTACCTCATCACTTTCAGACGAGCTCCGATGATTATGGTAAGCGAAAACCTGCTAAAAATATTGCAGTTATCATTTAAATATCCAATCATATTTGTATTCGCTGCTAAGCATTTATGCATTTATGTACCTTTTATGATGATGCTTATTTATTATTTTGCGACATGTCTTCATAAATAAGTCTATCATCAATTTTTATATTACTCAAGCTTCTTGCTACTGCCACTGCTGCAACTGTTGCTTCTGCTATTACTGCTGCTTAACTATCCTGCAGCCATGACTACGGCTACTAAAGCAAATATTAACCATAACTACAGAAAATATTTGTTTATAAAAATAATAATATGTAAAATAATAATACAAAAGTCTGTGAAAATACTTACTGCTCCAGAAGCAGTCCAAGAAAGGACCAACATAATTATCACAAAATTCATCATGTTGTCAGTTGCTGAAAAGAAAAACAAGAAGAACAAACGTGCATTTTATCACCATATAGGCTTCTTATTGTTTATGTTTTAGTACATAGTCTTTTTTTTTCTGATAAACATATGGATATGTATATAGTATATTAATTTCACACCATTATTTGTGTATAATAATGTCATATATGTTACTTTTGGTCCTGTCAGAGAAGCTCAATTTGGCTGAAGTGCATCCACTGTCTGCTCTTGCCTTGTTAAAAATAGGCAGTGACTACAGGCTCATCTCAGCTGCCGTTTGTCCAATCAGGATCCTTCAATTAATAAGTAGGATCAGTAATGAAAACATTTGACAATGGTCAGTGATTAGTCACATTCACCATTGGAGAAGTGTTCTTTTCACCAGTCTTTTATTACACAATGCGCCTTTTGTGTCGTGAGCATTCTCTAGACTTGCTAAATCCCTTTAAGCTTGTCCATGCAATGTTATTGCGCATAAAGCCGCATTTTAAAAGCTCTCATGTAATTTTACCTTCACAAAGATGTGTGCATGTGGTGTATAAATGTAACATTAATTATTAATCTACCATACCGACTGTTGGGTTTGCAATTTTTCTGATTATAAATCCATTATTATATACTGCCATAGTGTAACTATATTTAGAAATATTTTGGAAAAACACTATGTATGTACTTAAACTGTGTGTATTGTATTCAAAATCTGGAAGTACAATGTCAATGAATTAAATCTAAATATAATTTAGAAAAAAAATTGTCAAAATAACTCTTTTCCTCAAAGTCATACAAGTGCTCAACTTTCATCAGTATTTTTCATATTTATAGATTTCACATAATCATTTTCCAGGATATCGCAACATTCCACAACCTCATCTTTAGGCCACACCCCACAGTTACATGCCCAAACACATGGGACCCCTGGTGATTCAGCACAATGAATAGATCACACAACTTTCCACTGTCAAAACAAGCACTGAGCTCTGTGGACTGGGTTGCTGTACTCCCACGGTCTCGATTTCAAAGAATGTCATATATTTCACTAAATCAAATATGTCACATGCTTGCTATTTTATACTTTCACATGTTCCCTTTTGATAATGTACATAACATATTTCTGTCACAGTGCTAAAAGTAATATTGTGCATTCATTTAAAATTTTAATAAAATACAATACAAATGGTTGGAGAAACAATGTGGAAAATGTTAGGCATTCAAATGAAAACAAAAAACTTGGCTATGAAACAATACTTCTGTATTGAAAGCTCCTGTTTGTGATGTAAACATGTAAATTATACATGCAGAGTTGTCTTACCTGCATTGGCTTGTGTAAGTACTGCCTGTTCCAGTTGTTTAAATGCGAAAAGTTATGATTCAAGAGCGAAAGTCAAAGATCGGACTTCTCTCAACCGGACGAGACGCAAAGTAAGTAAGGAGCAATATCTCTCAATACGTGTTCAAGTATCATAGAGCATATCAGGGACTTACTCACTGGGAAGTGAGGATTGATGGAATCAGTTTCTATTGTAAGATACAAAGCCAACAGGATTATTCCTTTTGACTGTGTATGGTTTTGCTCACACTTAATATGTTTTGTTGCCTGGACACGGATCATAATTTTGTCCAGGTTACTCCAGCCATGCGCTTACCAGTTGCAGCAACATATTGCACAATTTCGCAATTTTTCAAATGACAAATGGGCTGTTCTGACCACTTGACGCTATACTGGCCACACCATTTTGAAAAATGTTTATGAACTTTTCATTCAGATACAGTTAAATTTGAAAATAAAGAACAGCAAATTATTGTATTAGAGTCTGTATATTAATATTGTGAAAATGTGCACCATTATGGATAATATGTGTATGCTATGTGTATGATTCACATCTGAATGTGTCTTTCACACACATACACATTGTAACTGCACTGGTTTGGAAACAGATGAGTATATGTTTATGACCAGGGTTCGAATTGTAAAATGTTAACAAGGGGGATACCCGTTTGTTGACGGGGGGGGTCTTATACTAAAATGTGTAAATGATTGCTATACAGGCTATATTACACATTTGTCACAGGCAGGCACACACAATCCAATCTTACCATTCCTTTTAATTTATTATAAAGCGCTTTAATCCATATAACAATGCTCTATGGGGGTCTGGCATGCATGCCCCCCTTGGAGAAATCTTTGTAAATTTTAACAGTTAAATGCATAAATCTGGTGCACTTTGAGAGGAAAATTAAGACGCTAGATCCGTGAAGAATTGTGTGCTCTTGTAAACAATCCAAAAACCCCACTACCTAGTAAGACGCTTGATCCTACACTTGAGCCATCAAATAAATTACATAAAAGCTGTCAAGTTTGCTGTACTGGTTTATTTAAAGTGTTTGGAATCACAGTCCAAGGTTGCAGTAAAAATATATGGCACCGCATGCTACGTCAGATTTAGAGATCACATTCAACTTCACAGTCGGGATACAGCTTTGTTAACTTGATGCTGGAAATAATGTTTTAAACCATTGTAACCACATTCACATCGATGTAGCTAGCAAATAGATAATTACTGCAAACGATGCTGTCACCTCAAAATGCGTTCTGGACCTATGGCTTTGCTCAAGCGACCTTGCAAAGCAGTAGCCATTTTTGATGTTATTATGAGGGTAAAAAAAATCTGCCTTCATTCTGAAACAGTGATGGCGATCTGCCCATTCAACAAGCCCCCGATTTGGCCAGATTTCAGATGAAGCTTTCTCAGAATCCATCTACATATAAATAAGTACATTTTATTTTATTTCCAAATGTTATTATACATCCAAAAATATTGTAAGATGACTGTATTCCCTCAAAACTATTCTCCAAACAGGATATTGTTATCAACTCCTATCATTATTCCTCTGTGCCCCCTCAGTTTTTTAGGTGCAGGTTGCCCTTGTTCTGAAACAATAGCGAAAAAATTACAATTTACAGGCTGCCACAGTTTATTTACCTGTAGACCTGTGTAATTTATCCCCCGCCAAACCAAAAATAAAACTTTAACAATTACATTGTTGCCTGAAGAAGACCTCACCTGGTGGAAACACGTTGCTGCCGTATGCTGAGTGCAAGTAGCTAAGCCTTATTTTGTTTGTCTTACCTGTCTGTATTTGAGCGCTTTATGTGGGTTAATTTTATGTATGCCCAGCACCTTCAGTGTAACAGACGGTACACTATTTACATTTCAGCCATAATTTTACAAACAGACATATGATTTGTCCTGCGCTAATAATGAGCAGAAGTGGAAACTGCGGTATTAAAACTGTATGATTGAGAAAGATTAATATAATTTAGCTTACATTTATGTGAATTGGCTGTCTTTTACCGATGCAATTCATGTCATACAAACATATTCACACACGCGCATGGCACACGTGGCCAAAAAAACATATGCACGGCCCACTTTACATGCCTTTACATGACCAATCAATATATGACCAAGCCACAAATTAATAGAATAGAACAGGAAAATAATAACTCTCCTACCTCTCTCCATCTCTCTCTCGCAACAAGGCAGTCGGACCAGTGTAGCTTCCCAGCGTATAATTTTTCCCACTTCCAGGTCCGTTGCTTGACTGTACGTCTTGCTAGCTACTAGCACCTAGCGCTGAACTGATCATTTTTAATGTATTTGTTCAATTGGCCTGTAAATAAACATTATTAGCGAGTTCTACACTCACATTACGTAGCATGAAGGCTAGCTACTGACCATTGACTGGTTCAAAAAGATAGCTCGTCTTTTTATAAACGTGAAAAGCATTTGCCAGAACTGCCAGATGGCCAGTCCGGGCCAGGGTGATTGGACCAGGGCTGTCTAAAGTGTGGGTGGGGCCCGGGGCGAGTCAACCTATGCGGGGCCCAGCTGTTTACGCGATTACATCATATCTAACCCATCATAGGCTTAAATAGTATCTATAATTTGACCCGCTCTACGAAAATAAGTCTGATGTGGAAAATTAAAAAAAAAAATCCACATCAGACTAATTTTTGTACAGTGGGTCACATATATTATATAACTATGAACAAAATGGATTTACACCACACAAACCAACCATATACAACCAACCAATTGAATGATTAGTAGGCTCTGCCATTACTCTGCCATTTAATTAAAATGTTGTTATTACTGGTACATACTTTTGATTAATTTCTCCAATTAAAGTTAAAACAATAAAACTTTGGGTTGTGGTACGATCATAACTATGAACCATGAATTGTAGATTGTTCTATTGTTTGAGGTGGACCACAAAATAATTGCAAAAGTTCACAATGTTGAACACTAGCTTTTTCATTGTAAAGAGAGGTAGAAAATCATTTTGCTCACGGCTACCAGATTTGTACGTATTCCAGTACATAAGTGATGCCCCCTGTGAGGATTTAAATGTATTCCCTACAGATGCACATTTTTATGATCATCTACTCATTTTTTAAGGCAAAATTTGATTTTTAAGCTCACGTTTTCCAAAGTGCACCTTTTTGTTTATCACCTGTTGACTCCGCAGTGCTCAGAACAAAAGTATTTTTTCGTTATTTAGGCTGCACAACTATAGGCTATTGTTCCCTCACTGTTCATTACATGCAATGCTGCTGCATAGCCACAGGGGAAAAGCCTATGCCAAGTCAAGAGCTGTCGTGAGATTTCATCATAACGTACACCCATGTTCATTTTAATAAATACGGAAATTTTGTCTGAAAATGGCCGTACGCCCACTTTATGATCAGATTTGAACGCACGCATGAATGATGAGTCAAGTCAAGTTTATTTGTATAGCAGATTTTCATACACAACGCAACTCAAAGTGCTTTACATAAGACATAGAAAGACATTATATAAAAAGTAAATTAGAATTGAAAACAATTTAAAGTTAGATACAGTTTAGAAACAATGTTAATAAAAAGTTAAAACAGTTAAAAACAATCTTAATAATAAGCTGCAAAACTACTGGTTGGCCCCACAAGACAAATACTTCAACAAAAACTCCAACAACAATCAGCTTGCTACCTGCTATCTGCTGTGCACAGTACATACAATAAAAATATGAGACAAGCATATTATGTGCTCTTTAGCCCCTTAGCCTCTCTGTGGGTGGTCTTTTTTATACTTTTGCCTGCCAGCAACCGCTGCTCTCCTGAATAGAGGACTTCACCTTGGCTATGCCAAAAGGACTTCCTGCCACCCATATAGAGGTCTTATACCCCGCTTTATAGAGGACTTTTCAAGTGCCCAACAGATAACAAGCAACAACTGAACATCAGAGAACAGTATTTATTTAAGTATATGCGGTGCAGAACATTAATGTTTTTAGCTTAGAGTTTGGGAAGTGGTTAGAGTTTGGGCATTTCTAATATCTTCTGGGAGTTTGTTCCAGCTGTGAGTAGCATAGTAACAGAAAGCTGCCTCTCCATGTTTTGTTTTAATTCTAGGAATGGTTAATAAGCTGGCATCAGATGACCTTAGGGCTTTGTGGGGCTCGTATGGCAAAAGCAGATCAGAGACATATGAAGGCCCTAGCCCATTTGAAGTTAATTCTCTGATTGATCAGGAGCCAGTGCAAAGACCTAAGAATTGGCGTTATATGATCAAATTTCCTTGTTTTTGTTAACACTCTAGCAGCAGCATTTTGAATAAATTGCAGTTGGCAAATCACTTTTTTTGACAAGCCTGTAAATAAGCCATTACAATAATCCAATTTGCTGGAGATAAAGGCATGAATAAGCTTTTCTAGGTCCCTGATTAATTTTCATAAAGTCCCTGATTTTTGCTATGTTTTTAGGCAGTAGTAAGCTGATTTTGTTATTGAATTGATATGGGTATTGAAATTTAATTCTGAGTACAAGATTTCTAACCTGGGTTTTAGTCTTAAGGGACAGGGAATCAAGGTGAGCACTTACTCTCAGTCTTTTATCGTAAGTTCCGAAAACAATGATCTCAGTTTTATTCTTGTTTAGCTGCAGAAAATGTTGGCACATTCCAGATGTTAATATGTTCAATGCATTGACAGAGCGAGTCAATTGGAGCATAATCATTTGGTGAGAGCGCTATGTAAATTTGGGTGTCGGCTGCATAGCTGTGGTACACAATATTATTTTTTTGGAAGATTTGTTGTAGTGGGAGCATGTACAGATTGAATAATAGAGGCCCAAGGATTGATGACCACAAGTCATTGTAAGTAAAGTAAAATTAGTAAACAGAAGTAAAATTGCCAATGGTGACAAAATACTTTCTGTTTGCTAGATAGGTCTTAAACCAATTTAGGGCGGTGAAAGTCCAACCCAATTTTCTAGTCTGTCAAGTAGAATTTTATGATCTACAGTGTCAAATGCAGCGCAAAGATCTAATAACACTAAGACTGTGATTTTACCAGAGTCAGTATTTTTAAAAATGTCATTAAGGACCTTGATAAGGGCAGTCTCGGTACTGTGATGGGGGCGAAATCCAGATTCAAATTTGTCAAGGTAGCCATTAGAAATTTAAAAGTTACTAAGTTGCAGATTAAAAACTTTTTCAATAACTTTGCCTATAAAAGGTAAGTTAGATATAGATCTGTAATTATTTAAAACAGACATATCTAGGCTGCTCTTTTTAATAGAGGCTTAATTACCACAGTAATTAGAGGCCCCTTGAGTTTATATACCAACATGTGCATTAAATGCACTTTAAAAACCATAAGGATATTACAGTATTATTAGAAACTTGACTATGTCAAATATAGTAATACTACAGTGAATTTTCTCATAACAGATATTGACATCATGCCTTATATATCAATGTTAAAATAATTTTTTAAAATAGGGCTTCATGCAGGAGGTGCTAATACATGCATGCTGAATGATAAGCAATAGATTCATGCAGATCGCCAACCAATCATACCAAAGTAATTAATACGTTTTTTTAATGACAGGGTACCGTGAACCTTGATGTTGTCATTGCAATGAAATAACAAGCAGGCCTGCGAAATAAGAATTAGGCCAGTAACTTTAAAATGAATTGTAACTCCATTCGTCATAACACGATGTTCTACAATATATTCTCAGTCACCACAAACTGGCCCTTCTTCCTCAGACATGCAAACATGCGCATAGTACACAATAGATGGATCACCAGTGAACACTGTCTTAGATCATCACGCTTTGTGCCATAGCATCCCACCGAAAGCTGAACATTTCTCTGATGGTTGACACCGCTCCTAAGAAACCTGCGAGTTCCTGTTCAAATCAAAGTTGTATTAAGAAACTAGGGAGTGAAATATTATGCACCACTATGATTAGGATATTAGACCCATTTATTTACCAAAAAAGTATATTTAAAAGGAAGAAAATATAAATTGTGTTGAATAATTTGTTTCAATATCTATAGGTTTCACATTTTTATGCATTTCAATCGATTGATTCATATATATTTTAATATAAACGTAATAATTTTTTTGGAGGTTGCTTACGAATAGAATGATTATATCATGTCAAATCCTCCAATAGTCCAACTTGATCCAACTTAATTCTCCTTATATTTAATTTCTTGATAAACTAATTAATCTTATTACAGTAAAGTTGTCCAGTTAGGTACTATTTTCAGAACCTCATATACAGTATGTGCCAATGTTATGGTATCGACTGTTGAAATGACTGACTTCTTTGTTACAGTAATGTTTTTTTTTTGACTGCCACACACATATTGCACTCTTCATATATTTTACTCTAGAAATATTTCAGAAAAGTATATTTCCATGTATTGCCTACAAAAGGACAAAACCAAAAATTATGCAAGGCCTCTCTGTCCTTGTATTTGACTGCTGGACTCCCCTCACCCCCAATGCCAAAACTTTAAGCTTATGTCGTGGACACCATTTCAATGACTGTTAATTATATTTTACAGCTTAAAGGTCAATTTAAGCAAATAGCATAGCAAATGTAAGAAACTTTCTAGACTTGCTAGCACACACATAACTAGGTATCAGAGTTAGATAAGCTAACCTAGCTATAATTAGATATAATTGTGATAACATTACATAGCTAACTAGCTACCTTCATTGGAAGCACTATGCTGAAAATAAACATTCAGGACAAGCATAGTGTGACCAGTCACAGCACCCAGAGTTATAACATGATATAAGCACGACATTTCCCCCTAAAACACACACAGACATATATATATATTACATTTATATATTTGGCTTGCCATCAAAATGAAAAAGTAAGGAATACATTTTTTTTTTTCAGATTTCTTGTTTGAATGCATTTATTTCACTGCAAACCAATTACAATGAGAAGCGTGCCGGACATTGACCAGGAGTTGCACAAGTTGCTGCACAGTGATGGTTGGCACGGTCACTAGCGGGCTAGCCGGCGGCGGCGGCGGGGGCGGGGGTAGGCAACAGACTGTTCAGCAGAAAGGGCAGCAGCAGGTTAAAGAAGCCGTTGTTGGAGTTGGAGTTGGACTGACCATAATATGGGTTGAAGGGAAAACGCCCATAGCCCTGAATGAAAAGGAAGAAAAAAAGTCACACAAACTGGGGTGGGGGACAACAACAACAACCGTTCCTCTCCCTTTTTGCAAAGCTGCATGCCAAATATAGATTGCCTGCTTGGATTTCACACAGACATCTATCTCCTATAACCCTTTGTGATTCCATTTATGGTATAGCGTAGTTCTTAGTTTGAGAATAAAAACCTCTCTAACCATGGTGTTCATAAAAAAAACTATTGTTTTTAATAGTCCCAGTAAATCTAGTGTCAATTATGTAATGTAGGAACCCTTGTTTCAATAGATAGCACTGAACACAGGCCTATGCTTAAATCACATACTATTTCTGTCTCAAGAACTCTGGTTGCATAGAAAGCAAATTGCATGCTGTGGTGTACATGAGATATTGTACCTGCTGTAACAAAAGCAAAATGTACAAGTAAAATCTCTTTTTTTCATAGTGTGTGCTATTCCTTTTTGCCCCCTGTTATATTCCTCAATTTAAAAACAGATTGCATTAATTCAGCTGACCTCAAAGCTGGATGAACGTTCACTTCTCTCAAGCTCATCAGAGGCCTTTGGAGATAAACACAGTTATTTAATTAACATCAAGTTCTTTTTCATGCATTTTTTGTCTGTGAATTATTAGGGAATATAAATGAGTGTAGAGTATTATCCAAGGCTGTACACTTACATTGTCAGTCACAGGAAGCATTGAACACAGTCCAATTAGTCCGATAAAACACATTGCTAAGGTTATACGATGCATGGTGGACTCTGGCTCTTCCTGAAAATAAAAAAAAGTAAAGTCATCCATTTCCATGATTTCAATTGTGGATGAATTTATAATAATTGATTTATAGTCAATAGTTAACTATACATCTTGAAAACTTGACAGTACAAAGCAATGGAATTATTAACAATGCATAAGGTTGTGAAATTACTAATAACTAAGTAATTGAACGCAATTCTGAGTTGCTGCTTCACACAAGACTGCCTGTTTTCTAACACCATGTAGGAATTGACTAAAAAGACTTCAGGTAAGCAAGCTTGTCATGCATGAAGTTGTAACAGCACCATATCTCCATAGAAGAAGATGTGGTCTGAGCAACGTAAACCCAGTATAACTGCTGAGCAACAACATGGTTTTCTCCAAATTAATGAGGAGACATGTACCATATAACGGCCTCTGTACAAGTAAATACATTATGATTCCTTTCAAAACTTTTTTTAAAAATAAAAAATAAAGAAGAAATAGACAAAATGATAATTTGCTTAAATGCGCTAGCCTATACAAATACATATTTCAGTTGACTGACTAGACCTGATCAATTTTAAAACAGGAAACATTTGTGCTTGCATTTTTCATGTATTCAAAGCTAAAAAAAAATTAATAAGTTGAATAAGCCTGTGTGCAATGGAATTTTAAAATTTTATTTAAATGTAATATTTCCTTATATTATAATTGTCATTATACTGCAGTTTTCCAGAATTGTCTTACCTTAGTGGAGGAAATCAAATGAGCAAACCGTTTCAAAGCAACATATATTGACTGCTGAATTTATCTTAATTTTATTCAGCAAAGTGATTTATAAAGCTTTTCTCAGTCAGCCATCAACCAATCAGCTCCCATAAATCATGCATAATGCATAGGATTTTGCCAAAAGAAAGAAAAACTTCACTTCATTTACCACAAGATTAAGCATTTGTTCATTTCTGCCAAGACACAATGTGAAAACAAATGACACAAATTACATATATGTGTACTATGATAGAGAACAATAACAAAAATGCCACTGAAATACTGACATCACTACCAAGTGGTTTCTGCATCATCAATGCTATGGAGCAAGAACAAAAACAAGTGAAAAAAATAAAACAAGAATGTGGCAAACCCAGAAGAAAATGGCATGTGTTCATTATTTTTTTCATGGATCCTGCCAAATAGGACCTCAAAGCTTTATATATATATCTCAGGTTATTGGTGTCCCAGTTTGTTTGGGAGCATTCAGATTACACCTCATGATCTACAGGGGAAACATACTCTGTGTTTATAATGAAATTGCAAGCTGTATAATATGCTCCCTATATAAGTAAGTACATGAAACACATTTTGACAATTGACAATTATCACTCATGAAATTTCAGTCATATGTTTTGCTGTACTGTATATCCTATATCTCTGTCATTGTTGAACTTGTTTCTAAACCCCTGTAGAATGTGTGGCAATAAACCACTAAACCTGAATGACCCAGTGCCATCATAATCCAGTAGGTTGGATATAGTAGGTAAATGTTTATTTGAATGTATTGGAATGTGTAGAAATGTGGCATCTTAGCCAAAAAGAACAACAGAGTCCCATAATTGTAATGAGAAGAATTTAAAGACCTTGAGTTTATATGCCAACATGTGCAATAAACACACTTTAAAAACTTTAATGATATTACAGTATCATTAGAGACTTGAATTTTGTCAAATATACTAATACTACAGTGAATTTGCTAATAACTGACATAAATAAATATCATGCCTTAGATATGAATGTTAAAATAATTACTATAGCTTTTATAAACTAAATAAAAATATATAGGACTTCATGCAGTAGGTGCTGACACATGCATGCTGAATGATAAGCAATACATTTATACAGATTGCCAACTAATCACATAGAATTAATTAATCTTAAGTATTTTAATGACAGCGTACCGTGAATCTTGATCAGTGACATAGCCACAGTGGGCCAGGGTGGGCCACAGCCCACCCAAATAGTTTCCTTGCCCACCCATTTATCTTGAACCACCACACCCAATTGTGAATGTAGTGGGAATCTATGTTATATACGTAACTTTTGCCAATAATCGCTGTGGTAAAAAAATATATTGATGCTCGCCAGCTATTGAAATAACGTAGACTCGCTCCACGTAAGCAAAGCATAGATTGTATAAAATGGACAAAGTCACTGTGACGTCACCCATTGCCTTCCCACGGCCTCGTAAAAACCGAATTGAGTCTCCGGAAGACTTTTTTGCCGCCTGTTTGAACAAACTGCGTCTGCTCAGTGGAGCCGAAGTGACGTTGTCAGGAGCAAGGTCAACCGGACATGGCCCGGGCACAGCATGATGACAGGAGTGGAGAAGCTCATAACCTGACCAAACCCACCATTTTGCTAAATTTACTTGCGGTAAACTTCCTTAAGTTGCTCATGTTTTATAATATATTATATATTTTCAACGTCGATTTTACTGTGTCATTTATTCAAATTGTATGTGTGGTATTCGTCACATAATTAACGTTCATTCAGTTATCTCCAATTAATATTCAGCTAACAACAGCTAATTTGATTAGCTAGATAGCGTACCAGCTGAGCTCTGTAGCCAGGCTTGACGCACTGCATAAATCCACATACGGACGACCATAGGGTAACGCTATTGTTATCAACTATATTGACCGTCAATCAATCACATATGTTATTTTGACAAGACTTTTATTATAAATATCCCCAGTGCCGCTACAAAGCTAGCACGCTGTCCCCATAGTCTTAATTGAGCAAACCACCACTCTCTTTTTAGCTAACCGCTAATAAACTCAACTGTGACAGAGCAGATGTCACAATGAAATTAAGAACATTATCTAAGCATTCAGAATGTATTAGTAAAAACATCTGTTAAGATTCCAGGCAATAGGAGAAATGGTGAGGAGTGCCACTCTTCTGAACCTCATGTTTAAATATCTGGAGGATGTTTATTATTTGAAGACTTTTATGTTGCTTTTGTATTACTGAAAAACTGTTATCTTATTTAGAATTGGGGTTAGTGTGGTGGCTCATGCTCTCAGAGGTTTAGAGTCAATGGTGTTCTGTGATAAGCAGTTCTCTACTGGGTCCACTTCAGGGTTGTATCATCTCCCCACTACTCTACATCACAGGGACAGAGAGGTGAGGAAATGAGAGGACCGGAGGGACGGGGAGATGAGGGAAATGAGGGAGAGGGAGGTGAGGGAAAGAGAGGAGAGGAGGGACAGGAGGTTGAGGGAGAGGAACGATGGCCAGAAGGCCTGGGAAGAGAGGCATGCAAGGGAGGCAGCTGGGCGGGAGGAGTGTTTTTTTAGTTTAATGGACTATTTAGTTAAGCAGTAATTGTTTGCTTTATTTTTGTTTTTATTGATTGATTTGTATTATTCGTTCATTAATTTATTCTTAAAAATTAACAATCTGAATGCTGCCTGAGGCTATAATTTCTGTACACCTTCATCTTAATAAATAATTTCTGAAAACAAAGTTCCAATGTCACATAATTATTTCATCTGTTTGTTACCGTGCTTTTTAACATACATTATCATAAAATCTGATAAATATAGTTGTATTGATATTTATACTATTATTATACATTCATGGTATCGCTAATGTGCTGGTACCAATTGTGAATGATTAACGTTGGCTAGTTAACACTAGCTAACTTAATGCCCTGCTATAATGTTAGCTAGTTGCTAACATGAGGTAGCATTGAAGTTTGCTAGAATAGTGAACATTTTTGCTTATGTTAGATAAGCTAGGTTAGTTAATTTCACTGTCCGAAAATGTATCGGTTTGCTCCATTTGCTCATAAATGTTTGTGTATTTGTATGTTATGTTATAGCTAGCAAATTCACGCCCACTAAACTAACGGTCCAGAGGAAAGAAACTTTTGCTTAGCCTAGGTTCCAGAAGTAAGGTTAGGCCTACATTTCCTATTAATTTTCTCCGTAACGCAAGACATTTCAGAAAATCCCTAGCTAGCATTAGATAAAAAGTTTTAAAACTTGAACCGAACCATTCAGCTACGATATGAATCGTGACATTATAAAAATGGATTCAGGGAAAACGGAAAATATAGCTAACGCTCCAAGACTGTTAATGGTTTTTAAAAGGTTGGAACTACGTGTCCCATAAAGCATTGCGAATGATGTAAGCGTAGCACAAAATGCGAGATGTAGGCCTACGTTAACGTTACCCGACATCTTCAGATATTTCTCAAATGAATTTAAGCGAACGTTATGTTACCTATAATTCAAGTTACAAATGTGTCTACCTAATGTTAACTCATTCAACACACTATGCAAGCTTGAATTAAGATGGCTAATGTCGTGATTTAACATGAGGTAAGCTACAACCCAAATCCACTCTGCTCCCAACGGCCGAGGCTGTAAACCTTTTGTGGTCACTGCCTCACCACCTACAGCATCATTGCATTCAAATGCTGAATCTCAAATAAGGACATTGCTGAGACCTTCAACGACTGTGGCAAGACAAAGTAGGCTAACGTTAGCATGCAAACAATGCCGTCAAGCTATTTTTTACTTGCTCCATCAGGCGCACTCCAGGATAATGTCCGTTTTCAGACACGTTAAAAATATGGCGCCTGGAAAAGGTACATCTAACTTGATTTTTATTATAGTTTTAGGGCTAGAAAATACAAAATATCTGTTTTCCCTCAACCAAAGCTTTTTTTTAAACATTTGAGACATGGATCCATTTTGACAACAAAACAAAAATAGAACTATTAAGGTATACGTTTAAATCTATCGACCAGTGGCGCTCAATTCTGTAGCCATGAGATGTTTAGAACAGTTTAAATCTGGCCTTCATAATTATGTTTTTGTTTCGCTGTCAAAATAGGCCCATGTCTCAAATATTTAAATATAGCTTTGATTGAGGAAATAAACGCATATTGTATTTTTTAGACTAAAAACTAGAATACAAATCAAGTTCTTGCCTAACGTTAAGGAGGCTACCTTTTCCTGGCTCTCCTAATGGACCAGGTAGAAAAACAGCTTGGTGGCGGCATTGTTTGAATGCTAATTTAGGCTACTTTTGCTACGTCCAAATATTTTTCACTCCTCAGATGCTTTCCTCCACTAGTTTCCTACCCGGAAGTAGCTATACTACTATATCAATCCTACTGGATTACGATGGGACTGGGTAATTCAGGTTTAGTGGTCTATTGCCACACATTCAGGGGTTTTTAAACATTCTACTGGGGTTTAGAAACAACAAGGTAGGATATACAGCAAAACATATTGCTGAATTTCCATGAGTGATCCATTGTCAAAATGTGTTTCATGTACTTACTTATATAGGGAGCATATTATACAGCTTGCAATTTCATTATAAACACAGAGTAGGTTTCCCCTGTAGATCATGAGGTGTAAGCTGAATGCTCCCAAAAAAACTGGGACACCAATAACCTGAGATATATATATAAAGCTTTGAGGTCCTATTTGGCAGGATCCATGAAGAAAATAATGAACACATGCCATTTTCTTCTGAGTTTGCCACATTCTTGTTTTATTTTTTTCACTTGTTTTTGTTCTTGCTCCATAGCATTGATGATGCAGAAACCACTTGGTAGTGATGTCAGTATTTCAGTGGCATTTTGGTTATTGTTCTATATCATAGTACACATATATGTAATTTGTGTCATTTGTTTTCACATTGTGTCTTGGCAGAAATGAACAAATGCTTAATCTTGTGGTAAATGAAGTAAAGTATTTCTTTCTTTTGGCAAAATCCTATGCATTATGCATGATTTATGGGAGCTGATTGGTTGATGGCTGACTGAGAAAGGCTTTATAAATCACTTTGCTGAATGAAATTAAGATAAGTTCAGCCGTCAATATATTTTGCATTGAAACGGTTTGCTCCTTTGATTTTCTCCACTAAGGTAAGACAATTCTGGAAAAATACAGTGTAATGACAGTTATAATATTAGGAAATATTAAATAAAAAAATGCCATTGCACACAGGCTTATTCAACTTATTCAAAACGTATTCAAGTTTTTTTTACCTTTAAAAAATTTTAAATGCAAGAACAAATGTTTCCCGTTTTAAAATTAATCAGGCCTTGTCTATCAACTGAAATATTTATTTAGCTCGCTAATTTAAGCAAATCATAATCTTTCTTCTTTTTCTTTTGAGAATTGTCAGACTATTCTCCACATATTCCCTTAAAATAGCACATTCTAATTTAGATAAGTTTAGAAAATAATCATAATGTATTTACTTGTACAGAGGCAGTTTTATGGTACATGTCTCCTCATTCATTTGGAGAAAACCATGTTGTTGCTCAGCAGTTATACTGGGTTTACGTTGCTCAGACCACATCTTCTTCTATGGAAATATGGTGCTGTTATAACTTCATGCATGACAAGCTTGCTTACCTGAAGTCTCCTTAGTCAATTCCTACATGGTGTTAGAAAACAGGCAGTCTTGTGAGAAGCAGCAACTCAGAATTGTGTGCATTTACCAGATATTAGCTATTAGTAATTTCACAACCTTATGCATTGTTAATAATTCCCTAGCATAATACTGTCAGCTGCGAGTGCTGAGTGCTGATTGGTCGATCATCAACTGATAGGTTATTTATAAAGCATTTGCTCTGAATTTCACCTTCTCAGAAATTTTATTTATTTGGTAAGATTTAGGAAAATATATATATTTTTAATTATAAAGCAGAATTGTCATGCATATCTATTGTATTTCAGTAAGTATTCAAGATCTATAACTATATTCAAGTATAGTTAACTATTGACTATAAATGCATTATTCTAATTGCATCCACAATTAAAATCATGCAAATGTATGACTTTACTTTTTTTTATTTTCAGGAAGAGCCAGAGTCCACCATGCGTCGTATAACCTTAGCAATGTGTTTTATCGGATTAATTGGACTGTGTTCTACGCTTCCTGTGACTGACAATGTAAGTGTACAGCCTTGGATATTACTGTACACTAATTTATATTCCCTAATAATTCACAGACAAAAAATGCATGAAAAAGAACCTGATGTTAATTAAATAACTGTGTTTATCTCCAAAGGCCTCTAAGGAGCTTGAGAGAAGTGAACGTTCATCCAGCTTTGAGGTCAGCTAATTGAATGAATGAATGAATGAATGCAATATGTTTTTAAATTGAGGAATTTAACAGGGGGAAAAATGAATAGCATACACTATGAAAAAAAGAGATTTAACTTATTTGGACAGCAGGTACAATATCTCAGCATGCAATGTGATTTCTATGCAACCCGAGTTCATGAGACAGAAATGGTATGTGATTTAAACATAGGCCTGTGTTTAGTTTCTATTGAAACACAGGAAGTTTCCTACATTACACAATTGACACTAGATTTACTGGGACTATTAAAAACAATGGTCTTTTTCATCTTGAATTTTGACAAAAGAAGTATGAAGCACAGCATGGTTAGAGGCTCAAACTAAGAACTACGCTATACCATGAATGGAATCACTAAAGGGATAGTACATAGATGTCTGTGTGAAATCCAAGCAGGCAATCTATATTTGGCATGTTGCTTTGCAAAAAGGGAGAGGAACGGTTGTTGTTGCACCCCCCACCCCAGTTTGTGTGACTTTCTTCCTTTTCATTCAGGGCTATGGGCGTTTTCCCGTAAACCCATATTATGGTCAGTCCAACTCCAACTCCAACAACGGCCTCTTTAACCTGCTGCTGCCCTTGCTGCTGATCAGTCTGTTGCCTACCCCCGCCCCCGCCGCCGCCGCCGCCGGCTAGCCCGCTAGTGACCGTCCCAACCATCACTGTACAGAGAGTGGAAAATGTTTTTTTCTTCTGCTCAATGTCCAGTGCACACTTCTCATTGTAATTTTTTTTGCAATTAAATAAATGTGTGCAAACAAATCAGAATCTTTTTTTTTTATTCTTTATTTTTTAATTTTGATGGCATGCCTAAATGTACTTTTTAAGGAGAGGTACCACCCATGTATAGGGAAAATTATCTTTATCCTATCATGTGAAATTTTACCAATATACACATAAATATAAGACATTTTTGTATTATGACTTTTGATTCTCAAATTATGTACTATATAGTAAAAAAAATATCCAAATGTATGCTTTAACCAAATCACGTTTCTGTGCCGGTTGATAATTTTAGAGTACGTTTCTTTATTTTATTGTGATAAGTAACTTTAACAAAGTAACTTTTCATTGTGATAAGTACAGAGCCTTTTTTTTTTTTTTTTTGGCATTTTTGCTTTATTAGACAGGACAGTGTAGATTGACAGGAAAGGCAGGAGAGAGGGGATGACCCGCAGCAATGGGTCCAGGCTGGATTCGAACCCAGGCCGCTTTGTTAAAAACGTAGCCTTAATGGTATGCGTGCTACCAGGTGAGCCACCAGCTAGTTTTTTTTGCCTGTTTTAACAGCTAAAATACCTCATAAAATTGAAATAAAAAATAAAAAAGATAAAAGCCTCTCTACGTTACCGGCTATTTCATGAAGGAAGATGTGTGTGAAATGTCATACCTGTGCCTTCTACCAAATTTCAGAAAACGTGTTTGGCGTATGGGTAATATGTCATTTTGAGAAAATTACCATTAAAGATTTGCAACTGAGAAAATGTGTTTACCGACAAAAGTGACAAGTTATTTGTATTTAGCTCTCCGGCATCATGACGGTATAGGAATTAGTAGGAGCTATACGCTCCAGAAAACAAGCTTTCCAACCATATCCCACTCAATCAATTCAGTCTTAAAATCACACAGGCATAATAGGTACCATGAAATATGCCAACAGAACTAACTTTATGCATTGTGTACTTAGCGAAGGTGGTATATAATCATCTAAATGAACTATTTATGATCATTATTGACCATTATTTTGTACAATTTATGAAACTAGAGTAATCATAAAAGCAAAATATCAAAATTGATAAATGCAATGAAAATAAAATGAAATTCCAGGTGGTGTCTCCCCTTAAAAAATATGTGTTTTAGGGATATTTGAAATATTGTTCTTATGATCATGTTCAATCTCGGGGTGCTGTGCTTATATTTCTAGCCTGGTCACACTGTGCTTTTGCTGAATGTTTATTTTCAGCATAGTGCTGCCAATGGAGGTAGCTAGTTAGCTACTGTATAATGTTATCACAACATGTGATATTTAATTAATAGCTAGGTTAGCTTATCTAACTCTGATACAGTTATGTGTGCCAGCAAGTGTCTTGCATTGTCTATGCTATTTGCTTAAATTGACCATGAAGCTGTGAAACATAGTTAACAATTATTAAAATGGTGTCTACAGCATCAGCTTGAGGTTTTGGCATTGGGAGTGAGGGGAGTGCAACAGTCACTTACAAGGACAGAAAGGCTATACTTCCTTTTTGGTTTTGTCCTTTTGCAGGCAATACATATAAATATATTTTCTAGAAATAAGAGTAAAATATATGAAGACTGCAATGTGTGTGCGTGGCAGTAAAACAAAAAAAACATTAATATAACAAAGAAGTCAGTATTTCAACAGTCAATACCACAATATTGGTACATACATGTAGATAAGGTTCTGATAATAGGACCACTGGACAACATTGACATAAGATAAATTAGGTTATCAAGGAATGAAAGATCAGGATTATTAAGCTGCAGTATTGGAGGGTTTGTGGTGATATAATCATTCTATTAAAAAAAAAATGTATTATGTTTATATTAAAATATATATGAATCAATCGATTGAAATACATAAAAATGTGAAACCTATAGATATTAGAACTAATTAACAAAAATATTTTATTTTATATTTTATTCCTTTTACATATGCTTTTATTTGCATAATATTTCACTCCCTAGTTTCTTAATACAACTTTGATTTGAACAGGAACTCAGAGGTTTTCCAGGAGTTGTGTCAACCATCAGAGAAATGTTCAGCTTTAGGTGGAATGCTATGGCACAAAGCGTGATGATCCAGGACATTGTTCACTGGTGATGGAAGTATCTCTGCTTTTCAGCTTGTGTACTATGGGCATGTTTGCATGTCTGAGGAAGAAGGGCCAGTTTGTGCCGACTGAGAATGTTTTGTTGAACATCGTGTTATGACGAGTTACAATTCATTTTAAAGTTACTGGCCTAATTCTTATTTTGCAGGCCTGCTTGTTATTTCATTGCAATGAAAACATCAGGGTTCTCAGTACCCTGTCATTAAAAGACTGATTAATCACTTTGGTGTGATTGGTTGGCCATCTGCATAAATCTATTGCTTATCATTCAGCATACATGTGTCAGCACCTCCTGCATGAAGTCCTATTTTATTTAATTTATAAAAGATATAGTAATGCTTTAAACATTGATATCTAAGGCATGATTTTGTCAATGTCAGTTATTAGCAAATTCACTGTAGAATTAGTATATTTGACAATAAAGTTTCTAATATTACTGTAATATCATTAAGGTTTTTAAAGTGTGTTTAATGCAGATGTTGGCATATACAGTCAAGACGGAAGGTCTGCACACCCCTTTCACCTTCTCCAAGTTTTGACATTACAGACTTATACTACAATAGATTGAGTTCATTTTTTGCCTCAAACATCTACACACAATAGCCAATAATGACAAAGTGAAAACAGGTTTTTAGAAAATATGCTATTTTATTTTTTTTTAGGTTATTTAGGGGTTACATACACACCCTTAGCCTAATACTTGGTTGCTGCACCTTTGGCAGTGATTACAGCTTCAAGGCGTCTTGGGAAAGAAGCTACGAGCTTGGCACACTTGTTTCTGGACATTTTTTACCCATTCCTCTTGGTATATCTTTGCAAGCTTTGTCAGGTTGGATGGGGAGGGTCGGTACACAGCCATTTTCAGCTCTTTCCACAGATGTTCAATTGGATTCAGGTCTGGGCTCTGGCTGGGCCACTCAAGGACATGCACAGACTTTCTCTGAAGCCACTCCTTTTTCTCTTGGCTGTGTGCTTCGGGTCGGTGTCATGTTGAAAGGTAAACCTTCACCCTAGTCTGAGGACCAGAGCGCTCTGGAGCAGGTTTTCTTCAAGGATCTCGGTGTACTTAGCTGCATTCATCTTTCCCTCTATCAGGACTAGTCGCCCCATTCCCACTGCTGAAAAACATCCCCACATCATGATGCTGCCACCGCCATGCTTCACTGTAGAGATTATATTAGCCAGGTGATGAGCGGTGCCTGGTTTCCTCCAGACGTGACGCTTGGGATTCAGACCAAAAAGTTCAATTTTGGTTTCATCAGACCAGAGAATCTTGATTCTCATGGGTTGAGAGTCCTCTAGGTGCCTTTTGACAAACTCCAAGCGGGCTGTGATGTGCCTTCTTTTACTAAGGAGGGGCTTCCGTCTGGCCACTCTACCATAAAGGCCCGATTGGTGGAGTGTTGCCTGGATGGTTGATCCAGGTTGATCCAGGTTCTCCCATCTCCACAAGGATACCCTGGAGCTCTGTCAGAGTGACCCTCGGGTTCCTGCTCACCTCCCTGGCTAAGGCCCGTCTTCCCCGATTGCTCAGTTTGGCCGGGCGGCCAGGTCTAGGAAGATTCTTGGTGGTTCCAAACTTCTTCCATTTACGAATGATGGTGGCCACTGTGCTCTTTGGGACCTGTAAAGCTGCAGAGATTTTTTCGTACCCTTCTCCAGATCTATGCCTTGACACAATCCTGTTTCTGAGGTCTGCAGATAATTCCTTTGACCCCATGGCTTGGTGTTTGCTCTGACATGCACTGTCAACTGTGGAACCTTATATAGGCAGGTGTTGGCAATCCCCAATCATGTCCAATTAATTGAATTTATCACAGGTGGACTCCAATTAAGTTGTAGAAACATCTCAAGCAGTATCAGTGGAAACAAAATGCACCTCAGCTCACTTTTGGGTGTCATATCAAAGGGTGTGCACACTTGTGTACATATGATATTTTACATTAAAATTTTTACTAAATTAGCACAAATGTCTAAAAACCTGTTTTCACTTTGTCATTATGGGCTATTTTGTGTAGGATTTTGAGACAAAAAATTAACTCAATCTGTTGGAGAATATGTCTGTAACATAATAGAACGTGGAGAAGGTGAAAGGGGTGTGCAGACTTTCCGGCTTGACTGTAAACTCAAGGGGCCTCAGTCATGAAAGGTTCCTAAATATGCATGTACATTTATGTACAAAACTAATTAGTATGAAAAATCTACGACGGATTAATCAAACCGTGCGGGAAAAGCAATATTTGTTCGTATTCCATGTGCATATTCATACATGCTGATTCATCATAAATGACAAGCACGTTCACCTAGCTTTGCGATTAGCTTTGCCTTGTATGGAAGTTGTCTCTTCCATTTAAGGGTGCATACTGTCAGGGGGTAGCATACAGAACGAAGGACCAAACGAGAGGTGAGAGGTGGTTTGAAATGTCTGATTCCTGAGTGATAGAAAGAGGTAGAGTAAATTATATACACTGACACACATTGAACAATACATTTCGCATGACATATGAGCCACACAGATGTGATAGACTTTCTATTCATATATTCAAACGTATCTTCGGATGGAGCCTTGAGGTTATGTTTGTGCAGTAGAGAGATTGGGGTAAAGAATTAGGATATTTTTTAACTATATAGTACATAATTTAGGAATCTTAAAAAATCTAAAGTCATAATACAAAAATGTCTTATATTTATGTGTATATTGGTCAAATCTCATTGTGATAGGATAAAAATAAGATTAAAATAACATGGGTGGTACATTTAGGCATGCCATCAAAATTTATAAAAATAAGAATTTTTTTCTGATTTCTTGTTTGCACAGATTTATTTAATTGCAAAAAAAATACAATGAGAAGTGTGCACTGGACATTGAGCAGGCGGGGGTAGGCAACAGCCTGATCAGCAGCAAGGGCAGCAGCAGGTTAAAGAGGCCGTTGTCGGAGTTGGAGTTGGACTGACCATAATATGGGTTTAAGGGAAAACCCCCATAGCCCTGAATGAAAAGGAAGAAAAAAAGTCACACAAACAACAAGGGTTCCTCTCCCTTTTTGCAAAGCTGCATGCCAAATATAGATTGCCTGCTTGGATTTCACACAGACATCTATGTCAGTGGCGGCTGCTGACCTGAAAATTGAGGAGGTAGAAAACTTCCCCTTAAACTGATTATTGGTCTCAATCATTTCCCAATCATTTTCCTTGATTAACAATAGGCTACAGCGTTTAATTCACTAATTACTCAATACCATCAAATGTAGCCAGCTCCTTAGGCTATTAGGCAAGTAATTCAATTATTTTAATTTGCGTCGCAAAATTGTGTACATTTTAATCAACATTATAATTGTGGATACATCTGCTCTTTGTTCTCCGCACTCAAATTCCGAGAATATTCATGGATATTAAACGATCTTAAAGCTCAGCTTTTGTTCGATTATTTTGATTGCAGGTTGTGCATTTCTATTAACGTGTACTTTTCCGTTTGATCTCCCTGACATGATGTGAAGAAAGACGTTGTGTCCTCACCTGCAAATTATTGTTCAGATCGTTGGCACACTTGTTAATCAAGGGAAATGATTGGAAAATGATTGAGACCAATAATCAGTTTAAAGGGACGTTTTCTGCCTCCTCAATTTTCAGCTCAGCAGCCGCTACTGATCTATCTACTATAACCCTTTAGTGATTCCATTCATTGTATAGCGTACTTCTTAGTTTGAGACCAACCATGCTCTAACCATGCTGTGCTTCATACTTCTTTTGTAAAAATTCAAGATGAAAAAGACCATTGTTTTTAATAGTCCCAGTAAATCTAGTGTCAATTGTGTAATGTAGGAAACTTCCTGTGTTTCAATAGAAACTAAACACAGGCCTATGTTTAAATCACATACCATTTCTGTCTCAAAAACTCTGGTTGCATAGAAAGCGCATTGCATGCTGTGATGTACATGATGTACCTGCTGTCAAGTTGATAGACTAGGCCTGATTAATTTTAAAACATTTGTTCTTGCATTTTTAATTTATTTAAAGGTAAAACAAACTTGAATAAGTTGAATAAGCCTGTGTGCAATGGCATTCTTTTATTTTATAACTTTTCCAGAATAGTCTTACCTTAGTGGAGAAAATCAAAGGAGCAAACCGTTTCAATGGAAAATATATTGACGGCTGAACTTATCTTAATTTCATTCAGCAAAATGATTTATAAAGCCTTTCTCAGTCAACCAATCAGCTTCCATAAATCATACATAATGCATAGGATTTTGCCAAAAGAAAGAAATACTTTACTTCATTTACCACAAGATTAAGCATTTTTTTCATTTCTGCAAGAAACAATGTGAAAAGAATTACACAAATTACATATATGTGTACTATGATATAGAACAATAACCAAAATGCCACTGAAATACTGACATCACTACCAAGTGGTTTCTGCATCATCAATGCTATGGAGAAAGAACAAAAACAAGTGAAAAAAATAAAACAAGAATGTGGCAAACCCAGAAGAAAATGGCATGTGTTCATTATTTTCTTCATGGATCCTGCCAAATAGGACCTCAAAGCTTTATATATATATATATCTCAGGTTATTGGTGTCCCAGTCTTTTTGGGAGCATTCAGATTACACCTTGTGATCTACAGGGGAAACCTTCTCTGTGTTTATAATGAAATTGCAAGCTGTATAATATGCTCTCTATATAAGTAAGTAAATGTAACACATTTTGACAATTGATCACTCATGGAATTTCAGTAATATGTTTTGCTGTATATCCTACCTCTGTCATTGTTGTTTCTAAACCCCCAGTGGAATGTTTAAAATCCCCTGAATGTGTGGCAATAGACCACTAATCCTGAATTACCCAGTGCCATGGTAATCCAGTAGGATGGATATAGTAGGTACAAGTAAACATTTAAAATATCCCTCAAAAACCTCACAATAGCATAACATTTTTATTTTATTAGCTACCATAGAGTATTGTGAATGTATTGGAATGTGTACAAATTCACTATCTTAACCAAAGAAGAGAACAAAGTCCCATAATCGTAATGTGAATAATAAAGTTTGAGTTACTATGCCATGTGCATTAAACACACTTTAAAAACTTTAAAAAGTTTTCTCTCAGGTCTTTTACTGACAGTGTATCGTGCAGAGGAGGCTAGTCCATAGAGGCAGAAGAGGTTGCTCCTCCTCTATTTCTGAGAGGCATGTTGGGAGATCAAAATATAAAAAAGAGCAATTGGTTGAAATGAACCATTACCAAATCTCAGTATCATTTATAAAATAATTCTTCTCTCATCTTTGGATTAAAATGCTTCAACAGCGACACCTGCAGGGCAGGCAAGAGGGGAAAGGGCAGTCTGAGTGAAGTGGTGGTGGGTGTGGGGGGCAGAGGAGGACAGGGCAGTTTGTGTGAAGTGGTGGTGGGTGTGGGGCAGTCTGTGTGAAATGGTGGTGGGTGTGGGGGCAGAGGAGGACGTGCACCTGCTGTCCTCCTTAGGGCGGGATCTCTTATATCAATTTAACGTACTTAATTTTTGTTCATGCTAATCTGTTTCTGGCCAAAGCATGTAAAATGATGCTCCAGCGGAGGACGTCGTTGGACTGACAGGCTTCTAGTGACACATTACGCACACACGAGGATCATTCCCACCCAGAGCCCGCAGTGATTAACATTAGATGTGTCTTTCCCTCTCGTTCACCTGGCCCCGTTTTTTTATTCATCCTTTGTGTTGTAATATGATATTTGTTAGGTTAGGTTATTATTAGGTTGCTAGTTGGATTATTGCTACATTTGAACATAACATAACTTGAACATAAGAAGTTTTGTGACCGAAACAAAATCTATCCAGGCGAACAAATGTCCGGTTAGGTTTTTCTCGTATATAGACCTAATCAATCCAATAACCAAAGAACTACTGTTCATAATACCCGCCCGAACCTGTCGTCTTATTTAAAACATTTTATACCCACCAGTTACAGCCTATGGCTAGCTGCCGTTTGTGGCTATGTTTTATTTTGTAAGCAAAATAAAATGTTCTAGTTTAACTAGCTGTTTAGGACCTAGCTAGTTGGAGCAGCTGGCTAGTAACGTTAGCTAGGCAATCACGGTAACTAGCTAACTTATATGGCCAGCCAGCAAGGCCATTGGGCAGCTAGTTAGGAGGATTTTAAGGAAGTTGAATAACTGTTAATTTAAAACAGCTTGCCATAAGCTATCGTTAGTGTTAAGGAACGAGTGCGCAATCTTCTTCTCCTTGCGTGTGAAGAATAAGCACAGCTTGACAGTTTTCTCTTTAGCCTTTTTAGCCTTGTTTATTGAAAACAAACAGCACCAACATTTTCGGCGCTCTCTCTGAGCTTTTCGGCTCTTACATCATTTTAGTAGAACGCGATGACGTTACGTATAAACGTCTACCGTAAAACCTTGATAGAACAATATAGCAGCATTGGCAGCTACCGTAATACAGTGAGTAAGGCGTCATAAAATAACACAACACCCCCACTCGTTCTTAGCTCACTGGGTTACCTGAAAACAAAATAACAAAACAATAAGGATTTTCCTTCCCTATCTGTTTACAATATGAACACCTTCTTTCTTTTGTACTTCTAAGTGCTAAACATGTCTTGGGCAAACCTTTTTAGTTTTACCTTGGTGACTGGCTTTGTCATAACATCAGCAACCATTTTCTCAGTTGGACAGTATTCCAAAATCACCTTCCCATAATTTACAGTTTCTCTTATGAAGTGGTACTTAATATCAATATGCTTGCACCTCTGTCGGTTAACTGGGTTTTTGGCTAGTGATATAGTACCCTGGTTGTCTTCGTACACTTTTGTTTGTGCGTATTGGCATTTATCTATGCCTCTAAGCAACTGTTGCAAGTACATACATTCCTGTATGGCTGATGCTAAGGACATATACTCCGCTTCGCTGGTGGACAGCTGGTCTTGAATGCCCTCACTGAGCTGCCGTTCGAGCCCCTGACTGGGCTCAGCCTAAAGCTCCTCTCTTTGAAGACAGCCTTCCTGCTCAATATCACCTCCGTGAGGCGTGTGAGCGAGCTGCACGCACTGTCGATACACCCTGCCTGTATGCGGCTGGGGGACAGTAGCTCATCATCAGTCTCTCTGCGTCCCAACCCCGCGTTTCGGCTTAAGATCCTTTCGCGGTCATACGACTCTCTGCCTATCATGTTGGAGCCATTTCATCCTCCTCCCCTCAAGAGGCCAGACTGCACTCATTGTGTCATGTCCGGGTCCTGCGGTCTTACATCTCCTGCACAAGTGCGGTTAGGAGGACTAATAACCTGTTTGTGGGTTATGGAGGGGCTATGCAGGGTCTTGCCCTGTCTAAACAGCGCTTAGCCCACTGGATTGTAGAGGCGATTTCCACGGCTTACAGCAGCTCTAATGTGTCCCCTCCCACAGGTATGGTAGCTCACTCCACTCGGGGCGTAGCTACCTCCTGGGCCTTACTACGTGGCGCCCCACTCGCTGACATTTGTGCAGACTCATCACTCACTTTCGCCAGGTTTTATAACTCTGTCCTTGTCAGCGGAGCAACCTTGTATGTAAATTAGTGATGATTCAGGGTTTTTATCACCTGGTGGTTATGTTATGTTCCACGCAAGTGCCCTCAAGTCGGCAAAAGAGGTACAAGCACCATATTTATGGCGTGACGTGGTTCCGCCCCGGAGTGATAGTAGTCTCCTAGCAGCTCCTCCTCTCAGCAAGGATGACCCATACCGTGGCGTGTTGACCGTATTCGTAGAACCAGGGTTACATCCGTAACCCGTACGTGCCGTCGCCTATCTGATTTCCTGGTTTTGATCTTTTGGACTGTCTTTTGGGTCTCTGAGTCTGGGGCGTTACAGTATGTACCAATGTTATGGTATCGACTGTTGAAATGATTGACTTCTTTGTTACAGTAATGTTTGTTTTTGACTGCACACACACATATTGCACTCTTCATATATTTTACTCTAGAAATATAACTAGAAAATATATTTCCATTTATTGCTTACAAAAGGACAAAACCAAAAATGATGCAAGGCCTCTCTGTCCTTGTAAGTGACTGCTGGACTCCCCTCACTCCCAATGCAAAAACTTAAAGCTTATGTTGTGGACACCATTTCAATGACTGTTGCAGCTTAATGGTCAATTTAAGCAAATGGCATAGTAAATGTAAGAACCTTGCTAGACCTGCTAGCACACATAGCTAGGTATCAGAGTTAGATAAGCGAACCAAGCTATGAATTAAATATCATTGTGATAACATTACATAGCTAACTAGCTACCTCCATTGGCAGCACTATGCTGAAAGTGAACATTCAGCCAAAGCACAGTGTGACCAGTCTAGAAATATAAGCACAGCACCCAGAGTTAGAACAAGAGCATAAGCACAATATTTCAAATATCCCTAAAACCCTAAAACAATGGCTGTACGTCATCAAGGGTCTGAGCTATCGAACGAGCCCCAAACCATCACTCTGTTGCCAGATATGGAGTAGATGTGGATGGATCACTGCAAGGGTTATTTCTCCTGATTCATTTTCCTATAGAACTCTATGGGGGAAAAAGTCAGGAGAAACAACCCTTAAAGGAATCCATCCACATCTACTCCATATCTGGTCGCAGAGTGATAGTTTGGGGCTCGTTTGATACCTTAGGCCCTTGATGACGTACAGCCATTTTGCCAGTCATGTGTTCCATCCTGTACCAGTGTAATTTACAGCTGAATCTAGTCTCACCCCCAAATTCTCATAGAGATCAGTTCAGATGCAGAGAGGTTATAGTATCGCTTGTAACAGTACCTGAAAATAAGATATCGAGAGTCTTTTGATGTTGATTGGTCACAGACTTCAGGAAGTAACAGCATGCAAAGGATATGCGACCAAATATTAAATATGATACTTTAGAAATATGTTAAAGCAAAGGGTATGAATACTTATGTAAATGAGAGATTTCAGCTTTCGATTTTTAATACATTTGCAAGTTTCTAAAAACATGTTTTCACTTTGTCATTATGGGCTATTTTGTGTAGAATTTTGAGACAAAAAATGAACTAAATCTATTGTAGAATATGTTTACATTTATATAAAAATGAAAATGAAATAGTAAGGAATAAAAAACTATTTATTTTCTGATTTATTGTTTGCATGCATTTATTTCACTGCAAAAAAAAAAAATACAATGTGAAGTGTGCCCTGGACATATTATTTAATATTGAATTGAATTGTCATGCAGATTTATTGTATATGAGCAAGTGTTCAAGATTTATAGTTAACTATTGACTATACATGCATTATTATAAATTCATCCACAATTAAAATCATGGAAAGGTATGACTTTCTCACTTTTTTCAGGAAGAACCAAAGTCCATCATGCATCGTATAACCTTAGCAATTTGTTTTATCGGACTAATTGGACTGTGTTCTACGCTTCCTGTGACTGACAATGTAAGTGTACAGCCTTGCATATTACTGTACACTAATTTATATATTATTTATTCCTTAATAATTCACACATAAAAATTAACCTGATGTTAATTAAATAACTGTGTTTATCTCCAAAGGCCTCTGATGAGCTTGAGAGAAGTGAACGTTCATCCAGCTTTGAGGTCAGCTAATTCAATGAATGAACGAACGAAAGAATGAATACTGTAAAAAATTGTTGGTGACTTCAACATAAAAAAAATAGGTCAACATTCTGCAAACAAACCGTTGAGTAAACTGAACTTCTGGACACATAGTAAAATATCAATTTCGTCAAACTTATTACTGTGTGTTAGAACTGATGTTTAGAAGTTCAGTTTACTCAACATTACATTACAGGCATTTAGCAGACGCTCTTATCCAGAGCGACTTACACAACTTCTTACATTTTTCCATTCCTATACATCTGGATATATACTGAAGAAATTCAGGCTAAGTACCTTGCTCAAGGGTACAATGACAGTGTCCTACCTGGGAATCGAACCTGCAACCTTTCGGTTACAAGTCCAGTTACTTAACCATTATACTACACTGCCACTCAAAATTTTGTTTGCAGAATGTTGACTTGTTTTTTATGTTGAAGTCGCCTACAATTTTTTACAGTGAATTAATGAATTAATAAATAATAAATCAATTGAGGAATATTTCATGGGGCAAAAAGAAATAGCACACTTTTGTGACAGCAGGTCATGTACATCACAGCATGCAATATGCTTTCTATGCAACCAGAGTTCTTGAGACAAAAATGGTATGTGATTTAAACATAGGCCTGTGTTTAGTGCAATCTATTGAAACACAGGAAGTTACCTACATTACATATTTGACACTAGATTCACTGGGACTATTAAAACAATGGTTTTTTTTATCTTGCATTTTGACACCAAAAAAAGTATGAAGCACAGCATGGTTAGAGAGGTTTTTATTCTCAAACTAAGAACTACACTACACCATAAATTGAATTACTAAAGGGATTTATAGTACATAGATGTCTGTGTGAAATCCAAGCAGGTGATTTATATTTGGCATGCAGCTTTGTAAAAAGGGAGAGGAACAGTTGTGGCCCCCCCCCCCCCCCCCCCCCCACCCCAGTTTGTGTGACTTTTTTTCTTTCTTTTCATTCAGGGCTATGGGGGTTTTCTGTTCCGTTGGCCAGTCCAACTCCAACTCCAAAATAGTTTTTTCACTTAATTATTCCAAAAACACTATATACTGTACATGTCCAATAATTGTTTTTCTTGTTGCCTGTTTTAACAGCTAAAATACCACATAAAATAAAAAAAATAAAAAAATCAAGATATCAAGAAAAGCCTCTCTACGTTACCGGCTATTTCATGAAGGAAGATGTGTGTGAAATGTCATGCCTGTACCTTCTACCAAATTTCAGAAAACGTGTTTGGCGTATGGGTAATATGTCATTTTGAGAAAATGACCGTTAAAGATTTGCAACTGAGAAAATGTGTTTACTGACAAATGTGACAAGTTATTTGTATAAAAGCTCTCCGTTATCATGACGGTATAGGAATTAGTAGGAGCTATACGCTCCAGAAAACAAGCTTTCCAACCATATCCCACTCAATCAATTCAGTCTTAAAATCACACAGGCATAATAGGTACCATGAAATAAACCAACAGAACTAACTGTATGCATTGTGTACTTAGCGAAGGTGGTATATAATCATCTAAATGAACTATTTATGATCATTATTGACCATTATTTTGTACAATTTATGAAGCTAGAGTAATCATAAAAGCAAAATATTAAAATATCTCAAAATTGATAAATGCAATGAAAATCATGAAATTCCAGGTGGTGTATCCCCTTAAAATCTGCGCGTACATTTATGTACAAAACTAATTTGTATGAAAAATGTACGCCGGATTAATCAAACCATGCGGGAAAAGCCATATTTGTTCGTATTCCGTGCGCATGTTCATACATGCTGATTCACAAATGACAAGCACGTTCACCTAGCTTTGCGATTAGCTTTGCCTTATATGGAAGTCCAAAATGGGTCAGAAAAAACTAAAGAAAGAATTATTCCGACACTGAAATCAAAGTTTTATTAGCAGATGTTCAATCAGGAAAAAATAAAAAGTTTAGTATTGTCCGTTCCGGTGTCATAAAGTACAGTAAATAGTAAAGTAGCCTACATGGTAAAGTAAAAAACTTGGCAGGATATAACAGAATCTTCCGGCACACAAACCGTTAAAGTTCAAGCCTTTCTGCATCGGACACGTGCATTGCCTCCATGTGCCAAGCACTACGGTTTTTCTCGCAGCCTGGCAATAAATAAAATAATTAATTTATTAATTTCATCATTGTGTTGGTGTATATACTATACTATAAGTCAGCCGCGTCTCACCGCAACGTATTGCAAACGAGTGCCCCGCAGAATGAAGCTGTCATGGGTCCCACCAGGCAACCAGGCCAGGACGTTGAATGATACATTTCGCATGAGATATGAGCCGCACAGATGTGATATCCCTTTCTATTCATATATGCAAACGTATCTTCGGATGGAGTCTTGAGGCTATGTTTGTGCAGTCGAGTGATTGGGGTAAAGAATTAGGATATTTTTTTACTATATAGTATACATCATTTTGGAATCTTAAAAACTCAAGAATCAAAAGTCATAATACAAAAATGTCTTATATTTATGTGTATATTGGTAAAATCTCATTGTGATAGGATAAAAATAAGATTAAAATAAAAATGTTTCCCCTATACATGGGTGGTATACCTCCCCTTAAAAAGTACATTTAGGCATGCCATCAAAATTAAAAAAATAAGGAATAATTTTTTTTTCTTCTGATTTCTTGTTTGCACAGATTTATTTAATTGCAAAAAAAATGTACAATGAGAAGTGTGCACTGGACATTGAGCAGGAGAAGAAAATTGAGCATTTTATTCTCTCTGTACAGTGATGGTTGGGACGGTCACTAGCGGGCTAGCCGGCGGCGGCGGCGGCGGGGGCGGGGGTAGGCAACAGCTTGATCAGCAGCAAGGGCAGCAGCAGGTTAAAGAGGCCGTTGTTGGAGTTGGAGTTGGACTGACCATAATATGGGTTTACGGGAAAACGCCCATAGCCCTGAATGAAAAGGAAGAAAGTCACACAAACTGGGGTGGGGGGTGCAACAACAACCGTTCCTCTCCCTTTTCGCAAAGCAACATGCCAAATATAGATTGCCTGCTTGGATTTCACACAGACATCTATGTACTATAACCCTTTAGTGATTCCATTCATGGTATAGCGTAGTTCTTAGTTTGAGACCAACCATGCTCTAACCATGCTGTGCTTCCTACTTCTTTTGTCAAAATTCAAGATGAAAAAGACCATTGTTTTTAATAGTCCCAGTAAATCTAGTGTCAATTGTGTAATGTAGGAAACTTCCTGTGTTTCAATAGAAACTAAACACAGGCCTATGTTTAAATCACATACCATTTCTGTCCCAATAACTCTAGTTGCATAGAAAGTGCATTGCATGCTGCGATGTACATGAGATATTGTACCTGCTGTCAAAAGATTTTATAAGTGAAATCTCTTTTTTTCATAGTGTATGCTATTAATTTATTCCCCCTGTTATATTCCTGAATTTAAAAACAGATTGCACTCATTCATTCATTAAATTAGCTGACCTCAAAGCTGGATGAACGTTCACTTCTCTCAAGCTCCTCAGAGGCCTTTGGAGATAAACATAGTTATTTATTTAACATCAGGTTCTTTTTCATGCATTTTTTGTCTCATGAATTAAGGAATATAAATGAATGTAAAGTATTATCCAAGGCTGTACACTTACATTGTCAGTCACAGGAAGCATTGAACACAGTCCAATTAGTCCGATAAAACACATTGCTAAGGTTAAACGATGCATGGTGGACTCTGGCTCTTCCTGAAAATAAAAAATAAATAGAAAATCATACATTTGCATGATTTCAATTGTGGATGAATTTATAATAATGCATTTATAGTCAATAGTTAACTATACATCTTGAATACTTACTCAAATACAATAAATATGCAAGACAATTCTGCTTTATAATTTTTTTTAAATAATATTTTCTTAAATCTTACTGAAGATCTTACTTAAGTCCAGACCCTCGGAGCACATGCTTTATAAATGACCTATCAGTTGATGACCGACCAATCAGCACTCAGCAGTTGACAGTACTATGCCATGGAATTATTAACAATGTGTAATGTTGTGAAATTACTATTAATGAATAGCTAAGATCTGGTAAATGCACACAATTCTGAGTTGCTGCTTCTCACAAGACTGCCTGTTTTCTAACACCATGCAGGAATAATGACTAAGACTTTGAGACTTTAGGTAAGCAAGCTTGTCATGCATGAAGTTATAACAGCACCATATCTCCATAGAAGAAGATGTGGTCTGAGCAACGTAAACCCAGTATAACAGCTGAGCAACAACATGGTTTTCTCCAAATGAATGAGGAGACATGTACCATAAAACTGTACCATAAAAGTAAATACCAATAACAAAACGTATTACCACTTTATATCTAAATTCGAATGTGTTATTTTAAGGGAATATGTGGAGAATAGTCCTACAATTCTCCAAAAAAAAATACAAAGTAGACAAAATGATGATTTGCTTAAATTAGCGAGCCAAATAAAAATTTCAGTTGATAGACTAGGCCTGATTAATTTTAAAACGGGAAACATTTGTTCTTGCATTTTTTATTTATTTAAAGGTTCAAAAAACTTGAATAAGTTTTGAATAAGTTGAATAAGCCTGTGTGCAATGGCATTCTTTTATTTAATATTTCTTAATATTATAACTGTCATTACACTGTATTTTTCCAGAATAGTCTTACCTTAGTGGAGAAAATCAAAGGAGCAAACCGTTTCAATGCAAAATATATTGACGGCTGAACTTATCTTAATTTCATTCAGCAAAGTGATTTATAAAGCCTTTCTCAGTCAGCCATCAACCAATCAGCTCCCATAAATCATGCATAATGCATAGGATTTTGCCAAAAGAAAGAAAAACTTTACTTAATTTACCACAAGATTAAGCATTTGTTCATTTCTGCCAAGACACAATGTGAAAACAAATGACACAAATTACATATATGTGTACTATGATATAGAACAATAACCAACATGCCACTGAAATACTGACATCACTACCAAGTGGTTTCTGCATCATCAATGCTATGGAGAAAGAACAAAAACAAGTGAAAAAAATAAAACAAGAATGTGGCAAACCCAGAAGAAAATGGCATGTGTTCATTATTTTCTTCATGGATCCTGCCAAATAGGACCTCAAAGCTTTATATATATATCTCAGGTTATTGGTGTCCCAGTTTTTTTGGGAGCATTCAGATTACACCTTGTGATCTACAGGGGAAACCTTCTCTGTGTTTATAATGAAATTGCAAGCTGTATAATATGCTCTCTATATAAGTAAGTAAATGTAACACATTTTGACAATTGATCACTCATGGAAATTCAGCAATATGTTTTGTCATTGTTGTTTCGAAACCCCAGTATAATGTTTAAAATCCCCTGAATGTGTGGCAATAGACCACTAAACCTGAATTACCCAGTGCCATCGTAATCCAGTAGGATGGATATAGTAGGTACAAGTAAACATTTAAAATATCCCTCAAAAATCTCACAATAGCATAAAATTTGTATTTTATTAGCTACCATAGAGTATTGTGAATGTATTGGAATGTGTACAAATTCACTATCTTAACCAAAGAAGAGAACAAAGTCCCATAATCGTAATGTGAATAATAAAGTTTGAGTTACTATGCCATGTGCATTAAACACACTTTAAAAACTTTAAAAAGTTTTCTCTCAGGTCTTTTACTGACAGTGTATCATGCAGAGGAGGCTGGTCTATAGAGGCAGAAGAGGTTGCTCCTCCTCTATTTCTGAGAGGCATGTTGGGAGATCAAAATATAAAAAAGAGCAATTGGTTGAAATTAACCATTACCAAATCTCAGTATCATTTATAAAATAATTCTTCTCTCAACTTTGGATTAAAATGCTTCAACAGCTACACCTGCAGGGCAGGCAAGAGGGGAAAGGGCAGTCTGAGTGAAGTGGTGGTGGGTGTGGGGGGCAGAGGAGGACAGGGCAGTTTGTGTGAAGTGGTGGTGGGTGTGGGGCAGTCTGTGTGAAATGGTGGTGGGTGTGGGGGCAGAGGAGGACGTGCACCTGCTGTCCTCCTTAGGGCGGGATCTCTTATATCAATTTAACGTACTTAATTTTTGTTCATGCTAATCTGTTTCTGGCCAAAGCATGTAAAATGATGCTCCAGCGGAGGACGTCGTTGGACTGACAGGCTTCTAGTGACACATTACGCACACACGAGGATCATTCCCACCCAGAGCCCGCAGTGATTAACATTAGATGTGTCTTTCCCTCTCGTTCACCTGGCCCCGTTTTTTTATTCATCCTTTGTGTTGTAATATGATATATGATAATATGATATTTGTTAGGTTAGGTTATTATTAGGTTGCTAGTTGGATTATTGCTACATTTGAACATAACATAACTTGAACATAAGAAGTTTTGTGACCGAAAAAAAATCTATCCAGGCGAACAAATGTCCGGTTAGGGTTTTCTCGTATATAGACCTAATCAATCCAATAACCAAAGAACTACTGTTCATAATACCCGCCCGAACCTGTCGTCTTATTTAAAACATTTTATACCCACCAGTTACAGCCTATGGCTAGCTGCCGTTTGTGGCTATGTTTTATTTTGTAAGCAAAATAAAATGTTCTAGTTTAACTAGCTGTTTAGGACCTAGCTAGTTGGAGCAGCTGGCTAGTAACATTAGCTAGGCAATCACGGTAACTAGCTAACTTATATGGCCAGCCAGCAAGGCCATTGGGCAGCTAGTTAGGAGGATTTTAAGGAAGTTGAATAACTGTTAATTTAAAACAGCTTGCCATAAGCTATCGTTAGTGTTAAGGAACGAGTGCGCAATCTTCTTCTCCTTGCGTGTGAAGAATAAGCACAGCTTGACAGTTTTCTCTTTAGCCTTTTTAGCCTTGTTTATTGAAAACAAACAGCACCGACATTTTCGGCGCTCTCTCTGAGCTTTTCGGCTCTTACATCATTTTAGTAGAACGCGATGACGTTACGTATAAACGTCTACCGTAAAACCTTGATAGAACAATATAGCAGCATTGGCAGCTACCGTAATAATGTGAGTAAGGCGTCATAAAATAACACAACACCCCCACTCGTTCTTAGCTCACTGGGTTACCTGAAAACAAAATAACAAAACAATAAGGATTTTCCTTCCCTATCTGTTTACAATATGAACACCTTCTTTCTTTTGTACTTCTAAGTGCTAAACATGTCTTGGGCAAACCTTTTTAGTTTTACCTTGGTGACTGGCTTTGTCATTACATCAGCAACCATTTTCTCAGTTGGACAGTATTCCAAAATCACCTTCCCATCATTTACAGTTTCTCTTATGAAGTGGTACTTAATATCAATATGCTTGCACCTCTGTCGGTTAACTGGGTTTTTGGCTCGTGATATAGTACCCTGGTTGTCTTCGTACACTTTTGTTTGTGCGTATTGGCATTTATCTATGCCTCTAAGCAACTGTTGCAAGTACATACATTCCTGTATGGCTGATGCTAAGGACATATACTCCGCTTCGCTGGTGGACAGCTGGTCTTGAATGCCCTCACTGAGCTGCCGTTCGAGCCCCTGACTGGGCTCAGCCTAAAGCTCCTCTCTTTGAAGACAGCCTTCCTGCTCAATATCACCTCTGTGAGGCGTGTGAGCGAGCTGCATGCACTGTCGATACACCCTGCCTGTATGCGGCTGGGGGACAGTAGCTCATCAGTCTCTCTGCGTCCCAACCCCGCGTTTCGGCTTAAGATCCTTTCGCGGTCATACGTCTCTCTGCCTATCATGTTGGAGCCATTTCATCCTCCTCCCCTCAAGAGGCCAGACTGCACTCATTGTGTCATGTCCGGGTCCTGCGGTCTTACATCTCCTGCACAAGTGCGGTTAGGAGGACTAATAACCTGTTTGTGGGTTATGGAGGGGCTATGCAGGGTCTTGCCCTGTCTAAACAGCGCTTAGCCCACTGGATCGTAGAGGCGATTTCCACGGCTTACAGCAGCTCTAATGTGTCCCCTCCCACAGGTATGGTAGATCACTCCACTCGGGGCGTAGCTACCTCCTGGGCCTTACTACGTGGCGCCCCACTCGCTGACATTTGTGCAGACTCATCACTCACTTTCGCCAGGTTTTATAACTTGGACGTAGTGTCATCGGCATCAGTTGCCTCCTCTGTCCTTGTCAGCGGAGCAACCTTGTATGTAAATTAGTGATGATTCAGGGTTTTTATCACCTGGTGGTTATGCTATGTTCCACGCAAGTGCCCTCAAGTCGGCAAAAGAGGTACAAGCACCATATTTATGGCGTGACGTGGTTCCGCCCGGAGTGATGGTAGTCTCCTAGCAGCTCCTCCTCTCAGCAAGGATGACCCATACCGTGGCGTGTTGACCGTATTCGTAGAACCAGGGTTACATCCGTAACCCGTACGTGCCGTCGCCTATCTGATTTCCTGGTTTTGATCTTTTGGACTGTCTTTTGGGTCTCTGAGTCTGGGGCGTTACAGTATGTACCAATGTTATGGTATCGACTGTTGAAATGACTGACTTCTTTGTTACAGTAATGTTTGTTTTTGACTGCACACACACATATTGCACTCTTCATATATTTTACTCTAGAAATATAATTAGAAAATATATTTCCATTTATTGCTTACAAAAGGACAAAACCAAAAATGATGCAAGGCCTCTCTGTCCTTGTAAGTGACTGCTGGACTCCCCTCACTCCCAATGCAAAAACTTAAAGCTTATGTTGTGGACACCATTTCAATGACTGTTGCAGCTTAAAGGTCAATTTAAGCAAATGGCATAGTAAATGTAAGAACCTTGCTAGACCTGCTAGCACACATAGCTAGGTATCAGAGTTAGATAAGCGAACCAAGCTATGAATTAAATATCATTGTGATAACATTACATAGCTAACTAGCTACCTCCATTGGCAGCACTATGCTGAAAGTGAACATTCAGCCAAAGCACAGTGTGACCAGGCTAGAAATATAAGCACAGCACCCAGAGTTAGAACAAGATCATAAGCACAATATTTCAAATATCCCTAAAACCCTAAAACAATGGCTGTACGTCATCAAGGGTCTGAGCTATCGAACGATCCCCAAACCATCACTCTGTTGCCAGATATGGAGTAGATGTGGATGGATCACTGCAAGGGTTATTTCTCCTGACTCATTTTCCTATAGAACTCGATGGGGGGAAAAGTCAGGAGAAACAACCCTTAAAGGGATCCATCCACATCTACTCCATATCTGGTCGCAGAGTGATGGTTTGGGGCTCGTTTGTTACCTTAGGCCCTTGATGACGTACAGCCATTTTGCCAGTCATGTGTTCCATACTGTACCAGTGTAATTTACAGCTGAATCTAGTCTCACCCCCAAATTATCATAGAGATCAGTTCAGATGCAGAGAGGTTATAGTATCGCTTGTAACAGTATCTGAAAATAAGATATCGAGTCTTTTGATGTTGATTGGTCACAGACTTCAGGAAGTAACAGCATGCAAATATGCGGCCAAATATTAAATATGATACTTTAGAAATATGTTAAAGCAAAGGGTATGAATACTTATGTAAATGACAGATTTCAGCTTTCGATTTTTAATACATTTGCAAGTTTCTAAAAACATGTTTTCACTTTGTCATTATGGGCTATTTTGTGTAGAATTTTGAGACAAAAAATTAACTCAATCTATTGTAGAATATGTTTACATTTATAGAAAAATGAAAATGAAATAGTAAGGAATAAAGAACTATTTCTTTTCTGATTTATTGTTTGCATGCATTTATTTCACTGCAAAAAAAAAAAAATACAATGTGAAGTGTGCCCTGGACATATTATTTAATATTGAATTGTCATACAGATTTATTGTATATGAGCAAGTGTTCAAGATTTATAGTTAACTATTGACTATACATGCATTATTATAAATTCATCCACAATTAAAATCATGGAAAGGTATGACTCCATCATGCATCGTATAACCTTAGCAATTTGTTTTATCTGACTAATTGGACTGTGTTCTACGCTTCCTGTGACTGACAATGTAAGTGTACAGCCTTGCATATTACTGCCTACAGTGAATTAATGAATTAATAAATAATAAATCAATTGAGGAATATTTCATGGAGCAAAAAGAAATAGCACACTTTTGTGACAGCAGGTCATGTACATCACATCATGCAATATGCTTTCTATGCAACCAGAGTTCTTGAGACAAAAATGGTATGTGATTTAAACATAGGCCTGTGTTTAGTGCAATCTATTGAAACACAGGAAGTTACCTATTTGACACTAGATTAACTGGGACTATTAAAACAATGGTTTTTTTTATCTTGCATTTTGACACCAAAAAAAGTATGAAGCACAGCATGGTTAGAGAGGTTTTTATTCTCAAACTAAGAACTACACTACACCATAAATTGAATTACTAAAGGGATTTATAGTACATAGATGTCTGTGTGAAATCCAAGCAGGTGATTTATATTTGGCATGCAGCTTTGTAAAAAGGGAGAGGAACGGTTGTTGCCCCCCACCCCAGTTTGTGTGACTTTTTTTCTTCCTTTTCATTCAGGGCTATGGGGGTTTTCTGTTCCGTTGGCCAGTCCAACTCCAACTCCAAAATAGTTTTTTCACTTAATTATTCCAAAAACACTATATACTGTACATGTCCAATACATTTTTTTGTTGTTGCCTGTTTTAACAGCTAAAATACCACATAAAATAAAAAAAATAAAAAAATAAAGATATCAAGAAAAGCCTCTCTACGTTACCAGCTATTTCATGAAGGAAGATGTGTGTGAAATGTCATGCCTGTACCTTCTACCAAATTTCAGAAAACGTGTTTGGCGTATGGGTAATATGTCATTTTGAGAAAATGACCGTTAAAGATTTGCAACTGAGAAAATGTGTTTACCGACAAATGTGACAAGTTATTTGTATAAAAGCTCTCCGTTATCATGACGGTATAGGAATTAGTAGGAGCTATACGCTCCAGAAAACAAGCTTTCCAACCATATCCCACTCAATCAATTCAGTCTTAAAATCACACAGGCATAATAGGTACCATGAAATAAACCAACAGAACTAACTGTATGCATTGTGTACTTAGCGAAGGTGGTATATAATCATCTAAATGAACTATTTATGATCATTATTGACCATTATTTTGTACAATTTATGAAGCTAGAGTAATCATAAAAGCAAAATATTAAAATATCTCAAAATTGATAAATGCAATGAAAATCATGAAATTCCAGGTGGTGTATCCCCTTAAAATCTGCGCGTACATTTATGTACAAAACTAATTTGTATGAAAAATGTACGCCGGATTAATCAAACCATGCGGGAAAAGCCATATTTGTTCGTATTCCGTGCGCATGTTCATACATGCTGATTCACAAATGACAAGCACGTTCACCTAGCTTTGCAATTAGCTTTGCCTTATATGGAAGTCCAAAATGGGTCAGAAAAAACTAAAGAAAGAATTATTCCGACACTGAAATCAAAGTTTTATTAGCAGATGTTTGTAAATCTGGAAACAGCAACTGAAATCATGTCGAGTTCTCCAAATTGTAAAATCTGGAAACATCAACTAAAATCATGTTACAAACCAAATTGTAAAACTCCGCGCGGCTAGACCAATGAGGGAATAGCTCGGAGCGAAGGTTTAAGCGTGATGTATTCCGCTATTGCTGTGGGAAAAGGGACAATTATTAAAGTTCATAAATAAATATTAATGTTCTTGCAACCGGGTTAGACTGCTCTTTAGATTCACGGGATTAGCTAATAAGGGACCACAAATCAAAGGTACTCGTACCACGTTACCTTCCGCTTTAAGTCTGGTCTACCTTGACCCCAGTTTATCCAAAGAACAGCCTGTGTGTATTACAGTAAATCATCAGCCACCAACGCTGATTCTGTACTCGTTTATCTGACTCCATTTAATATTATAATTTAGAATGTATGCTTGATTGCGAGTGGAATTGTGTTCTGTTGAAATGACCTATACCGGGGACGCTGAGCCCATAGAAACTCAGAGGGTTTAGAACGTATCGCAGAAGGTTTTGACCATAGGATCTACCAAATACTAGGAAACAGAAACTCAGAGGTTTTGAACATATCACCATCACAGGTGCTCAGAGGTTTTGAACATAGAATCCTCCTAGTACAGGCTACGGCCTAGCAGAGCAGTCACATTATCACAAACAAGATTAGTCAGTGTGAAATCCAGTAATAGACACAATTCACAGAAACCACGCAAATCAAGTTTCACTAAGTTATTACCAGGTAGGTTATTTACTTAAATCATCAATTCACAGTTACAGATTAAAACAGTCAATATTCAAATACAGTACAGAGAAAAATACTTTGTCATACCTGGCAATTTGCTACACACAATGACCTGAAGTAGGATGTGCGGAAAGACTGGTTACAGCTTCCCTGGGGGCTCTGTTTCCTCTGCTTATATGCCCAAATTCTGCGCTTGATCTGGCTGCAGATGGTCATAAAACCGTACACTGGCCAGAAATAGATCAATTGCACTTTTAGTCCCACCTTCTAGGGGGTTTCACAGAATGGAGAGGACATTCCACAACGGTAGTTTACTCCTGAGAGATGAAAATATACATTCCATCTATGTTGAACATTTAGGAAATGTAGGCCATTGCACCACCCACACCGAGACCATCACAATGATATTAAACATGAGTAGGTCTAGGTTTGTTTTGTCATGAGAATCCCATCTCTGAAGCAATCTGTACATTCATGTTTGTGTTGGGTGTGTACTATTTTAAAGAGCGGGATGGGGCCTGCACCAGTGACGTCAGGTGTTGACCCTGTCCATGTGCTTGTCTTTACGCAGTCCAAGCATTTCTCCCATGATATTCTGGGACATCCTTTGACGTCATAAAACTCAGGCACTGAAGTTCTGGCATCACAGCCTCCCAGAGACGTCACAGGCTTCCCCCCATGGTGTCATGTTCAGCTGCTTTGGGATTTCTCAATTCCAGTCTTACATGTTCAATCAGGAAAAAATAAAAAGTTTAGTACTGTCCGTTCCGGTGTCATAAAGTACAGTAAATAGTAAAGTAGCCTACATGGTAAAGTAAAAAACCTGGCAGGATATAACAGAAACTTCCGGCACACAAACCGTTAAAGTTCAAGCCTTTCTGCATCGGACACGTGCATTGCCTCCATCTGCCAAGCACTACGGTTTTTCTCGCAGCCTGGCAATAAATAAAATAATAAATTTATTAATTTCATCATTGTGTTGGTGTATATACTATACTGTAAGTCAGCCGCGTCTCACCGCAACGTATTGCAAACGAGTGCCCCGCAGAATGAAGCTGTCATGGGTCCCACCAGGCAACCAGGCCAGGACGTTGAACGATACATTTCGCATGAGATATGAGCCGCACAGATGTGATATCCCTTTCTATTCATATATGCAAACGTATCTTCGGATGGAGCCTTGAGGCTATGTTTGTGCAGTCGAGTGATTGGGGTAAAGAATTAGGATATTTTTTTACTATATAGTATACATCATTTTGGAATCTTAAAAACTCAAGAATCAAAAGTCATAATACAAAAATGTCTTATATTTATGTGTACATTGGTAAAATCTCATTGTGATAGGATAAAAATAAGATTAAAATAAAAATGTTTCCCCTATACATGGGTGGTATACCTCCCCTTAAAAAGTACATTTAGGCATGCCATCAAAATAAAAAAAATAAGGAATAAAAACATTTTTTTCTGATTTCTTGTTTGCACAGATTTATTTAATTGCAAAAAAAATTACAATGAGAAGTGTGCACTGGACATTGAGCAGGAGAAGGAAATTGAGCATTTTCTTCTCTCTGTACAGTGATGGTTGGCACGGTCACTAGCGGCCACCGCCACCGCCACCGCCACCGCCGCCGGCATCAGCAGCGGGGGCGGCGGGGGCGGGGGTAGGCAACAGCCTGATCAGCAGCAAGGGCAGCAGCAGGTTAAAGAGGCCGTTGTCGGAGTTGGAGTTGGACTGACCATAATATGGGTTTACGGGAAAACGCCCATAGCCCTGAATGAAAAGGAAGAAAAAAAGTCACACAAACTGGGATGGGGGGTGCAACAACAACCGTTCCTCTCCATTTTCGCAAAGCAGCATGCCAAATATAGATTGCCTGCTTGGATTTCACACAGACATCTATGTACTATAACCCTTTAGTGATTCCATTCATGGTATAGCGTAGTTCTTAGTTTGAGACCAACCATGCTCTAACCATGCTGTGCTTCATACTTCTTTTGTCAAAATTCAAGATGAAAAAGACCATTGTTTTTAATAGTCCCAGTAAATCTAGTGTCAATTGTGTAATGTAGGAAACTTCATGTGTTTCAATAGAAACTAAACACAGGCCTATGTTTAAATCACATACCATTTCTGTCCCAATAACTCTAGTTGCATAGAAAGCGCATTGCATGCTGCGATGTACATGAGATAGTGTACCTGCTGTCAAAATTTTTTATCAGTGAAATCTCTTTTTTTCATAGTGTATGCTATTAATTTATTCCCCCTGTTATATTCCTGAATTTAAAAACAGATTGCACTCATTCATTCATTAAATTAGCTGACCTCAAAGCTGGATGAACGTTCACTTCTCTCAAGCTCCTCAGAGGCCTTTGGAGATAAACACAGTTATTTATTTAACATCAGGTTCTTTTTCATGCATTTTTTGTCTCATGAATTATTAAGGAATATACATGAATGTAAAGTATTATCCAAGGCTGTACACTTACATTGTCAGTCACAGGAAGCATTGAACACAGTCCAATTAGTCCGATAAAACACATTGCTAAGGTTAAACGATGCATGGTGGACTCTGGCTCTTCCTGAAAATAAAAAATAAAAAATAAGTCATACATTTGCATGATTTCAATTGTGGATGAATTTATAATAATGCATTTATAGTCAATAGTTAACTATACATCTTGAATACTTACTCAAATACAATAAATATGCAAGACAATTCTGCTTTATAATTTTTTTAAATAATATTTTCTTAAATCTTACTGAAGATCTTACTTAAGTCCAGACCCTCGGAGCACATGCTTTATAAATGACCTATCAGTTGATGACCGACCAATCAGCACTCAGCAGTTGACAGTACTATGCCATGGAATTATTAACAATGTGTAATGTTGTGAAATTACTATTAATTAATAGCTAAGATCTGGTAAATGCACACAATTCTGAGTTGCTGCTTCTCACAAGACTGCCTGTTTTCTAACACCATGCAGGAATAATGACTAAGACTTTGAGACTTTAGGTAAGCAAGCTTGTCATGCATGAAGTTATAACAGCACCATATCTCCATAGAAGAAGATGTGGTCTGAGCAACGTAAACCCAGTATAATTGCTGAGCAACAACATGGTTTTCTCCAAATGAATGAGGAGGCATGTACCATAAAACTGTACCATAAAAGTAAATACCAATAACAAAACGTATTACCACTTTATATCTAAATTCGAATGTGTTATTTTAAGGGAATATGTGGAGAATAGTCCTACAATTCTCCAAAAAAAAATAAAAAGTAGACAAAATGATGATTTGCTTATATTAGCGAGCCAAATAAAAATTTCAGTTGATTGGCCTGATTAATTTTAAAACGGGAAACATTTGTTCTTGCATTTTTTATTTATTTAAAGGTTAAAAAAACTTGACTAAGTTTTGAATAAGTTGAATAAGCCTGTGTGCAATGGCATTCTTTTATTTAATATTTCCTAATATTATAACTGTCATTACACTGTATTTTTCCAGAATAGTCTTACCTTAGTGGAGAAAATCAAAGGAGCAAACCGTTTCAATGCAAAATATATTGACGGCTGAACTTATCTTAATTTCATTCAGCAAAGTGATTTATAAAGCCTTTCTCAGTCAGCCATCAACCAATCAGCTCCCATAAATCATGCATAATGCATAGGATTTTGCCAAAAGAAAGAAAAACTTTACTTCATTTACCACAAGATTAAGCATTTGTTCATTTCTGCCAATACACAATGTGAAAACAAATGACACAAATTACATATATGTGTACTATGATATAGAACAATAACCAAAATACCACTGAAATACTGACATCACTACCAAGTGGTTTCTGCATCATCAATGCTATGGAGCAAGAACAAAAACAAGTGAAAAAAATAAAACAAGAATGTGGCAAACCCAGAAGAAAATGGCATGTGTTCATTATTTTTTTCATGGATCCTGCCAAATAGGACCTCAAAGCTTTATATATATATCTCAGGTTATTGGTGTCCCAGTTTGTTTGGGAGCATTCAGATTACACCTCATGATCTACAGGGGAAACATACTCTGTGTTTATAATGAAATTGCAAACTGTATAATATGCTCCCTATATAAGTAAGTACATGAAACACATTTTGACAATTGATCACTCATGGAAATTCAGCAATATGTTTTGCTGTATATCCTAACTCTGTCATTGTTGTTTCTAAACCCCAGTATAATGTTTAAAATCCCCTGAATGTGTGGCAATAGACCACTAAACCTGAATTACCCAGTGCCATCGTAATCCAGTAGGATGGATATAGTAGGTAAATGTAAACGTTTAAAATATCCCTCAAAAACTTCACAATAGCATAACATTTGTATTTTATTAGCTACCATAGAGTATTGTGAATGTATTGGAATGTGTACAAATTCACTATCTTAACCAAAGAAGAGAACAAAGTCCCATAATCGTAATGTGAATAATAAAGTTTGAGTTACTATGCCAACATGTGCATTAAACACACTTTAAAAACATTAAAAAGTTTTCTCTCAAGTATTTTACTGACAGTGTATCGTGCAGAGGAGGCTGGTCCATAGAGGCAGAAGAGGTTGCTCCTTCTCTATTTCTGAGAGGCATGTTGGGAGATCAAAATATAAAAAAGAGTAATTGGTTGAAATAAACCATTACCATTATAATTTATAAAATAATTCTTCTCTCATCTTTGGAAAAAATCCATTATTGAAATTCTGATTAAAATGCTTCAACAGCGACACCTGCAGGGCAGGCAAGAGGGGAAAGGGCAGTCTGTGTGAAGTGGTGGTGGGTGTTGGGGGCAGAGGAGGACAGGGCAGTCTGTGTGAAGTGGTGGTGGGTGTGGGGGCAGAGGAGGACGGGCTCCTACTGTCCTCCTTAGGGCAGGCTCTCTTATATCAATTTAATGTACTTCATTTTTTTTTGTTCATGCTAATCTGTTACTGGCCAAAACATGTAAAATTATGCTCCAATGGAGGACGTTAGATGTGTCTTTCCCTCTCGTTCACCTGGCCACTTTTTTATATTCATCCTTTGTGTTGTAATATGATATATGATAATATGATATTTGTTAGGTTAGGTTATTATTATTAGGTTATTATTAGGTTGCTATTTGGATTATTGCTACATTTGAACATAAGGACATAACATAACTTGAACATAAGAAAGTAGAGATAAGTAGCCAACTAGTGTAAAATAACATGATGCCGTGGGTTGGTTTTCCTCCTGTTTTTGTATTATTTTTTGAGTCACCAGCCACCACTGGTACCGTGAACCTTAATCAGTGGTGTAGTCACGGGTGGATCAGGGTGGGCCCCTGCCCACCCAAATAGTATTCTTGCCCACCAATTTACCTTGAACCACCACACCCAATTGTGAATGTAGTGGGAATCTATGTTATATATGTAACTTTTTCAATAATCGCTGTGTTAAAAAATATGTTGCCGCCATAGACTGTATAAAGATATGGACAAAGTCACTTTGACGTCACCCATTGCCTTCCCACGGCCTCGTAAAAACCGTTTTGAGTCATGTTTTCAAAACTGCCCGTGTTACCCCTCTCCTTAAGAAGCCTAGCTTGGACCCCACTGATGTCAGAAACTATCGTCCTGTGTCTCTCCTGCCCTTCTTGTCAAAAGCTGTTGAACGCGCTGCCCTTAACTAACTGTCTGTTTTCCTCCACCAGAACAACCTGCTCGACCCTCATCAGTCCGGCTTCAGAACCGGGCACTCTACTAAAACTGTACTCCTGGCTGTGACCGAGGCACTCGCCACTGCTAGAGCCTCCTCCCTCTCCTCTGTCCTGATTCTCCTTGACCTGTCTGCAGCATTTGATACGGTCAACCACAAACTCCTGATCTCCACACTGGCTGAGATGGGCATCTCTGGAACTGCTCTCTCTCTTGGTTTACTTCTTATCTCACAGATAGATCCTACCAAGTCTCCTGGAAGGGCTCTATCTCTGCACCTCACCCTCTTTCTACAGGAGTCCCGCAGGGATCTGTACTGGGTCCTCTGCTGTTCTCCATTTACACTAAGTCTCTTGGTTTGGTCATTAATTCACATGGCTTCTCCTACCATTGTTATGCTGATGACACTCAACTCTTCCTCTCTTTCCCTACCTCTACCCCACAGATTCAAGAGAGGATATCTGCTTGCCTGGCTGACATCTCTGAGTGGATGTCTAGCCATCACCTGAAGCTCAACCTCGACAAGACTGAGCTGCTCTTCATGCCACACAAGACATCCCCGCTTCTAGACCTGTCCATCACCATCGACGGAACTATGATGACCGCCTCCCACTCTGCAAGAAACCTGGGGGTGGTCCTGGACGACCAGCTGGACTTCAGAGAGCACATCAGGGCAACGGCACGGTCCTGCAGGTTCCTCATGTACAACATTAGGAGGATTCGGCCATACCTGACCACCTACTCTGCCCAGCTCCTTGTCCAGACCATGGTCACCTCACGCCTGGACTACTGCAACTCCCTTTTTGCAAGCCTGCCAGCCTGCGCCATTCTGCCCCTTCAACTGGTCCAGAACGCGGCTGCTCGGCTTGTGTTCAACCTCCCGAAGTTCACACGCGTCACCCCCCTGCTGAGGTCACTCCACTGGCTTCCAGTCGTGGCCAGGATCAGGTTCAAAGTTCTGACCCTGGCCTACACTGCAGCCAAAAGATCAGGCCCCTCCTACCTACAGGACTTGATCCAGCACTACGCTCCTGCTCGACCACTTCGCTCTGCTGGTGCAAGGCGACTTGCACTTCCCTCCCTCCGTGTCAACGGCACTCGCTCGTCCCGACTGCGGAGCTTCTCCACTCTAACTCCCCAGTGGTGGAATGAACTCCCCACTCCGTTGCGGTCTGTTTTCCGTCGTGGTCTGAAAACACACTTTTTCAGACTCCACCTTGAATAACTACATATATAAGGCCAAATATATAGTAGGTTCTTTCTGTTTATTTTCTATTTTCTATTTGGTTTTGCTATTTCATAGCTTAGAATGTATAGCCGACTGTATTCTGTATTCTGTTGATTACTAGCGATAGCTCCTACGTTGTGAGAAAGTTGTGCTTTGTTGGATTTGCTTCGTAGATTGTGTCTATGACCTTCAATATGCACTTATTGTACGTCGCTTTGGATAAAAGCGTCTGCCAAATAACTGTAATGTAATGTAATGTAATGAGTCTCCGGAAGTCTTTTTTCGCCGCCATGTTTGTACAAGCTGTTGCAGCACTATGCTGAAAGTAAACATTCAGCCCAAGCACAGTGTGACCAGTCTAGAAATATAAGCACAGCACCCAGAGTTAGAACATGATCATAAGCACAATATTTTAAATATCCCTAAAACCCTAAAACAATGGCTGTACATCATCAAGGGTCTGAGCTATCGAACGAGCCCCAAACCATCATTCTGTTGCCAGATATGGAGTAGATGTGGATGGATCACTGCAAGGGTTATTTCTCCTGACTCATTTTCCTATAGAACTCTATGGGGGAAAAAGTCAGGAGAAACAACCCTTAAAGGGATCCATCCACATCTACTCCATATCTGGCCGCAGAGTGATAGTTTTGGGCTCGTTTGATACCTTAGACCCTTGATGACATACAGCCATTGTTTTAGGGTTTTAGGGATATTTTAAATATTGTGCTTATGATCATGTTCTAACTCTGGGTGCTGTGCTTATATTTCTAGACTGGTCACACTGTGCTTGGGCTGAATGTTTACTTTCAGCATAGTGCTGCCACAGTTTGTACAAACATGTGTTCCATACTGTACCAGTGTAATTTACAGCTGAATCTAGTCTCACCCCCCAATTCTCATAGAGATCAGTTCAAATGCAGAGAGGTTATAGTATCGCTTGTAACAGTACCTGAAAATAAGATATCGAGAGTCTTTTGATGTTGATTGGTCACAGACTTCAGGAAGTAACAGCATGCAAAGGATATGCGAACATATATCAAATATGATACTTTAGAAATATGTTAAAGCAAAGGGTATGAATACTTATGTAAATGAGAGATTTCAGCTTTCGATTTTTAATACATTTGCAAGTTTCTAAAAACATGTTTTCACTTTGTCATTATGGGCTATTTTGTGTAGAATTTTGAGACAAAAAATTCACTCAATCTATTGTAGAATATGTTTAAATTTATATAAAAGTGAAAATGAAATAGTGAGGAATAAAGAACTATTTCTTTTCTGATTTCTTGTTTGCATGCATTTATTTCACTGCAAAAAAAAAATGCAATGTGAAGTGTGCCCTGGACATATTATTTAATATTGAATTGAATTGTCATGCAAATTTATTGTATATGAGCAAGTGTTCAAGATTTATAGTTAACTATTGACTATACATGCATTATTATAAATTCATCCACAATTAAAATCATGGAAAGGTATGACTTTACTTTTTTCAGTCCATCATGCATCGTATAACCTTAGCAATTTGTTTTATCGGACTAATTGGACTGTGTTCTACGCTTCCTGTGACTGACAATGTAAGTGTACAGCCTTGCATATTACTGTACACTAATTTATATATTATTTATTCCTTAATAATTCACACATAAAAATTAACCTGATGTTAATTAAATAACTGTGTTTATCTCCAAAGGCCTCTGATGAGCTTGAGAGAAGTGAACGTTCAGCCAGCTTTGAGGTCAGCTAAATGAATGAATGAACGAACGAAAGAATAAACACTGTAAAAAATTGTTGGTGACTTCAACATAAAAAAAACAAGTAAACATTCTGCAAACAAACCACCTTTGAGTAAACTGAACTTCTGGACACATAGTTAATTAACAAAATAACAATTTAGTCAAACTTATTAATGTGTGTTAGAACTGATGTTTAGAAGTTCAGTTTACTCCAAATTTTGTTTGCAGAATGTTGACTTTTTTTTTATGTTGAAGTCACCTACAATTTTTTACAGTGAATTAATGAATTAATAAATAATAAATCAATTGAGGCATATTGCATGGGGCAAAAAGAAATATCACACTTTTGTGACAGCAGGTCATGTACATCACAGCATGCAATATGCTTTCTATGCAACTAGAGTTCTTGAGACAGAAATGGTATGTGATTTAAACATAGGCCTGTGTTTAGTGCTATCTATTGAAACACAGAAAGTGTCCTACATTACACAATTGACACTAGATTCACTGGGACTATTAAAAACTATGGTCTTTTTCATCTTGAATTCTGACAACAAAAGAAGTATGAAGCACAGCATGGTTAGAGAGGTTTTTATTCTCAAACTAAGAACTACACTACACCATAAATTGAATTACTAAAGGGTTATAGTACATAGATGTCTGTGTGAAATCCAAGCAGGTGATTTATATTTGGCATGCAGTGTTGTAAAAAGGGAGAGGAACGGTTGTTGCCCCCCTCAGTTTGTGTGACTTTTTTTCTTCCTTTTCATTCAGGGCTATTCTGTTCCGTTGGCCAGTCCAACTCCAACTCCAAAATAGTTGTTCACTTAATTATTCCAAAAACACTATATACTGTACATGTCCAATACATTTATTTTTATTTTTTTGCCTGTTTTAACAGCTAAAATACCACATAAAATAAAAAAAATAAAAAAATAAAGATATCAAGAAAAGCCTCTCTACGTTACCGGCTATTTCATGAAGGAAGATGTGTGTGAAATGTCATGCCTGTACCTTCTACCAAATTTCAGAAAATGTGTTTGGCGTATGGGTAATATGTCATTTTGAGAAAATGACCGTTAAAGATTTGCAACTGAGAAAATGTGTTTACCGACAAATGTGACAAGTTATTTGTATTTAGCTCTCCGTTATCATGATGGTATAGGAATTAGTAGGAGCTATACTCTCCAGAAAACAAGCTTTCCAACCATATCCCACTCAATCAATTCAGTCTTAAAATCACACAGGCATAATAGGTACCATGAAATAAACCAACAGAACTAACTTTATGCATTGTGTACTTAGCGAAGGTGGTATATAATCATCTAAATTAACTATTTATGATAATTATTGACCATTATTTTGTACAATTTATGAAGCTAGAGTAATCATAAAAGCAAAATATTAAAATATCTCAAAATTGATAAATGCAATGAAAATCATGAAATTCCAGGTGGTGTATCCCCTTAAAATCTACGCGTACATTTATGTACGAAACTAATTTGTATGAAAAATGTACGCCGGATTAATCAAACCATGCGGGAAAAGCCATATTTGTTCGTATTCCGTGCGCATGTTCATACATGCTGATTCACAAATGACAAGCACGTTCACCTAGCTTTGCGATTAGCTTTGCCTTATATGGAAGTTCTCTTCCATTTAAGGGTGCATACAAAATCAAAATGGGTCAGAAAAAACTAAAGAAAGAATTATTCCGACACTGAAATCAAAGTTTTATTAGCAGATGTTCAATCAGGAAAAAATAAAAAGTTTAGTACTGTCCGTTCCGGTGTCATAAAGTACAGTAAATAGTAAAGTAGCCTACATGGTAAAGTAAAAAACCTGGCAGGATATAACAGAATCTTCCGGCACACAAACCGTTAAAGTTCAAGCCTTTCTGCATCGGACACGTGCATTGCCTCCATCTGCCAAGCACTACGGTTTTTCTTGCAGCCTGGCAATAAATAAAATAATTAATTTATTAATTTCATCATTGTGTTGGTGTATATACTATACTATAAGTCAGCCGCGTCTCACCGCAACGTATTGCAAACGAGTGCCCCGCAGAATGAAGCTGTCATGGGTCCCACCAGGCAACCAGGCCAGGACGTTGAACGATACATTTCGCATGAGATATGAGCCGCACAGATGTGATATCCCTTTCTATTCATATATGCAAACGTATCTTCGGATGGAGCCTTGAGGCTATGTTTGTGCAGTCGAGTGATTGGGGTAAAGAATTAGGATATTTTTTTACTATATAGTATACATCATTTTGGAATCTTAAAAACTCAAGAATCAAAAGTCATAATACAAAAATGTCTTATATGTATGTGTATATTGGTAAAATCTCATTGTGATAGGATAAAAATAAGATTAAAATAAAAATGTTTCCCCTATACATGGGTGGTATACCTCCCCTTAAAAAGTACATTTAGGCATGCCATCAAAATAAAAAAAATAAGGAATAAAAACATTTTTTTCTGATTTCTTGTTTGCACAGATTTATTTAATTGCAAAAAAAATTACAATGAGAAGTGTGCACTGGACATTGAGCAGGAGAAGAAAATTGAGCATTTTCTTCTCTCTGTACAGTGATGGTTGGCACGGTCACTAGCCGCCAGCAGCGGCGGCGGCGGGGGCGGGGGTAGGCAACAGCCTGATCAGCAGCAAGGGCAGCAGCAGGTTAAAGAGGCCGTTGTCGGAGTTGGAGTTGGACTGACCATAATATGGGTTTACGGGAAAACGCCCATAGCCCTGAATGAAAAGGAAGAAAAAAAGTCACACAAACTGGGATGGGGGGTGCAACAACAACCGTTCCTCTCCATTTTCGCAAAGCAGCATGCCAAATATAGATTGCCTGCTTGGATTTCACCCAGACATCTATGTACTATAACCCTTTAGTGATTCCATTCATGGTATAGTGTAGTTCTTAGTTTGAGACCAACCATGCTCTAACCATGCTGTGCTTCATACTTCTTTTGTCAAAATTCAAGATGAAAAAGACCATTGTTTTTAATAGTCCCAGTAAATCTAGTGTCAATTGTGTAATGTAGGAAACTTCATGTGTTTCAATAGAAACTAAACACAGGCCTATGTTTAAATCACATACCATTTCTGTCCCAATAACTCTAGTTGCATAGAAAGCGCATTGCATGCTGCGATGTACGAAAAAATTTTATCAGTGAAATCTCTTTTTTTCATAGTGTATGCTATTAATTTATTCCCCCTGTTATATTCCTGAATTTAAAAACAGATTGCACTCATTCATTCATTAAATTAGCTGACCTCAAAGCTGGATGAACGTTCACTTCTCTCAAGCTCATCAGAGGCCTTTGGAGATAAACACAGTTATTTATTTAACATCAGGTTCTTTTTCATGCATTTTTTGTCTGTGAATTATTAGGGAATATAAATGAGTGTACAGTAATATCCAAGGCTGTACACTTACATTGTCAGTCACAGGAAGCATTGAACACAGTCCAATTAGTCCGATAAAACACATTGCTAAGGTTATACGATGCATGGTGGACTCTGGCTCTTCCTGAAAATAAAAAAAGTAAAGTCATACATTTGCATGATTTCAATTGTGGATGCAATTATAATAATGCATTTATAGTCAATAGTTAACTATACTTGAATATAGTTATAGATCTTGAATACTTACTGAAATACAATAGATATGCATGACAATTCTGCTTTATAATTAAAAATATATATATTTTCCTAAATCTTACCAAATAAATAAAATTTCTGAGAAAGTGAAATTCAGAGCAAATGCTTTATAAATAACCTATCAGTTGATGATCGACCAATCAGCACTCAGCACTCGCAGCTGACAGTACTATGCCAGGGAATTATTAACAATGCATAAGGTTGTGAAATTACTAATAGCTAATATCTGGTAAATGCACACAATTCTGAGTTGCTGCTTCTCACAAGACTGCCTGTTTTCTAACACCATGCAGGAATAATGACTAAGACTTTGAGACTTTAGGTAAGCAAGCTTGTCATGCATGAAGTTATAACAGCACCATATCTCCATAGAAGAAGATGTGGTCTGAGCAACGTAAACCCAGTATAACTGCTGAGCAACAACATGGTTTTCTCCAAATGAATGAGGAGACATGTACCATAAAACTGTACCATAAAAGTAAATACCAATAGCAAAACTTATTACCACTTTATATCTAAATTAGAATGTGTTATTTTAAGGGAATATGTGGAGAATAGTCCTACAATTCGCAAAAAAAGAGAAAAAGTAGACAAAATGATGATTTGCTTAAATTAAAATTTCAGTTGATAGACTAGGCCTGATTAATTTTGAAACGGGAAACATTTGTTCTTGCATTTTTTATTTATTTAAAGGTTAAAAAAACTTGAATAAGTTTTGAATAAGTTGAATAAGCCTGTGTGCAATGGCATTCTTTTATTTAATATTTCCTAATATTATAACTGTCATTACACTGTATTTTTCCAGAATAGTCTTACCTTAGTGGAGAAAATCAAAGGAGCAAACCGTTTCAATGCAAAATATATTGACGGCTGAACTTATCTTAATTTCATTCAGCAAAGTGATTTATAAAGCCTTTCTCAGTCAGCCATCAACCAATCAGCTCCCATAAATCATGCATAATGCATAGGATTTTGCCAAAAGAAAGAAATACTTTACTTCATTTACCACAAGATTAAGCATTTGTTCATTTCTGCCAAGACACAATGTGAAAAAAATGACACAAATTACATATATGTGTACTATGATAGAGAACAATAACCAAAATGCCACTGAAATACTGACATCACTACCAAGTGGTTTCTGCATCATCAATGCTATGGAGAAAGAACAAAAACAAGTGAAAAAAATAAAACAAGAATGTGGCAAACTCAGAAGAAAATGGCATGTGTTCATTATTTTTTCATGGATCCTGCCAAATAGGACCTCAAAGCTTTATATATATATATCTCAGGTTATTGGTGTCCCAGTTTTTTTGGGAGCATTCAGCTTACACCTCATGATCTACAGGGGAAACCTACTCTGTGTTTATAATGAAATTGCAAGCTGTATAATATGCTCTCTATATAAGTAAGTAAATGAAACACATTTTGACAATTGATCACTCATGGAAATTCAGCAATATGTTTTGCTGTATATCCTACCTCTGTCATTGTTGTTTCTAAACCCCAGTAGAATGTTTAAAATCCCCTGAATGTGTGGCAATAGACCACTAAACCTGAATTACCCAGTGCCATCGTAATCCAGTAGGATGGATATAGTAGGTAAATGTAAACATTTAAAATATCCCTCAAAAACTTCACAATAGCATAACATTTGTATTTTATTAGCTACCATAGAGTATGTGAATGTATTGGAATGTGTACAAATTCACTATCTTAACCAAAGAAGAGAACAAAGTCCCATAATCGTAATGTGAATAATAAAGTTTGAGTTACTATGCCATGTGCATTAACCCCTTAGTGCAGATGGCATATTTGGTAAATCATGGGGGTACTCTGTTTAAGGCTTTATAACTCCAGGTGTGAGCATCACATAAACTTGGTAAATGGCTTAAATGAAACAAAACCGGTGTACCATTTTTTGTACAAACTTAGATGTGTTTATTTTCATAATTTAAGGTCAAAATAAAGTGCCGGAAATGCAAGCAAAACTTTGCTAAAAATGCTACAAAATATATATTTCTTCAAAATACTGAGAGGTACATAAGTGAAACAGGTAAAACTACACATTTCCTGGATCATAAACTCCTTGTCCACAAGCATTCAATAATCGCAGGGTGATATACAGAACTACTAAAGATCTATGACACGAAATGTAAGCAGTGTAGCCTGATGTACCCAGGGTCTCCAAACCTATCCAAATTGGCTAAAATGTGAATAGCTGTAAATCTTAAACTAATCATACATTTCAGTGCAAATCAACCGTTTTGACTCATTTAACTCACCTTTTTATCATTTTCATGTGGGAATTATTTTGGATCAGTACAGGGGGGTGGATATCTAGGTGTCCAATAACCTACCCAAAACCTCTCCGAGAAATTATTAAAAAGCCTTTTGTCCTTTATAAAGCATATACATTTTACCTTACGATCACTTAATGGATGAAAACATTGATATTGCACAGTTTCAGTTCAGTGTTTGATGCCAAGTGTGCCATTTTTTCACCATTATCCTTCATATACTGCTTCATCCTGTGCGGTGCCTTCGTGGGCAACATGCACTCATCAATGGCACGGTCTTCAGTATGCTGGAAGGATCTGGTCCTGCAGTGGCTTCACTCTGAACAGTAGAGGGCACTGCTGGAGTGGCAGAGGTGGAGGGTCAAGCATGTTATAGGAACAAATTACATAATGCAGAAGCATTATAACACTGTGGTACACACAGCTAAATATGAAATCATTCACTCTTGTACTTCAGTAAACACTTTCTTCTGTATGCTACATTATGTTATATTTTGTTGCGTGCTCTAGGATGGCATTACTCTGTAGTGTGTTTCACAACTGTTGCTTATTGATTTTATTTATTTATTTTACATTCATCTTGCACACATCTGGACACAGTACATTTGAATACATATTTTCCATTCCCTAAGTGAAAAGCATCACCCATGGATATACTAATACCCCATAGAGTACATTATGCACAAATAAATTACAATACAATACAATAATATCGGAAAACACTACCAATGTTCTAGCTTCACGGCAAATCGAGGCATAAAATAAACTCCTCAAAAAAAGTTTGGAAACATTATTTCGGTCGATTATTCCTCCCCTTTAATAATACCAATTGGTATTGTATTTTATATCGTTGGAAAGCCTGATTAGTCACCTTTACAACGAGGTACAACTTGTAAGGATCATGCATTCGTGGAATGAGCAACACAGCTAACCGTGTGGGTAGCGGGCCAAAAAAATGTGCCTAAATGCCCTGCAATATTCTTCTGTTGGTATTCACTCTCGTTTTGAGCTTCAAGTGCTGGCAGGTGTATGCCAGTGGGATGGAATGGGATGCCATCCCACAGCAGTGTGTGACCAGGCTGGTGACCAGCATGAGGAGGAGGTGCCAAGCTGTTGTGGCTGCGTATGGATCTTCCACACGCTACTGAGGTCCCTGACAGTGTAAAATGAATAAAGTGTAAAAATGGCCAATATGTGTTGTTTTTTCCTTATTACTGTGGGAGAGTGCAATCATCCAGTCCACCAAGCAACTCAAAACGAGAGTGAATACCAACAGAAGAATATTGCAGGGGATTTTGGCACATTTTGTTGGGCCGCTACCCACACGGTTAGCTGTGTTGCTCATTCCACGAATGCACGATCCTTACAAGTTGTAATCAGGCTTTCCAACGATATAAAATACAATACCAATTGGTATTATTAAAGGGGAGGAATAATCGACCGAAATAACGTTTCCGAACTTTTTTTGAGGAGTTTATAACTTATGACTGAGCAACCAAACAGAACAGCGCTAAAATACGCAATTTCATTGTGAATGCTATTAATTCTAACAAAGCAGGCCACCACGAGCCACTACGGGAACGTCACGAACACAATAGTATCAATACATTACAGTTATTTGGCAGACGCGTTTATCCAAAGCGACGTACAATAAGTGCATATTGAAGGTCATAGACACAATCTACGAAGCTAAGTCACGAAAGCGCTACTTTCTCACAACATAGAAGCTATCGCTAGTCATCAACCGAATACAGTCAGCTATACATTCTAAGCTATGAGATAGCTAAACCAAATAGAAAATAACAAATAAACGGAAAGAACGTACTATATAATTTGCCGTATACATGTAGTTATTCAAGGTGGAGTCTGAAAAAGTGTGTTTGCAAATATGTTCAGCATTATTAGCAGGCTAACAGTGGTCTATTACGACCGATGCAAATACAAAAATATAGCACGCAGTGGAAAAACGAATGTATATACTCAAAATATTACAAGCAGTAATACTTACATGTCGAGGAGGATATCTTCCCCATATTGATAGGCACCTCTTCCACAGAATCTATGCTACAGGGATTAGAAGAATCTCTGTTGTTGTCCTCTTCTGACCGACTTCGGGGGAAAAGTACTAAAAAGTCTCTTCAAAGTTGCGCGCCGTTTTATTGCGTAAGACCAACTGCGTCATACCAAACGCGTCAAACCAAATGCGTCATCTGCGCATGCCCGCGTAAAGTTGTCGTGATATAACAAGTATTGCAGTTACGCTCGCCCTTAAATAGTTAATCCAAGCTTTCAATTACACATGTAAATAACTTTTGGGAAGCTTGTCGTGCCTTCTATTGGATAAAACAATTGTCGATCAAACCAGAATAAAATTGAAAGCGTCACAGCAGTGCTATCAGGGAGGGGGGGTTACGCAGAGATAGTTTCGTTTGTCTAATAGTGTTCCAATGCGCTGTGTATTTTTCAAACGGATTGTCCAAGACAATAAATGACCACGGAATCTTGAAAGGGACATATCTACGCTTAAATCCACGGGAGGATTGCACACGAATTCCATATTTAATAGCAGATATTGATAGTAGAATGGCATTGTATGATTTCACTTGTTTATGTCGGTATTGATTGAGCAGCGATTTGCACCGCTGTATTTGCATACGGTCGGGCTATTGGTGGGTTTATCTGGTTGCTGGACGGAATTCTGATATTATATGATGAATACATATATTTATGAACTCCCAACATAGACGCTATTGCCCACTATGTCACGCATGGGTAGGTATAGGCTGGGTGGGGAGTGCTTGTTAAATGGACTTGCTACGGAAAGATAGTGACACTTAGAAACTACGCATTGGCCAGAAATCGTCGCGAATCGTCTACCAATAAAGTTAAAATACCGCGTTTGGGTTTTCCACTAATAGTTTGGCTGCAGGAGCAACGCGTGTCTCAGTTGCGTAAAACTGTCTCGCAGGCGAGAAAAAATAGACTATCTGCACTAAGTAGTTACACACACTTTAAAAACTTTAAAAAGTTTTCTCTCAGGTCTTTTACTGACAGTGTATCGTGCAGAGGAGGCTGGTCCATAGAGGCAGAAGAGGTTGCTCCTTCTCTATTTCTGAGAGGCATGTTGGGAGATCAAAATATAAAAAAGAGCAATTGTCTTATATGTCCCATAATCGTAATGTGAATAATAAAGTTTGAGTTTATATGCCAACATGTGCATTAAATACACTTTTAAATCTTTAATGATATTACATTATTATTAAAAACTTGTCAAATAAACTAATACTACAGTACATTTGCTAATAACTGACATAAACAAAATAATGCCTTAGATATCAATGTTAAAATAATTACTATACCTTTTATAAATTAAATAAAAATAAGACTTCATGCTTGAGGTGCTGACACATGCATGCAGAATGATATATACATTTATACAGATCACAATTAATCAAATAAAATGTATTAATCTCAAGTCTTTTACTGACAGTGTATCATACAGAGGAGGCTGGTCCATTGAGGCAGAAGAGGTTGCTCCTCCTCTATTTTTGAGAGGCATGTTGGGAGATCAAAATATAAAATTGAAATAAACCATTACCAAATCTCAGTATCATTTATAAAATAATTCTTCTCTCATCTTTGGATTAAAATGCTTCAACAGCGACACCTGCAGGGCAGGCAAGAGGGGAAAGGGCAGTCTGTGTGAAGTGGTGGTGGGTGTGGGGGGCAGAGGAGGACAGGGCAGTCTGTGTGAAGTGGTGGTGGGTGTGGGGGCAGAGGAGGACGGGCTCCTGCTGTCCTCCTTAGGGCAGGATCTCTTATATCAATTTAATGTACTTAATTTTTTTTTGTTCATGCTAATCTGTTACTGGCCAAAACATGTAAAATTATGCTCCAATGGAGGACGTTAGATGTGTCTTTCCCTCTCGTTCACCTGGCCCCTTTTTTATATTCATCCTTTGTGTTGTAATATGATATATGATAATATGATATTTGTTAGGTTAGGTTATTAATATTAGGTTATTATTAGGTTGCTATTTGGATTATTGCTACATTTGAACATAAGAACATAACATAACTTGAACATAAGAAAGTAGAGATAAGTAGCCAACTAGTGTAAAATAACATGATGCCGTGGGTTGGTTTTCCTCCTGTTTTTTTATTATTTTTTGAGTCACCAGCCACCACTGGTACCGTGAACCTTAATCAGTGGTGTAGTCACGGGTGGATCAGGGTGGGCCCCTGCCCACCCAAATAGTATTCTTGCCCACCAATTTACCTTGAACCACCACACCCAATTGTGAATGTAGTGGGAATCTATGTTATATATGTAACTTTTTCAATAATCGCTGTGTTAAAAAATATGTTGCCGCCATAGACTGTATAAAGATATGGACAAAGTCACTGTGACGTCACCCATTGCCTTCCCACGGCCTCGTAAAAACCGTTTTGAGTCATGTTTTCAAAACTGCCCGTGTTACCCCTCTCTTTAAGAAGCCTAGCTTGGACCCCACTGATGTCAGAAACTATCGTCCTGTGTCTCTCCTGCCCTTCTTGTCAAAAGCTGTTGAACGCGCTGCCCTTAACTAACTGTCTGTTTTCCTCCACCAGAACAACCTACTCGACCCTCATCAGTCCAGCTTCAGAACCGGGCACTCTACTAAAACTGCACTCCTGGCTGTGACCGAGGCACTCGCCACTGCTAGAGCCTCCTCCCTCTCCTCTGTCCTGATTCTCCTTGACCTGTCTGCAGCATTTGATACGGTCAACCACAAACTCCTGATCTCCACACTGGCTGAGATGGGCATCTCTGGAACTGCTCTCTCTCTTGGTTTACTTCTTATCTCACAGATAGATCCTACCAAGTCTCCTGGAAGGGCTCTATCTCTGCACCTCACCCTCTTTCTACAGGAGTCCCGCAGGGATCTGTACTGGGTCCTCTGCTGTTCTCCATTTACACTAAGTCTCTTGGTTTGGTCATTAATTCACATGGCTTCTCCTACCATTGTTATGCTGATGACACTCAACACTTCCTCTCTTTCCCTCCCTCTACCCCACAGATTCAAGAGAGGATATCTGCTTGCCTGGCTGACATCTCTGAGTGGATGTCTAGCCATCACCTGAAGCTCAACCTCGACAAGACTGAGCTGCTCTTCATGCCACACAAGACATCCCCACTTCTAGACCTGTCCATCACCGTCGACGGAACTATGGAGACCGCCTCCCACTCTGCAAGAAACCTGGGGGTGGTCCTGGACGACCAGCTGGACTTCAGAGAGCACATCAGGGCAACGGCACGGTCCTGCGGGTTCCTCATGTACAACATTAGGAGGATTCGGCCATACCTGACCACCTACTCTGCCCAGCTCCTTGTCCAGACCATGGTCACCTCACGCCTGGACTACTGCAACTCCCTTTTCGCAAGCCTGCCAGCCTGCGCCATTCTGCCCCTTCAACTGGTCCAGAACGCGGCTGCTCGGCTTGTGTTCAACCTCCCGAAGTTCACACGCGTCACCCCCCTGCTGAGGTCACTCCACTGGCTTCCAGTCGTGGCCAGGATCAGGTTCAAAGTTCTGACCCTGGCCTACACTGCAGCCAAAAGATCAGGCCCCTCCTACCTACAGGACTTGATCCAGCACTACGCTCCTGCTCGACCACTTCACTCTGCTGGTGCAAGGCGACTTGCACTTCCCTCCCTCCGTGTCAACAGCACTCGCTCGTCCCGACTGCGGAGCTTCTCCACTCTAGCTCCCCAGTGGTGGAATGAACTCCCCACTCCGTTGCGCTCAGCTGAAACGCTGTCTGTTTTCCGTCGTGGTCTGAAAACACACTTTTTCAGACTCCACCTTGAATAACTACATATATAAGGCCAAATATATAGTAGGTTCTTTCTGTTTATTTTCTATTTTCTATTTGGTTTTGCTATTTCATAGCTTAGAATGTATAGCCGACTGTATTCTGTATTCTGTTGATTACTAGCGATAGCTCCTACGTTGTGAGAAAGTTGTGCTTTGTTGGATTTGCTTCGTAGATTGTGTCTATGACCTTCAATATGCACTTATTGTACGTCGCTTTGGATAAAAGCGTCTGCCAAATAACTGTAATGTAATGTAATGTAATGAGTCTCCGGAAGTCTTTTTTCGCCGCCATGTTTGTACAAACTGTGGCAGCACTATGCTGAAAGTAAACATTCAGCCCAAGCACAGTGTGACCAGTCTAGAAATATAAGCACAGCACCCAGAGTTAGAACATGATCATAAGCACAATATTTTAAATATCCCTAAAACCCTAAAACAATGGCTGTACATCATCAAGGGTCTGAGCTATCGAACGAGCCCCAAACCATCACTCTGTTGCCAGATATGGAGTAGATGTGGATGGATCACTGCAAGGGTTATTTCTCCTGACTCATTTTCCTATAGAACTCTATGGGGGAAAAAGTCAGGAGAAACAACCCTTAAAGGGATCCATCCACATCTACTCCATATCTGGCCGCAGAGTGATAGTTTGGGGCTCGTTTGATACCTTAGACCCTTGATGACGTACAGCCATTGTTTTAGGGTTTTAGGGATATTTTAAATATTGTGCTTATGATCATGTTCTAACTCTGGGTGCTGTGCTTATATTTCTATATAACTGTGCTTGGGCTGAATGTTTACTTTCAGCATAGTGCTGCCACAGTTTGTACAAACATGTGTTCCATACTGTACCAGTGTAATTTACAGCTGAATCTAGTCTCACCCCCCAATTCTCATAGAGATCAGTTCAAATGCAGAGAGGTTATAGTATCGCTTGTAACAGTACCTGAAAATAAGATATCGAGAGTCTTTTGATGTTGATTGGTCACAGACTTCAGGAAGTAACAGCATGCAAAGGATATGCGAACATATATCAAATATGATACTTTAGAAATATGTTAAAGCAAAGGGTATGAATACTTATGTAAATGAGAGATTTCAGCTTTCGATTTTTAATACATTTGCAAGTTTCTAAAAACATGTTTTCACTTTGTCATTATGGGCTATTTTGTGTAGAATTTTGAGACAAAAAATTCACTCAATCTATTGTAGAATATGTTTAAATTGATATAAAAGGGAAAATGAAATAGTAAGGAATAAAGAACTATTTCTTTTCTGATTTCTTGTTTGCATGCATTTATTTCACTGCAAAAAAAAATGCAATGTGAAGTATGCCCTGGACATATTATTTAATATTGAATTGAATTGTCATGCAGATTTATTGTATATGAGCAAGTGTTCAAGATTTATAGTTAACTATTGACTATACATGCATTATTATAAATTCATCCACAATTAAAATCATGGAAAGGTATGACTTTACTTTTTTCAGGAAGAACCAGAGTCCATCATGCATCGTATAACCTTAGCAATTTGTTTTATCGGACTAATTGGACTGTGTTCTACGCTTCCTGTGACTGGCAATGTAAGTGTACAGCCTTGCATATTACTGTACACTAATTTATATATTATTTATTCCTTACTAATTACACACATAAAAATTAACCTGATGTTAATTAAATAACTGTGTTTATCTCCAAAGGCCTCTGATGAGCTTGAGAGAAGTGAACGTTCAGCCAGCTTTGAGGTCAGCTAAATGAATGAATGAACGAACGAAAGAATGAACACTGTAAAAAATTGTTGGTGACTTCAACATAAAAACAACAAGTAAACATTCTGCAAACAAACCACCTTTGAGTAAACTGAACTTCTGGATACATAGTTAATTAACAAAATATCAATTTAGTCAAACTTATTAATGTGTGTTAGAACTGATGTTTAGAAGTTCAGTTTACTCCAAATTTTGTTTGCAGAATGTTGACTTTTTTTTAATGTTGAAGTCACCTACAATTTTTTACAGTGAATTAATGAATTAATAAATAATAAATCAATTGAGGCATATTGCATGGGGCAAAAAGAAATAGCACACTTTTGTGACAGCAGGTCATGTACATCACAGCATGCAATATACTTTCTATGCAACTAGAGTTCTTGAGACAGAAATGGTATGTGATTTAAACATAGGCCTGTGTTTAGTGCAATCTATTGAAACACAGAAAGTGTCCTACATTACACAATTGACACTAGATTCACTGGGACTATTAAAAACTATGGTTTTTTTCATCTTGAATTCTGACAACAAAAGAAGTATGAAGCACAGCATGGTTAGAGAGGTTTTTATTCTCAAACTAAGAACTACACTATACCATGAATGGAATCACTAAAGGGTTATAGTACATAGATGTCTGTGTAAAATCCAAGCAGGTGATTTATATTTGGCATGCAGTGTTGTAAAAAGGGAGAGGAACGGTTGTTGCCCCCCACCCCAGTTTGTGTGACTTTTTTTCTTCCTTTTCATTCAGGGCTATGGGGGTTTTCTGTTCCGTTGGCCAGTCCAACTCCAACTCCAAAATAGTTTTTCACTTAATTATTCCAAAAACACTATATACTGTACATGTCCAATACATTTATTTTTATTTTTTTGCCTGTTTTAACAGCTAAAATACCACATAAAATAAAAAAAAATTAAAAATCAAGATATCAAGAAAAGCCTCTCTACGTTACCGGCTATTTCATGAAGGAAGATGTGTGTGAAATGTCATGCCTGTACCTTCTACCAAATTTCAGAAAACGTGTTTGGCGTATGGGTAATATGTCATTTTGAGAAAATGACCGTTAAAGATTTGCAACTGAGAAAATGTGTTTACCGACAAATGTGACAAGTTATTTGTATTTAGCTCTCCGTTATCATGACGGTATAGGAATTAGTAGGAGCTATACGCTCCAGAAAACAAGCTTTCCAACCATATCCCACTCAATCAATTCAGTCTTAAAATCACACAGGCATAATAGATACCATGAAATAAACCAACAGAACTAACTTTATGCATTGTGTACTTAGCGAAGGTGGTATATAATCATCTAAATTAACTATTTATGATAATTATTGACCATTATTTTGTACAATTTATGAAGCTAGAGTAATCATAAAAGCAAAATATTAAAATATCTCAAAATTGATAAATGCAATGAAAATCATGAAATTCCAGGTGGTGTATCCCCTTAAAATCTGCGCGTACATTTATGTACAAAACTAATTAGTATGAAAAATCTACGCTGGATTAATCAAACCGTGCGGGAAAAGCCATATTTGTTTGTATTCCGTGCGCATGTTCATACATGCTGATTCATAAATGACAAGCACGTTCACCTAGCTTTGCGATTAGCTTTGCCTTATATGGAAGTTGTCTCTTCCATTTAAGGGTGCATACAAAATCAAAATGGGCCAGAAAAAACTAAAGAAAGAATTATTCCGACACTGAAATCAAAGTTTTATTAGCAGATGTTCAATCAGGAAAAAATAAAAAGTTTAGTACTGTCCGTTCCGGTGTCATAAAGTACAGTAAATAGTAAAGTAGCCTACATGGTAAAGTAAAAAACCTGGCAGGATATAACAGAATCTTCCGGCACACAAACCGTTAAAGTTCAAGCCTTTCTGCATCGGACACGTGCATTGCCTCCATCTGCCAAGCACTACGGGTTTTCTCGCAGCCTGGCAATAAATAAAATAATTAATTTATTAATTTCATCATTGTGTTGGTGTATATACTATACTATAAGTCAGCCGCGTCTCACCGCAACGTATTGCAAACGAGTGACCCGCAGAATGAAGCTGTCATGGGTCCCACCAGGCAACCAGGCCAGGACGTTGAACGATACATTTCGCATGAGATATGAGCCGCACAGATGTGATATCCCTTTCTATTCATATATGCAAACGTATCTTCGGATGGAGCCTTGAGGCTATGTTTGTGCAGTCGAGTGATTGGGGTAAAGAATTAGGATATTTTTTTACTATATAGTATACATCATTTTGGAATCTTAAAAACTCAAGAATCAAAAGTCATAATACAAAAATGTCTTATATGTATGTGTATATTGGTAAAATCTCATTGTGATAGGATAAAAATAAGATTAAAATAAAAATGTTTCCCCTATACATGGGTGGTATACCTCCCCTTAAAAAGTACATTTAGGCATGCCATCAAAATAAAAAAAATAAGGAATAAAAACATTTTTTTTCTGATTTCTTGTTTGCACAGATTTATTTAATTGCAAAAAAAAATTACAATGAGAAGTGTGCACTGGACATTGAGCAGGAGAAGGAAATTGAGCATTTTCTTCTCTCTGTACAGTGATGGTTGGCACGGTCACTAGCGGCCACCGCCACCGCCACCGCCACCGCCGCCGGCATCAGCAGCGGGGGCGGCGGGGGCGGGGGTAGGCAACAGCCTGATCAGCAGCAAGGGCAGCAGCAGGTTAAAGAGGCCGTTGTCGGAGTTGGAGTTGGACTGACCATAATATGGGTTTACGGGAAAACGCCCATAGCCCTGAATGAAAAGGAAGAAAAAAAGTCACACAAACTGGGATGGGGGGTGCAACAACAACCGTTCCTCTCCCTTTTCGCAAAGCAGCATGCCAAATATAGATTGCCTGCTTGGATTTCACACAGACATCTATGTACTATAACCCTTTAGTGATTCCATTCATGGTATAGCGTAGTTCTTAGTTTGAGACCAACCATGCTCTAACCATGCTGTGCTTCATACTTCTTTTGTCAAAATTCAAGATGAAAAAGACCATTGTTTTTAATAGTCCCAGTAAATCTAGTGTCAATTGTGTAATGTAGGAAACTTCATGTGTTTCAATAGAAACTAAACACAGGCCTATGTTTAAATCACATACCATTTCTGTCCCAATAACTCTAGTTGCATAGAAAGCGCATTGCATGCTGCGATGTACATGAGATAGTGTACCTGCTGTCAAAACATTTTATCAGTGAAATCTCTTTTTTTCATAGTGTATGCTATTAATTTATTCCCCCTGTTATATTCCTGAATTTAAAAACAGATTGCACTCATTCATTCATTAAATTAGCTGACCTCAAAGCTGGATGAACGTTCACTTCTCTCAAGCTCATCAGAGGCCTTTGGAGATAAACACAGTTATTTATTTAACATCAGGTTCTTTTTCATGCATTTTTTGTCTGTGAATTATTAGGGAATATAAATGAGTGTAAAGTATTATCCAAGGCTGTACACTTACATTGTCAGTCACAGGAAGCATTGAACACAGTCCAATTAGTCCGATAAAACACATTGCTAAGGTTATACGATGCATGGTGGACTCTGGCTCTTCCTGAAAATAAAAAAAGTAAAGTCATACATTTGCATGATTTCAATTGTGGATGCAATTATAATAATGCATTTATAGTCAATAGTTAACTATACTTGAATATAGTTATAGATCTTGAATACTTACTGAAATACAATAGATATGCATGACAATTCTGCTTTATAATTAAAAATATATATATTTTCCTAAATCTTACCAAATAAATAAAATTTCTGAGAAAGTGAAATTCAGAGCAAATGCTTTATAAATAACCTATCAGTTGATGATCGACCAATCAGCACTCAGCACTCGCAGCTGCCAGTACTATGCCAGGGAATTATTAACAATGCATAAGGTTGTGAAATTACTAATAGCTAATATCTGGTAAATGCACACAATTCTGAGTTGCTGCTTCTCACAAGACTGCCTGTTTTCTAACACCATGCAGGAATAATGACTAAGATTTTGAGACTTTAGGTAAGCAAGCTTGTCATGCATGAAGTTATAACAGCACCATATCTCCATAGAAGAAGATGTGGTCTGAGCAACGTAAACCCAGTATAACTGCTGAGCAACAACATGGTTTTCTCCAAATGAATGAGGAGACATGTACCATAAAACTGTACCATAAAAGTAAATACCAATAACAAAACTTATTACCACTTTATATCTAAATTAGAATGTGCTATTTTAAGGGAATATGTGGAGAATAGTCCTACAATACTCAAAAAAAGAGAAAAAGTAGACAAAATGATGATTTGCTTAAATTAAAATTTCAGTTGATAGACTAGGCCTGATTAATTTTGAAACGGGAAACATTTGTTCTTGCATTTTTTATTTATTTAAAGGTTAAAAAAACTTGAATAAGTTTTGAATAAGTTGAATAAGCCTGTGTGCAATGGCATTCTTTTATTTAATATTTCCTAATATTATAACTGTCATTACACTGTATTTTTCCAGAATAGTCTTACCTTAGTGGAGAAAATCAAAGGAGCAAACCGTTTCAATGCAAAATATATTGACGGCTGAACTTATCTTAATTTCATTCAGCAAAGTGATTTATAAAGCCTTTCTCAGTCAGCCATCAACCAATCAGCTCCCATAAATCATGCATAATGCATAGGATTTTGCCAAAAGAAAGAAATACTTTACTTCATTTACCACAAGATTAAGCATTTGTTCATTTCTGCCAAGACACAATGTGAAAAAAATGACACAAATTACATATATGTGTACTATGATAGAGAACAATAACAAAAATGCCACTGAAATACTGACATCACTACCAAGTGGTTTCTGCATCATCAATGCTATGGAGCAAGAACAAAAACAAGTGAAAAAAATAAAACAAGAATGTGGCAAACTCAGAAGAAAATGGCATGTGTTCATTATGTTTTTCATGGATCCTGCCAAATAGGACCTCAAAGCTTTATATATATATCTCAGGTTATTGGTGTCCCAGTTTGTTTGGGAGCATTCAGCTTACACCTCATGATCTACAGGGGAAACCTACTCTGTGTTTATAATGAAATTGCAAGCTGTATAATATGCTCTCTATATAAGTAAGTAAATGAAACACATTTTGACAATTGATCACTCATGGAAATTCAGCAATATGTTTTGCTGTATATCCTACCTCTGTCATTGTTGTTTCTAAACCCCAGTAGAATGTTTAAAATCCCCTGAATGTGTGGCAATAGACCACTAAACCTGAATTACCCAGTGCCATCGTAATCCAGTAGGATGGATATAGTAGGTAAATGTAAACATTTAAAATATCCCTCAAAAACTTCACAATAGCATAACATTTGTATTTTATTAGCTACCATAGAGTATGTGAATGTATTGGAATGTGTACAAATTCACTATCTTAACCAAAGAAGAGAACAGAGTCCCATAATCGTAATGTGAATAATAAAGTTTGAGTTTATATGCCAGCATGTGCATTAAACACACTTTTAAATCTTTAATGATATTAAATTATTATTAAAAACGTGTCAAATAAACTAATACTACAGTACATTTGCTAATAACTGACATAAACAAAATCATGCCTTAGATATCAATGTATGTTAAAATAATTACTATACCTTTTATAAATTAAATAAAAATAAGACTTCATGCTTGAGGTGCTGACACATGCATGCAGAATGATATATACATTTATACAGATCACAATTAATCAAATAAAATGTATTAATCTCAAGTCTTTTACTGACAGTGTATCATGCAGAGGAGGCTGGTCCATAGAGGCAGAAGAGGTTGCTCCTTCTCTATTTCTGAGAGGCATGTTGGGAGATCAAAATATAAAATTGAAATAAACCATTACCAAATCTCAGTATCATTTATAAAATAATTCTTCTCTCATCTTTGGATTAAAATGCTTCAACAGCGACACCTGCAGGGCAGGCAAGAGGGGAAAGGGCAGTCTGTGTGAAGTGGTGGTGGGTGTGGGGGGCAGAGGAGGACAGGGCAGTCTGTGTGAAGTGGTGGTGGGTGTGGGGGGCAGAGGAGGACGGGCTCCTGCTGTCCTCCTTAGGGCAGGATCTCTTATATCAATTTAATGTACTTAATTTTTTTTTGTTCATGCTAATCTGGCCAAAACATGTAAAATTATGCTCCAACGGAGGGCGTTAGATGTGTCTTTCCCTCTCGTTCACCTGGCCCCTTTTTTATGTTCATCCTTTGTGTTGTAATATGATATATAATAATATGATATTTGTTAGGTTAGGTTATTATTATTAGGTTATTATTAGGTTGCAAGTTGGATTATTGCTACATTTGAACATAAGAACATAACATAACTTGAACATAAGAAAGTAGAGATAAGTAGCCAACTAGTGTAAAATAACATGATGCCGTGGGTTGGTTTTCCTCCCAATTTTTTGAGTCACCAGCCGCCACTGGTACTGTGAACCTTAATCAGTGGCGTAGCCACGGGTGGATCAGGGTGGGCCCCTGCCCACCAATTTACCTTGAACCACCACACCCAATTGTGAATGTAGTGGGAATCTATGTTATATACGTAACTTTTTCAATAATCGCTGTGTTAAAAAATATGTTGCCGCCATAGACTGTATAAAGATATGGACAAAGTCACTGTGACGTCACCCATTGCCTTCCCACGGCCTTGTAAAAACCGTTTTGAGTCTCCGGAAGTCTTTTTTTGCCGCCATGTTTGTACAAACTGCATCTGCTCCGTGGAACCGAAGTGACGTTGTCGGGAGCGGTGGCAACCGGATATGGTCGTCATGGTCCGGGCAAGGAATGATTGACAGTTCGGGGTGGAGAAGCCCATAACCTGACCATAATCAAATCCACCATTTTCTATTGCGGAACAAACTTGCGGTAAACTTTCTTAAGTAGCTAATGTTTTATAATATCATATTTCATTTTCATCCTCGATTTTACTGTGTTATTTATTCACATTGAATGTGTGAAATGTGTCACCTAATTAACGTTGATTCAGTTATTTTCAAATTATATTCAGCTAACATCAGCTATTTTCATTAGCTAGCTAGATAGCATAGCAGCTGAGCTCGGTAGCCAAGCTAGATGCACTGCATCACCACACATGGACGAACATAGAGTAACGCTATTGCCATCAACTATATTGACGGTCAATCAATCACAGATTACATTACATTACATTATAGGCATTTAGCAGACGCTCTTATCCAGAGCGACTTACACAACTTTACATTTATCCATTCATACAGCTGGATATATACTGAAGCAATTCAGGTTAAGTACCTTGCTCAAGGGTACAACGGCAGTGTCCTGCCTGGGAATCGAACCTGTGACCTTTCAGTCACAAGCCCAGCTCCTTAACCATTATACTACACTGCCGCCCTCAGATGCGCACAGATGTTATTTTGACAAGACTTATTTTAGTATAAAAGTCCCTAGCACTGCTAGAAAGCTAGTAAGCTGTCACCATAGTCCGTTACATTAGCAAACCACCACCGTCCTTTTGGCTAACCGGTAACTTGACTGTGACAGAGCTGTTGTCGTATAATAAATCGAACAATCCTTTCACTGCCCTGTCGGGAGGGGTCAGGACCATTCCACTACACGTAACTTAAACTTTCTTCCAAATAGACACTACATTCCAGAGTCTGGTATAACGTAATTTATTATAAAAAGTTTAGCACGAATATACATACCCAGGCTGATCGGCTAAACATACATATGTTAAAAACACTCAATCACACAGTCCAGTCTGAGTCCGTCAATTTTATGCTCACCCACAAGACGTAAAACAGGTCCGTTAATGACAGAAACAAAACATAACAGGAGCACCATGAAGTTCAGCTGACATCTTATATGTTATTTTGACCTTCCCCTTCTTCTAGGGGGGGTTTCCCTCGTTTCCTGTTTTTATTTTTTTCATGGTCTGCAGCGGTCTCTGCCGGTTTTAATTAAGCATTACATATGACCCTTATTTATATGGTAGTTTTGATGAAATGCCATGATTTAATTATATCAGAAACATCCTAGTCACGGTTTGACAATAGTAGTTCAATACATAGTTTTTATACCAATGTTTGTAAAGATAGAAGATAAATGTTTTCTTTGGATTTAATAAACTCTATCAGTTCCTCAAACTGCACACACACATACATTTCCAAGGCTAGGGTGCTGGACGTTCTTCTCGACAATCAGGCCCAAAAGAATGTGTAGGGAGTAATTCATGCTTATCTCTTCAGACGGGCTAGGAACATTTAGTTGCCTGTGTGTGTGTGTGTGTGTATATGTATGTATGTGTGTGTGTGCGTGTGTGTGTGTGAATGGGTCCATTGCCTGATTTTCGAGATAACTACAAAACTCGCCATGGGAAAGTTAGGGAGTATTTCAAAATATGGCTGTTTCTGCAGAGAGCAAGTTTTTCCTATCAATTTCCTGCACGTGGGTGTGTGTATATGTCCTTGATTTACAGGTGTCGAGATGTGCTCATACTGTGTGCCTAGCTTGGGACAAAGTTTCACTGACCACACTTCGATACAAATAATGAGCTCATTTTCCGCGTGAGTGTCTGCCCTTGAATATGTGCTGTTGTGCACATATGGGCCTTTTGTGCAATTCATCCTACCACAGAAAAACATATTCATATTAACACCACATTTTATATAGTTGGTCCTACAGTATGATATTTAATTATATATAAATAATGAATAATCTATATTTTTCGCAACACCGTCTATCACGGTTTCCCGCAGCATCTGATCTAACCCCGTTCTGAAAACTTCCAGATAAAGTCAACATTGTAGGTTAGTGGGTGCACATGCTAGCTGAAGCATAGTACATTATATCCTTCCTGGCATTAACTTTCTTCTGCATCCTGTAACGTTAACCTAATCACAAACATTGCAAACATTTACAAACGCACAAACTCTGTGTTCTTTTTTCCCCCCGATTAATTATTTGTTTTATTTTAAACATCCCGTATTGAGTTGGTACAAACATACCGCTAACACTTTGACTAGATATGCTCTATTCCCCGTACATATTCTTAATTTTCTGACCGAAATAAAATCTATCTAGGCGTAGAAATGTCCGGTTAGGTTTTTCTCATTCCATAGACCGTATATAAGCCTAAACAAACAAATAACCAAAGAACTACTGTTCATAATACCCGCCCGAACCTGTTGTCTTATTTAAAAATATTTTATACCCATCAGTTACAGCCTATGGCTAGCTGCCGTTTGTGGCTATGTTTTATGTTGTAAGCAAAATAAAATGTTCTAGTTAAACTAGCTGTTTAGGACCTAGCTAGTTGGAGCAGCTGGGTTCTAACGTTAGCTAGTCAATCACGGTAGTTGACTAACTTATATGGCCAGCCAGCTAGGCCACTGGGCAGCTAGTTAGGTGGATTTTAAGATAGTTGAATAACTTAATTTAAAACAGCTTGCCATAAGCTATCGTTAGCTTGCTGGCTAAATGTTAAAACAAATTGCCATGAGCTATCGTTAGCTTGCTAGCTAGCTAACCCAGCATTGCTATGCAATGGTAACGTTCATGGCAGGGGGAGTAAGGCAGTTGCGGAAGCGAGAGGGTGGAATAGCTAAATGAATATCCAAATTGATAAGGCTATACACGTATGGAGCAATCGATTTCAGATACTTAACCTACAGTTTGGCCGAGACGCTGGGCCTGTAGTGTCTTAAATGAATGCTAGCTGCTGCAACATCTCCTGCTGTCTCTCATCTCACAAAACAGGATTTTTTTAATAGTAAACACATCATAGCTCACATCAAAATGAATGTCATAAGAAACATGTTGAAGATGAGCGACAAGGCAGTCAATTTATTATGTTACAAACTGTCCACAAAACAACAGCTTGTTCAGGGCCGGCTACTAAGGGATCTTCTCCATCAACTAGGCTTCCACTGAAAAATACAGCCTGTCTTCTTGTCCCAAGATGGGCGTTACGCGTTTTAGACCAATGATTGTTGTCTCCCTCTTCTGATCCCGCCCCACGAGTGACTACAGTGACCATAGATATAACCAGTATATAAAACCAGTGACCCCAGTGACACAACCTGTCCCTGATTGGTCCTGAACAAATGTTAATACCCTGTCCTAATGACACAATAATTTAAAAAATCGGCACATGGAAAGGCATTAGACAAAGGAAAGGCACCTATTGCGACTACATTTTCTTGTGAGAAAAATGTATTGACTTAGTATTTTGACCACATTGCTACCATTGACTTACATGGTGAAAGGCGTATTCTGGAGCCAACCGCAGTGGCGCTAGTGAGCAACAGCACTATGGCTGCTCCCAGCCCAACCTGGAAGTGAGCTTCAAAACGAAAGCCAAGTTTTGGCCCCTTGGGGGTTGCCACTCGCCAGCTATTGAAATAACGTAGGCCTAGACTTTCTCCACGTGTCCAAAGCTTTCTTTGATCTTACTGTTTTAAGTAATTTCATTCTGGCTGGAGCAAGAGGGTGGTGGCTCTGCAAGATCCTGAATTTAGTGAGTGATGTCGCTCTGAGTAAACGGACGTGGTCTATTGGGCTCTGCAAAATGGTGGGAATTTCAAATCGTGCTAATGTAGCCTAAGGCTATGTTAGCCAACTGCAAAAATATTAAGTTAATATAATCACCGCAAAGGATTAAAAGAAAGGGAAAAAGAAGGAAAATGGTACTTTAAACCGATCATTTAATCCAATCACACTGGATACTCGAAAAACTATCGAGGTGATAAGAACTTTAGGAGCTTTTATTGACTCATTTTTTACAAACAATCCAAGAAACATGGAGGGACAGCTGAAAGGACAGACACCACTGGAGAAGAAGCGGCGTTTCTCTGACGGTGGATCCCCAATTTACGAGCGGTATGTTACGGTGGATTATAACATGCTCTCATTGATTAATGAAAAGTTAACAAAACTAGACATATTGGACTTCCTCAAAAAATAAATAAGTGAATTAAAAGATAGTCTCGAGTTCAGCTTTAAAGAAATAAAGGATCTCAAAGAGCACAATATGAAACTGCAAAACAAAGTGGAAATGGTGCAAACAGACTTGCAAACAATAACAAAGGAAAATAAAGCATTAAAGGACACCGTCCTGGACATTCAGTGCTGTAGCATGCGTGAGAATATTGTTTTCCGTAATATCACAGAGAACCCAGAGGAGAACACTGAGGCGGTTTTAAAAGACTTCATTCAGAAACAAATGAAAGTTTCGGCCGATCAGGTTAATAATATTACTTTTCATAGAGTTCACCGCATGGGAAAAAAGCGTCAGACACCTGATTCCGCTCCTAGACCGATAGTCGCAAAATTTGAACATGCAAAACAAAAAGAAATGGTCAAGAGTCACGGGCGAAAATTAGCAGGCACCGCTTACGGGGTCAGTGACCAATTCCCGAAAGAGATAGTGGATCGACGCTCAAAACTCTATAATGCGTGAAAACAAGAAACGGAATGCTAATGTAAGACTTGTGGTTGACAAACTATACATAAACGGACAAATGTTCAGAGATTCAAAGGTGACTCCGTGGCTGATCCCCTAACATCAATGTTAAAGCGGCTATTCATTGATAATCTTTATAGTGCTTATGGGAAATAGCCTAAAGACCAATCAATCTTGTAGCCTAAACTCCATATTACATTACATTACATTACATTATAGACATTTAGCAGACGCTCTTATCCAGAGCGACGTACATAGTGCATTTTCAAACTAGGTACAAGAACGTTAAAGAAACAACCCTAAAAAGGCAAATATGAATCTAAGTACTAGGCGCAGTCAGTATGATTGGGGGGCTTTTTTTTTTTTTTTTTTTTTTGGGGGGAATTACACAACATTAATAACAATAGTCACAGGGAGGTAGGGAGGGGAGGAGAGAGGTGCAGCTTGAAGAGGTGAGTCTTCAATCTGCGCTTGAAGGCGGTCAGACTTTCTGCTGTTCTGACCTCCACGGGGAGCTCATTCCACCACCGTGGGGCCAGGACAGACAGACGTCGAGACCGGGCGCTAGCATGAAGAGGGGGGGGTACCAGTCGTCCTGAGGAGGCGGAGCGCAGGGATCTGGCAGGTGTGTAAGGTCTGATTAGTTTTTGGAGGTATGGGGGGGCAGATCCTCGGACTGCCTGGAAGGCGAGCACCAATGTTTTGAATTTGATGCGAGCCATCACCGGTAGCCAGTGGAGGTCGATGAGCAGGGGGGTGACATGGGAGTGTCGGGGGAGGTTGAAGACCAGGCGCGCTGCTGCGTTCTGGATAAGCTATATAGCTATAAGCTATATTGCCCCAAACTGGTTAGATATTATGTAATTTGTTATAGCCTGGGGCAACAATACAATACAATGTTTGGTTTAAGGGATGAGCCCAAGTTTAGGCTATTTAATCTTAAATTTTTATTTGCATTCTTTTCCTTTTAATCCTCTATCTTGTTTGCATTATTAAAGTTTATAGCCTACCCCACGCAAACGGCTAGCAACCTGAGGATTGGCTAAATACGGAGTGGGCTACTATATTGAAGAATGGCTGGTGCAGGCTATTTGATATTATGTAAATAAGGAAATAATATAGAATCGGTATTTTACAAATGTTAATGGATTAAAATGTATAGAGAAAGGGATACATATCTCTCTTTACTATTGCAAGAAAATTACTTTGAAAATGATATTAATCCCCTTACTAAGATGCATGTACATTCCCTTTATTAGATAGAATAATATTAATGGAGCCCTTTCTCCAGAAACCCAGTCTCAAGGAAGTTCCAAAGGAGCTCTCTTCAGAGTTTATACTTTCGTTTTTTGTTGTTGTTTTGTTGTTGTTGTTTTTATTTGATAAATTCTTCTGTTTTCCTGTCATTTGTGTAAGTGTTTAGCTATGTTTCATTGCACTACTATGAGGGTGGGAAGGAGTGGGAGGAGTCCGCGAGGAACAGCCTTTATAATATCATTCTGTTTCGGTAATAATGTATCGACTAGCCTACTGCTCATGCACTGTATTTATATTTGCTCTTTTTAAATGTCTTTGGGAAGGATATGTATTGCAAGTTATAACTGCAATGGCTTAGCTGACCAAAGGAAACTAAGGGAAATTTTTACATGGCTTAATGACAAAGAATATAGTATCTATTGTCTGCAAGAAACACACTCAGTGATCAAAGATGAAGTCAAATGGAAAGATGAATGGGGTGGGCAAATAATGTTTTCTCATGGCTCAAGTAACACAAAAGGTGTCATGATTTTATTTAAAAAAAATGTGGTTTACACATTGCATTCCTCACAAATAGATCGAGAAGGAAGATGGATTATTTTAGACATATCATTTGCTGAAAATAGAATGTCTTGTCAACCTATATGCGCCAAATAATGATAACCCAGATTTTTTTGGAACAATCCAAGATAAATTGGGACAATTTTCAGCAGATTGTCATCAAATAATAATGGTAGGAGATTATAATACAGTATTAGACACATGTATTGATAGAAAAGGTGGACAAAAAATGAACTATCATCCAAAATCACTTCGGGCCATTCGAGATATAATGGCTGCATTAGATCTGGTTGATATATGGAGGCTTAAAAATCCAGACACTCCTCAATATACATGGAAAAGAGCAAATCAGGCAAGTCGTATAGATTTTTTTCTAATATCCTTTTCAATAATATCCAAAATCATAAAAACAGCCATTGCAGACTGTCTAAAGTCAGATCACAAGCTTGTTACTCTATACATGGTACTCAATGAAGCTCCAAGAGGTCCAGGATATTGAAAGTTCAATCAAAGCCTTTTAAATGACAATGTATTTGTGATACAAACAAGAAAGTTTATAACTGAATTATTTCACTATAACGTTGTGTCTGCGGATCCACATATTGTTTGGGACACTTAAGTGTTCATTGAGAGGACATGCAATCAAATTTTCTTCCTATAAATATAAACAATATCTTTTTAAAGAGAAAACTTTGATTAAAGAAATTAATGATTTAAACCAAAGTATAGATAAATCTAAGACCATACCAGCAGATTGGCTGGATCTTCTGGATGAAAAGCAAAGTGAACTTGAAAGACTTTACAAACTCAGAGCTGATAATATTTACGTAAGAAAAATGGCTAAATGGATGGCGGAAGTGGAGAAATGTACCAAATTCTTTCTGCGACTTCATCATAGAAACTCCTCTAAGAAAAATATAACTAAATTAATAAATAATCATGGTGAAACGATTACTTCAACAACCTATGTATTGATGGAAGAAACCAGGTATTTCAGGGAAATATATTCTTTTAAAAATAAACTGGCTACACATTCTGATGGAAGATGTGAGGATTTCTTCCCAAAAAACTATTCTTAAGAAGCTCTCTGCAACACAAAGAAAGTCATGTGAGGGTCTGATTTCGGAGGAAGAATTAAAGCAAGCTATTTACTCCTTTCAACCAGATAAAACACCAGGTCATGATGGCCTTCCTATTGAAATATATCAAGTTTTTTATGAAGATATCAAGGATCCTCTTTGCACATGTTTTAACTATTCTTTTGTTAGGGACTCATTGCCAGATACACAAAAAGTAGGCATAATTTCATTGTTACTTAAACAAGACCCACAAGGTCAGTATAAAGACCCAGTCTACCTTAACTGTACTAACGTTACAGTGTTGTGATGCAAAAATACTGGCAAAATGCATTGCTCAAAGAATTAAACAAGTCTTACCAGATATAATTAATTATGATCAGACAGGATTCCTTCAAGGAAGATATATTGGTGAAAATATTCGTCAACTGTTAGAAATTATAGAATACTATGATAAAATAAAAAAACCTGGTTTAATATTTATCTCAGATTTTGAAAAAGCCTTTGATAAAGTTAGGCTAGATTTTATATATAAAAGTCTAAATTTTTTCAACTTTGGGAAATCATTAATAAAATGGATACAAGTATTATATCATAAACCGATATGTAAAATTATTAATAACGGATATTTTTCAGATGGTATACAGCTGTTTAGAGGGGTTAAACAAGGATGTCCATTATCTCCATATCTATTTATCATAGAAATAGAGATTCTGGGTATAAAAATTAGAGCCAATGATGATATAAAAGGACTGGAAATGAAGGGATTGGAATCCAAAGTCCATGTATGCAGATGATATAAATTTCCCATTAAGTCCTCAATTATCCTCTCTTCACAGCCTTATTGAAGACTTAAATAATTTCTCTAATTATTCAGGTTTAAAACCAAATTATGAAAAATGCAACCTGTTAAGAATTGGTTCCTTAAAAAATACACAGTTTAACTTACCATGCCTCTTTCCTATAAAATGGACTGATGGACCAGTGAATGTCCTTGGGATTCAAATACCAAAAAATATGAATGAAATGGTAAATACAAATTTCAAACTAAAGTTTAGTAAAGTAGATAAAATTCTATTACCCTGGAAAAATCAAAACTTAACACTATATGGGAAAATTGCATTGGTTAACTCCTTGATTGTATCACAATTTACATACTTATTCATGTCTCTACCCTCTCCATCAGATTCTACTTTCAAACTATATGAACATAAAATATTTAAATTCATATGGAATAATAAACCGGAAAAAATAAAAAGGAAATATTTATATAATAACCACGAAAATGGTGGATTAAAATTATTGAATTTAAAAGCATTAGATTTATCACTTAAAGCATCAATGATACAAAAACTGTATCATAACGCAGACTGGTTTTCTTGTAGACTACTAAGGATATCACATGTAATATTTAAAAGCCAGCTTTTTCCTTTTATACAATTAAAACCATCCCATATCACTCTATTTATAGAGGAAGTGATCCCTGATACATCGGTCTTTCTGAAGGAGTCCATAAAGGCATGGTTGAGCTTCCAGTACCACCCCCCAGATCATACGGAAGGAATTTTACAGCAAATAATTTGGTTTAACTCAAATATCACAATAAATGGACAACCATTTATATGGCAACAAATGAGCAATAGGGGCATTTATCTTTTGAACGACTTAAAAGATGAAAATGGAAAACTAATGTCATATAACAGCTTTACTAAAACATATGGAAATCTGTGCTCCGTACAAAAATACAATCAACTGATTACAGCCTTGCCTCTAAAATGGAAGAGACAGGTAAACACCAGGATTTGTCAGGAATTAGTATGTCGCCCCTTCATAAAGAATTTTACTTGGATTAAAAAGTGTAAAATCAATAGAAAAATATACGATTTCTTCATGGAGAATAAAAACTTAAAAGAAATCCCCAATAGAATTCATAAATATTGGGAGGAAGTAGTAGATGCACCAATCCCCTGGCAACGTGTATTTAGTTTTGTTTATCAAAATAGTGACAGGCTACAGAACATTTCAATATAAGGTGTTATATAAAATTTTGGCAACCAGGAAAATGTTACATGTATGGGGTATAAAAGAATCAAACTCCTGTAGATTGTGTGAAGAAGAGGAAGAATCTCTAATCCATTTATTTTGGTACTGTCCATATTCTGCTCGTTTCTGGACACATGTACAACAATGGTTCATAGTTCACAACATTCACCTTGAAGTAAATTTTCCTGTAGTTATGTTAGGGAACCTGAAAGATAACTGCCCAAAGATAGATAACATTACTATACTTTTGGGGAAATTTTTTATTTTTAAGACTGAAAACAAAGAGGAGCTAAGACTAGACAAGTTCAAAACTTTCATGAAATACTATTATATTACGGAAGGTACTGCTGCTAGAGATATGGGGAAAAAATTAGATCATGTAAAAGTATGGGACCCTATAAGCACAGGGATGATTTGATTTGATTTGATGATTTGTGATACATTTTTTGGAGTTTAAACATAGTGCTGTATGTTCATTAAATAATCTCAGTTAACAGGGAGGTGCACTAGAAAGTAAAATGGACGATCATGGGGTAGAGTGAGTGAGGACAGTTCCTGGTTTTTGGGGAGGGGTGGGCACAAGGGGTGTTTATTTTAGTCTTAATTATTAATTTGTTGTGTGGTTCGGATTTTGTTTTCTGGTTTTCTTTTTCTCTGTGATGGTTTATTTGTATGTATTTTTAATATTTATTTTATTTCACTGTAGAGTAAATGTATGTGTAAGTATATGTGTATGGTGTCCAATTACATGGGCATAATTATTTGTTATTACCCTTGTAAGTGTATGTATATATGTTTTATTCTTTTTTTGTTTATTGTTTTTTTTTTTGCGACTTGTTTTAGTTCTGTCCGTTCCTCAGAGAGGTTTTTTTTTTGTATAAATGTAATTAAAAATAAAGTTGACCTCCAAAGAGGGGGGGTGGTGGCGGGAATAATAAAAAGAAAAAAAAAGTAATTTAAATAATACATTTCTGGCCAATACGAAAGTTTACTGAATGCAATGGGCGGAGAATGTGATGCAATTAGTTATCATCAAACTTTTCAAATTTGTCTAAAAAGGCGTCGGAGGTTTAAATGCTTGTAGTCTCTAACGTGAGTTAATTATTGAAAGTAAGATAGTTGCTAGCTAGTCAGTTTTAATTGGTTTAGCAAACATAACTAAACAAATAGCCTATCAATCGCTTCTGTTTTTTTTTCAAGCCACGTTTTGGAGGAGATTGTTTCAAGCAGCTTGGATCAGACCAGGACTTAAGAAGCAAGATATGACCGAGGGAAGTAAAGTAGCCTACAGTAAAGCTGGGGATGCAGCGTTGCCTACGGTAAAGCCTGCAGGCACTTGAGGTACAGAGTTTGGATTCATTAGAGAATTATTTAAATGGAAGTATTTTAGGCAAGCTTGTTCAAAACACAAGAACAGCATCAGGCGCACTTGCCAAGTCATTGTGCAGTCTTGGGTCGGTAGCCTACTAAATCGACTGCATGGTGATGCTATGAACATTTCATTCATAGAGAGAACCGTCAGCATGTGAAAGTGGTATTAAACATCGTAATGATGTGTGCAAAGCACTGCAGGATATTCCACTTCGAGGGCACAGGGAAACGGAAGTGGCACTTAACAATAGGAACTCTATAGAAATATTCAGAAATAAGTTATTCTCTTTGGACAAATGACATTATAACCATAGCCTATTCAAGCCCTTACAAACAAGAACTGCAGTACTGCAGTAAACACAAAATACAGGAATGCTGTATGTGCAGTAAATTTGACACAGTAAAACTGCAGTAGTACTACACTTGTACTGCAGGTAAAACGAATTTTAACAAGTAAAAGTTTTCAATATGCAGTACTACTGCACAGAACTGCACTTGTACTTCATAAAACTGCAGTAATACTGTAGTTCATTTTTGTAAGGGACACCAAGCCCCGCCATCTGCGTCTTCTCATGAGGAAAACATCGCGCACCAATTCAAACCCATCAAAGGTAGGCCTAAGTTTGAGTACTGTTAGCTATATAAGTGTGTTTTTAAAATTATTTTTGTGTCCACCTTGGTAGGCCATAAGCTAGTTATTCGTTTAACCTCAGGTGGTTGTTAAAAGTTACCCTATATCTCGAGAATTGTGTCGGGGTGTGTGCGTGCTAATCAGCATGTGCTTGTTCATTTCCCTTGCCTCTCCATTGGAGGTTAAGTAATTTGATTATTTGCTATAAGTCTGTGAGGCATTTTGCGTTCTGACGTGACTCTGTGTGTGCTTTGTCCGTTGAGTGTCTCGCAACTTTGTCTGGCCATACAAAGAGTGCATGTATTCTGGTGTATAGGCTACTATTGATTCTGCTGTATAGACTAGACAGACAAGTTATTTAATGTTTGATTATTTTATACGGGGACAACATTGTTGTATTGGTGTTCCCATGCGAACTATTGTATTACGGTTTGTTATATATTCTCTGTGGCAGTGCGTATTTGATTTGAAAACAAATACCCACCCACTTTTGCTCGGGCCCACCCGAAAATTAATTACTGGCTACGCCACTGACCTTGATGTTGTCATTACAATGAAATAACAAGCAGGCCTGCAGACTAAGAATTAGGTCAGTAACTTTAAAATGAATTGTAACTCCATTCATCTTAACACGATGTTCTACAATATATTCTCAGTCACCACAAACTGGCCGTCCTTCCTCAGACATGCAAACAAGCCCATAGTACACAATAGATGGATCATCAGTGAACACTGTCCTAGATCATCATGCTTTGTACCATAGCGTTCCACCTAAAGCTGAAAATGTTTCTGATGGTTGACACCACTCCTGGGAAACCTGTCAGTTCCTGTTGTATTAAGAAACTAGGGAGTGAAATATTATGCACCACTGTGATTAGGACATTAGACCCATTTATTTACCAAAAAAGTATATTTAAAAGGAAGAAAATATAAATTTTGTTGAATAATTTGTTCCAATATCTATAAGTTTCACATGTTTATGCATTTCAATCGATTTATTCATATATATTTTAATATAAACTTAATCAATTTCTGTGGATGTTCCTTACAAATATAATGATTATATCATGTCAAATCCTCCAATAGTCCAACTTGATTATCCAACTTAATTCTTCTTATATTTCATTCTGTGATAACTTAATTTATCGTATTACGTCAAGGTTGTCCAGTTAGGTCCTATTATCAGAACCTCATATACTGTATGTGTTAGGATTCTGAGTTTTGTCTGTTTGTATTTGTTAATTCTGTTCCTTGTTGTTTATTATTTTTCATTATTATTGTTAATTATTGTATTTGTGTATTATTCTGTACTTGTGTTTATTATTATTAGTGTAGTTACTTTCGTGTTTGTTTACTGTATTACATTTGGATTCCATATTCCAGTTTATTTTCACGTATTTGCATTTATGTCGCTCCCCGGTCTTCGTCTCACGTTTCGGGAGCCTTCGGGTGTTTTTGGTTCTCTCTGTATTTCCCCACTTATTGTTTATATTACTAATTAACACTAACAACTATTAACAGCTTAGGTTAGGTCTTTTACTAACCCACTAATTACTAACGCTTCCTTGCTTTAGCTGTCACTCATTTCCAGCAATTCTATTTTTCAATTATTTACTTTACGCTTCCTCTTTACTAACTGATATTATCAATATTCTCAGTGCCTACGCCTTACGAAGCCTGTGTTTATTCGAGAGTCCCGAGACGCCCTTCTGCTTGATTCCGAGTTTTGCCTGCCGATTTAGTTTTGTTTGACTTTATGATTTTCTGGATTATTTGACCTTTTACTACATCTCTGCCTATTCCCTTTGTTCTATTTCATACTGGTCAACACGCCACGGTATTATATTTATGGCGTGACATGGTTCCGCCCGTAGTGGTGGTTAATTTGATAAACTGTCTCCTAGCAGCTCCTCTCAGCGAGGATGACCCATACCGTGGCGTGTTGACCGTATTCGTAGAACCAGGGTTACATCCGTAACCCGTACGTTCCGTCGCCTATCTGATTTCCTGGTTTTGATCTTTTGGACTGTCTTTTGATTATTCTTTTGCATTTTGATTTTGTCTCGTCTGGAATCTGATTACCTGGCTTTTTGACCTTGGACTGAAATTCTTTAGCCTAATCCTTGTCTGCATGTTATGGTATCGACTGTTGAAATGACTGACTTCTTTGTTACAGTAATGTTTTTTTGTTTTGACTGCACACACACATATTGCAAACTTCATATATTTTACTCTAGAAATATAACTAGAACATATATTTCCATGTATTGCCTACAAAAGGACAAAACCAAAAATGATGCAAGGCCTCTCTGTTCTTGTAAGTGACTGCTGGACTCCCCTCACTCCCAATGCAAAAACTTTAAGTGTTGTGGACACAATTTCAATGACTGTTACAGCTTAAAGGTCAGTTTAAGCAAATGGCATAGTAAATGTAAGAACCTTGCTAGACCTGCTAGCACACATAGCTAGGTATCAGAGTTAGATAAGCTAACCAAGCTATGAATTAAATATCATTGTGATAACATTACATAGCTAACTAGCTACCTCCATTGGCAGCACTATGCTGAAAGTGAACATTCAGCCAAAGCACAGTGTGACCAGTCTAGAAATATAAGCACAGCACCCAGAGTTAGAACATGATCATAAGAACAATATTTCAAATATCCCTAAAACACACACACACACACACACACACACACACACACACACACACACATATATGTTTCCATTTATATATTTGACATGCCATCAAAATGAAAAAGTAAGGAATAAAAAAACAATTTTTTTCTGTTTTCTTGTTTGAATGCGTTTATTTCACTGCAAAAAAAAATACAATGTGAAGTGTGCCCTGGACATTGAGCAGGAGAAGACATTTCATTTTCTTCTCTCTGTACAGTGATGGTTGGCACGGTCACTAGCGGCCACCGCCACCGCCGCCGGCGTCAGCAGCGGGGGCGGCGGGGGCGGGGGTAGGAAACAGCCTGTTCAGCAGAAAGGGCAGCAGCAGGCCAAAGAGGCGGTTGTTATACCCGCCATATGGGTTGAAGGGAAAACCCCCAAAGCCCTGAATGAAAAGGGGAGAAAAAAAAAGTCACACAAACTGGGGGTCACAACAACCGTTCCTCTCCCTTTTCACAACGCTGCATGCCAAATATAAATCACCTGCTTGGATTTCACACAGACATCGATGTACTGTAACCCTTTAGTGATTCCATGTATGGTATAGCGTAGTTCTTAGTTTGAGAATAAAAACCTCTCTAACCATGCTGTGCTTCATACTTCTTTTGTTGTCAGAATTCAAGATGAAAAAGACCATAGTTTTTAATAGTCCCAGTAAATCTAGTGTCAATTATGTAATGTAGGTAACTTCCTGTGTTTCAATAGATAGCACTAAACACAGGCCTATGTTTAAATCACATACCATTTCTGTCTCAAGAACTCTGGTGCATAGAAAGCATATTGCATGCTGTGATGTACATGACCTGCTGTCACAAAAGCAAATTTTACAAGTGAAATCTACTTTTTTTATGGAGTGTGCTATTTCTTTTTGCCCCATGCAATATTCCTCAAATTATTTATTATTTATTAATTCATTAATTCACTGTAAAAAATTGTAGGTGACTACAACATAAAAAAAAGAAGTCAACATTCTGCAAACATTCTGAACGTCTAAACATCAGTTCTAACACACATTAATAAGTTTGACTAAATTGATATTTTGAGTTAATCAACTATGTGTCCAGAAGTTCAGTTTACTCAAAAGTTTGTTTGCAGAATGTTCACTTTTTTATGTTGAAGTCACCTACAATTTTTTACAGTGTTCATTCTTTCGTTCGTTCGTTCATTCATTCAATTAGCTGACCTCAAAGCTGGCTGAACGTTCACTTCTCTCAAGCTCATCAGACGCCTTTGGAGATAAACACAGTTATTTAATTAATATCAGGTTAATTTTTATGTGTGAATTTAAATAATATATAAATGAGTGTACAGTAATATGCAAGGCTGTACACTTACATTGTCAGTCACAGGAAGCGTAGAACACAGTCCAATTAGTCCGATAAAACAAATTGCTAAGGTTATACGATGCATGATGGACTCTGGTTCTTCCTGAAAAAAGAAAAGTAAGTCATACCTTTCCATGATTTTAATTGTGGATGAATTCATAATAATGCATTTATAGTCAATAGTTAACTATAAATCTTGATCATTTGCTCACATACAATAAATCTGCATTTCAATTCAATATTAAATAATATTTTCCTAAATCTTACCGAATATATCAAATTTCCGAGAAAGTGGAAGGTTGGTTTTGTCCAGATCCTCGGAGCACATGCTTTATAAATAACCTATCAGTTTATGATCGACCAATCAGCACTCAGCAGTTGACAGTAATAAGCCATGGAATTATTAACAATGTGTAATGTTGTGAAATTACTAATAGCTAAGATCCGGTAAATGCACGCAATTCTGAGTTTCTGCTTCTCACAAGACTGCCTGTTTTGAAACACCATGTAGGAATTGACTAAGGAGACTTTAGGAAAGCAAGCTTGTCATGCATGAAGTTGTAACTGCACTTTATCCCTATAGAACAAGATGTGGCCTGAGCAAACCCAGTATAACTGCTGAGCAAGCAACATGGTTTTTTTTTCAAATGAATGAGGAGACATGTACCATAAAACTGCCTCTGTACAAGTAAATACATTATGATTCCTTTCGAAACCAATTCCACTTTATACTTAAATTGGAATGTGCTGTTTTTAAGGGAATATTTTTATGCGCAATAGTCCTACACTTAAAAAAATAAAAAATAAATAAAAATGATGAATTGCTTAAATTACCTAGCCTATACAAAATATTTCAGTAGACAGACTAGGCCCGATTAATTTAAAAACAGGAAAAAGTCATTTTTGTATTTCTCATTTATTTAAAGATTAAAAAAAACCTGAAATGGTGGATGTTTTAGTTGAATAAGCCTGTGTGCAATGGCGTTTAAAAAAAAATTAAATTATTTATTTGTTTTTATTTTAATAATTTTTTATACCAAATGTCAAGAATATCTCCTGAAGAACCAGAATTTTTTCGAAATGCATTGCAGGAGAGGCTTCTGCATCAATTCGATATTTTTTTATATCTGTTGTTCATTCTCACTCAATCATTTCTGTTATACCTTGTGGCACTGCATCATAAAAAAACTTTTTATGTTCACTGTCAAAGTTCCTACACCTATTTCTAGATATAATTTTAAGTAAAGTAACAGACCGTACATGTCAGTGACCATAAAGCTGTAATTACTAGAATGTTTATATAATCTATATGTATGTTCTATATAAATAGCACAGCCATGATAGGACACCCACAAGATGCGCTGCCAAGTTAATATTGATGGAATGAACCAGAAACCTACATTTGTACTTGGGTGCACACACAAATCTCTTATAAACAAAACTGCATGATTTAAAGCAATTAACTGCTATTAATAACAAAACACTAAGTTTTAAGTGTGAAGTTTGGCTTGGTCAAAAGCCACTAAAGACCACTGAATATAGTTCAGTGCTAAAGACAGGAAATTCAAATGAGCACAACTTCAGCTCTCAACAATATCAGGGATTTCCAGTACTCCGTTGAGTGCTCCGTCTGAGTGCTATACAGTTCTGTAGCTATGTTGGTCTATTGTATTCCAAACAACATGTACTCATCACTGGGCAGACTAGTATTAAGTACAGTGATGAATGCATATTGTTTGAAATACAGTAGACCAACATAGCGTAGCCAGGTCTTATTGCGAGTCAGACATATAGCGAGATACGCCTTCAGAATCATTCAATTTAACTATTTTTATTTAAATCATACAAAAGTTTCATCACTGACTGTTTACAGGGGGTGTGGTTGGTCCCCCAGCCCGCACCCCCATCCAGCCCGCACCCCCATCCAGCCCGCACCCCCATGTTCTACGTCTTTGCACCGTGGATAGGAATAAAGAAGGATTTGTTTGAAACATTTTGCACTTCGAAATGCATGGTAGACTACGTGCTCAGCTAACGTTTAACTTACTCCCAGAGTGTGCAGACCTGGCTAGCTGACGACGAAGCACAGAGGCTATGCGTATGAAATTCAGCATGCCATGCTTATCTTCAGGTTATAACATTGGGTTGCAAAATCTGGCCATGTTGCAGATCATTTCAGTTATGTACTGTGTTTGCTAGCCAGTAGTCGCAAACTACCATTACACAAGGCTATCTTCAGTTTTTTGATGTTGAGCCTTGCAACTAAATGCTTGTAAGGACACCATTACAAAATTGATTGCTTTTGTGCTGGTATACAATGCACTTCTCCCTGGTAAATATCTGTCATTAATATTTTCCAGTTTTAAGTTTATTTTTTAGCAAATGTAAGTTAGCAAGCTGGCTACCGCCACATGGCAATGGAAGATGTAGCTATGTTAGCTATTTTACTTGGCTGAGATAATTATTTTTGTTTTATTGTACCGGAAACAACTCCATAACGTTATACATTAAAGGGGTAATAAACACCGGCTTTGGTTCTGTCTCCGCCCACTTCACAATTTCAAAAGACGTGAATTGGGCTCGAGTGAGAGAGCACAGATGGGAGGGGTTACAGTTGGGGGTAGGGGCAATATATACATTCGACAGAGGTGGAAGGATAGCACATTTCTGTCTACCTTTTAGTTGAAGAGTCAGACAATATTGTAATAGAAGAAAGAAAAGGGCTGGAAATATGGGTTGTATAAGGAAGACTGCGACGGGGGGAATCCACCTTTAGCAAAACAAGCAAGAATCCAAAATTAATAAAAAACTGTCATTCACAACCGAGCTGCCTTTGATGCAGCAGCATTGTAATAGACACACTATACTTCTAATACACACAAGTTCTGCACGCAGACTTTCTGGCAATGTTATACCAATGCCGTTGTAACTAGTAAATTTACATCTTATTTTCCATACAGCTGGATATATACTGAAGCAATTCAAGTTAAGTACCTTGCTCAAGGGTACAACGGCAGTGTCCTACCTGGGAATCGAACTTGCAACCTTTCAGTTACAAGTCCAGTTCCTTAACCATTATACTACCATTATGCTAGACTGCTGCCTTAATACTGAGTATTAAGACACTGTGACATGATTACCAGAGGCGGTCTTACCCATTAGGCAAAGGTCGGCAATTGCCTGGGGCCCCAAGCTGACCCCAAACTACAAAGGGCCCCGTTAAATGCCTCATAAAGGTTCCCCCCCCCCCCCCCCCCAGTAATTAATTAAGTCTTTCTAAAAATTAATGCGCTAAATGGCATCAGAATGCCTAATTCATGAGTGTCTTAGACAGCCCCCCCCCCCTCAGTCCCCACTGCATTGGACTTTTCCACGATGAGCCGTCTGCGGAATAGATTCAGTAGCCAATTAGTGTTTCAGCTTGGCGCGATTATTGAAAAGTGAAAATGAAGCGAAGCTACCCCAAGCGGTGCTGAGAAAAGGAGGAAAGTAAAATGTTTGTGGCAAAACTACCAAAGCTAACTACATTTTTCACGGCGGCTAGTAGTAGTACAGATGACACTAATGAAGAGCAGACTCAGTCTGAGACTGCTAGCACTAGCACTAGCGTTGTTAGCATTTCTAATGCTAGCGAAGAGGAGCTAACGTTACCCATTGCTGCTGCTGGCAGCGCCAACCTAGATTGCTCCAGCAGCGATGATGATGATGATGATGATGATACATGCATCACAACTGAATAGGAGGATACTTCGACTGACGAAGATACTACAGATAACCAACAACTAGTGAGTAGTCACCCTACTAACAAGTAGGCTAAATTTAGACAAGGCAAATGTTAGCTACCGCTGACAAATGTTAGCAACCAATGACAAATCTTCAATGTGAAAGTACAATATTATCGTACAGAGATCATATTGTTTATGAAAATAAGATTTTACAGTGGGTTTGTTAAACTGAATAAGTTTTGTTGTGTTTTTTTACAGTTGCAGTTCCAGATATCTGTACCTCATTGCTGTGTGACGACTGATGAAGAGAAGAAGTTACAAGTAGGTCTTTCTTAGATAAATAAGGATTGAAAATGGGGGAGAGCAAGGGATGTGTGAGGGCCCCATGCCTGTGTTTGCCTTGGGCCCCAAAATGACTAAGTCCGCCACTGATGATTACTTACTGGAAGTGATGCACACAACCCAAGAAAAAACATCAGCATGGTAGAGGACAACATACTGGACACTTCCTGGTTATTGCTGAAAGAAGTTTCAAAGTGTGTAATTAAAATGACATATTTCTGTCTTTTAAACCATTATTGTAGGACTACATGCAAGACATTGCATGCTTACGTTCAACAAGTACATGTAATGCCATGCTTTTAAATGTCATTATACTGTAGTTTCCCAGAATAGTCTTACCTTGGTGGAGGAAATCAAAGGAGCAAATCGTTTCAATGCAACATATACTGACTGCTGAATTTGTCTTCATTTTTTTCAGCAAAGTGATTTTTAAAGCTTTTCTCAGTCAACCATCAACCAATCAGCTCCTGTAAATTGTGCATAATGCAAAGGATTTCACAAAAAGAAAGAATATCTCAATAAAACATCAGTTTCTCCTGTACTCTACAGTATGTATTCTTTTGCCCTGGGATGGCAATTTTCTGTAGTTAAAAAAAATAAAATAATAATTTCCATGCATAATGACTACAAGGAAACATTTTACATCCATCTATATATCAGTCTATGTGTGGTATCTTAAATTTCTTCCGTGATGTGAAAAAAGTCCTGCTTGCAATTTGCGGTTCACCGGCTACATATGTACATTCGTTTTTCCACTCGATCACTGTCTTGTCCAGTAGGCTATATGTTAGATATGGTTATGTTCGCATTTTGAGTGCATTTCACACACTGCACACTGTAGTGTAAACATTCATTGCTCAGTCATGTTTTCTGTTTGATGTACCGCCTTTAATTGAAGCTAGAACATTTGGCAGCATTTTCCTGTTGGGGGAATATTATTTTATTGTAGTGTTATCGAACATAATATGACGTATCTTCCTGGGCTATACTTGTCACTCAGGGCACGGAAAATACTCATTCTTATTTACTGTGCCCTGAAGTATAGATGAATGTAAAACTTTTCTACAGAAAAATGCCATCCCAGGGCAAAATAATACATACTGTAGAGTACAGGGGAAACTGATGTTTTATTGAGGTACAAGAGTGAATGATTAGGCTACTTATTTAGGTATTTAGGTGTGTGTAAAACAGTGTGATATCGATCACAAGGGGCAAATGTGTATGCTTTATAATGGAAAAAACTGATTTGATTAATTTTATGACATGTATTGCAACATATATTGACTGCTGAATGTATCTTAATTTTGTTCAGCAAAGTGAATTATAAAGCTTTTCTCAGTCAGCCATCAACCAATCAGCTCTCATAAATCATGCATAATGCATAGGATTTTGCCAAAAGAAAGAAAAACTTTACTTCATTTACCACAAGATTAAGCATTTGTTCATTTCTGCCAGGACACAATGTGAAACAAAATGACACAAATGACATATACAGTATGTGTAGTATGATATAGAACACTACCACATGGTTGCTCATCGTCAATGCTATGGAGCAAGAACAAAAACAAGTGAAAAAGATTAATGTGGCAAAGAAAATGGCATGTATTCATTATTTTTATTTTTATTTTAAAAATATTTTTATGGATCCTGCCTAATAGGACCTCAAAGCAAGTACATGAAACACTTTGACAATTGACAATCATCACTCATGAAATTTCAATAATGATATGTTTTGCTGTATATCCTACCTCTGTCATTGTTGTTTCTAAACCCCAGTGGAATGTTTAAAATCCCCTCAATTTGTGGCATCTCAGCCCCAAGACTTGTCCTAAAGTACTGGACATTGTGTGCCTCATAAATGTCTACTAAAAATAAAATAACAATGACTTTTTCCCCAAAATGAAAACATGGTCAAGGTTTGTGTAAGAAAGTACTCTGACTGCAGGTCATTTTTTATACATATCGGTTACACCAATGATGACATTGGCGGCGATAGACAGCACAATTGCCCTGCAGCCTGGGGTCTGTGAGAGCGGTTCGTTCTTAAATTTGAGACTCATTTCAGAGTAAATGCATTTATGCATTTCCAGTGCCATCTATATATCCTTAAATAAGCAAATGCATCTCTGTCATGGTTACTACACTTTATTTGCACAATAGTCTCATGATGTCAAACTTAGCCAATATGCCTATTTTACCGAAAGCGTATTGTAGGCTATAAATTATTTAATTAAATAATTAGTGCTCATTTCTTTGGTATTAGTGTTATTTTCTGATATGCAAAGATTGCTGGGAAATATTTATGTGTATGTCGTCCAATGCCAAGTGTCTATTTTTATCATGTGATGATGCAAAATGATGTAACTGTTAGCTAGTTCTGGCGGTGGAATTTTTAACGTCAGCTAACTAGCTAGCGAGGAAAGAGTCCTTGTTACAACTAAGCAAATCAAATAAAAATGCCTTATAAACACAAAACTGCATATCAAAAGAGAAAATGGACCAGGAGAAAAAAGTAGCCAAGCTGCCAAAGTGTACTGCTTTTTAAAAAGCAATCGCCAAACACGCGACTCTACTGTGTCAAAACATCTTTCTGACCACTACAGTAGGGTTATATATTAATATAACGTTAACCTTCCCTGCTCTGCTCTCGTTCAGGACCTATCTAGCTCAACACACATCTCAGTCTCCCAACTTGTGAAAATGCTTATTGTGGAACACCACACACCTTCGGTGAGGTGTGCAGTGGCGCCCCCAGAAATTTTTCATAGGGGGTGCCGGGGGCGGGGGGGGCACTGAAAATCTTGGGGTGGCACACCAAAACCAAAAGTCATAACTGAATTTCAGGAATTCTATTATGTTGTTGTAGTATATAAAAATATATACATTATATACAAAAATATACATTATTGATTTAAATTAATAGTACCTAATATAAAATATCAGATAGAAGCATATTATGCAGACTCGGAAGCATATTATGCATATGCGAATCGCGAGCCGCGAGCCGCGAGCCGCGAGGGGGGGCCAGTGGGGGGGCCAGCGATTTTACTGGAGGTGTGTAGGCTACTGCTCTGCTGTTGTTTATGGCATTGCATGTACAGTTGCAACAGCTGAGCCCCCATTTTCTCAATTAAAATGATTTTAAAATTCGGAGCAGGGCAGGAGAGACCGGTTTGACCGGTTATACTTTCTGGATTTGAATGAGCTTGCCGATGATTTTAGACGATGCAAGGCTTGTCGGATGCCCTTAAAATGTGTGAGTAGACAAGTTTAGTTTATAGTTTGTGTTTTTGATGTTGTTTGTTTCGGTGATTGTTTCTGCCAGCCTGTGACCGAGCACTGTCAGGACTGAGCACTGTCTATGGTTCTAAAGTGACCTATCCCTGACCTATTTTGCCAATAGCTTAACTCAACCCTCAAATTTTCTACTGTATAATATCTAGTAGGGGTGGGACAATGCACCAATGCATCGCGATGCATCGATCTGAATGTGTATACAACTGCATCGATCTGTAAGATTAGAATTGATAATCATCGATTAATATCGCATTTTAAATGAATGTGCACATGTATTATTCCAAAAAAAAAATAATTTCATTATTTAAAATATATATTTCTGAGACACGACTACTTTTAAAACTGTTTTGACCAGCTTCAATCCATGTTTCTGCTCCAACCCCCACATAAGCGTGAGTTGAAAGTAGGGACAGGCAGGAATCAAGCGACAATGAGATGGACAGATCTGAGCGATATGGCTAGCTGCGTGCTCGCTGAGTGCGACAAAAGAGACAGAAACGTACAGAATTTGCGATGTTCCGAACAGAAAATCAGTGGTATGTAAGCATTTCGGGTTTAGAAAGAAGGAGGGTGTACTTGACAAAACCGCTGCAATATGCAAGATCTGCCAAGTAGAAATCAGATACACAGGCAACACCACAAACATGATAAACCATTTGAGCCGACGACACACCATTGACGTGAAGGACAGCAGCGGGTTAGCAAGCTAAACTCGGGAGTCATTGACACTTCCCCTGAGTTTCCTGGAGAAATGGCCAAACAGTTCTATTTTTTTGTAAAATTGTTTTTATTAGTTTTTATACACATACCGTGTCCAGACAGTTCATTGTAAAGTGCTTTCTGATATTTAAATTTAAACCATTTTCTATTCAAAATCAAGTAGACGTTCGAGACAAAAAACAAAAATAGTAAGACTATTTCCAATGTCTTTACATTACATTACATTCATTTAGCACGCTTTTTTTCAAAAGCGCATACAGTAGTGTGTGCATAAAAAAGGTCATCGAAGTAACTACAGACAGATGAGAAAGCACATTCTTCCCATACAGTAGCAGCTAGCTATCCCTACTAACACACAGTCAGTTTCAGTAAGGGTACTGGGTAATCACTACACTACATACTATTTTATAATAAATAATAATGAATAATCAGTTCAACAACAAGAAGACATAGACATGTCCTAGGAAGAAGTTAAGTCCAGGTCCAGCCTGAAAAGAAAAGGTGTGTTTTCAGAAGGGTCTTACGTTCAATTAATTATTACTACGTTAACTGTCCGATTCACTTAATGAATGTTGTGGAACCTAGATACACCATACCATGCAGAAAACATTTTAGTGAAAAATGTATACCTGCTCTGTATGAAGAGGTGAAGAAAACTGTTTGACTGTCCTTGCAAAACGCTACGAGAGTAGCTTTAACTATGGATGGATGGGCATCTTGCTCCACCGAAGGTCTAGATCGTACTAAGATTTAGGAAAGTACTATGCATGACACTAACCTATAGGCTATTTCATTTTTCTTGGCCCAGTTTAGTAATTGTTATACATTTTGCCATTTTCGTTTTTTAAATAAAGGAAATGTATTGGGGTACCATGTCTGACACTTTGAACAACACTGTTTAGTAACCTAAATAGGGCAACTTTAGAAAATACACTGTTAGTCATGTTTATTGCTGCATTATTTGCTGCAGACAGCTGCAAAATGTATGGTATGCCTGAACAATAAACATAATGCTGTGAACCTGGCGTAAGGTTCTAATTGAATATTTAATTACTGCTGAATGTATCGGTATCAAATCACATTAGCATACCTATTACATTTTTTAAAAGTATCAAAATTAATCAAACCAAATCTTATCGAATCGAATCGTGGTCAAATGTAAGATGTTATGATGCATCGAACCTTTGCCTAAAGAATCGTAATCGAATCGAATCGAATCGTTATGGGATTTAATCGTCCCACCCCTAATATCTAGGCCTAATGGTGCAGTGTGTGTGCACGGCCTGCATGTATCTGAGTGTGATAGGGAGCATGAGAACAAGCTTGCACAGGGGCTCGTCATAACTCGCTTCTGCCACTGAATGATGACATATCATTTTGTATCCTATTATTGATGTTATTACAATGTACAAGTTGCCCAAGTATAGAATATTTAGAAATGTTGAATTACCCTGTTGGGCGTAAGTAACAGCGGGATTAAGAACCATTTTCCTACAGTGCACCACACCTTGATTTATAGTTCAATTTGATGGTGCAATATTCCCTGTTCAGTGAGTCAGCTGTGAAATTATCAATGTTTATTAAAGGTGTGCATTCTTTACCTTTGTATAACCCATTTTAAACAGAAAATCTGAAGTGAAATATTAAAATGACCTGTTTATCAAAATTGAACCAGAACAGGAATATCATGATTTGTCATTTGTTTAAAAAAAAAAAAAAATTTGGCTGGGTGTATAATCAAGATGTTTATAGGCAAACTGACAAGTAGTAAACTGCAGCAGATGTAAATATAGTTAAACAACAAGAAAAAATGAAATGGCAAATTCACTTAATTATTTACCATAGAATGTATGCCAACCAAAATATTACCATGGGTATGAATTTGCAAGCGGCTATGCATTTAAATGTTTAAACCAGAATATTTTACATTTCATAGTCCCAATACTCAGATTATAAGAATATAAAGTAGTACAATTGCTTTTAAAAGTAATAAAGTGCAAGTTGCTCTGGAAACAGCAACTTTAAAAAAAAATACAATTACAGCATAGGTTTGTTTGAGTCATAGAAAAAAAAAAAAATCCTCAACTGCGGTGAAAAACAAAAAAATAATAACAGTTCCGACCCAGGTTGAAGCCTGCCTCGTCCACAACGAGGACTTGTGGTGGTTCTCTGCAGCATCCAGCTCCATCACCCTCTAAAAATAAATGAAAAATAAAATTACCCTACAGAATAATGCATGTAGATCAAACTTGAATATTTCACAACAGGAATCTTGAAACTGTACATACTCAGTACACAGTTGCTTCACTCTATCTGCATTGCTTTCAAAAGGCACCACCTCTTTTCGAGACACCTGGTGCCTTTTCAGAATGCATGCAATAGTCGGCCCTCCACCTTGTTGAACATGTCGTCATTGTCAATGTGCCGCTGAATTTCCGTCAGGCGTGTATCAATTCTGCCAGGGAAAACAAAGAATACATTAATTCAGTCACCACACCTACTGTGTGGTATGCAGTGGCATGCATTTTACAGTAATTTGACAATTGAGAGTAACGCATAGTGCAATGTGAAGACTTACCGCTTCTGATGGCGGCAAGTTCTGCTGATTGAGGCCACTGTTGATCTCCTGAGGTTTGGCTGAATCGTTGTAGCTGTTGTCTTTGTCATGCCTTGATTTATGACAAGGTCCACAGCTATTGCTCGGATTTCATTGGACACTCTTTGCTGTTGCCATCACTGTCTTGGTCCGTGGCCTTGTCCTCTACCATGCAAGTTGTTTCAGGTGGATGCAGACCCTTTTATACTCTTACCACAATGTGAAACCAATCATCATGACTGAAACGAGTTGTCATTATTGGAAAAGCCAAGAAAACGGCCTACTTACGTACATAGTCAAATCTGAAAACATTGTCTGGAACAGTGGAACCATAGGAACAGTGTCTCATGAAGGGTGATGATGAAATGTTTCAAAGATAATGTAGTAAAATTGGTTCATGTTCCAACGTAATTGGTGTCAATAGTTTTCTTTATCCTAAAACATTCATGATATAAACATGGAATGTTTTTAGTAATCAGTTTCCATAAAACTATGCATTATTATTAATGCTACAGTTACTTATCATTTTAAGAAGTTGGATTAATTGATAGTTAGATGCATTGTAATGAAATGAAAAAAACAGTCACATCATATGTAATGTGTGTATTGCATTTTGAAATGCTAATACTTTGATGGTAAGTTATGTCATTGTGAACAAGCGATTTGTTTCAGTGAACAAATTATTTTAGGTTTATGTATATTGTATTCATGCAATTGAAAAAGGTGTTTAGAGTTTTGAAAAATGACCTCAAGATTTTGAAATTAGTGCCAAATGGATTGTAAAAAAATTGTAAAACAATTGGTTCTTATTACAAAGAGTTGTATTTAAAAAGACAGTGGTTTTCTAAATATATAAACTTTTTTTTTTTTTAAAGATAGCAAATGATTTTAAAAGATTGGGCCTCATTCATGAAATGTGAGCAGAACTAATTTGTACGTAAATTGTTCGTATTTGCAATTTCAGCCCATATTTTGGTATTCATCAACATTTTCGTATCTGAGATTTGTTAGTGCCTCCGAACAAAATTTACACCTGCACCGGAGCACGCGTACCTCGTTTGTAAATTCAGAATGCTGGTAAATGTAGCTTCTGAGTGATAATTAGAATATTAATATATTTTTATTTTCTGTTAAATTCACAAGACTAAATGTAGCCTTTGAAATACACATTGCAAACGTAATAAATTATGATTGTAAAAAGCAAACACTTTAGATTACGCCTATTAATCAATTGTAGGCTATGAAGCTGTTTAATTAGACCCATAACGTAGGCTAATGAACACTCCCAGTAGCCTACTATTTTTTCTAAATTGCTGAAAATTTGAATTCTACATGACCTTACATAGGCTATGCTAATTAAAACACACATTTAACCAATGAACGAAATGTGCTTTAAAATGGCTTACATATCAGTAGCCAGGGTTGCAATTGTGGTCAACAGCTTAATCCAGCTAATGCCAGCGTACATCCAGTTCCCCTACAAGATGCAAAGCCAGGTGGAGGTAAAGCAGGGTTTTTACGAAATTGCCAAGCTGTCCAATGTTATCGATGCCATAGACTGCACACCCCAGTGCACGTTTTTGGTGATCACAACTATTTAAAAGTATCGTCAGTTTTTGGCCCTTTCTCATCATTAAAACATCGACAACGAATTTTGTTGACTGTCATTATTCCTTTAATGATAGTTCTGAATAATTACATTGTAGTGCTTATAAGTGATTTCTCATTTTGCTTTATATTTACATGGTTCATAGCACCAATATTAGTGTGAAAACAATTGAGAAAAGCTGTAACAGGAGTAATCGCACTTCGGATTCATTCAACTACGTATATATGTCCGGAATATTGCTCCCACCGATGAGACAATAAATCCAGGTATGGCACAATTGGGTAGGATGATGGTGATTAATCCTGTTGTTGCTTATGCCTCTTATCTCAACACCATTATTAAAGATTTCAAAACATGTAATGCAATGCATACATTGGAATTACAACATTAATAATGAGGACAGTTAATTATAATATTGCGATGTCATTATCGACCTCCTGTTACCATTCTATATAAAGATGACCCGCAGAGAGTCTTATGTACTGTCAAACTCATCCAACCTTTATCCTTTATCCATAACTCCTGTTGGGGAAAAAGGTAAGTGTGATCTCTACAGAACTCACTGATATCTTTGTACAGATGTCTTTGTGTCATAAAACTTTGTCTGTTTCATCATTTCAATAAGTTAACTATTGACTAAAAGAAATAAATGAAAGAATGATAATTAAAATATATAATATAGATGATGACAATTGACAAATGTTCAGCTAAATTGTTTGTTGGTTGGTTGTTGTAATGCTTTATTTATTTATATGTTTTTTCAGTGACTGGATTAAATATGAAGATTTCCATATTTCTGATGTGCCTCATTGGAATGAGCCTGGCTCTTCCAGTAAGTTATTTAATTGTGAACTATAGAAAACACTAAGTCATAATTACATATTTATATAATATCAGAGAAGAAGTTACACGGTATGTGCACCACTCCTGATCTTTACTGTTTTTTCTGATTTGTGTATTTTTTTTGTACAGGCTGAAGAGCGTAAATTTGGTCCTAAATCTGATTCTACGTCCGATGTGTTGCTGAATCCACCTTCTCTACCAGTAAGTGTTTTCATTGTGAATTACAGCGAATACTGTCACAATAAAGCATTTTATAATTTCAGAAAAGAGTCATACGTTCACCACTCCTGATCTTTAATGTTTGTGCTGATTTGTGCGTTTGCTTGCACAGGATGAAGAGCGTAAATTTGGTCCGAAAGGTGTGTTGCTGAATCCACCTTCTGTACCAGTGAGTGTTTTCATTGTGAATTACAGCGAATACTGTCACAATAAAGCATTTTATAATTTCAGAAAAGAGTCATACGTGCGCCACTCCTGATCTTTAATGTTTGTGTTGATTTGTGCGTTTGCTTGCACAGGCTGAAGAGCGTAAATTTGGTCCGAAAGGTGTGTTGCTGAATCCACCTTCTGTACCAGTGAGTTTTTTCATTGCGAACTACAGCGAATACTGTCACAATAAAGCATTTTATCATTTCAGAAAAGAGTCATACGTGCGCCACTCCTGATCTTTAATGTTTGTGCTGATTTGTGCGTTTGCTTGCACAGGCTGAAGAGCGTAAATTTGGTCCGAAAGGTGTGTTGCTGAATCCACCTTCTGTACCAGTGAGTGTTTTCATTGTGAATTACAGCAAAACACTAAGTCATAATAAAGTATTTTTATAATATCAGAAGAAGAGTCATATGTGCACCACTCTTAATATTTAATGTTTGTGCTGATTTGTGTATTTGCTTGTACAGGCTGCGCATAACCGCGTTGCTCGTTCCAGCTCTAGCTCAGAGTCTAAAGAGGTACGGTATGCAACTTCTTTACTTCATTTAGAAATAGCTGCTTAAGATAATTAATTAATTTAAATAATGGAGACATGCTAAGAGGCACATATGGTGGTACTGTAATATAATTAATATATGTGGGACTATAGAAATTTTAATTCCACATAGTAAGGATTACTAGAGTTTGGGCTCAATCTGTTATGTGAACAACATCTGAAATTTATGTACATTATATATTATTCTGTGAATAATCGGTCAAATTTTGAGTAACGCTGAAAATTATGATACAACAATTTGTGTATTTGTTTATTATTGATTTATTATATTTTAGAAGTCAAAGCCGGCTTCGGGGGGTCCAAATTTGATTGAATTGTTGACCCTCCTCAAGGCTATCCTCCCTCCTGCTCCTCCTCCTGCTCCTCCGGCCCCAGTCAAACCCTAACCTGGTCAGTGTCCCAGGAAAAGACATCTTGCACAGCACATAGCAACATGCAAGCTTATTATTAATTAGCTAACATTGTTTGTTTGAGTCAGTTTGTTTGAGTCAATATTTTGACTGAAATTTAAACAATTATTCTCTCAGCATAGATTTTATGTTGAATGTTTTGCTTTGGACTTTGTTTGGACTTTGGCATCATTTTCAGTTGTGTTTTTTTTTTCACAGAAATGATTCTTGATGTATTTGTTCAACAGGGTGGATGACAGAAAGTCTCTGTACCTGGACCAATCAGGATCTCCAGGAATTGCACAGAAATCAATACAGTGTGATGACATCTAATCTTGATTTTTTTTTTAGCTAAATCTGAAATACTGATAACAATTAAAGCTTACTTCAGTATAATACTCATTTCTTCTTTGGTCCCTGTTGGTTGAAAAATGATTACAGTAAAAATAAACTCTATCTTCCAATGCACTCTGCCTCATGTGTCCCTGTGTGTACCTGTGCCTCACACCATCTCACATTATTTATTAGGGGCTTGTATTATGTATTAAACATGTTACTATAAGTGATTTTCAGTTTTGTATCAATTGTTTAGACACATTCTTTAAAATTAAAACAAATTTCTCAAAAATTGTAAACACAAAAACCCACATGGTCTACACTTTTTGCAAAAGCTCATGTATCTCTTGTCAAAATCAAGCACTATTTTCAAAACCATACACTCTCATGCCAAAATGAAAATTTTCCTTCAAATAATAAACACTAGTCAACAAATAAATACAAATTATAAATGCCAATTACATGTATAAAATGAAAGACACTATTGCCATTATATTAGCTAGGCTTCCATATTGTTTGAGTGTTCTGGCCAATGCAAATATTGTTATTTTTTATTTTTCCAAATTGCACAAATGTAGTAGAGAGTAAAATAAAAAGAAACAGGAGAAGACTACTGGGAGTAAACAAAAAATGTAAAAGCAAAAATAAATTAGTCGGGTCTCTGCTCTTGATCTGGCCACATATTCTCATGTACATCACACATTATATTTTGGCTGGCCAAGCAGTGGGAGAAGTGTCTTTTGGAATGACACAGCCACGCTTGGCATGACTGAAAAATGAAAAGGCAATGGTTTCATTGAACCAACTTCGAAACAGAGTGATTGATTAATTACCCATTCACATTCATTCAACAACATATAGAAAGAAAAATAAACATATAAATATATTCAGACCTGTCAGTAAATAAATAATAAGAGTCAACAACGATGTTTTAACAATTATAAAGGTCAAAAACAATACAAAAACACAATAGAAATTTTAATTATTTAAAATGTAAATAAATAAATCCCACCCCCCAATTCCCATAGAGATTCGTTAAAATGCAGAGGTTATAGTATCGCTTGTAGGAGTACCAGAAAATAAGATATCGAGAGTCTTTTGATGTTGTTACAGACATCAGGACGTCATGGCATGCAAAGAATATGCAATCAAATATTTAAAATATTATTACTTTATTCTACATTATGTTAAACTTTCCAATATTTTTTGATGCCCGAATATGGGGGGGACTATGTATTAAAGGTCCTATAATTTCTAAACGGTTCATCTGATATGGATGAGAATACCCTCAAATTAAAGCCGTCTGCACTTCTACCTCATTGTCATTGTATCCCCTCAAAGTGCTGGAGTACAGAAATAAAAATGTGTCACTGTCCAATGAATTATGGTGCTCATTGTATATATTATATTTAAGTCTTTTCTTAATATAAATCTAAAGCATTTCTTATACTGGAGCTTAGAAAAAAAAACATTTGTAAGAAATAAAATGTGAAATACTTGTTTAGCCTACCCAATGTTGTGTACTTGTCTTACTTGCACAATGGTAAATTTAGGATTAACTCATTGTGGTAAACATAATTACTTTGAATTAAATCTAAGTAAAGGCAATGATGAAAGAATATGATATTGTATTCGGCACAAACAATAAATAATACAACTAATAATTTCACAACTGGTTGCATAATTTTTGAGTAAAAATTTAATTAAATAAAAACTTGCCCAATGTAGGTTAAAAATTATAATCAGATGCACGCACACACACACACGCATACGCACGCACACATGCACATGCACACACACACACACACACACACACACACACACACACACACACACACACACACACACACACACACACACACACAGGTCCACACAACATAGGAACCTGATGATTCACTTTTTAATGTGGCTATTCTGTCATTTTTCATTGAGGAATTCAGCTTTCAATGTATTTTCAGTTCCAAAATAGGGGATATATCACAGAATATTGCAACAATTCATAACACTCTAATCATTAAACAGCAATTGTGCTTATTTATTATATGATGTATACTTTTTAAAGTTTGTATTATGAATAAAATATATAAATTTTTGGGTGGGTTGACTGTCTCTTTTTTCTGTTTATTTTATTTATTTTGTTTTATTTGTTTGAGGAGAATGATGAATTCTTGCTAAATACTCCTTGCACATGTTTCAGTGGTATTGTATTTACTGTACTGATGTATAGATATAAACAAAGAAAATTACACAGAAACTTGGGGGAAATATTTTTATACGTAATACGTTATATGGAGTAAAATAATAAAGATGTTTTTTTTTTTGTTAAACTTTTGAAATATGACAGCTGACCGACCAAACCTTTATTACTCATATTCATAAAAATGTGAAACAAAAATTCTAAAGTTGATATCTTCTGCATTGAAACTCCTCGTTCTGTTTGTGCATAACAAAGGTTAGACTATTCTGGACTGCTTTCAGAAAATATGATTGCATTTTATGTGCAACAAAACAAATAAACAATCCAGATCTGGAATTCCAGAATGTGATTTTGATTCAAATAAACTCATGTATGACTCAAGGAATTAATGAACGAAAGAAGGACTATTAACCAGAATGTCACAATCGGAGTCTTTTATTTGTATGTATCCCTCATATTTGCTGTTTTTCCTGTTGCATGTCAGCTCCACTCATAATAAAACATTCTGAGTAATGTTCTCATAGAAGGTGTCCTGATTATCTTCACAAGCCTTGATTCCCTATGAGAGAACTATATGTTGGAAAACATCCATTGTCAGTCAAACAGATATTATTTGTTGAAGCGTAGAAAACTTTGAACACATTTTGTAAAGAAGAAAAAATCGGGACAGACATACCAGAAAATTGGTATTTTGAATCGACGATGTACAAAACTTTTACAATTTGGAAATATTGCCAGTAAGCCAATTTTTTTACTTTGACAGAATTTGTTTATAGAAAAAGAGACTGTTTGAGGAAAATTACATTAATAATTTCTCACAACAAGTTGACTGGAATGTTGCCCAGAGTTCTTGAAATGTTTTATATTAACTTGGTTGGTACTCAGCTTTTATGTCCACTAACTCAGCTGGACCCAACTTTAAACCCCAGTGCCCTTTCTATAGGCCTTCCTCAACATCCCTATGATGACTAGGAAATGGGAACTCCCTAATCCTACTGCACATAGACACCACAATTAAAATAATTTAAGTGAGGAGCATTTTCTTTACTTAATTTACTGTCATTTACTTTAATTTTACTGTATCAGCATAGTTCTGTGAATATGAGTGAGCTGGGGATTTTACAATAGTCAAGCACGTTAAGATTTATAAAGTGAAATAGGAGTCATGAAGCTCATATCATATATGCATAATGTAGACAGTTTAAAAAAATAAGTTCAGTTCTGTGATCACTTGTGCAATACAGTACGTACAGGTTTGGCGGTGTTGGTTGTTGTAATGTTTTTTTTTTATTTATATGTTTTTTTCAGTGACTGGATTCAAAATGAAGACTTCCATATTGCCGATGTATCTCATCAGAATTAGCCTGGCTCTTCCAGTAAGTTATTTTATTGTGAACTATAAAAACCACTGTCATAATAAAGAATAATTATGAACTTTAAGATTTATAAGGAGAAAGAGACATCATTAAGCAGCTGTCACATATTCATAATGTATACAGTTTAAATAAGTTCAGTTCTGTGATCACTTGTTTTTTCTGTGACTGGATTCAATATGAAGACTTCCATATTGCCAATGTATCTCATCAGAATTAGCCTGGCTCTTCCAGTAAGTTATTTTATTGTGAACTATAAAAACCACTGTCATAATAAAGAATAATTATGAACTTTAAGATTTATAAGGAGAAAGAGACATCATTAAGCAGCTGTCACATATTCATAATGTATACAGTTTAAATAAGTTCAGTTCTGGGATCACTTCTGCAATACGGGGAATACAGGTTGGATGGAGATTCATTAAAACACACACGAATAGGGTGGGAGGCAGGGTCACTTCAGGGAAGTCTTGCAGAGCTGCTAATTAGTAGAATCAGGTGTGCCAAATTAGGGTTGAAATGAAAAGCTACAGTTTGGTATATTTCCAGGAACAGGGCTGGCTCCCACTGAATTAGTGTTTAAACAAGTCAGAAGGCTCTAGCATTGCAAATCTCTTGAAGATCAGATTCAAGTGAAACAAGAAGCAACATGAAGCATCTCACATGACTTGCGAAACTGAAAACTGTCCTCAAATCTGAGGTCAAGTCAACCTAGCCCGAATGTTTCGGCTGTATAAATGCATAACACAATTTCATAATACAACATTCTAATAAGGAAAAAGTAAAAGCATGATATAAAATATAAAATAGATTAAAATGGAATACCAAGCACAGAATCATGTGTGAATCAAATATTAAACAATAAAAATATAAAACCATTAAGAGAATATACTGTATACATTGTGAAATTATGGAACTATTTGGGAATTTTTAATGGGAAAACAATCTAATTTGCGGGAAATTCATTGGAGGTATTACTACAGAAACAAGACCCTCACGCTATATATAAACATCAAATGTAAATAAAATTAAATTCTGGAATATTGGTCATCTAATGCCATAGAGGCATTTATTATTATTATGATTATGATTATTATTATTATTATTATTATTATTATTATTATTATTATTATCATCATTTGTTAAAATAATATTTTTGTAAATATGAAATGTAAATTTATGTAAATAAATAAAGCTGTGGTGCATGGATGAAACCCACAGTCTCGGATTGAATCTGAACCGTGGCAGAGCTGACTGTGGCCCATACCTCCATAGGGCAACGCAAAATTGCAGATCGCATCGTTCAGTATAAGGAAGGGGTACATTTGATTAGATTAATCCTGTTGTTGCTTATGCCTCTTGTCTCAACACCATAATTAACTATTTCAAAATATGTCATATTATGGCAGTCGGGATCACAACATTAATAATAAGTTCATTATAATATTGTGATGTCATTATCGGCCTCCTGTTACCATTCTATAAATATGACCTGAGTCTTATATGCTATCAAACTCATCCAACCTTTATAGGTAACTCCTGTTGGGGGAAAAAGGTAAGTGCGATCTCTACAGAACTCACTGATATCTTGTACAGATGTCTTTGTGTCATCAAACTTTATGTGTTTCATAATTTCAATAAGTTAACTACTGACTAAAATAAAGCAGTGAAATAATGATAATTTAAATATATAATATAGATGATGACAAAGGTTTGCCTAAATCGTTTGTTGGTTGGTTGTTGTAATGCTTTATTTATTTATATGTTTTTTCAGTGACTGGATTAAATATGAAGATTTCCATATTTCTGATGTGTCTCATTGGAATGAGCCTGGCTCTTCCAGTAAGTTATTTCATTGTGAACTATAAAAAACACTAAGTCATAATAACATATTTTTATAATATCTGAGAAAAGTCACACGGTATGTGCACCACTTCTGATCTTTAATGTTTCTTATGATTTGTGTATTTTTTTTGTACAGGCTGAAGAACGTAAATTTGGTCCTAAATCTGATTCTATGTCCGGTGTGTTGCTGAATCCACCTTCTGTACCAGTGAGTTTTTTCATTCCGAACTACAGCGAATACTGTCACAATAAAGCATTTTATAATTTCAGAAAAGAGTCATACGTGCGCCACTCCTGATCTTTAATGTTTGTGCTGATTTGTGTGTTTGCTTGCACAGGTTGAAGAGCGTAAATTTGGTCCGAAAGGTGTGTTGCTGAATCCACCTCCTGTGCCAGTAAGTTTTTTGATTGCGAACTACAGCGAATACTGTCACAATAAAGCATTTTATAATTTCAGAAAAGAGTCATACGTGCGCCACTCCTGATCTTTAATGTTTGTGCTGATTTGTGTGATTGCTTGCACAGGCTGAAGTGCGTAAATTTGGTCCTAAATGTATGTTGCTGAATCCACCTTCTGTACAAGTTTTTTCATTGTGAATTACAGCAAAACACTAAGTCATAATAAAGTATTTTTATAATATCAGAAGAAGAGTCATATGTGCACCACTCTTAATATTTAATGTTTGTGCTGATTTGTGTATTTGCTCGTTCCGGCTCTAGCTCAGAGTCTAAAGAGGTACGGTATGCAACTTCTTTACTTCATTTAGAAAGAGCTGCTTAAGATAATTAATTAATTTAAATAATGGAGACATGCTAAGAGGCACATATGGTGGTACTGTAATAAAATTAATGTATGTAGGACGATAGAAATTTTAATTTGGGCTCAATCTGTTATGTGAACAACATCTGAAATTTATGTACATTATATATTATTCTGTGAATACAAATTTTGAGTAACGCTTAAAATTATGATACAACAATTTGTGTATTTGTTTATTATTTATTTATTATATTTTAGAAGTCAAAGCCGGTTGTGGGGGGGTCCAAACGCTAACCTGGTCAGTGTCCCAGGCAAAGACATCTTGCACAGCACATAGCAGCATGCAAGCTTATTATTAATTAGTTAACATTGTTTGTTTGAGTCAGTTTGTTTGAGTCAATATTTTGACTGAAATTTAAACAATTATTCTCTCAGCATAGATTTTATGTTGAATGTTTTGCTTTGGACTTTGTTTGGACTTTAGCATCATTTTCAGTTGTGTTTTTTTTTTCACAGAAATGATTCTTGATGTATTTGTTCAACAGGGTGGATGACAGAAAGTCTCTGTACCTGGACCAATCAGAATCTCCAGGAATTGCACAGACTGTAGTAGAAATCAATACAGTGTGATGACATCTAATCTTGATTTTTTTTTAAAATCAAAATCTGAAATACTGATAACAATTAAAGCTTACTTCAGTATAATACTCATTTCTTGTTTGGTCCCTGTTGGTTGAAAAATTATTACAGTAAAAATAAACTCCATCTTCCAATGCACTGAGCCTTATATGTGTCCCTGTGTGCACCTGCGCCTCACACCATCTCACATTATTTATTAGGGGCTTGTATTATGTATTAAACATGTTACTATAAGTGATTTTCAGTTTTTTAGCAATTGTTTAGACACATTTTTTTAAATGAAAACTAATTTCTCAAAATTGTAAACACAAAAACCCACATGGTCTACACTTTTTGCAAAAGCTCATGTATCTCTTGTCAAAATCAAGCAATATTTTCAAAACCATACACTCTCATCCCAAAATGACATTTTTCCTTCAAATAATAAACACTAGTCAACAAATAAATACAAATTATAAATTAGTTCTATCATTTCCAAACGGTTCATCTGATATGGATGAGAATACCCTCAAATTACAGCCGACAGTCTGCACTTCAACCTCATTGTCATTGTATCCCCTCAAAGTGCTGGAGTACAGAAATAAAAATGTGTCACTGTCCAATGAATTATGGTGCTCATTGTATATATTATATTTAAGACCTTTCTTAATATAAATCTAAAGCATTTCTTATACTGGAGCTTAGAAAAAAAACATTTGTAAGAAATAAAATGTGAAATACTTGTTTAGTCTACCCAATGTTGTGTATATATATATAAACAAAGAAAATTACACTGAAACTTGGGGGAAATATTTTTATACGTAATACGTTATATGGAGTAAAATAATAAAGATGTTTTTTTTTGTTAAACTTTTGAAATATGACAGCTGACCGACCAAACCTTTATTACTCATATTCATAAAAATGTGAAACAAAAATTCTAAAGTTGATATCTTCTGCATTGAAACTCCTCATTCTGTTTGTGCATAACAAAGGTTAGACTATTCTGGACTGCTTTCAGAAAATATGACTGCATTTTATGTGCAACAAAACAAATAAACAATCCAGATCTGGAATTCCAGAATGTGATTTTGATTCAAATAAACTCATGTATGACTCAAGGAATGAATGAACGAAAGAAGGACTATTAACCAGAATGTCACAATCGGAGTCTTTTATGTGTATGTATCCCTCATATTTGCTGTTTTTCCTGTTTCATGTCAGCTCCACTCATAATAAAACATTCTGAGTAATGTTCTCATAGAAGGTGTCCTGATTATCTTCACAAGCCTTGATTCCCTATGAGAGAACTATATGTTGGAAAACATCCATTGTCAGTCAAACAGATATTATTTGTTGAAGCGTAGAAAACTTTGAACACATTTTGTAAAGAAGAAAAAATCGGGACAGACATACCAGGAAATTGGTATTTTGAATCGACGATGTACAAAACTTTTACAATTTGGAAATATTGCCAGTAAGTGTGTATGTGACACATCTGGACTGTTGTTGTTTTTTTTACTTTGACAGAATTTGTTTATAGAAAAAGAGACTGTTTGAGGAAAATTACATGAATAATTTCTCACAACAAGTTGACTGGAATGTTGCCCAGAGTTCTTGAAATGTTTTATATTAATTTGGTTTGTACTCAGCTTTTATGTCCACTAACTCAGCTGGACCCAACTTTAAACCCCAGTGCCCTTTCTATAGGCCTTCCTCAACATCCCTATGATGACTGGGAAATGGGAACTCCCTAATCCTACTGCACATAGACACCACAATTAAAATAATTTAGGTGAGGAGCATTTTCTTTACTTAATTTACTGTAATTTACTTTAATTTTACTGTATCAGCATAGTTCTGTGAATATGAGTGAGCTGGGGATATTACAATAGTCAAGCACGTTAAGATTTATAAAGTGAAATAGGAGTCATGAAGCTCATATCATATATGCATAATGTAGACAGTTTAAAAAAATAAGTTCAGTTCTGTGATCACTTGTGCAATACAGTACATACAGGTTTGGCGGTGTTGGTTGTTGTAATGTTTTTTTTTAATTTATATGTTTTTTTCAGTGATTGGATTCAATATGAAGACTTCCATATTGCCGATGTATCTCATCGGAATTAGCCTCGCTCTTCCAGTAAGTTATTTTATTGTGAACTATAAAAACCACTGTCATAATAAAGAATAATTATGAACTTTAAGATTTATAAAGAGAAAGAGACATCATTAAGCAGCTGTCACATATTCATAATGTATACAGTTTAAATAAGTTCAGTTCTGGGATCACTTCGGCAATACGGGGAATACAGGTTGGATGGAGATTCATTAAAACACACACGAATAGGGTGGGAGGCAGGGTCACTTCAGGGAAGTCTTGCAGAGCTGCTAATTAGTAGAATCAGGTGTGCCAAATTAGGGTTGAAATGAAAAGCTACAGTTTGGTATATTTCCAGGAACAGGGCTGGCTCCCACTGAATTAGTGTTTAAACAAGTCAGAAGGCTCTGGCATTGCAAATCTCTTGAAGATCAGATTCAAGTGAAACAAGAAGCAACATGAAGCATCTCACATGACTTGCGAAACTGAAAACTGTCCTCAAATCTGAGGTCAAGTCAACCTAGCCCTAATGTTTCGGCTGTATAAATGCATAACACAATTGCATAATACAACATTCTAATAAGGAAAAAGAAAAAGCATGATATAAAATATAAAATAGATTAAAATGGAATACCAAGCACAGAATCATGTGTGAATCAAATATTAAACAATAAAAATATAAAACCATTAAGAGAATATACTGTATACATTGTGAAATTATGGAACTATTTGGGAATTTTTAATGGGAAAACAATCTATTTTGCGGGAAATTCATTGGAGGTTTTACAACAGAAGCAAGACCCTCACGCTATATATAAACATCAAATGTAAATAAAATTAAATTCTGGAATATTGGTCATCTAATGCCATAGAGGCATTTATTATGATTATTATTATGATTATTATTATGATTATTATTATGATTATTATTATGATTATTATTATGATTATTATTATGATTATTATTATTATCATCATTTGTTAAAATAATATTTTTGTAAATATGAAATGTAAATTTATGTAAATAAATAAACCTGTGGTGCATGGATGAAACCCACAGTCTCGGATTGAATCTGAACCGTGGCAGAGCTGACTGTGGCCCATACCTCCATAGGGCAACGCAAAATTGCAGATCGCATCGTTCAGTATACGGAAGGGGTACATTTGGTTAGAGATCCTTGTTTCACGGCTCTCTTTTGACCCCGCTGGCCGATCGGGTGCCCGTGGACTTCACTCTAAAGCCGCACATGAAAGGCCTTCCTCTGACTCCACTCTTTACGAGCCTGGCTGTAGGGTGTGAACTGCGGTGTGAAAAGAAGCAGGCTGGCATCACCAACGTGAACATGGTCACAAATAGTAAGTGGAAATTCTAAATATTTATATTATTTAGTATACATTATATATTAAATAAATTAACTTATATGTCATTAATTAACAGGGATAATCACACTCTGGATTCATTCAACTGTGTCTGGAATATTGCTCCATCAGACGAGACAATAAATCCAAGTATGGCACAATTTGGTAGGATGATGTTGATTAATCCTATTGTTGCTTATGCCTCTTGTCTCAACACCATAATTAACTATTTCAAAATATGTCATATTATGGCAGTCGGGATCACAACATTAATGATAAGTTCATTATAATATTGTGATGTCATTATCGGCCTCCTGTTACCATTCTATATAAATATGACCTGAGTCTTATATGCTATCAAACTCATCCAACCTTTATAGATAACTCCTGTTGGGGAAAAAGGTAAGTGTGATCTCTACAGAACTCACTGATATCTTTGTACAGATGTCTTTGTGTCATCAAACTTTATGTGTTTCATAATTTCAATACGTTAACTACTGATTAAAATAAAGCAGTGAAATAATGATAATTTAAATATATAATATAGATGATGACAAAGGTTTGCCTAAATCGTTTGTTGGTTGGTTGTTGTAATGCTTTATTTATTTATATGTTTTTTCAGTGACTGGATTAAATATGAAGATTTCCATATTTCTGATGTGCCTCATTGGAATGAGCCTGGCTCTTCCAGTAAGTTATTACATTGTGAACTATAAAAAAACACTGTCATATTAACATATTTTTTATAATATCAGAGAAGAAGTCATACTGTATGTGCACTACTTCTGATCTTTACTGTTTTTTCTGATTTGTGTATTTTCTTTGTACAGGCTGAAGAGCGTAAATTTGGTCCTAAATCTGATTCTATGTCTGATGTGTTGCTGAATCCACCTTTTGTACCAGTAAGTTTTTTCATTGTGAATTACAGCAAAACATTAAGTCATAATAAAGTATTTTTATAATATCAGAGAAGAAGTCATACTGTATGTGCGCCACTCCTGGTCTGTAATGCTTGTGCTGACTTATCGACGTATCCAAAGAGTGCGATTCTATATCCGATGAGTTTCTGTACGCACCTTCTGTGCCAGTAAGTTTTTTAATTCCGAACTACAGCGAATACTGTCACAATAAAGCATTTTATAATTTCAGAAAAGAGTCATACGTGCGCCACTCCTGATCTTTAATGTTTGTGCTGATTTGTGTGATTGCTTGCGCGGGCTGAAGTTGCGCCGATGCGCGTTGCCCGTTCCAAATCTGATTATTTGCCCCTTGAGGCACCTTCTTCTCTTCTAGTAAGTTTTTTCATTGCGATGTTATGAAATAGAAAACGCTGTGATGATGAAGTATTTTTAAAAATAGCAGGGGGAAGAATCGTACTGTATCCGCACCGCTCTTTAGTGTTTGTGCTGATGTGTGTATTTGCTTTTGCAGGCTGGAGTCGCTCATAAGCGTGTCGCTCGTTCCAGCAGCAGCTCTAGTTCTGAATCCAGTTCCAGAGAGGTACAGTATGCACTTTTTTTACTTCATTTAGGAAGATGCTTGAATTATTTTGGGTAAATCCCCAGGAAAATGTATGTAGGCCATATAAATATATAGAATTCTACATGGTATGGATTACTTGGACTAAATTTGGTATGTAAACACAATCTGGAATATATGTATATATTATGCCGTGAATACAAATGGTGAGTAACTACCGCTTAACAGTATGATGTGTGTATTTGATTTACTTTTATTTTTTGAATTTTAGACATCAAACACAAATTTGATTGAATTGTTGAAGCTCTTGAAGGAGCTCTTGAAGCCTGCTCCTCCTCCTCCTCCTCCTCCTCCACCTCCTCCTCCGCCAGTCACCCCTAAGCCAGTCACCCCTAAGCCAGTCACCACTAAGCCAGTCACCCCTAAGCCAGCCACTCCAGCCTAAGTCTACCCAAACCAGGTCAGTGTCCCTTATTCAGTTCTACAAAGAGGTCTTGCACAGCACAGAGCAACAGGTTTATTATTATAGCTAATAGGAGTGTGCAGGGGTGTGTTATTTGTATATTTGTATCTATATCCATATCATGCTTTCTCAAATAGCTAATATTGTATAGTAATATATTAATAAATAATATACACCCTTAATAGCTAATATTGTTTGTTTGAGTTCAATGGGGTCTAAATATTCTCTACTGGAAATGTAAAAATATTCGCTCAACATAGCTTATTCTGAATTTTTTGCTTTGGACACACACCATTTTTTGTTTTTTACCTAGATTTCTGCTCTATATTCTAGCAATTTAATTCAATGGTAAATTACTAGTATTATTTTATGCATTTTGTAATGAGCAGGGGTCACAAAAATTAATTCTTTATTTTTTTGTTCAACAGGGTGGATGACCGCACCATGACATACCTGCACCAATCTTCCTGCTGTCCTAATATCACATAAATAGGCTAAAATCAAAACAATGTGATGATATCTAACATAGAAAATATTTCATTTAATAATCAAAATGAATGCTTACTTCAGTATAATACTAATTCCTTATTTTGTCTCTGTTGGTTGAAAAATGAAAAATAAAAATAAACTCTATCTGCAATATCTTCCAATGCACTGAGCCTCATATGTGTCCCTGTGTACACCTGTGCCTCACACCATCTCACATTATTTATTAGGGGCTTGTATTATGTATTAAACATGTTACTATAAGTGATTTGTACATTAATTTACAGCACACTGAGCTATCAGTAGTCATTAATTCCCTATTCACATCCATTCAACAATAAACATACATATAAAAATGTGAATATAGCAAATTAAGAACTATCATTACAAGAACAATGAGAGTTACCAACATTAGTTGTCAGTATTTTCACAATGATAAAGACCAAATTATTTTTGCCGGGCGCCAGGCCGGCCGAGAAGAGCGAAAGTCGCTAACTGACTGACTGATGTCTACCTTGTTGAAAGTCATGCGAGAAGTGGCATAAATAGGCAGAGTAAGAGGTGGTAGTGTACTGCTCTTGCGGTGTTTGTGTGTAAGCACGGTTAACTAACAACCGACGCCACGTTTTTCATATCGCGCACAGCTGATCGGTTGGGTAAATGGACTGGTTTCTAAGCAAGTAGAGATGCACACAATGCTGGGGAAGAATATTCAATATTTTAAAAAAAATCTACATCAACTTGTAATTGCAGAAGCTGAAATGGATGATGAAGGACACTTGTTTAACTTTGAATATCTTAGTTACATCAACACTGAGCTAGCTAAGCAGTTTGGTGTAAATATGTGTAATCTTTTTTTCAATTTAACAAGTGTCCAGGAAGTATTTATGCTGGCTCCCATCCCATCTCATCATAACTAATGTTAGGCACTCAATTGAATAAAGACAGCTTTGACTGTATTCATCATTGGTTTCTATCACAATGACAGTGTGAACACGGCGCCATCTTTGGGACCTATTTCGCGCTGCAGTGGTCCCTCACGCTCAGTCAGCGGGTGGAGGAGAAATGTGCACAAAGAAATCGCGCACCTCACTGTTGATGAAAAAAAAAAAAGTTAACGTTACTTTCACAAAGTAACTTATCTGTCACGATCGCCTCCGCCCTTCCAGTACACCTTCCCTATTGTTCTCCGTGTTTTCCCCATTCCTCTCGTGTCATGTCATGTTTTTGCGTTCACCCTGTCTGTCTGTTCTGTGTTGTGCAGGCTGGGCGCGGTTTCCCCCACTTAAGTGCCTCGTTTTCTCCCCTTTACATTCCAGCCAATCACTCGCCTTCCCCTGCTTGCATTCCGCACTCCCTCATTAGCCCATTAACTCCTTCACACATTCCTCACGCCTTAATTACCCCAGTTAATTCTCACCTGTTTTCCCTTAGTTCCCCTTTTTGTTCGCTTCCTTGCCAGTTTGTACTCTCGTTTGTACCAGTTGTTCTTGTAACTCGGCCTGTGTTCTACCCTCTGTCAAGCTCGTTGTGTTAACTACCTGTTCCAGTTTTGTCTCTTGTTCCCGCCAGCCTGCTCGTTCCCTCCTGCATTGCTCACCCTGCTCCCGCTGCCATTGTGCTCCGGTTTGTCAGCTACTCTCCAGCTCTGTTCCAGCTCCTACTGCATCCAGCCTGCCCCTGCTAGTCCCAACACCGTTCCTGACCTTCATCCCTAGTTTCCCTTCTCTGTTTGTACCATGAATAAAAGTGCTCCACGGAGCTTGTATCGAGTCTGTCTCTGAGTCCTGCCTTTGGGTCCACACCAGTGGAAGGAATCCTAACATTATCTCTATAATGCGATTCATATTTGCTGCCGAACAAGCTGCTGGTGCCACTTAGTTCTGCTGAAAACCTACCAAAATAATTTTTTGGTGACTTGATCCACAATCTGTCTCTCTACTAGAGTCCCTGAAGGCTTACAAAAGGACAGATACCTAACGTACAATTACCTGGTACAATTACCTTGGGTAATCCCAAACTGCACCATCTGTAACAGTTTGCCTACTCAAAAAACATGTGCCCTTTCCTGGCTTTTTCCTTTTTTTATTTGTAACGTAGATCCGGTAGGTAATTCTTCTGCCAGAAACAGTGTTAATGCGCTGATGCGTCAAAAACCACTCATGCGTCCAAATTTGCACGGAAGCAAGCATTCCTGGTAGTGATATATATGGTAAACAAACCGACCTGCCGACATTTTGCTAGTCTTTTCTGGTAGCTCGCTAACAACATTGAAGAAAATAGCAGCCTACTGGTTGTTGTTTGTGATGTTTGTATAGGTGCCAGAAGTGTCATTTTGAGACCGTTTTAGCTGCCCTATAGAAGTGAATGGAGAGTTATTCAGTTAATTTGCTTGATAATTAAGAACTATAAACGGAAACAGGCCAGGTTGACATTAATATCCATATAAAGGTAAGGTTAGGTTACAGAAGGCCTATTTTACAGCCGATGGTACGCCACTGGATCATAATGTAGGCTAGACATGGACATAGTTCTTTACCGGGGAATTCGGTGATCACTGTCTCTTGCTGTGCTTGCAACTTTTAAAAAGTGTGCAAACTTTTAATTTTTATTCCACTACACTGTAAGAAATTTACTGTGGAATTTACAGTACTGTACTGGCCGCAAGTAACCAGTAAGTTACTGTCATTATGTTTTACAGTAGCAATACTGTACTCTTATTTACAGTAATAGGATCAATACTGTAAATTGCAACACAGTTTAGTACTGTGATTTTCCTGGTACTGCATTTTACATTACAGCAACAACTACTTACTGTAAATCATATTACTGTTAATTCCGGTGGTACTGTATTCACATTGAGGTGAAAATGGTTACCCTCACATCACTGGGTGAAGTGTGCAACCGTGTTGTGATAGTCCAGAACAGAGTGGTTGTCTGTGAGTAGGGTCAGAATGGCTGTGTCGTCTGAGCATTTGAGGTAAGTAGTGATGGGTGACGGACTGGTGCAGTCATTGGTGTAAAGTGTGTACAGAAATGGCCTCGACACACAACCCTGTGGCGCTCCGGTGTTAGTGGTGAGTGCAGTTGATGTGGTTGTGCCCACCCGCACAGCTTGCAGTCAGTCCCTAAGAAAGTCGTGCATGAGATGAATCAGACGAGGGAGAGTGTTGAAATGGTGTAGCTTCCGGATCATCAGATGCCTTTGGATGGTGTTAAAAGCAGAGCTGAAGTTCACAAAGAGGATCCTGACAAAGGTGCCTGGGGAATCGAGGTGCTGGAGGAGGAGGAGGAGGTGCAGCAGGCAGGCCACAGGATCCTCTGTGCCCCTCTTAGCCTTATAGGCAAATTGGAGGGGATCCAGCTGTGGGGCAACAACTGGCAGAATGGTGTTTAGCAGCAGCTTCTCCAGGCACTTCATTATTATGGATGTGAGGGCAGCAGGGCGATAGTGGTTGAGTTCTGTGGGCCGGGGTTTTTTGGGTACGGGGATTATGGTAGCAGTTTTCCAGAGGGTAGGTATTGTAGCAGTCTGGTAGGATTTGCAGAAGAGTGAATGGAGAATTGGTGAGATTTCCAGGGCGCAGGTCTTCAGCACCCTTGCTGGGATGCCGTCAGGCCCCGGGGCCTTGCCTAGCTTACATCGGCAAAGCGAGGGTCGTACCTCCTCCTCTGTAAAGGGGCCGGTTCTTCGGGATCTGGTGGAGGGAGGGCTCTCAACCATCCTTCACATTCAGCTGAAAAATCCTGAGTATCAAAGCTGGCGTAGAATGTGTTCAGTTTTTTTGCAAAGGATTCTGGGTCGTTATTGCACATAGGTTGGGTTTGGGTTTACACCCAGTTAGGGTTTTCACGTTCTGAAATGCCTGCTTGATGTTCATGCTGCCAAATTCAGATTAAAATTTGTCCCTAAATTTCAGTTTTTCCTTAAACATCTCGGTTTTGATTTTTCGATTTGCACTTTTGAGGCTAGCCCAGTTTTTGAGCCTAAAAGCTTTGTGCTTTTCCTTCAGGCTCCTTTGGGGAGTGATTCAAGGTTTGGAGTTGGGATATTTTTTTATTGTCTTAACTGGAATGGTGGTGTTTATGCAGAAGTTGATGTAATCCGTGATGACAGAAACCCTATCATTCAGATCTCCATCAAAAACGGGATTTTACAGAAATTGCTATGTAACCGCATAAGGACAGCACTCAAGTAGCCTACTGTATCTTTAGGAAACAACGTGTCAATGTAATTTTCTGACATAACATACCTATTGGCTGAGAAAATCATCTCCGGGGTAAGACCTCAAGCGTCCGGCATGCACTAGGTTGACCTAGTCTAGTTAATAGTTGATAATATGTGATAATTTCATTTTAGCAATGATGAAAGCTTCTAATAACTTTAACATGATAAATAAATAAAATTACAAGTACATTTAATATATCTGACCTGTTTTTATACATATTAAACGTAGAGCATTTCTTACACTGGAGCTTGGAAAAAAAACATGTGTAAGAAAGAAAATGTGAAATATTTGTTTAGCCTACCCAATTATGTGGACTTACTTGCACAATGGTGAATTTAGGATGAACTCATTGTGGTAAAACAGAATTACCTTGAATTTGATCTAAGTTAAGGAGATGATGTGAGAATATGAAATTGTATCAGGCATAAAAACTATATAAATAATATAACTATAATAATAATAATTTCAGAACTGGTTGTACAATTTCTGTATAAAAAATATAATTAAATTAAAACCTGCACAATGTAGGTTGAAAATTTAATATAAACAGACACACACGCACGCACGCGTGTGTGTGCGCACACACACACATACATACACAGGCACCTGATGATATAATCTTGATCAATTAATAGGCCTATTCTGTCACTTTTCATTGAGGAATTAGGCTTTCTGTGCCAATAATGTATTTTCAGTTCCAAAATATATTTCCAATATATTTCAGAAAGCACAGATGATGAGTATCCCAACAATCCATAACACACTAATCATTAAACACTTATTAATTGTACTTATTCATAATGTACACTTTTTAAAGTTTATATTATGAATTAAATATATGAATGTGTTATATGGGTTGACTATTTTGTTTTTGGAGAAGAATGATGAATTCTTGCTCAATATTCCTTACTCATGTCTCCGTGGTATTGTATTTAGTCAACTGCTATATAGATATAAACAATGGAAATGACACACTGAAACGTGTTTCATACTTGACACACGGAAAATGCTTTTATGCTTAATCTTGTGGTAAAAGAATAAAGATGTTTTCTTCTTTTATGATAAAACTTTTGAAATATGTGCAGTTTAGTGATGCTGATTGGTTGCCACCTGACTGACAAAACCTTTATAACTCATGTTCATAAAAATGTGAAACTAAAATTCAACAGTTGAACTTCTTCTGCACTGAAGCTCTTTGTTCTGTTGGCACATACAAAGGTAAGCTTATTTTGTTCATTCAAGCTAATAATATTGCTTATTTGGCCAGAGATGTATCTGTCGAATGCAATGCAGGCCAGTTTTGTGTTGATTATTGTGTCATATGGTTGAAGGAATTTAAAGTTATGTTTTTTTCAGAAATAATCCACAATGCTGCAAATGATCATTGTGACGTTTTTGATGGGATTGTGCACATCGTTCCCGGTAAGTAAGCGTGACACATTCTTCATGGATTAAATGTCTCATTGTCCTCCAGCTCTCACACAAATAAGCATGCAAAAGTTCAGTCATATCTTCAGTAAACGTAATTCCATCTGACTAAATGTGAACTCAAACCTCACAGTGATAACAATAATGTGAAATTCAAATAAGAAATGTGCCATTGGATTAATAAGATATTGTTTAATTGTAGATATTGTGGTTTTTTTTCTCCGTTAGGTTTTGAATGAACATGAGAGAATTGAACACTCAGACAGTAATGAGGTCAGCCGTTATTTTCTCTTGGGTGTTTTTAAGTGGAGCATGGTGGAGGGGGTTAGTGGAGTGGGGGGGTGTTATGATGGATTCTCAGTCAGAATTCTGTAAACAGAGAAATAATGAATAATTAGCTCTTTGCAAACATGATAATTCATCAATGAATTGCATAATGAACTACCTGCATGCTGGGAATACAGGACACTAACGAAGCCGATGGTGGACGGACTACAGTATCAACAGGTGTTGCTGGAGCGACAGGGGTATGCTTTTTAAATATTTAATATAACAAATGTTACAAAGGTACATAAAAGTAAGGCTTGACACATTCATACGCTTTGAGACCCACCTTTTGCAAGAGAAGGAGACATTTTGGGCACATTTTGGTAATGAAAAGCACGTGCGTGCGTGCTGCGTGCGTGTTTCTTGGAGCTTTAGTAGACAGTGACTTTTCTTTCATCAAGGATCAAGTAGAATATGCATGTAACTATTTTTGTTATTATTCTTTTTTGAAATGTTAAAAATGTGCCTTTATAATCAACCTCATTCTCAGAATTCTATTGAAAATGCAAACATGGGACTAAATACTTTTGTTTAATTATGTACAGTTCATTATTTTCCGATACAAACTACACTGGAAAATCAACAACTAGTATTTTCTTTATGGCGCTCTGTTTTTATATTGCTTCATTAATTATATTTTGGAAGATAAAAATGGTAACTTGTCTACTGGTTAATACAGGCAGTTCTTCCATTGTATGTGCATTTTCTTTGATATTGCACATATGTTAACATATTTAGCTTGCAACGGTGATTATTGTGGGGAAAGGGGTACTATTGTACCATAGCAGTGTCCTTGTACTTCTGTAGAATACAGACTGCATAGCACTGTGACAGTACTGATGTATTATACAGATGGCATAGTATGAATTATCTGGTGTAATACACAGACAGCAGAGAAGTGTGATAGCATTGGTATAACAGTTGTTTTACTGTTTTTCAGGGCAATGTGGGGATAGGCAGATTCTATCAAAATCCTTCCCAACCTTCATACCAGCCTTTCTCCCCCTATGGTCCTCACACCCAGATGAACCCACCTTTTAATCCTTATGCCCCACCCACACAGGTGAACCCAGCTTTCAACCCTTATGCCCCACCCACACAGGTCAACCCACCTTTCAACCCCTATTCCCCACCCAGCCCGGTGAACCCCTATTTCCTACCGACACAGCCCTACTCGCCATTCTACCCCTACCGCTCATCCAGTCAGTCCAATGCCGCACTCGAGACTATACTGCCCTTCCTATTGGCCCGTCTCATCTCTACTCCAGCCCCTGCCCTCTCTGGCTCTATGATTGCTGAGAACTGATTACAGCACCATTCCACTGTGCATCAAAGCTCCTCCTATCCATTCTTCTGATTGGATGGGCTCTTCCGTGCTCCTGCGTGCACAGTCTTGCACTGTGGTCGAAGGACATCTGCTGGTTTCGAGCACTAAAGTGAATAAACCACAATTAAACAAGAATCCAGTGTCCTCGTTGTCCTTTTATGCATGGATTAACTGTATTTATTGAAGCAAGTAATATTTTAGATTCCTGTGTGGTATTGTATCCCATGTTTATTTATACTTACATGGAGAACAACATCAATAACACATTTTTGCAATATGATTACGTTTCCCTTCCAGAATAGCCTACATGTGAAATCTTGTTTTAAGCAGAGGCTTGAGTTTATTGAGTAAACATGAGAACAGCTAGGACTATAATTGGACAAGTCATGTTGATTTGGCAACAGTATTGTATAAGACTGCTTTAGTCAGAGCCAACAATTAGTAAAAAACCCAATTCCATAAAAGTTGGGACAGAGTGTAAAATGCACAAAGAAGCAGAAAGCAGTGATTTGTAAATTCTCTTTTACATATATTTCATTCAAAACGGTACAAAGAAAATATATTTAATGTTTTACCTTGTCAACTTTATTGTTTTTTTGTAAATATATTCTCATTTCGAATTTGATGCCGTCTTTTTTTTTTTTTGCCCCTGTTCCAACATTTTTGGAATGTGTTGCAGGCATACAATTCGGAATTAGCATATATTTACAAAAATCAATAAAGTTGATGAGGTAAAACATTAGATATATTTTATTTGTACTGTTTTCATTTAAATACAGTATATGTAAAAAATAATTTACAAATTACTGCTTTCTGCTTTTATGTGCATTTTACATACTGTCCCAACTTTTTTGGAATTGGGGTTTGTACTTTGCGAAGGCCTACATAAGAGGACCAGAGGTATTATGTACAAACTACGGAGCAGAGGATTTTGCCATTGCTAGTTCTATCTAAGAGATTTAAAGATACAGAAATAAACAACTCAATGACAGCTATCACTTTTTTTGTGTCTACTCCTAAGAAACATTTGACATTGAATGTGATACACAAGATCTTATACTATCTGCTTTTTGTTTTTGGACCTAGGGAAGATAATGGCAACATTACAGGAGCTGCAGGTCAGTTAATAGTCATGGGAGTAGGTGCTTCCATATGGAAAACCCACACAGAATTTGTTCATTTTCACAGAAATATTTTTTATCATGAATTCATAATTATGTAAATGAATATGTACTGAGCTGAAATAGCCCTTAATTGCTTAAAATACTATATGTATCTTATACTAATGTTATGTTGAAAATGTGTGCCTCAGGTATGATACCGCAGACAGCAGGTGTTCATACAGACATTTTAATTAAGTACCATTATTGTTGATCCACTATGAGCAGTACGGTGCACCATGAACATACAGTGCTTGGTTTATTTAATTTACAAATTAAACTATGAATAAAATGTTACTAAGATACTATATTTCCAGAAGAATTGTGATATTTGTAAATAGCAGAAATCTCATATCATTGTGTTTTAGAATACCATAATTGTTTTTTGATGCATATCTTAGATACCTGTAAGCTTTAGTTTAAAAAAATACCTTGAATCAGATTTCAAATGGGATGACATGGACATAAAATAATCAAATAATATAATATAATAATATAATTAAATCCTGTCTGGAAAGCTCAGATAATTGTGATAATAACTAACCTCTATTCACATGTATACTTTGTCTATTACAGTTTACAGTTGACTCATTTTTATTGTGTCTTTTCAAATTGTGCTTAAAATTTCTAATTTAATTTATGAGTGATACCACATTGCAGTCATGGAGCTGTACAGGGCATATTGCTCTATCAAAATGTTAAAGTTGATTTTACTGATGTTGATACTTACTCCAGAAACAAGCACACCTTCAGCATTTATCCTTTTGGTTGTTTTTTTTAAATTTTTTATTTTGTTACAAACCATTAAAGCTGGCATATGTTCTTTCCATGATATAGAAGCCGCTGTTGAGCAGTTGTTCAATACGTTCATTCTGTTTTGTTTTTTTATTGTACTGTGCTCTATTTTATGCTGTGTGCTATAACTTTTTTGAAAGATCTATTCATTTCTTTTCTTTTTTTTTAAACGTAATGGGATTCATCTGGAAAAATAAAGTATATATACAGTGCCCTCCACTATTATTGGCACCCCTGGTAAAGATTAATAAAAAGGGTTATAAAAAATGCAGCGTTTGGTGAATTAGCTAAATGTCACACTGAAAAAATGAGAAAAATTAAATCTTTAATTGAAGTAAATTTATTATGGAAAAAAAAAATCAAGAAATAATTATTTTTAACAAAACCTTGTGTACCACAATTATTGGCACCCCTGCATTTTTATATAGAATAAAGTAATAATTTTTTATATTTGGTCGCAGATCCTTTGCATGCCATGAATTCCTGATGTCTGTGACCCAACAACAATTTTCTGGTACTCTTCTGCCATAAATACAATAGATATGGATGGATAACTTGAAGGGTTTCTTCTCCTGACTTATTTTTCTATAGAGTTCAATAGGATATTGAAGGATTATTCTTTATATAAATGCAGGGGTGCCAATAATTGTGGCACATGTGGTTTTGTTAAAAATACTTATTTCTTGATTTCTTGGATTTTTCTAATTTTTACAGTGTGACATTAAGCTAATTCACCAAACGGTGATTTTTTTATAACCCTTTTTACTCTTTTACATCTTTACCTGGGGTTCCAATAATAGTGGAGGGCACTGTATATACTGTATAGCGTCACGTGGTGCTGTAATGGCTACATGTAGTCCAGCTGTCTTTCGTGTTCGTGTTTGTTAATTTGAATGTGTTTTGTTGTGTCGGGTTTTTGTCTTTGTTTTTTTCATGTGCTGTGTGTCTGTTGTGGGACGGGAAAGCGGGCTGGAGATTTTTCAGGGCACTCCTGCTGCTCGTTTTGATAATATTGACAAATTGTCTAGTCACCATGGAGACGCATTCACAAACGAATGTCCGTTGGATCTGCAGCCACAAAGTTTACCATCACTCTTCACCAGAGTTGAAGATGTCGGGACTGATCTAGGACTGCAGGCAATCTTAAAAAGGCCACCAGGGAAGGGAAAGAGAATAGAGTACTCAAGTGAGTACGATAGACGTGGGCGGAGTCTGGTTTCGGAAGTAAATCCTCTATGGCAGATAGAAAAGGCTTCAGAGACTGTCGACTATTTTTTAAAATCTGATTTATAGAATGAGCCAAAACGTTCCTGGATTAGCCTGTGTGCTATAAGAATATAGACCATATATCGCATGTTCCAATTTAAATTTTTTAAAGTAATGGATTAATGGTTGTAGTTCGTCTTGTCGTCCACGTTAACGGACTACATATCCAATACTGCAATGCATGGGTGGTTCTCGACCAATCAGATAATGTCATCTCGTCTGGACATTTTTGGCTGTGCTGCCACTGAAGACGAGCTACCGTTAGCTTGCTAAGTTGAGAAGCCCGCCCGACAAGCTACTACTGTACGGTTAACCACATAAAGCAATTCTAGCTTTTAGTCCTTCAAGCTAGCTGGCTAACGTGTTCGCTAAAAAGTGTTTAAAAAAGGAGCTGTGTGCTACTGCTGGCTAACATTATATGACAACGTTTTCGAGAAAATGCTATGCCCATCAGAAGGGAATTATGGGACGTTTTTAAACAGTGACACCTGTATATTCACAAAAAACGTAAAATATACTCGAAGCTAGTCCAGAAAAACGACATAGTTTGTGAATGGGCGTTATATTGAACAATCCAGGAAATTGACGGTTAGACATAATCACTACAAATGGTTTAAAAGTAAGTTTTAGTTGATGTCTATGCTCTAAATGAATGGGGAATTTACTTCCGAGACCAGTGGGACATAGTCACTTGAGTACTCTATATAATGCGGGGAAGGAGTGAGGCTCTGTTTCGACAGTGGGCAGAAACTGTGACACTGCGTGTAGCCTATAGAGGAAAGTCGTGGAGGAGGAGTTTGTGTGTTGGACTGCTTGATGACATTGGACATCTCCGGACAGCGGTGGTTACTTTTAATCATGATGTTTGGCTATATTCCACTTTAATTCACTTAATTAGTTTGATTAATGCAAAGATTCTATTGAATGTCTTTATTTGATATGTTTGTTTGTGTGTTGTGGGTCTGCCCCACTGTCTATGTATTTTTTGTTGTTGCTGGTAGCTACAACTGAAGTTCCCTAATGGGAAAATCAAAGTTATTCTATTCTATTCTATTTTATATAGATATGTTTTCACCTTTAACAAAATACCAATGGTTCAGTCACATACATATTTTCATCCAGCTTTATTATTATGAGTTGTTAGACATGTATTTAAAGCACATTGAGGTGGATGGATGAGAAATGGTATGGTGTATAAGCCCTGAAGCCCTGTGTTCTGGGTGAAGAGAGAGAACAGTCCAGGTTAGCCGGGGAGGAGGTTGACGAGCTCCCTGATGAGTAGGTCCATTGGTGGTGCAGCCTGTGGAATAGATGACAATGAATGTATTATGAGCGGCCTGAGCACACTTTGGATTTGATTTCGGCTGCGGAGCACATAGCTGCACAGTTACAACAGCTGGGTACCCCACACAGGTACCCCACACAGAAACCCTGGAGGTCATTGTTTTAAATGGCTATCATTACAAAAATTTTGACACATACCAGTGCCTCAACAGCCTCTGTAGATTCAGCAGATTCTTCAGCGGATTCCTCAGCAGATTCTTCAGTGGATTCCTCTGCAGATTCTTCAGTGGATTCTTCCGCAGATTCTTCAGTGGATTCCTCCGCGGATTCTTCAGTGGATTCTTCAGCAGATTCTTCAGTGGATTCCTCAGCAGATTCAGCAGATTCTTCAGTGGATTCCTCAGCAGATTCAGCCGATTCTTCAGCAGATTCCTCATCAGATTCAGCAGATTCTTCAGCTGATTCTTCTGCAGACTCAGCGGATTCAGCTTCTGCAGACTCAGCGGATTCAGATTCTGCAGACTCAGCGGATTCAGATTCAGCAGACTCAGCGGATTCAGATTCTGCAGACTCAGCTGATTCCTCTGCAGCAACCTCAGCAAGCTCAGCGGATTCAGCTTCTGCAGACTCAGCGGATTCAGCTTCTGCAGACTCAGCGGATTCAGATTCTGCAGACTCAGCGGATTCAGATTCTGCAGACTCAGCGGATTCAGATTCTGCAGACTCAGCGGATTCAGATTCTGCAGACTCAGCGGATTCAGCTTCTGCAGACTCAGCGGATTCAGATTCTGCAGACTCAGCGGATTCAGATTCTGCAGACTCAGCGGATTCAGCTTCTGCAGACTCAGCGGATTCAGATTCTGCAGACTCAGCGGATTCAGATTCTGAATCTGAGCGTGCAATGCGTTTCAGCTCAACTATATTCTGTGAAAACAAACAAATTAGTCCAATGTAACACCTTTGGTGCCCTTTAATATATCTGCAAATTCATGACAATTGCATAAAGCATCTCATAAAATAAAGAAAGCACAGACTATACCTCTCTGGAGCCAGATCCAGAGCTGGAACGTGCAACTCGTTTATGCTCAGTCTGTACAAGGAAATACAATCAACATAAATACATACACACTTTCATATCAAAAGATGCTTTGTAATAATAATAATATTAGGACTCATAATAATACAAACCCCAATTCCAAAAACAGTGGGATAATATGTAAAATGCACATTAAAGCAGAAAGCAGTGATTTTGTAAATTATTTTTTACATAGTGTATATTTAATGGAAAACAGTACAAAAAAATATATATTTAATGTTTTACCTTATCAACTGGCTAAATGGCTGTAACTCATCAAGTGTCTGAGGTATCAAACAAGCCACAAACTATCACTCTGCTGCCAGATATGCAGTAGATATGGATGGATCACTTTAAGGGTTGTTTCTCTTGACTCATTTTCCTATTTCTCTATGGAAAAATAAGTCAGGAGAAACAAACATTCAAGTTATCCATCCATATCTACCGCATATCCGGCAGCAGAGTGATAGTTTGAGGCTTGATGACTTACAGCCATTTAGCCAACCATGGGTTCCATACTATTCACATGCAATTTACAGCTTAATCTAGTCCCACCCCCCAATTCCCATACAGATCCATTCAAATGCAGAGAGGTTATAATATTGATTGTAAGAGTACCTGAAAATAAGATATCAAAAGTTTTTTTATATCCTTTTATACCCAGTCATGATAGCATCACCTGTTTACCTGTAGAATGTTCCAAAGAGGTGTTTTTTGAACTTCCCAGTCTTTTTTTGCTCCTGTCCCAACTTTTTTGGAACTTGTTGTAAGCATCAAATTTAGAATGAGCTTATATTTACAAAAATCAATAAACTTGATACGGTAACACATTAAATATATATTTTTGTAATATATATATATATTTGTAAAAAAGAATGAACAAATCACTGCTTTCTGCTTTTATGTGCATTTTACATACTGTCCCAATTTTTTGGTATTGGGGTTTGCAATAATAATAATAATAATAATAATAATAATAACAATGATAATATATTTTATTTGAATAGCACTGAGTTCTCAAAGACACTTTATATGACCGTGTTTGTACTTCACAATGAAATAACTTACTGGAAGAGCCAGACATACTCCAATGAGGCACATCAGCAAGACGGCAGTCCTCATGTTTAATTCAGTGACTAAAGAAAGCAAACAACCAATGAGGAACTCAGCTGCACCTCTACCTTTGTTGATATTTCAATATTACTAAAATTGCATTTATTAATAACATATTGTAATGACATGCATATTAATAGTGAAATAATGAAATTTATTTCAAAGGTGGCAGTAGAAATGAACAACGACATCAGTGACTTCTGTAAAGTTCAGACTTACCTTTTTGTCCCAACGGGAGTGACCAAGATTGATGTGTATTGATGGAAATACAAGGGCCTTCTCTATAGGTTCTCTTTATATAGAACGTTGGCAAGAGGCCAATGATGTCACATTTACATAATGCACCATGGTCATTATTAGTGTTATTATAATGTTTTGCCCAATTATTGAATATTTTGAAACCTTTAAGTACAGTGGTAATTTGTGAGCTTTGCTAATAGCAGGATAATTGTTAAACCTTCACCAATTTCAAAGAGAATTTCATTGCCTCACTCACACTTTTTAAAAATTGCCTCACTCACACTTTAAAAAAAAAAAGCATTGATGGGTGAATATCTGGGCTGATTCAAAAGTCTTTTTATTTTGCCTTCATTCAGAAACAATCCTAAACATATGAAATGAAAAACCAGAGTGAAGTTTAGAACTTACTAAACGATAACAGATAACTTTTATTTTAGTTTTCATCTTGATTTCTCTTTTTTTTTTATTACAGTGTGTGATGCCACTATTCATAGCAAATATATAAGCAGAGCACGTTTAAAATCGTCATGACGTGTCCTGAAATTCAATTATATCTATTGTGATATTGTTATTTTTTGTGTTGTGTAAAACTGATTTTGAAATGATCACAGAGGATTCTAGATGGGCTCTGGTTGTTTTTAACATTGTTTTTGTATGTTTAATTTAAATGTTCTATTTTGTTGATAGTGTAACATTATTGTATTATATATTTGCAGCTAAACTAGTGGTGAATTAAATTAATTTTGAAGACAGTTTGGCAAGTCACAGGAGTTGTTGCTTTTTGCTTCACCTTAATCTTAAAGTTACAGGAGATGTGTACAGAGCCTCGTAACCTGTCCACTACACACACTAGCTGGTCTCACATTACTTGCATTGTCTTCTTAAACGACTTTCCTTCCCACACCACTCGTTTTCAGATTATGAATCATTGCATGTGTTCTTTTATAAAGCACTTTGAAATCTTGAAATAGATTTACTAAAACTATATGTTGTTTTCAATGTATAAAAAATGGATCATAACTGCTTCAAGGTGACATTTTCCATCCTCCATATTTATTTTAAAAATGTGAAGTCCATAGCTTCATTGCATTTTCACAATATGGCAGATAATGGCCTACTTTGTGAAATACTATCCCTCCCTGGCTGTCAAAAGCACATATATGTTGCAAAATATATGTGGTATGTCTCTGCTTATGGTATTACCACATCTTAGATTCACATGTTAAAATGGTCCCTCTGCTTAAAACAGTTCTATCTATGAAAGCTGGATGGAAAATTCCAGAATTCTCACCAGCCAATATTATTGGCACACCTGGTAAAGATGAGTAAAAAGGGTTATAAAAAAAAGTCACTGTTTTGTGAATTAGCTTAATCTAACACTGAAAATCTTTTTTAAAATCCAACCTTTAATTGAAGTAAATTTATTATGAGAAAAAAAAATCCCTCATCAAGAAATTATTATTTTTAACAAAACCATGTGTGCCACAATTATTGACACCCCTGCATTTATATATAGAATAAAGTAGTCATTTTTTACATTTGGTCGCATATCCTTTGCATGCCATGACATCCTGATGTCTGTGACTCAACAACATCAACAGACTCTTGATATATTATTTTCTGGTACTCTTACAAGCGATACTATAACGTCTCTGCATTTGAATGAATCTCAATGGGAATTGGGGGGTGGGACTAAATTTAGCTGGAACAGTACGGAACACATGGTTGGCAAAATGGCTGTAAGTCATCTTGGGTCAGATGTATCAAACGAGCCTCAAACCATCACTCTGGTGATAGATATGCAGTAGATATGGATGGATCACTTTAAGGGTAGTTTCTCCTGACAAATTTTCCTATTGAACTCTATGGAAAAATAAGTCAGGAGAAGAAACCCTTCAAGTTATCCATCCATATCTACTGTATTTCTGGCAGCAGAATGATGTTTTAAGGCTCGTTTGATACGTCAGACCCTTGATGACATAGAAATCCATTCAAATGTGTTTTAATATCACTTGTAAGAGTACCAGAAAATAAGATATCAAGAGTCTTGATGTTGTTGGGTCACAGACATCAGGAAGTCATGGCATGCAAAGGATATGCGACCAAATATTTAAAATGATTACTTTATTCTATATAAATGCAGAGGTGCCAATAATTGTGGCATACGTGATTTTGTTAAAAATAATTATTTCTTGATGAGGAATTTTTTCATAATAAATTTACTTCAATTAAAGGTTGGATTTTTCAGATTTTTTCAGTGTGAGATTAAACTAATTCACCAAACGGTGAATTTTTCATAACCCTTTTTACTCATCTTTACCAGGGGTGCCAATAATAGTTGGAGGGCACTGTAGATTGGCGCTCAAGATAAGCAATTTTGTGGAATATGAAAAAAAACTTTATGTCATCAGCATTCATTGAAATGAGGATGTTATCTTTGCACGTTAGTGTTAATACACCAGGTTCCATTTGCCTTTGTTGTTTAAAAAAATGGAATGACTGAAACATTTGTTTTGACTAGTTCAATGCCTGTGTGGGCAGTTAAACCTTTGTTTCAAAGACACAACCGCCCATACTAATTAGTATGTTACACATGGCAAAGCCTGAATGAGAAATCAGAGGTTGTGTTTGATGAAAACATGTCAGGATTGCTCAATATTTTAACACATGTTAAAAAGGACTGAGTCTGAGGAGGACCAGATCCACAAGCAAGTGGAAAAGGTAAGCATGGAAGAACTTGGCCTGCCACATTGTTGTATTTAAGTTTATTTCAAATGTGTATAATATATGCTATATATTTCATTCGGAAAAATATTTGTAGTGGAAAACTTTGCACTTTATATTTTGAATATTTCAAACACATGCATTCATAAAAGTTATAAATAATAAAATAGTTGGTTGTATTGATTGATTGAAAATTGTCACATTTTAAAATACCCAATTTTATCACCCATAGAAACATACAGTAATGAAGATCCTGATTCTAGCATTATTGGTCTTAGGAGCGGCTGCACGGGTGAGTTCAGCAATATTCTCAATACTATTCAATGTTATTATTAGACAATACACCGGCATTGTCCAATACCAGCGAATGCGACTGTATTTAGAAAGCGTATGTGGGCAGTAAAGGAACGACATTGAATTAAAATTTATTTTACAAGGTTATTCAATTATGTGCTTGCTTTACTTTTTTTTTTACTGTGGATGCCTCAGACCGCAATCGTAACAGTCAAAGTTTGACATAATTGTGCTTTGGAAAGCAATATTATATTCTGAACTAGAAACACCAGCTCTTTGGAAAGCAATATTGTAATAATGGCAGACTGGGAAGTGATATTACTTTTGAAATTTGAAATGACTGCAGTTTTGATTATGTCATGATTTATACGATCCCTTTTACTTTGTCACCAGCCTGACCGAAGAGGGTCAGGGCCAAGAGATCGGCCTCACCGCCCACCTTTTGGACGACCACCACCCCCCCACGGAGAAAGACCACCCTTCAGGGTAGGTTCATAGGCATATTCAGTGCCCTATGTATGCCCAAAACTTATAAGCATGATTGGGGATGCCACAGTCAATGGATTTCTGAGCAGCAATAAAGTATGAAATATTCACTTGATATTTGCTGAAATGTTTCCCATATAACAGGGTTTGTGCATTAATTAACACATGTTTTGTCAATTTTGTCATGGCAGCCAGACCATGGTGCCCTTCCCCCATTTGATGAAGATGAGTATTTTCCTGGACCAATGGGAGGAGCTGGAGAAGAAGAGTGGATTCCTCCATTTGATGATTTTGGCTTTGGAATGGAAGATGATGGGGACATAATGGTAAGTCATCCACGTTATACTGAAATTGCATACTTATATCTGTATACCAGTATATCTGTATACTCTGTATCCAATCAACATTTTTAATCTTGACTTTGCCATGCGAATAAATGCGAAAAGTGTCACTTGTTAAAATCTGACTTTTTATTCTGTTACCGTGGAAGAAAACAATATATTAATATTTAGTCATGGTTAAGAACAAGTGAATCAGTCGATTACATCCAGGCCAGTATATTTTAAGAATCTGACTGAGTTACTTTCTGACACACTCTAATGTCTGTGTTTTAGCCCGCTGGCAGACCACCGTGTCCGACTGGTGGAGACAGAGACCCTGACATGGGAGAAGGCCCGGGTACTGAGTCTGAGGGATCTGCACCTACCCCTACTGATGGCGATCGAGGTGACAGGATTCCCAGGAGGGTAAGATATTAACAAGCAACATTTTCAGTGTATTAAGCTCTTATATTTGACTGTAAATTCCTGCGAGCATTTAAGACATAGCATAGCATATAATGCAGGTATCTCTAAGTGCCGTAGTGCAACGCTTCAGTATAGCCTTGTGCTTTGGGGGTTAGACAGAGCCAGCAGATCCCAGAGCTGTGTCGTGATTTATGACAGAGGCTGATGATGAGCTGGAATGAGGTTCTGGCCTTGTGTAAAAATGTCTTTATTGTGCCTTCTCAGAGTCCAAGATTTGGGCAGCCGGGAGAGGAGCCAGGGCAGGGGGCCCAACAGAGGCCTGACGGGCCTCAAAGAGGAGGACAGAGGAGACGGCCACAAGGCAAAGCCAGGCCTGAGGTAGGCAGCAGGAGGGACCCCAAATTCAGGGCACAAAACAGCGATCCAATATTTAGCTTAGAGATTATCAAAATGTGGAAAAATTAACAGCTAAGGCCATGCCAAAAAATAAAGAATGAATTTATTTAACAAGAGACATTGGATTCAATCAAGATTTTGTCAGAAATAATGTGACATTGAATCAAAGTCACCTAAACAAACTTAGCTCAGCTTTTTTTTTTATCCTTAATTCTTCTAAAACATTTATTTTATGATTTTTTTTGTTAATATTCGTTAGGGCTTTTTCATTCTTTATTAGACAGCATAATATAGAGAGATAAGGGAGCATGAGAGAGGGAGAGACATGCAACAAAGGTCGAGCGAGATTCGGCTCGCAATGAGCATGTGGACGGCGCTCTACAGGTTACGTCACCGACGCACACTGAAGCAGTTATTTTTAAGTTAAAGTTAAAGACGTAAGTTGATTGAATCAAGGCCATATGTAAAAGTATGGTGTCATTTTTGTCTCAGAAGCCGAACAAACGCAAACCTAAAGGACGCAGGATAAAGCCATTCAAAGGAAAACGCTTGAATCCTGAGGATATGGTAAGTGCTTCACATCACAAGTAAAATGTGTGGTGCTCTAGTACTGTAGTCTATGGGTGGCCTTATTCTCTTCGTTCAATAGGTTGACAGCTGTTTATTTATTTATTTATTTATTTTGGGGGGGGGTGTGAAATAGCATATTTCTGTGTACATTATTATTGCTTGTCATAGCAGGTTTCTGTGTCCATTAAGCCATTATTATTTTTTTCTCCAGGACAAACGAGAATTCTTCCCCATTTTCACGGTAATTTCTTTCTCCGCTTTGGATTTAACATTTTTTTTAAACTGCATTTACAGCCAATAGATGAGTCATTATTTTTGGTTTATTTCTCCCTTTCACTATTTATTTTCATTATTTTGTTACAGGCAAATAATGTTACCATCGAGGTATGAAAAAACATAAATTTCGCAACATTTCCATCATACAGATTTACTAAGTTGCTTTTCTGCAGTATCTTTGCTTCTCCTGAAGTAATGTTTTTGTGCCCCCCAGAATGCCACTGACATCCCCTTGAATGAGGTAAAGTGTTTATTTATTTCTTTAAAAATATATGTTTCTCATAGCATTTTGCACTTGCAATACAATTGACTGCATTGTAGTTGTGTGATATGAAAGAACTTGAAAAACGTGCAACTTACTGCATACGGGACTGTATTTTTGAGCATACACAGACACAAAGTCGGTGTAAATTTAACACTGGTGGTGTACATAGAATTTTTAACACTGGTGGTGTAGTAGAGTCCACATAAAGTACAAGCACAAGAACTCAGGTCAACTGTTTTGTATTGCTGTCTCATGCTCATAAATGTTGAGAAGTTTGTAAGTTGTATTTTCTGCGGGATTGAGAGAAGATCTAGACCAAATTGTTATTGAATATGCAAAGATCTCTCTGTTGTGCAAGTCAAGATTACTTTAATAAGGAACATTTTTTCCCTTTAGGGAGACAATGCATTTCTCTTGCCAGTGGTAAGTGCAGTTCATATTTAAATAGTGCTGTATATTTTTCTAAATCCTTCTTGTATTGGCACTCATTTAATGTAGCATACGTATATATGCAATTCAATTGAATAAAAATATTTAAAAACAATTCGGAAATTAAAATGATGAAAATAAACCTATGAATATTTGTCAAACACATCAATGCTGTTATTTTCTAATAACCTTTCAGGGTCCAAGGCGACAAAGACCAGAACAGGTATGGATCAGTCATTACTCTAGTTGTGTAAAATACTGCCTTTTCTTTCTTCTTTTATTGTGTTTAAGACTGGAATATGACTGCCTGCTGTTTAAAACTGTTGAAAATTACTCTTACAATATTTTCGAACGTGTTTGGAAAAACATTTGAAAAAATATAAAAATATTCATACATGATATTAGTAATAAGTTGAACTCATAATGAAAACTTCTTACATATTTTATATCCTGGGCAGAATGCACCTCTGGAACAGGTATTATTATTATTATTATTATTATTATTATTATTATTATTATTGTTGTTGTTATTGTTATTATTATTATTTTATTATTATTATTTTATTATCATTATTGTTATTATTATTGTTATTATTATTATTATTATTATTATTATTATTATTATTATTATTATTATTATTATTAGTATTATTATTGCTATTGTTATTATTGTTGTTATTATTAATATTATTTTATTTTGAATTAATCAATATTATCCATCATAATTATAAATTATTATCCATTGGGATGAACCCATTTGAATAAATCTGTTTGTTTTTTTAATCTAAATAATCTTCCTGTCCTCTTTGTTTCTTTGTTTTAGTTTGGATACGGAGGATTTTTGGTAATAAATACATACTTTGATCATTTTATGAAAGGTCACAGTTAATGTCGTAACATACTATAACTGGCACAGCATCACAGTTATGTGCACCTATAATTATGTAGATTCATGTTAATAACCAAAACTTTATATTTATTGAATGCTGAATGATATATATAGTGAGGACTGTATTATAGTAAACATTGGTAATCATTTGCGTGTTCTTATTTTCAGCCATATCTGAACATCAAGTTTAACCCATCATCTACGGTAATTAGAATTTTGTTATTCTTGTTGGACATATTTTTTTATATAAACCATTTGTCAAGCTTACATTTGTTTGGGAAATGTAAATTGTTTGTTTCTATTTATATATTTTTTTGTGGTCAAAATAGATTACATGGAATTGATGACAAATTGAAGTAAAGTTTTAAAAATATAAAAAATAATAAGTATATGTTTTTTGTGTATTTATTTTGCAGCCCAGGCTGTCATTTGAATATGGAGTCACTAAGTTCTTTGGCTAAAAATCAAAGGTGATCTGGCCTCCTGAAAATATCTTTTTATCATCTTGATTGAGTTTCTCCTAATCCTGTATTGTCTACTGAAAACAGATCAGTCCACACACTGTGTTTGCTCTTCAGTGTAATCAATTTATCAGCTCCAAATGACAGTATGATGTTTTTTATGAATGCAGAATTCATATCCTGACACTTTCTAACAATTTATATTCCCTGATGCAACTTTCTTTTAAAGAGTTAATCATTCCTGATTATTGTATCTTAATCAGGCGCATGTATCATTTTGAAGGACACTGTACCTAGAATGATATGGCACAGCTACACTGCTGGTACACTCCTGAGTTCTTTACGCATCCTCAAATCATACAACTATATCATATAGTATCATACAACATATATCACTATTTATTACATATAATGTTATACTTGACTGTGCTTAGTTTCACCCCTGGATTTATCATGTGCCTCTAATTATAATCCATAATTAAATTAGTACATCTTTGTATTTTTATTAAAACATTTTTTTTTTCTCAGGTGGCACCTGAGACAGTGAATGAACTGGAGAAGGATGAACATGCAATGCATTAACATGATTACAAACTTTTCCAGATTGAGTCTAACAAAAGTGTAACCCTTTCAATTAAATATTTTCTTTTAAATAAGACGTTACATGTATCTGCTAGTTAGAATGACTACGATTATTGATTTTAATGCAATTCGAGTGATTAATCATAAATGACAATATTTTTTGTTAGATTTTTGTCTTCACAGAGAGATTTCTAACATCTTCGAGGATCCATTTAAACATATTCCATGAGAATTAGAGTTAGAAATGTAGAAATGTTAACTACCTTTTGGGGGATAATGGTTGATTTGTATTTTATTGATTTATAACATCTTTGAGGATCTATTTAAACATAATACATGATAATAGTTTGAAATGTAGAAATGTTAGATACCTTTGGAGGGATTATGGTTGATTTGTAATTTATTGAAAATTGTATCTTAATTATCTAATCATGTTCATGTCATACACTGTGTTTCATACACTCTTATTCATTAAACCTTGTTGCATTCATCTGCTTGTGTTTTGTGTTGTCCTTTGTTTTGATATTTTAATTAATGTTTGCTTGAGTTCATCTGATGGAAAACAGATCTCTTGTACATAGACATACTTGGAGCCCATGTATTAAGAGCAAATAGAAATACTAGTTTCAGATAAGAACACTCAACGCCGACGTCATATTGTCGGATTAAATTTTTTCTGGATTTTAGAAATGGCCCTGACATGTAACATTGTAGCTACGGACTTCTTAGATGTAAACAAGTTAATCATTTAATTTTATGAAACAAATTATAATTTAGAACAAAAAAAACTTTTACCCTTCTTGTGAATCTTTGTATCTCCACAATTTCCCCTATAATTGCAACACTGAGGCTACAGTAAACAGACGTTGCATGCATTTCCGTCCATTCTAAGACTGTGACATTGGGTAAAATAAAAGCATGTAAACATAAAAAGTCCAATCATAATCCAATCACACAAATCGAATGCATACAGTGTAGGCTACATACAGTGGGGTGCAAAGATTTGGGCACCCCTGGTCAAAATGCCTTTTACAATTAATATCTAAGTGAACAGAAGCTGACCTCTAAACATGACACATTTCTTCAAATTAGCAATATTGCTTTTTAGTGCATTTCTTTTGTTTCAAATTAATAAAACAAAAAGGAAAAAGGCCCTACTCATACAGAAATCTGATATATGGCCATATATGAACATATATAAAACATGATGGTTCATATATGTGAACATATAAGTACACATTTTCTACTCCAATATTTGTTTGTGACATATATTTTAAAGTACATGTGCACATATGCAATAAACAAATATGTTTTGCACTCATATAATGTCATTTATGTAGCTATATATGTGATTGGAATTTTAAGCAGAACGTTAAGAGAACGAGGAGAATGATGAGAACATTAAGCAGGCAAAATGTTCTCTAAATGTAGTGTGCTTAAAATCCCCAAATGATATACTTATTTCCGAGTTCTGCTGATAATAGTATGGGGCATGGAGGATATTTTTATGCCACTAAACAGTATGCAGTAGTCTAAGCAGTAGGCTAAACAGTATGCAGTAGTCTAAGCAGTAGGCTAAACAGTATGCAGTAGTCTAAGCAGTAGGCTAAACAGTATGCAGTAGCCTAAGCAGTAGGCTAAACGGTATGCAGTAGCCTAAGCAGTAGGCTATACAGTCGTCCTATGCCAGGACGCAGACCATTCGGACACAGCGCATGTAAAAAGTGAATGGAGTTTTTTCTTCTGGAACCTAAGCCCCGCGTTTCCACTCGATACAGCCTACTACGCCTGAAATGAAACACTGCTTTGCTACATTGTAGTTTGTTTATCTAGTCTATCGCCCCAATAATGTAGCTAAATGGAGCAACATTTTTGCCCAGCCCACTGATTACCGTATACAACCTCGTACATGGACTATATACAGGCGCTTTTATGCATTTCTGTCGATGTAACATTGATAGTGCTTTCTCAGATATTGGGGGGGACAGATCCCCTGTGTAAATGACGCCTATGTAGATCATTAGTAAGGCATTTGTTCATTATTTACTTACAATTTATAAATGATTTATTCCTACATTCCCAAACTTCTATAAATTTATTAATTAACAGGATTAAGTAAATATCAGAGACTCGCTGAGAGAGAACATGTGAACAATTTATGTTATATGTCCTCCTGCTTCCAGTGGGTGGGGCTGGGGCTTGGCCCAAGGGCAGGTACTAGCCCCCTTAACTGTACTTGCTCTGGGCTCAGATAGGTAATATGCATCTGTCAGTTCATTATTAGAAGAGGAGCATGGTCAGGTGGAGTGATGCATGTGTGTGTGTGTGTGTGTGTGTGTGTGTGTGTGTGTTTGTGTGTGTGTGTGTGTGTGTGTGTGTGTGTCTGTAAATCATTCAATCAAATATTATTTAAAATGCATTATCACCAACATGGGTCTTATGATCTATGATATTATTATAAAGTGTTACCCAAAGGTGTTGTGAGGGGTAGCTGTATAAAATGTAAGAAAATATACAACCTTTTTAGTTTTTAGCTCAATTTTGTTGTGGGTTTCCCATGGAGGTTGTAAACTTCACAAACTTTCACTTACCTCAAGTTAAAAAATGAAATGTTTCATCACAGATTTTTTATATTTAAGGATAAAAGGTCAATTTGGAGATGGACAGAAAGTGTCAATATCTTTCTATTACAATCATTTAGTGTCATTGATTTTAAACATAAATGGTGTCAAGAAATGTGAACATAATATGAGGGTTAAGCAAATCATGAAGATAACACAAAACATTGTGGTGAATTTGATTTATTTCTCATAGGATCAAATTATCATTTGGCATTGACAAGTAATGAACAATATAACTGCTGTCTCAAGTAATACACAGAAAGGCATTGTAAGGCCATATTACTTATTTTAACACTTTAAAATATTGTCATTCTTCAAAAAATATATATAGAACATTGAATATGATGATAAAATAAACATCCATATAAACTTTATGTGGAGACAGGAAAAAAACACAAGGTGATGTTCTCCTGAAAAAGTAAAAACTTTCATTAATTAATCTTTATATTGACCAAGATTATGTACATCCTGCTTTTACTGATGCTGGTGAAACTTAACATTAGCTTGCTCTTGCCAGCTTAAAGGCTTTCCATATTTGAATTATTCATTTAAATAATTGCACTGATTTGCATTGATGAAATGTAATCCAGATTGCTTCAGATACATCTACACGTTAGGGCTTTTAGAAATCAGCCATTATACACAAACATACCAGATTTGACATGCTGTAGAGACAGTAATTTTCTGATTGATTACCTGTAATGTGTGCGTCACATTTTGAGATTCTATGGTTCAAACAGGAATGAGAATCCTGAGCGACCCTGTGAAAGAAGGAAGCATTACATATTCATCTGTATTTAAGCTCCACAAATTAATAAACCAAAAATATCGGATTCATTTTCAGATCAAATAGAACACATAGAATAGAAAACAAAGTATGAATTTCAAAGAATTTCAATGTTGTTTGTTTGATTAGTGTGCTTGACTATGAATTCAAATGCAGACAATCCGTGGAAGAGCAGGTACTTACGTCCTCTAAACCAGTTTTAGGAGTGTCTCCATGACGCTCAGGGGGAGGGGCAGATGTTCTTGATTCTGTCACATGCACCTTTGGAAGAATAACAACAGAAATGTCAGTTTAAACTTTGCTCCACTTGTTACATAAACAAAAATAGCAACAACATTTTTTATTTATTATTATTATTATTATTATTATTATTATTATTAGTATTAGTATTATTATTGTAAACATGTGATTGAATGCATTATATCACTTACTGCCTCAAGTTGTCCCTGAGTCTGGGAAACCTGTTAAAAAAAACAATTAAGACATTTTTATTTTATTTATTTTTTAGGTTTGCGTTTATTGTTTTGCTTTTGGCCTAAAAAAGCGTGAAATCTAAGGTTAAATCTAAAAATTGAGATCAATTAGATTTACTGGGTACAAAATGAAGACAGAGCACATTGCATTTAAAATTAATATAGCATATAAATAAGGCTATTGCCAAAATAAAAATAAAAACATTTTATGAAATAGTGTTATCAAAAAATTGCTCATCTTATAATACTTTTACTCATGTGTGGCATCCAACAGTTAATAAGTGTAATGGAAATAAATGAGACTGGTGCAACAACAAGGTCATACCTGCAGGGGGAGCTGGGGGAGCTGGGTAGTCTGCTCAAGGTTCATCTGATTGAAACCTTGGGTTGGCTGGAGGACCATATTGGGATTACCCTGGGGGTACCTGTAGTAGTAATAAGGATATCTCTGTGGAAAAGAAAAGGTTTTTATATTAAGTTTAAAAACAAATTGTGAAAATGATTGCACTTTCACTGTATATGATTTCTGATGACTTCCTATCGATTTACAATATTGGCAGATTTGCGGGAATCTGCCCATCATAGCCAAGTGACGGAGCATTACCTGTCCACCTGGTCTCTGTCCGAATGGCATGGTGGGATAGTACCCAGGAACCATCTGCGAAAGTACAGAGGCAGAGCAAACGGAGTGTGCACTCGGGTTTAAACAGACTGAGCCTTTAAACGGCGTGTAAACACACTGGTGAGGCTGTGGTAACAGCAAACAGGTTGAGCAGCGACAAACGGTACCTGACTAGGAACTTTGGGCTGCTGAGCGGCGTTGGGGTCTTGGGGTCCCAGGGGTTGTTCCTGCTGGCCAGGGGGGAACAGCACGGGGTTCAGCGGGTTACCCCCTGTGGGCAACATCATGGACGGGTTCTGGGGGAGGAAGGGGCCTGCCATTTGGGTGTTGAAGGGCAGACCGATATCCGCCCCCTGCTGGATCAAGTAGGGGGGCAGAAACGGAGAAGTCTGGGGGAATAAAGAGAACAACAGGAGAATGCTTTGAGTAAGTGCTGGTGTGTATGGTGCTACTGCTTATATAAAACTACAGGGGTAACACATCTCATTATCACTGCTTATCAAACTGTATCCGGCTTTGTTATGGTAAGACAATCAGATTTACACTATACATTTAAAAGTGCATGTACAATTATTGGGAACTTACCTGCGCTTGACCAAATCCAACACCAGAGAAAGTCAGCCCATTGAGACGTAGAAGCTATGAAATAATTGTGAAAGCCACATCGATACATGTATTATTTTTTTATGCAGCGACTATAAATACAAAAACTATTACAATAAAACATTATCATCCTAATATAAGATATATTTTTTACCTCGTTACTGTTACTTGCAAGAATTCCAAACTGTTGGTATATCTGAAAAGAAGACAAATACACAAATACACAGTTATATTACTTGCAGGCCTTGTTTTAACTGATTGTTTTACAGTGAAGAATACTTACTGGAATCGCAGTGCATGCACCCAAGACACCGGCAAACACAATCACAGTGAGCAGCTTCATGACTTCTAAACACAAAATGGGTTAAAAAAAAAAAAAAGCATTGCATGAGAATAACATGTCCATACTCCCCAGTATCTGATAAACTGCAAACCTTCAACAGTAACATAACAGTAACGTTTAAATCAATGATTTTTAAATGGTTGGACACTGTTTATTCAATGCATTTGCTTGAAGAAGCAAGTGCATTGACTGAGAAACTGAAGCCTAATTCCTGTGTAATAGCCAAGTATAAGAACGCAGCGTGAAGTTAACGAAAGCATTACCTCTTTTTGCAGGTTCGTCAGCCACAGACCTTCTAGGTTGCTTTCCCCTTTTTGTCCTTCCAGGAACTTGTATCATCTCCCTGTCTCCCTTCGCTTTTTAAACTTTCACTGTCGCCGCGCTCAACCAATCAGCTCTCAGAAAGGCTGCGGTTAACGTGACGCGGCAGAACACCTGCATGACATCACCCATCAGGTCTGGAAAATTCAGACGGTCCAATAGTAAACACGGCAACTGTGTTATTACAGGGGAGCTGTTGCATCCTGTGTCTCATCTGGGGCCTGCCTGCCAGCTGCTTCAGCTTTATTTTCTATCACTTTAACCTGCAAAAAGGCCGAATACAACCGCCTGCTTGCCTGTTTGCAAAAGTAGACATTATTCACTTTTGCATCAGCCACTTAAACGTATGTCCCAGTCGCTTAAACCCTATAAACTGTGCTTTCAAAAATATTGTTATGTATGTGTACAGAATATTTGGCCTGGATTCATTCTACTCCTTTGAATCACCAAAATTACCTTGTAAAACTGTGTTTGTGTAGACAAAAGTTACACAATAAAGTTGCATTTTCTTTATTTTTCTAAGTCGAGAAGGAGACGTGGCGGTTTGCGTCCAGGAATATGCACTGTTTGCGATAAAGACCTTGTGAGACAAAATCCCCAGTCAAAGTAGCACCAAAAAAGGATTGATCATTTGACATTACTTTCCATTTCTATATTTTGTGGAGCTCCTAATGATAAGTAGAAGGCAGTGAGGTGAGCGGTTCCTCAGTATGACAGCATGTTGTGGGCCACATTACTGCAGTGGTTGTGGAAACCGTTAGCCCATGTCTGGCTTCTCCTAAGACACTTAATACCCGAATCCAGGTGAGCAGTAGCCGGGAGGTACCATCAAAAAATAAGACCTGCGGAGGCACCTGTGGGATTACATCAATGGGAAGGCCATAATCGCATGAGTGGTCAGATTTGTCAGTCATGAACATTTGGTAATTGTGCATTAGCCGAAAGTGTGGTACTGACAGTAATGCAGGACATGGGACCTTTGAAGGAATGCCTATGCAGACAGGCGTAAGACGTCTGTTATTCGTGTTATAAAACGTCAGCATGGCCAGGAATGCCAGCCCTGTCTGCTGGGCCAGAGCCAAACACACTATGGTACAATAAATGTGGCCAATGTGGCAATAAAATCTTGAAAGATTTTAAGATTTTTAAAAGAAAACGCCATAAAAGATGTTTGGGCGATACACAATATGTATTATGGTACTTTGTGTTAACCTGGTTATTAAGATACAAAGGTGTTAGAGACAAAATGATAATGTGATTAATAAACAAAGGTTTTTGCTCATAAAAAGACCTCATAAACTTGATGTTGGTTTCCAGTTTCATCAAATAAGCTATATACTGAGACGTCCTCAGCATTTTATGTGCATTTACAAATAGAGTACGTGGCTTTGGATAAACACCATACCGTATGCAGGTATTTATGTAGGTTGCTGCTTGCAAAAATGTTGAATATAAACTTGTTATTGTGGTTTCTGTGCTATTTTATACAGGTTGAAAGTTCATACCAAGCCATAATACACTTTTGCACAATAATACCAACACATTAAAAAGATACTTCACTTTCTGGGGTTTTGTTGATATTATAAGTTTTAGCGCTTTGATTAGGTAGAACAGCTTGGTTTGTATGTGCAATGATATTGTAGATGTTTACGGAAGTTTAAGATGAAATGGGGGCTTTCTGGGTTTAATAAAAAATACATTTCAACCAACTCCAGAAAGATGTTTATACATCTAAACAGTGAGTTCATGCAAGAACAGAAAATTATTTGAATTGTATACAAATTATGAAAGAACTACAAGTGAGTGACAGTGTTGGTGATAGCATACTTTTTTGCCAGTGTTGGTGATGTCATCCTGTTTGGTCAAAGGGAAGGATTTCTGTGGGAATGGCTCCAAAAGTACAAACACATTAAAGAAATGTTATGACCAAAATCCAATGCAGGGTTTTAACTATTTATACTATAATGTTGCTAACTAAACTTATTTTGTAACTTTACTAATATAAGATTTTTGCTAACCTGCTTAACCTAGCTAGCTGGGATTTTGTATTACAACAATTCGTTTTGGATGTGTTTCAAGAATCTTCAGCTGAAACTACAATTCATTAAGTTAGCATCTAGGCAATTTTTGTGGCCTTCAAAACTAAGACTGCACTAGGTAGATCATACATCTACTGGTGCACTTGGATACATCAACTGTGATATACATCAGAGCTGGACTTGTAACTGAAAGGTAGGACAGGTAGGACACTGCCGTTGTACCTTTCAAGGTACTTAACCTGAATTGCTTCAGTATATATCCAGCTGTATGAATGGATAAATGAATAAGAAGTTGTGCAAGTCGCTCTGGATAAGATGCCTGTAATGTAATGTAATGTAATGTAATGTAATAACCTGAGGTTATATTAGAGGTTTCGAGTCTTTCAACGCCAGACACAATCGCCCAGGCGACCCAGCTGGGGTTTATTCAGGCCCGGCTTGTGTCCAAGTGGCATTGGCAGTCCATGGCTCACTCCTCCTGATCCACAACCATATAGATGTTTTTTCCATGGTCTCTGTGGTGGTCTTGATGGCTTTACTTCTTTTCTCGTTAGGCCTTGGATAGAGATTGAGCGGAAAACCTTCTGCATCCTACTTCCATTGGCTCACATTGTGCCCTCGATCCACACTTGGCTGTGACACTGCCTGACAAGGTTGTCATATTTGGACCTCTTTCTCTCCTTGGCCTATTCCACCCTAACTGTCTTCCAAGGGTACTGTTAGCTCCATAACCACGTGCTTAGATGATTCAGAAACCAAGTCCATATATGTCCTCAGAGGTTACGATTAAACTAGTCACTTCATGCGACCTCTGATCACATCAGACCAGAACATAGCCAGCACTGGTGGAACCATATTGTGCATAATTTCTGACTGGATTCTCAATTTCCATGTGCAAAAGCTCATTATCAACTACATTGTGAACAGCTGCAGTCTTGTCTTTACTGTCAGCAAGTTTACTGTGTCTGTGCAGAAATGAGTGGCTATTGCGCTCTGGTGGTTTGCCTCACACTACCATGCCATTGCTCATTTGTTTGGGGTGAGCAAAGCATCGGTGGGACATATAGTCCATGATGTGTAATAATTGACGTTTTTCCAGTGAGTGCATTTTCAGATGTCTGATTATATCAGAGTTGCCAACTTTGGTGAGCTGGCTGGCTTGTGATCGTGATTGTTGAGGGGGGAGGGGTTACTATTGAGGCTGTAGTTTAATTCGCTGTGAGATTCGTTTGGATGGTGAGAGAGCGTGAAACAGAGCCTGGAAGCATGTGTCTTATGCCCAGAGAGTTGGCAACCCTGGATTACTACAGGGATTACGACCAGACTACAAGCAATTCTGATCACAAAGTGAGCTAGGCCACCTCGCCAAGTGGTTTGGCAGATCCGGACCCAATGCAAACAAAATATGATTTGTGCACGTCCAGACCTGTAACTTAATGCAGTCTCACGTCATCGGATGTTATAAATCACGTAGAAATCGCATTGAAATGACTAGTGTAACCGTAGCCAGAGTCGTCTCTGCAATGCTTTCTCGGAACTCCTCCGTTTTTTTCCCCCAAGATCGACTTTCAGCTGACAATCTTGTGCTGTTGCCAGGAGCCCTGCTTACACTTTTGGCTGATGTTTTGGCTGCTCTCCTACTCGGATGAAAGGGTTGGCTTTCCTTTGCAGGTTGGAGGCTCTTGCTGTTATTTATAGCACAACAGATTGTGTCGGTTATCTCTGGTCAGAGCACCAGAGAGAGCGCCCGTCTCCCAGGGCATTCGGCCAACAGCTGAGGTGGTGCTCCAGTGTTTCTCGTCCCTGGCACAGCAGGCATGAGGGTGAGCAACAACATTTCTCTGCATTTGGACTTTCAGAGATTCGGACATTTGTCATTATAATTGTATGGTCAATTAATATGTTTAACGTCAAAGCCATTTCAGGTCGAATCATATTGTCAAATACTCTTCAGTTATTTTTACATATTAATATGACGTAGCCTAAGCCTCAGCGGCCTAACAGCTTCAAATCAATACAGCACATTTAATGCAGAGATAAATTTAAATAAATTGCACATTATGAACATACAAGATCACTATTCATAAAGCACATTTTGTAGGGTTATTATCCATACCTGATTTCTGTTACTTTCCGTATTGTCTCAAATTTGGCTGAATGAGCTTAGAAATAAAAAGTAGTGTGCTTGTACTATTTAAGTACCATAATAGTTTAAAACTGTACATCAGGCGCAGTCCTACTTGCATAGCCTGTAAGAGCACATGCAAGCCGCCACGTCAGCGGTTCAAATCCGGCCGCGCGGCCTTTGTTGCACGTCTCTCCCTCGCTCCCGTTCTTCTCGTGTCTCCACTGCAAAAATGGTGGCGTACATTTTACACCCTAGGGTGTTTATATGAGATTGTGGTATCACCCCAGGGTGTTAAATGTGCGCCGTGTTAGATTTACACCTGCATTTTTGCTGTGACACTGTGCTGTCCAGTAAACAGCTGAAAAGACATTGAGTTAATGATTAGAAAGATTAAATCATACCCACAAACTTATGAATATTTTAAAGGCGGTGCATCTAGGTCATGATAAATTTGAATATTGTTAGCAATAATAAAAAACTTTGTCTTCTTTGACAGTAATCTTTTACAACCATGAAAGCACCCCATGTGATATTCAAAGAAATAGGTTACATAGAATGTGATGATAATAATTAAAAAATAATTTAGACATTACAAGGTTTATGAAAAAAAGTGATGCACTTTCTTTTTAAAAACTGTGTGAGATTGTCAATCATTTACACATGCTGTTTCGATTATTTAGCCTAGCACGTCTTCTATCTGTGTGAGCACGTATGAGCACACATTTTCAATTGAAGAAAAAAAAAACAGACATCTTACTATTTGATTAACATTAATTTGAGATGTATCAATCTGAGTTATGATACGCATATGATGCTTGCATATTCATAACCTTGATTGAGAGCAATAGGTACCAATGAATTAACATAATTATACTAATAGCAGATTGTAGAGTGCGCAGTTTATTAGAAGGCCAAGGTTAAAATGCTTAATTTGTTGAAATACTGAGTAATTTCCATCACTGTACTTGCCTCAGATGTTCTGTTTGTTATGGTATGTGAATGAGGTGCAGTATGTCTGCTCAGACAAGTTTGGTATGAATGGTTGCTAAGTATGTCTGGGTATGTACTAAATGGGTACATGCACGAGTAGTGGAGCATCTGATTTCTGATATTTTGTTGTTTCCTAATGTTTATTTGATTAACCAATGTCCGAACAAATACATAGTTTTTATTTATGTATTTACTTATTTCACGTAATTCACCTTGGTGAAATATAAATGTTCCAGTGTGGAATCACTAAAAAGCATGTGACCCTGTGGTCTCCATGCGATTGGATGACAGACTCAAAACCAATATAAATGTGTCATTCCACTTTGCTAACCACACATCTCACTTATTCTTGCATTTCGTAACGGAATGAAAAACCCACAGGAGTGATTTCAGGTCTGTGGTTTCCTACGTAAAAGCACGGGACCTGATGTGTATCCCACGGATGCCAAATGTGTGGTCTATTTTGTTTTTCTTTTGTGCATGTGCGTTTGTGTGTGTGTGTATGTTTGTGTGTGTGCGTGCGTGCGTGTGTGTTGGAGTGGGCACCTACTCTAACATGATTTGGAATATCTACCATTTGGCTGACTGTACTAAATAAGAAACCCCCTGTAAACCACTCCATAGCCTTCTGCAAACAGCTGAAGCTGCTGTAAGTGGAGGCCGGACTTGGATCTGCGACCCCCAGGACATTGGTTTCCAAATGTTGGTGTCAGAATCCACTGGGGGGGGCTGTGAGATGGAATGGGTCACAAGATACAGATGTGGAAAAACACACACTTTATTATATCCATTCCACAGATATAAACACCAATTAGCTAGCATGCATGCAATTATAGGCTGAGCCCTATCTACTGCTTCTTATTTACTGTGTACTAGCATAGTGTATACTGCTTACTGCATACTGTTGACTAACATGCAGTATGCAAAAAATATACTCCATACTATTACCAGCAAAAACCCAGAAATAAGTATATCATCCAGGATTATTAAGAACAGAAAAGTTTTTCAGAACTGTCACATACTTAAAGTATACTGATCTGGCACGCTCAATAGTAGGCAAGTGCGCTGATTCGGACCACAGCCATAGAAACACATATTCAAAACTTGCTATGTTTATTTGCAAATTTGAGCACATATATATGTATTTTCACATAGGATGTCTCAAAAAATGCATTTCCCAGTGATAACCCATGTTGTTTTCACAGCAGGTGGTGTTGTTGAGACAGAAGAGCACAGTCCTCTCACTGTCCCAGTGCAGCAATGGGGACACAGTGCTGTAGAAGTATTTTTATTCAATTTGGATCAAACGTTCTTGCTATGATCATTGATGGTCTCATGGCTCTTATTGAAAAAATATGGACAATAACACCAGTGTCCCAGCCAAATTGCATTCCATATACATTACCATTGTAAAGACAATATAAGATCTTTCACAGTTTGAATACATAACACATAAATGATATTCACGATTCGACTTCTCCAGATAACCTACAGTGCACTCCACTATTATTGGCACCCCTGGTACAAATGAGTAAAAAGGGTTATAAATAATTCACTGTTTGGTGAATTAGCTTAATTTCACACTGAAAAAAAGAAAAAAATCCAACCTTTAATTGAAGTAAATGTGTTATAAGAAAAAAGATTCCTCATTAAGAAATAATTATTTTTAACAAAACCATATGTGCCACAATTATTGCCACCCCTGCATTTATATATATAATAATTTTAATGCAAATGCTTTTAAAATGTTTTTATTTGCATGCAATGACTTCCTGATGTCTGTAACAGTACAACATCAAAAGACTCTCGATATCTAATTTTCTGGTACTCTTACAAGCGATACTATAATGTCTCTGCATTTGAATGGATCTCTATGGGAATTGGGGGGAGGGACTAGATTTATCTGTAAATTATGCTGGAACATTATGAAACCCATGGTTGGTACATAGCATCATGAAACTAAAACTGGGTCATAGTTGGATGTTTTAACAGGACAATGATCCAAATCAACAAAAAAATGGTTAACTGGATACAAATTCAAGCTTCTGCCATGGCCATCTCAGTCCCCTGACCTAAACCCCATTGAAAACCTGTGGGCTGAGCTGAAGAGGAGAGTGCACAAGAGAGGACCTAGGACTCTGGATTATCTGGAGAGATTCTGTAAAGTGGAATGGTCTCAGATTACTTGTTATATATTTCCCAACCTTATTAGATGTTACGGGAAAAGACTCAATGCTGTTTTATTCGCAAAGGGAGGCTGTACAAAGCATGCAGAGGTGCCAATAATTGTGGCACACATGGTTTTGTTAAAAATAATAATTTCTTGACGAGGGATTTTTTTTTCAGAATAAATTTACTTCAAACGGTGAATTTGGTATAACCCTTTTTACTAATAATTACCAGGGGTGCCAATAATTGTGGAGGGCACTGTAAGTATTCATTTTAATCTGTAGAGTGGGACATACTGTACTTAGACATCAGGTCAGCTTAATACACTGGCAGTTGGAAATACAGAAGGTTTTATGTGTTTTCATTCTCAAGCTTCAGGGGGGAAAAAATCACACCACAGCCCAATGCACGATACAAAAGAAAGTTTATTTAAGGATGTTATACAGCATGAGGGTCTATTATATATTAATTACAAAGTTAAGCAAAAGTTAAGCAAAATTACAACATCAAATATAAGCTCTGATGCATACAATACACTGCACTAATTCCACAGCATGTTCCATGCAATCAACGCGTGCTGTTTAGCATCTACAGATTCAATTAGAACAGTCCTAGCCTTCCCGCTGGACTGTCCATTCTCCATCCAGATGTTTCTGTCAGAATTCCTTCCATGGATATATCCTAAATAAGACCAAGGATTAGAAAAAATAGATACATTGGATTACAGTTATAGTTATTCGTTTGTCAGTCATGCTTGTATTTACAAAGCAGCATATAGAAATGTACATGTATGTGCATGCATGTGAGTGTGTGTGTGTGTGTGTGTGTGTGTGTGTGTGTTTGTGTGTATGTGCATGACCACATGTAATAATATAATAACAGTACTTTCTAGTTTTAAATGTTTTTACTGTACTCAGCAAATTCATCAATGGCTGTTTTTCCAACCAGTTTTTTTTCCAGGAAAATCTCAAATCTACCGGTACCTTCAGTCCCTTTCAGAACAGTGAATAATTTCCATTTAAACAGTAATAGGGGTAATATTGTCTTCGGCAGCAGTTGGGGTTGGTATTATTTGAGTTGAAATCTGGAAAACAGCATGATAAAAATGATGTTTGGTGAAAACTAACATTACAGGGCTAAAGTCTGATATAATACATTGTATCTTCATATACTGTATCATTTGTAGATATTTTTTGATCAGGATTATATATTAATTCCTTCCAGAATGCTAATTGGAGATACAGGATACCCTACCTGGGAGTCAATGGATGGTCTCTCAGTACAGGCCTTTCTAGCACTGGAGGAGCGCTGGGAGGAGGAGACATGGTTATCATTCCCCCAATCACAGTCAAGATAAAGCATTACATCATGATAAGCAAATCTATCCAATCAAATCAATTATTTAAGGAAATATAAATATTATACATTTATAAATTATTATTTTACCAGCATGAAGGTAAATAGTTTTAAAATGAGTAATGCTCTAATATTTCCATTGTCAGATGATTTAACCAGCGCAATTTTCTTCACTACATTACCCATAATGCTCCTGTACCTTAATTCTCCTCAAGGGTCCTGGCAGTGCAGGTCCTTGTTGTTGGTTGAAATTCCCAGCATCTCCTGGTGACCCCTGGAAATGAAGGTTTGAAAACGTTAAATAGATAAAATTTTATTTTGTCCAGAACTCATATGAGAGTCTTGGATATTAAGGAAAAGTTTTTCAAACGGGTGCAAAGCAATATATGACAACACATTAATGGCATTCTGGGAAAGTTTGCTGACTAATATGAAAAGAGTTTTGAGAGACTTATATCACATTCATATTTGATTAATGTTAAACATAACGGAGAGACATTACCTGCCGTTGTGGTTGATTTGCACCCATCTGAGCTCCGAATGCATTAGACTGTGGGCCCCCAGGGAAGTAAGGAAATCCCTGTTGAGCAGATGATCACAATGAGCCATTGTTATTTTTTTAATTTAAAATTATAGATAATCTAGACATTATGCTGTAAAATAAGAAAATCTCATTAAAAAAATTACATAATGACCTTATTCAGTCTAATCTTAAGTAATTTTTCCTTTGAATTTTTTATTTGCTTACATAGATGGAAATAGAATTATGCCTGAAAGGTTTTGTTGTTTTATGTGGGGTGCAAAATGCATTTGTGCATGCTTTTAAAGTTATTTGTTTGTAGAAAGCCCAATCATGAGTATTGGCTTGTCTCATCATTACAATACTCTCAAGCTATTTTGTAATAGCAGCATACACTTCTTAGAAATGTGGGCTACCAGCAACTGCTTCTTATAATAAATAGAGTGTAGTGATGGGCATCGCTACAACTCTCTGAGAACAAACATTTACCCCATTTGTGGCCATTCCATTCTGCTGTTGCTGGGCTCCAAAGTTTGGGGTGAAGGGCATCATGCCTTGGGGTGGTACCATGTATGGAACACCTGGAAACATCTATTCACAGAAAGAAACCATTTTTTAAACATCCCCACCGTCTCTCTCTCTCTCTCTCTCTCTCTCTCTCTCTCTCTCTCTCTCTCTCTCTCTCTCTTCAAATGATTAATAAGAGGCTAAACAAAAGTGTAATTATTATAAGAAAATATGAAATTCATACTGACCTGTCCAAACTGGGGCTGTGCAAACAGACCCCCACCCAGCACAGAGGGCTGAATCCCCAAGCCCCCGCCCAGGAAGGCAGGCTGGACTCCACCCACCATCAGTCCCGGGTTCACCCCAGTTACCAACCCTCCATTCAGACCAGTAATTAACCTCAGTTTCTGTGGAAAATTGACCATTTAGACCTTCGTTTAACCACAACTGAACTCATACACATCCTTTATACTGATTATCTGATTTTGTATACATTTCATAGTATATTAGTCATGGATGAATTGTCTTACCCCGGCTGTGTTGACCTGAAAAATAACAGAATAAATGTGTATTTTTAAGGGAACATGGTACATACTGGCAAACAGCTCCATGACCAGTAGATGCCTCATAACTAAACAGCTAAGTTTAAGTTGGTTCAAAAACACATGTGACCAAACCACAATACTGCATCGATAAATGGAAGAAGAAAAAATGTCTCTGAGAATGTTATTTTTGCATGAAGATGATATGGAAAATTACTCACTTCAAAAAGAATGGCTGTGAAAACAGCAAATATGAGAAACTTCATCTTTTCAGGCTGGAAAAAAAAAAAAATGGCATGAGAATTATGAATCAATAAGTCTTCTGCTCACTGTTAAGACCACAAATCTACATGTGTTTCTATTCAATCCAAAATTCTGCAATATTGACTGTAGAAATAGACTAAAAGCAGATTGATTTACAATTTAAATCACAATTTAAGTTTAGTGCATTGATATTATAATGAAAATATTGACTACCTGCTTTTTCTGCTTTAACAAAACCAGTAGATTAGCTGTGATGCCCAATACAGGAGATCCAGTCTGTTGCTCTTTTGGACTGCATATTCACCTTTTTATACAAATTTCCAAAAAGTATGATGGTCACTAGCCAATGAGCAGCAGGGACATAAACACAATTACTAATTTGTCAAACATTCCTCATCATGACAGGTGCTGCCATATTTGAACAGTGTTAAAGCATGAGGCTATTATGACAGGTTTAAACATGGGTTAAAGAAACCAGTTTTGTGTGACCTCATTTTAGTGACAAATACCCTCTAATCCAAATTTCTTGACAAAGGAATTATATTTTTGTATGCCCGCAATGCATTTGTACAGGGACCACATTACATTAATCTCCATCATTTAGTTAAGTAATCCTGTTCATGGTCTTTAACAGGAAGCCTAACTCTTTGGATGCTGGGGCTGTGCCTCTTTTCCCATCATACTGTGCATGGAAGTCCCTCAACAAAATACAATATATCTACAGTGCAGTTAGAAGCTTAATTACTTGTTCTTGACCACCTTGAACTTGAAATTATGAACAATAAATTATGAGACTTTTTTTATAACTCTCCCTATTTATTTTAAATCTACCATAGCAAACTCAAATAATAATAGTAATAATAATAATAATAATAATAATAATAATAATAATAATAATAATAATAATATGATGATGATGATGATGCTTTCATTACAGTCATGCTTTGTGTGCCATCTTGCAAATTCAAAATGCCTTTTATTAATCTGTCATTACATTTTCAAGGATTGTAATTGCATGTGGATAATGGGGTGTGGGGTTATAATTGAATGGATATCTTGCATCCAAGGTTTGAATCTTAAGCAAACTGCTCAGTTTTGAATACGTGTGGTTTGAAATATTGTAGGCATTAAGGGCTGTAGCAGTTATGCATATACATGTAACTCTTTGACTTATGCTAGCCGTCCAGCTAACGTGAAATTGTCATTGATCCCACATATGGCAGTGAGAAGAGTTTCTTAACTTGACTTATTTTTCCATCGAGTTCAATAGGAAAATGAGTCAGGAGAAACAACCCTTAAAGTGATCCATCCATATCTACTGCATATCTGGCAGCAGAGTGATGGTTTGAGGCTCGTTTGATACCTCAGACACTTGTTGACTTCCAGCCAACCCTGGGTTCCATACTATTCCCATGTAATTTACAGCTTAAAGGGACTGTAAAGTTAGATCCGTACTTTGTTTCAGACTACATTATATGTGGTTGTTATGGCATGTATTAAGCATCAGCAACAGTATGAGATTTCAATTTAATTGCAATGTGGGGATTAAATGTGTGGAGTTCAAATTATTACTGGGCTCAGTCTCATTGGGCACAGCTAGCTCTTCATGACGTCATAAAGCATCAGACGTAATGATCAATAAAAGTTTTAATGTCATTGCATTTCTCCTCCCATAGTTAGAGGCAAATAAAACTATTCTGTCCCATTAACATTAAACAGCCTATTTGAGTCTGAGCAAAACAAACGTTTGCTATAGAGAACCTTTGTCTGCATTATCATTAGTTGTGTCTGCATCCTTAGCTGTAGTTATTTCGATATTTTTCAGTTCTTAATCCCTCTCCCAGTCTCTCTCCTTCTTCAACCCGCTATTTCATTTCTCCCATCTTCTCTATCTTTTCGTGGGGGTGCTACCTAGCTGTCTAGCTAGAAAGGCTACTTTAGCCCTTGAGCTAAATTAAGAGTTATAACTTAGTTGTCGTTATCACCTCCGTTTGCAAATTATATTTCTTGACATTACTTTGAATAGATATTTGGTGGATATGTAGTGGATGAATCCCTCTGTGATAATGTATAGTTATTTAAACTACTTTTCAGCCACGTTACAATCCCTTTAATCTAGTCCCACCCCAATTCATATAGATCCATTCACATGCAGAAAGGTTATAGTATCGCTTGTAAGTAGGAATATATCGGAATTGGGTCCAATGCTGGTCTAAAATTCTGGATCGGATATCAGAAACTGGGAACATTATTATCCGATCTGATTCTTGAAGTTTTTTTGGACGTAATGCCATAAACGTGTGAGACGTGAAACAGAGCTTGCACGTGAGTGAGTGTAGCTTGCATTAGCATCATGTCTGCTGTGGGACTTTTGTTTCCCAGCTTGAGGGTTTACTGTTTTTAGATGGACAAGACTGATAGAAGAGTAGAAGAGTACACCCACACAACGGGTTTGTAATCAGCCCTGTCCCAACTTTTTTGGAAGGCAGGCATCAAATTCGTAATTAGTGTATATTTACAAAAATCAATAAAGTTGATAAGGTAAAACATTAAATATATTTTCTTTGTACTGTTTTCAATTAAATATATATATGTAAAAGATAATTTACAAATCACTACTTTCTGCTTTTATGTGCATTTTAAATACTGTCCAAACTTTTTGGAATTGGGGTTTGTATAATTTTAACAGTTAATAGTTAATATTGTTAAATATTTTAGCCATTGCAATAAGAAGACATTGTTTCATGTGAAAAGAACATTTTGGAAAAGCATAACATGTGCACTTCGTTTTTGTCGAAAATAAATTGTGAACTGGCAAGGCTAGTTTTAGGCTTTATTGTGTGGATGTTTGAAGTTTAACCGGAATTATGTGTGGTTACATGAGGTCAGAATGTACAGAAGTAAATATTTTTAAGGGCTGAGAGTCTGTGGTCACTGTGGTTATTTCTGTATGAAATCCTGAAGAGTGGCAACACTCGGTGCTGTATAGGTACGGGAATACCGGCCACCTCTATATATAGATACATGTACGTATACATGTATAGGGTGGTAAGGTGGTGTAGTGGTTAGCATTGTCGCCTCACAGCAAGAAGGTTCCGGCCGAGGGCCTTTCTGTGTGTAGTTTGCATGTTCTCCCCGTGTCCGCCTAGGTTTCCTCCAGGTACTCCGGTATCCTCTAATCAGAGACTCTAAATTGCACATAGGTATGGTGTGTGAGTGAATGGTGTGCGTGCCCTGCGATAGATTGGCGACCTGTTCTGGGTGTGTTCTTGCCTCTCGCCCAATGTATGCTGGGATGGGCTCCAGCCCCTCCATTAATGCAATTCATGTCTTTCAAGCAATTTTCTTACAAATGGCTAAAATCACTAATTTTAAGGCTACAGTTTTATTAGATTATTATCCCCAATAGTATATTGTATGCTTAATACAAATAGCTTTTTCACTGTTCAATTAATATTTTGAGTGTTGTATGACATGAAGTGTTTTATTGTATAACTGAATCCTCCAGTTTGGATTTTAACAGAAAATTGGAATGGCAGGTATTCCAGGGCATACCCCCTACCAATACAGCACAGTGTTTGACACTCCGGGGTTTCCTACAGAAGTAACCACAATGACCACAAACTCTCAGCCCACAATTTTTGTTTGTTCTGACTTCATGAAACCACACAGCACTCAGATACAACTTCACACATCCACACAATAAAGCCCCAAACGGGGTTTATTTTGCTGGTTTTTCTCCTTCCTCTTCTGCTTAATTTTCCTGCCTTACCCTCATACCCTCAAAAAGAATTTTCCCCATTGGATAACATTGCATACCTGCTCTCCCAAGCCATGGTATGGGTCACAAAGTACCAAATAAAGTCTGGCGGGGGATGTACGAAGCGGGGTACCGGGAACCCAGATCATAGCATGAGTGTGAATCCTGTAAAAAATGCACTATTGGCTGCTGTTCTACCAGAAGAGCAAGTTCAAGTGTGAAACGTGGAAAATAACCACCGGGTGATAGAATCCTAATCATATTCACAGCTGTGCTGCTGACCTGAGGACAGGGGAGGCAACCAATGTGAATGACACTATGCCCAGGTTATAAACCTGGCGAACGTGGGGGGATGAGGCCCAGGCCGCCGCTGCACCATGTCAGCGAGCCGGCGCCACGTAGTAAAGTTATATGCCCAAGTGGGGTGAGCTACCAAGCCTGTGGGAGGGGATGCGTCAGAGCTGCTGTAAGCCGCGGAATCGTCTTCCAGGTAGTTCGCTGTGCGAATCTCTTGGTGACAGAGTAAAAAGCGGTTTAGAAAGCAGTTGAGCCCTTTTTCGCCTAGGATGGGCGGAATCCTCCATCCATCTCAGGTGCCAGGAAATACTTAAAATAAAACCCATTGCCACCTAAGGCAGGGTTGTTATTGCTCCCTTTTCAGAAACACCAGAATCTCATCTGGGAGAATTTGCGCAGTTGCCCCGTCTCTCCTGAGTTGGGATAACCCCACCAAAGCGGGGGGGGGGGGGGGCTCAGCGCTAAGCTAAGATCCTGAATCAGTAGCACTGAAGAGCCGCCAGAGGGCGTTGAAACTTCAGGTAGCATGTGTCTACTGACACAGAGGCTACGTCCGGCTTGTCCCTTTCTTTCTCTTAGTAGAAGGACAATTCAATGCCTCAACATGGCTAAATACAATCAGAATATATCGGCATAAACCGATCTAGTTCTGCAAGAAAAACCGGCAGTGAACTGCCTAATACAAGATAACAACTTTACCGAGAACATTTAGCCAAACAAACAGCAACAAACTGCGATTCCATGTTGCTGGGAAAGCCCAGAAAAGCATACTCCGTTCAGGACGTAGCTCCGGGCAATCAGGAAAGGCTAAAAAAGTTGCGATTCTGCGTATTTCTATAAAAAACAGTCTCAGCTCAACTCTCGAGAAGGCCAAAAGAGGTCGGGCGGCGTACAAGCGCTATATTTATGGCTTGATGTGGGTCCGCTCGTAGTGATGGTTAATTTGCTATTCAGTCCCCTAGCAGCTCCTCCTCTCGACGAGGATGACCCATACCGTGGCGTGTTGACCGATATGAAATAGAACAGCTATATGGCTTGATTTTCCGTGAAGCTACAGTGGCCTACTGGTTGCAGTTGCTATTTCTAGCACAGAGGATTGGGGGTTTGAGCCCAACAGGGCACAAGTTTATTCTCGCAACTGTTAAATACTTTTCATTTATTAGACTGTTATTTTCACATTGCAAAGGCAAAAGGCATTTCCAATATTAACTGTTCAATTTTTCACTTGTACTACAGCAAAATAGTGAAAGTCAGAGGACACCACTTCAGGTAACATTACACAGTATGGAAACAAATGTTCCATTTGCTGTTCACAATGACAAATGGCCTATAGCCTATATCACATGACTGTATAAAGACCCTTTGGTGTAATGGTAAGAGTCACGCCTTATTGTGCAAGAGACCTGGGTTCAATTCCTGCCTGGTATTGAAGTGTTATTTTATTTTGGACTAAAACACTGTGCACATGTTATGGTTTTCTCATACACAAATGTTTTTATTGCAAAGGCAAAGACATGTTTACAATATTAACTGGTCACGTTCCCACAGAAACATTGTGGAACACTGACTGCAGATTAAGTGCCTGCAACGTCTCAAACAATTTAGTTGGGCACTTCTCACCCTCAGAGTCAGACATGAAAGACTTGAATTGGATGAGTTTGTTGGAAAAGTTCATGTCCAGGTCTACTGGATATGCAGCGGAGAGTGCATTTACCTTTTCAACTATGACATCACTGTTAGACACCTGATCTGACATAAACAGAACTCCAAAAAGACTGGTCAAATGCTTGTAAGCGTCCAAGCGATGTTCAAGGCATGCCACTAGCTTATCAATGACCACATAAAATGTTTCTATTTTTAACTTCTCCCTCCTCTCAGTGTCAAACTTGGCTCTGAGCTCTCATCTGCACATGTTTTGCGTTTCCTCTTTCGCAGAAGATTGTGCTTATATGACTGAGAGCAGTGGCGGGCCGTGCATTTCACACCTAGGCCTTCAGTGATGTCCTACACAGTCCTACCTGAATTATTCCACCTCTTAATACCAATCATTATACGCCATGGCTCTCTAAAAATACAAAATAGACAGAAAAAAGTAAAACATAACGGTGCATCACCTCAACAAACAAGTCAATAACACAGTATTATATATAATATTTCGAATTTTTAATAATCAATAAAATCAATAAATCCATTTAAAAAACTAAAAACTTAAAACTTTAAACTTATTGGAAAACTAATAAAAAAAAAAAAAAAAAAAAAAAAAGGGATTAGTCAAAAAGTTATATTAAAGTTTTTAAGTTATCCACCAAAAGTTATTTTTTTTTTCGCTAGTTTGTTCGCTGTCCAAAGCAAAGCAGTTTCCAAAGCAAAAACATTTAAGAAAATAAAAAAAACACTGAAAATAAAAAAAAAAAAAAAAAAAAAAAAAAAAAAAAAAAATATTTGAATTTATTGCAAGAGGATATATTTGCGACAGTGGTGGCCTTGAATGTGAACCTTTGACTCGCTAGCGTTCTTTGAGCGGCTAGCGTCGGCTCGCTCGTCTGAGTTGGCCTCTCTCTTCTCTTTTCGTTCGTTTTTTTTTTTGAAAATTGTAATTTGAATATCGACGTTAATAATCTCTCTCTTCTCCTCAGCTTCTCCTCTAAAAAAAAAAAAAAAAAAAAAAAAAAAAAAAAAATAAAAAAAATGCTCGTTCAATTTTCTCTTTCTAGCTCGTGTAAAAAATCCTCTGAACGTGCACGTGCTCGTCAAAAAACGTGCACTGCCCTGTGCCCCGCCTGACGCCTCTCGCCAACTCCTCGCCTGATTGGTTGTTTCGGTTTTTTTGTTTCACTTCACTTTTTCGGTTCTTAAGGTGATCTTGCTTCGAGGCGAGCCGGCAGCAGATTTCTTGGACCTGGGCACAGATTTTTATGGCGATGGCGATTGGATAAAAAATGAATAAATAGGCCATAAAAGCCAAAATCTAAAGGCTGAAGCAAGCAGCAGCGCAAAGAAGAGGAAAAGAAAAAAATGAAAGAAAGAGGGATGAAGAATAATGAATAATAATTAAATAAATAAAATAAAATAAAATTTAATTTATGAAAATGGATAATGAAGGCAATTTTGCCCACTGACTGAGAGACACCTGTCACATTTAAGGCTGCCCGTAAAGGCTCTCAAGCCTCAAACTGGTCTCGCTGTCCCACCACAAAATCCCTCAATGAAGACAAAAGCTGTGCTGCTACAGAGATGTCAATGTCTCTTTTCTGTAGGTGCATGCTTCAAGCGTTAAGGTGTCCAATTTAGCACATAGTCCAGTGGCCTCAATTCGAGTATCTCTTTTCTCATTATCATCATTGCACATACCACCAAAGGCCTCTCTAATGTGGGTGTCATTTCTCCACAGTGCCTTGGTTGACTCGGCCCGAGCACTCCACTGAGTACTGGACAGCAATTTTAATGTCAGTTTGAAATCTGTCTTCCAAAAAACTTTCCCCCATCTGTGTGTGGATGAACAGCAAAATGTGTACAGTGAGTGCAACATGTTAAAAAGCTCATCAGCCTCTGGGCTATTGCCATCTAAGGTGTTAACACTAACTAAGTTAAGTGAATGCTCTGCGCAAGGCACATACTCTATCAGAGGGTTTTTCTTGTTTCAGGTGGGCCTGTAGCCCATTGTATTTTCCTGACATGTTGCTTGCATTGTCATATGACTGACCTCTACAGTTTGAGAGGTCCAACCCAAGGTGCTCCACCATCAAAGTCTCACAGTCTGCTAAACTTTTACCAGTGTGGTTCTCAATTTGCTCAAAGCCCAGGAATCGCTCCACCACATTCGCGCTGCTGTTAACAAACGTCATTGGTCCACATGTGACAGGTCTGGGGTGGAATCAACAATTATTAAACAATATTTAGCATCTCAAATCTCATCTGCTATTGTTTGGCTAGATTTCGGACCCATTAGCTCAATGAGTTATTCACATATTGTCGATGACAAATAGGACACTATTTTTACTATTTTTTACTATTTTTACTCTGCACTCTTTTCATGTTCCCCTATTCTTTCAGAGTGCTTCCAGTCACTAAACCCCTGAATAAAGCCACGGAGCTTGCTGGAGAACAGTTTGCATGCAAAACAGTACACACAACCTGTTGAGGGTGAGTACAGTGGCTACTGTCTACAAACCTTCTGCCCATTTGGCAATATACAGTTCAGAAGTTCATTGTTGAAACTTCTAGTCTTTCCACCAAGCATTATATCTCGGACTGAAGCTGGATATTCAGGACTGCTCCTCTTTCAATATGCACTGACTGAACAATGTCACTGGAAGTGCTTTGCTACAATACAGAGTCAGTGACCTCATAGCACCAGGAATGGCTTAGTTGCTGATTTAATTCCTGTGAACTGCCCAACTGCTTCTGAGGTGGAAATGATGGTTCTTGTATACCATTAGCTGTTGAGGGTTCGCCTTCAAAGGATGGCTCTGGGGGAGTGACAACATTACTGGAAAGTGAACTACTGCTAGTTCCTTCCTCACAGCTGACAATAGTGCTGTTGTCATCATTATTACTATCAGAGGATTATTGAAAGAAGTTGGCAATGAGCGGAACACTTTGAAGCAAAACTGCCTCTCTTGCCTCCTTTTTTTTTGGCTTTCCTTTCGGAAGCAACACTATTCCAACGTGGTCCATATTTCAAAAACAGTATGCTATTTATATGAATATATTCATAGCATATCTCAATACTTATTAAATAATAATTTAATTAATATGTATTAATAATGACAACAACCTTCAAATACTGTTGTTGGAAAATACTTGTACCTAAAGGCAGTTTTGAGTAGATAAAAAAAAAATTGAAAGGCACATAAAAAATATATCATGGTATTTCATCAAAACTACCATATAAATAAAAGTCATATGTAATGCTTAATTAATACCAGCAGAGGCTGATGTTGACAATAAAAAATATCTCCCAGGGGGCGGAGACTTTTAGGCCCACACAGGGTGGGGTTGAGAAAAGCATAAAAGGGGGGTTATCTGAACTTTCATGGCTGCTGCTGCTGCTGCTGCTGCTATGTTTTGTTTCTGTCATTAACGGACCTGTTTTGTGGGAGAGCATGAAATTGACGGACTTAGACTGGACCGTGTAATTGAGAGTGTTTTTAACATATGTATGCTTAGCCGATCAGCCAGGGTATGTATATTCATGCAAATCTTTTCATAATAAATCAAGTTATATCAGACTCTGGAATATAGTGTCTATTTGGAAGAAAGTTTGAATTACGTGTTTTGGAATGGTCCTGACCCCTCCCGACAGGGCGGTGAAAGGATTGTTTTATTTATTACACCACAATCATACAAAAATTTGAATTTCGTCATAGCAACAAGATAAACCCAACAATAGCCTGATCGTATGCCAGAAATGCTGTGAAAAGCCCTGCTTACTCAAATGCGAAATAAACGTGAAATTATAGTCTCATTGTACCACGTCTTCTACAATGAATATCTGCTACTAAATATGAAATAAATATATAATCCTACTATTGGTTTCATAGATAGAGATGTTCCTTTCAAAATTCAGTGGTCATTTATTGTCTGGTACAATCCGTTTGAGAAATATACAACATTTTATATTGCTATTATACTATCTGAAACTTCGACTTGTAATACCCCCCATGCCCTGCAAACCCGTCTCATTCATTACAGTTCATTCTGGTTTAATTGTCGGCTCTTTTATCCAATAGATTACATTATAACCTTAGCTGCGGTATACGCAATGTCTTATTTTGTGCTTTGAAAGATTAATTGCAGCCCAGCGTAACGGTAGTTTTTGTTTTCACGGTCTCATATTAAACAAGTACTATAGAAAACGTATTAGGGAGGGGAGTATTCCCTTTCGCGATATGTAAAAATGTTTGCATCTAAAATGCTGTTGGTCTCGCTGGCTACATAATGTACATTCATTTTTCCACTCAAGCACTGTCTTTCCAATATGATTGATAGGCCTATTGTTATTTTTGCATTTTGAGTGCATTTCACACACTGTAGTGCAATCGGTCATTTTATTTTTTATGTATAGGCTACCGATTTTCATTGAAAACAGAACATTTGGCAGCATTTTGCAGACGGTGGAATACTATTTTATTTTCATGTTATCGTACATAATATTGGCTATGGCGAATATACTTATGTCACTTATGGCATGGCAAATGCTCATTAAAATTTTCTGTGCGCTGATATGTGGTAGATTAAGATTAAAACCTTGGAGGCAAAATATTCATGAAATAATAACCCACACCGCATTATCTAAGTGCAATTATGTGATATATTGCAAGAAAAATTCAAAATTCAATGACAGATTAATAAAAGGCATGAACTTTAGCACACATAACATTACTGTAATGAAAGAATCAACATCATATTATTATTATTATTATTATTATTATTATTATTATTATTATTATTAATAATATAATTTCAGTTTGCTTTGATATATTTACAATACAAAGAGAGAGTTAGTACCCAAGCCATATATTTGAGTATTGTTTATTTTAAAACTATTTACCTCAATTCTATGTGGGTAAAATAATAATTTATAAATAAATACTTTGATTGGATAGATAAATTTGCTAATCATGATGTAATTCTTTATCTTGACTGTGATTAGTTTTCATCAAATGTAATTTTCGTCATGCTGTCTTCCAGATTTCAACTCAAATAACACCAACCCCAACTGCTGCCGATGACAATACTACCCTTATTACTGCTTAAATGGAAATTCTTCACTGTTCAGAAAGGGACTGAAATTACCGGTAGATTTGAGATTTTCTTGGAAAAGACTGGTAGGAAAACCAGCCATTGATGAATTTCCTGAGTACAGTAAAAACATTTAAAACTAGGAATTGTGCAAACACATCTTGCAGAAGGTGCCCTTAACTACTGTTATATTACATGTGGTCACACACACGCACGCACACACGCATGCACACCCATGGGTATACATCTATATATGCTCATGACTGACATTTAATAACTATAACTATAATCCAATATATCTATTTTTTCTACTCCTTTGTCTTATTTAGGATATATTCATGGAAGGAATTCTGACAGAAACATCTAGATGGAGAATAGACAGTCCAGCAGAAAGGCTAGGACTGTTCTAATTGAATCTGTAGATGCTAAACAACACGCGTTGCTTGCATGGAACAGGCTGTGGAATTAGTGCAGTGCAACCCCTGCACACCCCTTTCACCATCTCCACATTTTATTATGTTACAGACTTATACTACAATAGATTGAGTTCATTTTTTGCCTCAAACATCTACACACAATAGCCAATAATGACAAAGTTAAAACAGGTTTTTAGAAAATATTTAAATTTATTTTACTGACAAAAATAGGTTATTTAGGGGTTACATATCTGTACACACCCTTAGCCTAATACTTGGTTGCTGCACCTTTGGCAGCGATTACAGCTTCAAGGCGTCTTGGGAAAGAAGCTACGAGCTTGGCACACTTGTTTCTGGTCATTTTTGCCCATTCCTCTTGGCATATCCTTGCAAGCTCCATCAGGTTGGATGGGAAGCATCAGTACACAGCCATGTTCAGCTCTTTCCACAGATGTTCAATTGGATTCAGGTCTGGGCTCTGGCTGGGCCACTCAAGGACATGCAGACTTTCTCAGAAGCCACTCCTTTGTTCTCTTGGCTGTGTGCTTCGGGTCATTGTCATGTTGGAAGGTAAACCTTCGCCCCAGTCTGAGGTCCAGAGCGCTCTGGAGCAGGTTTTCTTCAAGGATATCGATGTACTTAGCTGGATTAATCTTTCCCTCTATCAGGACTAGTCGCCCCGTTCCCGCTGCTGAAAAACATCCCCACATCATGCTGCCACCGCCATGCTTCACTGTAGGGATGGTATTAGCCAGGTGATGAGCGGTGCCTGGTTTTCTCCAGACGTGACGCTTGGTATTCAAGCCAAAAAGTTCCATTTTGGTTTCATCAGTCCAGATAATCTTGATTCTCATGGTTTGAGAGTCCTCTAGGTGCCTTTTGGAAAACTCCAAGCGGACTGTGATGTGCCTTTTACTAAGGAGGGGCTTCCGTCTGGCCACTCTACCATAAAGGCCTAATTTGTGGAGTGCTGCCTGGATGGTTGATCTTCTGAAAGGTTCTCCCATCTCCATAAGAATACGCTGGAGCTCTGTCAGAGTGACCCTCGGGTTCCTGCTCACCTCCCTGGCCAAGGCCCGTTTTCGCCGATTGCTCAGTTTGGCCGGGCGGCCAGGTCTAGGAAGATTCTTGGTGGTTCCAAACTTCTTCCATTTACGAATGATGGTGGCCACTGTGCTCTTTGGGATCTGTAAAGCTGCAGAGATTTTTTCCGTACCCTTCTCCAGATCTATGCCTTGACACAATCCTGTTTCTGAGGTCTGCAGATCATTCCTTTGACCCCATGGCTTGGAGTTTGCTCTGACATGCACTTCTTCTTCTTCTTCTTCTTCTTCTTCTTCTTCTTCTTCTTCTCTTCTTCTTCTTCTTCTTCTTCTTCTTTTATTTTATGGTGGTTGGTAACAACTTTAGTGGTGCATTTACCGCCACCCACTGGTCTGGAGTGTGGACTGGGAATCAGTAATATCCTTGCTTAATAATAAAATAAAATTTTAAATACTAATAATACAAATTTAAGTTTATATTAATATTAAAACTCATATCCTATTTATTAAATCTCTTGAATGTAAATACTCCAACAGAAATGTAATACATGTATCCCCTGTTGATTGTTTCAAAATTCTGTATATAAACATCGAACAAAAAGTTTGGAAATTTGTGTTTGCTAGATTATTTCTCTGTTGTAACAATGCTTCTTGGCAATAAATTTTATACCGTTGGAAAGTCTGTTTATTTCCCTTTTAAATGGTGCCCCATTTGTACGGAACATGCATTTGTGGGATGAGCAGCACAGCTGAGTATGTGGGTTGCGCCCATGCAAAATTTGCCAAATCTTCTCTGCCAATGCCAAAGCACGCCTATGTCTTTTTTTGAGCTACAATGCATGTGTGTGTCTGCATGTATTCTGTATGCATGTCTCTCTTGATGTCATTATCTTCATGCATTATCATTATAGTTAGCTACAAAACACATTACATTACAACGTAAAAAAAAAAAGTTACTCACGCATAGCCTACAAAGCATTGTCTGTAAGTCCTAATTCCAACTTGCAAAAACTAGGCCTGCCTTTAAAAGTATTGATCTCAAAATGTGGCCAAGTTACAACGAACAATATTGCCTATTGTAGTGCACACTAATTAAACTAGCTCTATTCCAAAGCAATGCTATCCAAACTTTCCTAAATTATGTAATGCAACTCGGCCCTGTTTTTTCATCTTACCATCTCAAGAGAATGTGGTCAATGAAACTGTATGTGCCAATCAAACTGTGAAAGGACAATAATTTATAGTGGAAATAATCTAAGATTCACATGTGTTGCAATTATTACATTACAGGGTATGTTTGAACAATTGTCTGCAGTGCTTTGGGTCTATGAAAAGCACAGCATGAATAAAATGTATTATTATTATGTATTTAATGATGTATTTATTTATTTGAAATATTTGGATTTCAATACAAACCTGTTAGGTCCTACAGAGCCTAGATATTATTGTGCTCACAAAATTCTGTTTGCAAATAACATAACTAATATTATGTTAAATTAGTTAATTAGTTAGTTAAATTATTACTTATTTGAAACTACATTGACAGTGCGATAACATTCACGAAACAAACTTTCCCCCTTCTGTCATAGGCCCTGTCTCCTGATTAGCCCAGTCTCCTGATTAGCCCAGTCGTGGCGCTGTCAGGCCAAAATGTGTCCGTGAGCCAAAATGTGTCCAGGAATGTTTGGAATGTCGTTGCTATGCCAACAGACACGCGAGCATTGTGACGCGATAGCATTGCACTTGCTTTGACCTCAGAATCGCCGGGTGACAAGCTCGCGCTTGCTTTTATCCTACAAAACATGACAACAACTCACTAAATAAAAGTTAACAAATAACATTTATTGAAAACAATATTCAACGTAACAAAACATTTTTAGGAAACGTAATAATAATCGGTATTAATCGGTCATCAGAAAAACTACCAATAGGCCCACAAAAAAATAACAATTAGGCCTACTGTACGACGTGACATTAGATTAGTTTTATTGGGCTATTCAACAACGCGATTGGCCTACTTACTCTTTCCACCTCGCTGGTTTAACTTGCAGTGCGAACAGGCGAATGGGGTTTTTTTTTAATCCGGTGTTGTTAACATTATTAACGGATGCTCGTTTTTTTATAAAGCAACATTTGACCAGGAAACTACTATGTAGTATTGCTAGCTAGTTAGTTTCAGTAAAATACTATCTACTTCAAAATGAATCACTAGCTAACACAATCTAAAATCGAAAACAATTAACAATATAAAGCTTAGTAGCCTATACAAAGGGAAATTATAAAGGTTATCTGAGTGATAGTGATGGTTATTTGAGTGATGTAGTGATTTATCTCCGTCCAACGATCTCCGGCGATTCTGAGGTCAAAGCAAGTGCAATGCTATCGCGTCACAATGCTCGCGTGTCTGTTGGCATAGCAACGACATTCCAAGCATTCCTGGACACATTTTGGCTCACGGACACATTTTGGCCTGAAAGCGCCAGCATTGGGCCTGACGGGCCTGGGCCTGCTCACTTTAATGACGGCCATTCAAAAAAAAAAATCTATTAGATTTTTTATGTCCGTAATTCGGAACACTACGCGGCCCGTTATCATGCCACATTATGAGATAAAGGAAATACACTTGTTGACCTATAAAAAACAGTTGCATCCACTGACTGAGCCAATCACAGCTGAACACAGCAGATAACAACCCCCTGTTGTGCGCAATCGCATTAGCCTACTCCAGTAGTACAGTGACAGTCGCAGTGTCTAGCAAACCTGTATGACGTAAATTCAAAACCTCTCGCTGGGCCCATGTTACGATCAAAATTTGAGACACTCATTAAGCGCGAGAGAAAGCGTACTTCTGCGTTTCAAGCATATGACTCTATCAAAAAAGTCTGCTTTATATATTCTTACATAAGCAAATTCATCTCTGCCATGGTTAGCCTACTATATATTTTTTGTACAATAGTCTCATCATGTCAAATTTAGACTAGGCCTACATGCCTATTCTACAGATAACGTATTGCAATTTATTCAATCAAATAATTTATGGTAATTTTCTTTGGTATTAGTGCTATTTTCTGATATGCACAGATTGCTGGGAAATGTCTGCTTATGTTGTTGCCCAATGTCAAGCGTCCATTATTTTATCATGTGATGATGCAGAAGTACATAACCTAACTGTTAGCTAGTTTTGGTAGTCACAGTTTAAGTTCAGCTAGCTAGTGAGGAAAGAGTTCGTGCGACAACTAAGCAAATCAAAATGCAACACAAAATGGACCAGGAGAAAAAGGTAGTGAAGTTGCCACAGTAGGCTCAGTGACTCAACCGTCTCTTAGCCTACTGTGGAACACCATCCGGTAATGTATTGTCTACTTTCAGTGAGGTGTGTAGGCCATGGTGTAGCCAACTGCACTGCTGTTGTATACAACATTGCATGTAACGTTACAGTCACAACAGCAGAGTCCGCATTTTCTAAATTAAAATAATTCAAGAACTACCTGAGGAGTAGAATAGGACAGGAGAGACTGGATGGACTGGCTATATTGTCTCAATTTGAAGGAGACAATATTGAGACAATGCCCTTCAAATGAGTGAGTAGCCGAATGTTGCGAACGTTACTTTTCACCTTTCTATCGAACAGGTAACATTAGAACTTAATTTTTTATGGGTTAATGTTATTGGTTTGTAGATGCGTCATTTACACGCTGGCAGTTCAGGCAGTTTTGCATACTTCAGGGTAGGAGAGGAGTGGTAGTGGGAGAGTGGAGGAAAGGAGGTGGGGACTGAAGAATATTGGGACGCAGCCTCATTGATTTTGAGAAGGATAAATACTCTCCTTCGAACCCCACCAAAAAGATGAGCTTCCTGCAAGCTAATTAGGCACTGTGATTGCTCTTAAGTAACAATAAGATGCAGCCTCTTCCAAACCTTGATCAATTGAACTGGGTTGTTGGAATTGAATGTGACTGATTGGCAGATCTGACTGGATTGGAAAGGTGTCTTGATTTGTACGACACAGTTGAAAATGATTCAGTAAAAATTCTACCCAATTATTCAAGACAGGTGTGTCAATTGAAGAAGCAACCTTTCAGTGAATATTTTTTAGTTTTTTTCCCCCCATAAATCAAGAATGAATAAATGCATTATCATCACATTGTCTATATATATGGCCAATGCCACTTTGAATTGAGGATCATATTTGTATCATTTGTATTATTTGGTATTTGTGGATAAAAGGTGACTATTTCACCTTAACGAGAAAAACAACATCTTCATTGGGATCACCTGGAGTAGAGTTTGTAGTGAAGTGGTATATAAGGGAAGGATTCTTGGGTGTAGTTGAATGCACAAAGCACTCTTAGTGTGATTACAATGAAGTTCTGGCAACAATGGGCACTGCTGAGCTTGCTGTTATGTGGAGGTAATTTTATTTTTGTTTGGGGTTTGGGGTTTGGGGAAGTTTGTTGTGCCAGTTTTATGTTTCTGCGGTTTTAGAATTAATTTTTTTGTATGCAATCTTCAGTGCTGTGTAGCGTGTGTGCATTTGACATTAGGTGATTCAGAAATACATTGTGGTGGTGCAGTTTAAACTTGAGTGTTTGCTATGGCTTGTATGCTTAACTTTGGGTTTAATTTAAGGTTATCCACATGATGAGTGGGGGAACGCTACTGTTGTGGCCCGGGGTGACTACGAGCCCCCCACGGTCGGCGACGAGCTCCCCACGACTAGCTCCACGGTCGCCGACGAGCTCCCCACGACCAGCTCCACGGTCGCCGACGAGCTCCCCACGACCGACTCCACGGTCGCCGACGAGCTCCCCACGACCGACTCCACGGTCGCCGACGAGCTCCCCACGACCGACTCCACGGTCGCCGACGAGCTCCCCACGACCGACTCCACGGTCGCCGACGAGCTCCCCACGACCGACTCCACGGTCGCCGACGCGCTCCCCACGACCGACTCCACGGGCAACGACGCGCCCCCCACGACCGACTCCACGGGCAACGACGCGCCCCCCACGACCGACTCCACGGGCAACGACGCGCCCCCCACGACCGACTCCACGGGCAACGACGCGCCCCCCACGACCGACTCCACGGGCAACGACGCGCCCCCCACGACCGACTCCACGGGCAACGACGCGCCCCCCACGACCGACTCCACGGGCAACGACGCGCCCCCCACGACCGACTCCACGGGCAACGACGCGCCCCCCACGACCGACTCCACGGGCAACGACGCGCCCCCCACGACCGACTCCACGGTCGGCGACGCGCCCCCCACGACCGACTCCACGGTCGGCGACGCGCCCCCCACGACCGACTCCACGGTCGGCGACGCGGCCCCCACGACCGACTCCACGGTCGGCGACGCGGCCCCCACGACCGACTCCACGGTCGGCGACGCGGCCCCCACGACCGACTCCACGGTCGGCGACGCGCTCCCCACGACCGACTCCACGGTCGCCGACGAGCTCCCCACGACCGACTCCACGGTCGCCGACGAGCTCCCCACGACCGACTCCACGGTCTAAAACTGGCATTATATTCTGTAGAAGTTCAGACTTGTATGCTTGAACAATGTGCATGATTGCTTAACATTCTGTCCACTGCTTTGATTTTAATAAACTGGAAGAAATTAGTTTGCTGTGTCCTGTGACAATTTGCAAGTCCTCTTGGTTGTTCATAGATGTAGGTGGTTTTTAAAAGGCTGCTTGAGTTTCTGGTGGCTTGCCCAATAACCAGGACAAAATGCATGTTTAACTTGCCTTGGTCTATTGCTGTGCTATGCCTGCAGAAATGAAATTCCACTTTACATTCTAGCAGCAGGAGGAACTGGCCAATGTTACTAAAATTCTAAATGTGGTTACAAATGCAATTTCACCAACTTTATTGTAGCTTCTCTATAATTGCCATGAGCTTGCTTGTACAGGTGTGCAACTTGTCTTCGTTCATCCTTTCAAGCAAACCGTTTACATGCGGCAGTCATAATGATCGCTGTATGTAGTGCTTAGCTGGCTCCTAATACAGCTTAAAGGTCTGCTCCATTGAGGAGGCTTATTGGTTTAATAGCAATTGGGGGAAAGAATAATACACTAGGGCAATGTATATATTATGTGCATCCTTCATAAGTTTCAAAAATCAAATGTAACAAACTGAAAACGAGGGATATGTTGGACAATTAGTCACATTTGGTGGCATCGAGTCGAAGGGTCTGTTGCTGCTGGCTGATTCCTTTTAAAAACCAACACTAATCTCTGAATTTCAATTGCTTGTATTTTTCTGCTTTGCTGCAACTACTGCCTCCCATTTCAATGATGGCAATAGGTGGCTGCAGTGAGTGAACAGATTGGCACCTGAATTTAGTTCAGCACTTGCTGGTAATTGGCAAGCAGATCAACATGTCACACAAGAAGCTTTGTGTATTCTGCATTCAACCCAGATTATGTGGCTAAGCAACACTATTTCTGAGTTTTTCCAAATGCAGGGTTGTATTATTCACTAGGCTTTGCAACAACTATTCAAAAATCAATGTAGGCTATAGATAACTTGGTCGTTTGTCATGGCACTGTTTTCTTGTCTCTCCCCCCCCCCCCTACACACATTTATAAATTAATGTCATTTCAAATATGTATATCCTATGAATGCAATTCCTGTCTTTCAAGCAATTTACAAATGGCTAAAATCACTAATTTTAAGGCTAGTTTTATTAGATTATCCCCAATCGTATAATGTATGCTTGGTACCAATAGCTTTTTCACTGTTCAATTAATATTTGGAGTGTTGTATGACATGAAGTGTTTTATTGTATAACTGAATCCTCCAGTTTGTATTTTAACAGAAAATTTGGATGGCAGGTATGCCAGGGCATACCCCCTACCAATACAGCACAGTGTTTGGCACTCTTCAGGGTTTCCTACAGAAGTAACCACAATGACCGCAAACTCTCAGCCTACAATTTTTGTATGTACCTCAGGAAGCCACACCGCATTCAGATACAACTTCACACATCCACACAATAAAGCCCCAAACGGGGTTTATTTTGCTGTTTTTTCTCCTTCCTCTTCTGCTTAATTTTCCAGCTGTACCCTCATACCCTCAAAAATAATTCTCCCCATTGGATAACATCGCATACCTGCTCTCCCAAGCCATGGTATGGGTCACAAAGTACCAAATAAAGTCCGGTGGGGGATGTACGAAGCGGGGTAGCGGGAACCCAGGTCATAGCATGAGTGCGAATCCTGTAAAAAATGCACTATTGGCTGCTGTTCTACCAGAAGAGCAAGTTCAAGTGAGAAACGTGAAAAATAACCACCGGGTGATAGAATCCTAATCATATTCAGAGCTGTGCCGCTGACCCGAGGACAGGGGAGGCAACCAATGTGAATGACACTATGCCCAGGTTATAAACCTGGCGAACGTGGGGGGATGTGGCCCAGGCCGCCGCTGCACAATGTCAGCGAGCCGGCGCCACGTAGTAAAGTTATATGCCCGAGTGGGGTGAGCTACCAAGCCTGTGGGAGGGGATGCGTCAGAGCTGCTGTAAGCCGCGGAATCGTCTCTACGATCCAGAGGGCCAAGTGCTGTACAATAGGGTGAAGCCCCGCGTAGCCCCTCAAAAACAATAAAATAATTCTTGGTCTTCCTCACTGCACTTTTGCGGGAGGTATAAGACCGTAGAGCCCAGGCGGGGCACAGTGTAAAGGGACTAAACCACCCAGGTCGTGCAAATCTCTTGGTGACAGAGTAGAAAGCGGTTTAGAAAGCAGTTGAGCCCTTTTTCGCCTAGGATGGGCGGAAGCCTCCATCCATCTCAGGTGCCGGGAAATACTTCAAATAAAACCCATTGCCACCTAAGGCAGGGGGGTGATTTCTCCCTTTTCAGAAACACCAGAATCTCATCTGGGAGAATTTGCGCAGTAGCGCCGTTTCTCCTGAGTTGGGATAACCCCACGAAAGCGGGGGGGCTCAGTGTTGAACTGGAGCTTGTACCCTGACTCCAAGGTGCTGAGCACTGAAGGACATCGGGTACGTAGGCGTCATAGCAAGGTCACTGGGGGTAGCAGAGGACGTATCCTGCGGCAATCCCTTCAACACACCAATGGCAGCGCGTTAGTGTCGGCTAGCTAAGCTAACATGGCAGAGGCCTAGTAGGCCGACGCAGGTGGCTTGCAGTAGGGCGCAGTATCAAAAGCCGGGAATCCCATTGGCAACCCTGCGCGCGACCTATCGGGGTGACGTCGGGGTGTCTAGCCACAGGCTCCCATGAGTTATGGGAAACAGTGTTACTGAAGGGCCATGAGAGGGCGTGGAAGCCCTAAGTAGCGTGTGTGTACTGACACAGAGGCTACTTCCGGCTTAATTATTTATTTATTCTTACTCATTTCATTTGTTGTTACTGTTAGTTATTGTTGCTGTGCAACTAACAAGGGAACCAACACATTGCCTATTACAGCTAGTATGAACAGAAAGGTATTTGTATTTCACTAATATAACTTCTGTACAAAAATGGCAGTCATCCGGCGACTACACAATACAAGCGTATTCAGCGCTAAGCCAAGAGCCTGAATCAGTAGCACTGAAGAGCCGCCAGAGGGCGCTGAAACTTCAGGTAGCATGTGTCTACTGACACAGAGGCTACCTCCGGCTTGTCCCTTTCTTTCTCTTAGTAACAACGAGTAGAAGGACAATTCAATGCCTCAACATGGCTAAATACAATCAGAATATATCGGCATAAACCGATCTAGTTCTGCAAGAAAAACCGGCAGTGAACTGTCTAATACGAGATAACAACTTTACCGTGAACATTTAGCCAAACAAACAGCAACAAACTGCGATTCCACGTTGCTGGGGAGGGAAAGCCCAGAAAAGCATACTCCGTTCAGGACGTAGCTCCGGGCAATCAGGAAAGGCTAAAAAAGTTCAGCTTCTGCGTATTTTTATAAAAAACAGTCTCAGCTCAACTCTCGAGAAGGCCAAAAGAGGTCGGGCGGCATACAAGCGCTATATTTATGGCGTGATGTGGGTCCGCCCGTAGTGATGGTTAATTTGCTATTCAGTCCCCTTGCAACTCCTCCTCTCGACGAGGATGACCCATACCGTGGCGTGTTGACCAATAATGTAATGGTAAGCGTCACGCCTTATTGTGCTAGAGACCTGGGTTCAATTCCCGCCTGGTATTGAAGTGTCATTTTATTTTGGACTAAAACACTATGCACATGTTATGGTTTTCTCATACAAGAATGTTTTTATTGCAAAGGCAAAGACATGTTTACAATATTAACTGTTCACATTCCCACAGAAACATTGTGGAACACTGACTGCAGATTAAGTGCCTGCAACGTCTCAAACAATTTAGTTGAGCACTTCTCACCCTCAGAGTCAGACATGAAAGACTTGAATTGGATGAGTTGGTTGGCAAAGTTCATGTCCAGGTCTACTGGATATGGTGCGGAGAGTGCATTTACCTTTTCAACTATGACATCACTGTTAGACACCTGATCTGACATAAACAGAACTCCAAAAAGACTGGTCAAATGCTTGTAAGCGTCCAAGCGATGTTCAAGGCATGCCACTAGCTTATCAATGACCACATAAAATGCTTCTATTTTGAACTTCTCCCTCCTCTCAGTGTCAAACTTGGCTCTGAGCTCTCATCTGCACATGTTTTGCATTTCCTCTTTTGCAGAAGATAGTGCTTATATGACTGAGTGACACCTGTCACATTTAAGGCTGCCCGTAAAGGCTCTCAAGCCTCAAACTGGTCTCGCTGTCAAAGTTCAAAGTGCTTTTATTTATCAAGTGCACAGTATAACACAAGGTCATTCTGAATAATGAAATTCTTAGGACATGGAAAGCAACAACTATGTAGAAGGCATTAAAAAACAAAACAAAAAAAACAAACAAACAAACAAACAAAAAAAACAAAAAAAAAAATATATATATATAGAGTCAAATAAGGGCAAGAATAACATAAATATAAATTTAAATATACATAGCAGTAAAACACTAGCAGCAGTTCCAGATATGGACAGTAGGAGTAGGAGTATTAAATATGAAGTGTGGAGGTGCCGATAGACATGTACAATAAATTAAATTAAGGTGATGTACATTGAATGTACATAAGAAGTGCCTAGAGCATACAATGAGGTGAGATGAATGAGTTAATGTTGCTGGTTGAGAAGCCTGATGGCCTGGGGGAAAAAACTGTTTGTGAGTCTGGTAGTCCGTGCCCGAATGCTCCGGTAACGTCTACCAGACGGCAGCAGCGAGAACAGTCCATAGCCTGGGTGGCTGTAGTCTTTTATGATTTTCTGTGCTTTCTTAAGGCATCGTGTGTGGTAGATGCCTTGCACAGAGGGGAGGTGGCAGCCAATGATGCGCTCCGCTGTCTTCACCACCCTCTGGAGGGCCTTGCGATCAGCAGCGGAGCAGCTGCCATACCAGGTAGTAATGCAGCCAGTGAGAATGCTCTCAATGGTGCACCTGTAAAAGTTGGTGAGAGTTTTGGCAGACATGCCAAACTTCTTGAGTCTCCTCAGGAAGTATAGGTGCTTTTGGGCAGTTTTTACTGCCGCGACCGATTGCCTGGACCAGGAGAGGTCATCACTGATGAACACACCGAGGAACTTGAAGCAGGAGACTCTCTCCACTTCAGCTCCATCGATGTGAATGGGGGCGTCACCCCCCCCCCCCCCCCCTGTCGCTTCCTGAAGTCCACGATCATCTCCTTAGTCTTGCAGACGTTGAGAGAGAGGTTGTTGTCCTGGCACCATGTTGCTAAGATGCTGACCTCCCCTCTGTAGGCGGTCTCATCATTGTTGGAGATGAAACCCAGGATGGTGGTGTCGTCTGCAAACTTAAGGATGGCGTTGGAGCTGCGCGTGGCCACACAGTCGTGTGTGAACAGGGCGTACAGGAGGGGACTGAGTACGCAGCCGTGAGGGGCTCCGGTGCTTAGGGTCAGTGCAGAGGAGAAGCGGGACCCAGGATCCTGAGCTTGGGAATGAGCTTAGCGGGCACAATTGTGTTGAATGCTGAGCTGTAGTCTATAAACAGCATCCTCACGTATGTGTTACCCTTATCCAGGTGGGAGAGGGCGGTGTGCACTGTCAGGGTGATGGCGTCGTCCGTAGATCTGTTGGGACGGTATGCGAATTGAAGGGGGTCCAAGGTGTCAGGAAGGGAGGAGCAAATGTGGGTTCCGACTAACCGCTTGAAGCACTTCATGATGATGGAGGTCAGTGCTACAGGGCGGTAGTCATTCAGGCAGGTGATGGAAGGTTTTTTTGGTACGGGGACAATGGTTGTCTGTTTGAAGCAGGTGGGGACTGCAGACTGTTTCAGGGAGAGGTTGAATATAGAGGTGAATACCTCCGCTAGCTGGTCAGCGCACGCTCTGAGGACATGGCCTGGAATGCCATCTGGCCCTGGTGACTTCCGAGGGTTTACTCTTTTAAAAGCTCTCCTCACGTCAGCCATAGATATGTACAGAGTGCAGTCATCCTGGTCCTCAGCTAGTTTTACAATAGGGATGGTGTTGCTCACCTCAAACCGTGCGTAAAATGTGTTGCGCTTGTCGGGAAGAGAGGCGGCGGGCTGGGCATCACTGCTATTTCTCCCTTTGTAGTCTGTGATGGAGCGCAGTCCACACCACATGCGTCTGGGGTCGGAACTGTGGTAGTTGGACTCCAACTTGTCCCTGTAGGCTCTTTTGGCATCTCTGATGGTTTTCCGTAGGTCATATCTGGACTTCCTCAAGGCCTCCAGGTCCCCAGATCTATAGGCAGAAGACCGTGCTCTGAGCTTAGCACGGACATCACCATTAACCCAGGGCTTTTGGCTGGGGAAAGTCCTAACATTGACTCTCGGGACAACGTCATCTATGCACTTGGAGATGTAGGCTGAGACAGAGTCTGTGCAGACCCGTAGCCAGGACTCGGTTTTAAGGGGGGCGTATGAACTGCATGGGGGGGCACAATTATTATTAAATATTTTTGATAATCCGATGTGCTATTGTATTCGTGCAGCACTGACGCATACTAATTAGGCTATACTGAGGTCGCATACTAACCAAATTGGTCTCAGATAGATTTAATATGTCCCGATGTATTAGGCTATGCCTAAAATTATTCGAATGCTGCAAGTTACGATTATAACGTGGAGAGCGGCAACAAAACTGGCGCGTTCACAATACAGACATTCACTGTTTAGACAATTGGAACCAATCAGGTGCACTTACAAGGTTTTGTAAACAATTAGCTTTAGAAAATGAATAGATGGGATACCATGACTAAACAGGGGAGGTTGGCACCGTGACCGCGCAATCAGTGCACTTGGTAAATTATGAGGACTGATGTGGTATCTTGCTGTTGATGGTTTAAAGTTATTATTTGCAAGTGACTTGCAAATAATAACTTTAAACCATCAACAGCAAGATACCACATCAGTCCTCATAATTTACCACATCAGAATTACACAGAGGTAATGTTATGCACAAAGCACTAGACAACACATTGAATATAACAACAGAAGTGCAAAGCAACCCACACCTCTCGAACTGAAAAAGCACCACGGCGGATGCTGACGCGTTATAATATCATGTCGTCATTTGGTCTTTAACTGTTAAAAAATATAAAACATTTGTTGGAGGCTATTTGTGGAAATGGGGCATTTTCATCATAAAAAAAACATTGGATTTGGATCTGCCCCACCCCAAAAAAATGGTTTGCTCAATGCAGCTGTGGTCCAAATACCGTTCCTGTGGTTGCAGCAGCAAGGCTAGTAGTCGGATTAGTCTCAGATCCGCGGCCGCTGCTACTGGTGCTAGGCTGCAGTTCAGCACCATCTTTATCTCCGACGACCACGAGTCCGCCATCAACATCACGGGGCTTGGGTGCAGTCACATTGTGCGATTTGGAGGCGGAATCTGATTCGTTAGAGTTGATAGAGACTGGCGATTTAAACCATTTACGAATGTCCATTGTTAAGCAAATTAGCAAAAGCGATCCTACTGGGAAATAGAGCTCTGCTGGACTCCCAACTGAAATGGCGCGGTAACCTAGCCTACATTGGCGTAACTTCCTGTTTCAGTATGGCGGAACCCCCTCAAACAATAACACAATTTTTTTCTCTATTTTAATGTCTTAAAAAGTTAGTATTTTAAATTTTTTAACTGAAAAATACTATAATTTTTTTTTCTTTTTTCCCCTCAATTTCCAGTGGGGGGGCACTAGCACTTCCGTGGGCGGGCCCGGCCCCCTAAGGCCCGCCCATAGCTACGGGTGTGGTCTGTGTATTCATCAATGTCCCCATCAGCTGCAACACAGAACATCTGCCAGTCTGTGATTTCAAAACAGTCCTGCAGAGTGGCAATGGATTCCTCACTCCAGCGTTGAACTGCTTGAAAAACCGTTTTTTCCTGTTTTAGACGTTGTCTGTAGGTTGGGAGGAGAAGAATGGAGGTGGGATCCGCCTTACCAAAGGCAGGGCGGGGGAGGGGTTTATATCTGTCCCGTAGTTGCGAATAACAATGGTCAAGAGTCTGATCACCACGGGTAGGAAAGTTAATATGCTGGTGATATTTAGGCAATACTTTCCTCATATTAGCCCTGTTGAAGTCGCCAACAACAATAGAAGCTGCCTCAGGGTGAGCGTTCTCTAGTCCATTAATTACTCCGTAAAGGTCCTCTAGTGCGCACGTTTTATCCGCCTGCGGGGGAATGTAAACTACTGTGATTATAGCGGAGCTGAATTCCCGAGGGAGGTAGAAGGGACGGACTTTTATAGTTAAGAGCTCCAGGTCTGGTGAGCAGTGTTTTGTAAGTACTGTTACATCCGAACCCCAGCGAGAGTTAACCATAATGCAGACCCCACCGCCTCTGCGTTTGCCTGACTCCGTAGTTCTGTCCTGCCGGTAGATGTAAAATCCAGCCGGGGTAGCGGCCGAGTCAGGTACCGTCGGGTCTAGCCAGGTCTCAGTAAACGCCAGCATGCAGCAGTTCGCAATGTCCCGCTGGAAGTTAATCCGTGCGTGTAGTTCGTCCATTTTATTGTCCAGGGATTGAACATTTGCCAGTAAAATGCTCGGTAACGGCGGTTTGCAGTATTTCGTCCGTGATCTGTATAGGATACCAGCACGTTTGCCTCTTCTCTTTCTCCTCCGTCGGCGTATTGGTAAACACAATGGCGGCAGGACAAAGGAATCACAGCACGTATTCCGGTAAATTGAGAAAAAGTCCGTGTCCAGTGACGAACGAACTTCCAAAAGTGCTTGTCGATCATACTGTATGAGCGACAGTGTAGTACGTACAAAAATAAAAACAATACAAATAATAATAAGCAAAAAGCTACTAGTTGAATGCGGAGCCATTGTCAGTGCGACCTTCCACCGGCGCACCATACACCACAAGTATGTTTGTGCTGTCCCACCACAAAATCCCTCAATGAAGACAAAAGCTGTGCTGCTACAGAGATGTCAATGTCACTTTTCTGTAGGTGCATGCTTCAAGCGTTAAGATGTCCAATTTAGCATATAGTCCAGCGACCTCAATTCGAGTATCTCTTTTCTCATTATCATCATTGCACATACCACCGAAGGCCTCTCTAATGTGGGTGTCATTTCTCCACAGTGCCTTGGTTGACTCGGCCTGAGCACTCCACCGAGTACTGGACAGCAATTTTAATGTCAGTTTGAAATCTGTTTTCCAAAAAACTTTCCCCCATCTGTGTGTGGATGAACAGCAAAATGTGTACAGTGAGTGCAACATGTTAAAAAGCTCATCAGCCTCTGGGCTACTGCCATCTGAGGTGTTAACACTAACTAAGTTAAGTGAATGCTCTGCGCAAGGCACATACTCTATCAGAGGGTTCTTCTTGTTTCAGGTGGGCCTGTAACCCATTGTATTTTTCTGACATGTTGCTTGCATTGTCATATGACTGACCTCTACAGGTTGAGAGGTCCAACCCAAGGTGCTCCACCATCAAAGTCTCACAGTCTGCTAAACTTTTACCAGTGTGGTTCAGAATTTGCTCAAAGCCTAGGAATCGCTCCACCACATTTGCGCTGCTGTTAACAAAGGTCATTGGTCCACATGTGACAGGTCTGGGGTGGAATCAACAATTATTAAACAATATTTAGCATCTCAAATCTCATCTGCTATTGTTTGGCTAGATTTCGGACCCATTAGCTCAATGAGTTATTCACATATTGTCGATAACAAATAGGACACTATTTTTACTATTTTTTACTATTTTTACTCTGCACTCTTTTCATGTTCCCCTATTCTTTCAGAGTGCTTCCAGTCACTAAACCCCTGACTAAAGCCACAGAGCTTGCTGGAGAACAGTTTGCATGCAAAACAGTACACACAACCTGTTGAGGGTGAGTACAGTGGCTACAGTTCAGAAGTTCATTGTTGAAACTTCTAGTCTTTCCACCAAGCACTATATCTCGGACTGAAGCTGGATATTCAGGACTGCTCCTCTTTCAATATGCACTGACTGAACAATGTCACTGGAAGTGCTTTGCTACAATGCAGGGTCAGTGACCTCATAGCACCAGGAATGTCTTAGTTGCTGATTTGATTCATGTGAACTGCCCAACTGCTTCTGAGGTGGAAATGATGGTTCTTGTATACCATTAGTTGTTGAGGGTTCACCTTAAAAGGATGGCTCTGGGGGAGTGACAACATTACTGGAATCTGAACTAGTGCTAGTTCCTTCCTCACAGATGACAATAGTGCTGCTGTCATCATTATTACTATCAGAGGCTTTGTGAAACAAGTTGGCAATGAGCGGAACACTTTGAATCAAAACTGCCTCTCTTGTTTCTTTTTCTTCTTTGGCTTTCCTTTTGGAAGTGCCACTATTCCAATGTTTGTGGTCCATATTTCAAAAACAGTATGCTATTTATATGAATATATTCATAGCATATCTCAATACTTATTAAATAATAATTTAATTAATATGTATTAATAATGACAACAACCTTCAAATACTGTTGTTGGAAAATACTTGTACCTAAAGGCAGTTTTGAGTAGATAAAAAAAAAATTGAAAGGCACATTAAAAAAAAAATCATGGTATTTCATCAAAACTACCATATAAATAAAGGTCATATGTAATGATTAATTAAAACCAGCAGAGGCTGATGTTGACCATAAAAAATATCTCCCAGGGGGCGGAGACTTTTAGGCCCACTCAGGGTGGGGTTGAGAAAAGCATAAAAGGGGGGTTATCTGAACTTTCATGGCTGCTGCTGCTGCTGCTGCTGCTATGTTTTGTTTCTGTCATTAACGGACCTGTTTTGTGGGAGAGCATGAAATTGACGGACTTAGACTGGACCGTGTAATTGAGAGTGTTTTTAACATATGTATGCTTAGCCGATCAGCCAGGGTATGTATATTCATGCAAATCTTTTCATAATAAATCAAGTTATATCAGACTCTGGAATATAGTGTCTATTTGGAAGAAAGTTTGAATTACGTGTTTTGGAATGGTCCTGACCCCTCCCGACAGGGCGGTGAAAGGATTGTTTTATTTATTACACCACAATCATACAAAAATTTGAATTTCGTCATAGCAACAAGATAAACCCAACAATAGCCTGATCGTATGCCAGAAATGCTGTGAAAAGCCCTGCTTACTCAAATGCAAAATAAACGTGAAATTATAGTCTCATTGTACCACGTCTTCTACAATGAATATCTGCTACTAAATATGAAATAAATATACAATCCTACCATTGGTTTCATAGATAGAGATGTTCCTTTCAAAATTCAGTGGTCATTTATTGTCTGGTACAATCCGTTTGAGAAATATACAACATTTTATATTGCTATTATACTATCTGAAACTTCGACTTGTAATACCCCCCATGCCCTGCAAACCCGTCTCATTCATTACAGTTCATTCTGGTTTAATTGTCGGCTCTTTTATCCAATAGATTACATTATAACCTTAGCTTATATGCTTATATGCAATGTCTTATTTTGTGCTTTGAAAGATTAATTGCAGCCCAGCGTAACGATAGTTTTTGTTTTCACGGTCTCATATTAAACAAGTACTATAGAAAACGTATTAGGGAGGGGAGTATTCCCTTTTGCGATATGTAAAAATGTTTGCATCTAAAATGCTTTTGGTCTCGCTGGCTACATAATGTACATTCATTTTTCCACTCAAACACTGTCTTTCAATTTATTTTTTATGTATAGACTACCGATTTTCATTGAAAACAGAACATTTGGCAGCATTTTGCAGACGGTGGAATACTATTTTATTTTCATGTTATCGTACATAATATTGGCTATGGCGAATATACTTATGTCACTTATGGCATGGCAAATGCTCATTGAAATTTTCTGTGCGCTGATATGTGGTAGATTAAGGTAACGATTTTTTTTGGCATCATGAATGGAACATTAAAAAAAACTACAGAAAAATGCAATCCTGGGGCAAAAGTATACATACTGTAGAGTACAGGGAAAAGTGATGTTTTATTGAAGTAAAAGAGTGAATGATTAGGCTACATATTTAGTTGTATGTAACACTGTGATGTCATTATTTTTAGAAGAAGCAAATGTATATTCTTTATAATGGACAAAACTAATTTTATTCATTTTATGACATGTTTTGCATCGGGGTTTTGGACCCATAGATATCTACCACATGATACTGATGTAAATATAATCATTCCCACTTGAAAATTATGCAAAAGTGAGTTTTATGAGCCAAAACTGTTGATTTGTAGTTAAATATATCATAACTTTTTTAATTGAGAGCAGTGCACAATTTAGCCATTTGGATAGATTTGGAGACACTAATGGACACCTGGGTACACTGCCTATATTTTGCATCATAGACCTTTAGTAGTTCTGCATACCATCCTCAGATTTTGCACACTTGTTGACATGGAGTTTATAATCCAGGAAATGCAGATATTTACCTGTTTCACTTATGTAGTTCTCAGTATTTTGTTGCAAACTAAAGACTTTTTTTTAGCATTTTCCCAGTTTATTTGCATTTGTGGCACTTTATTTTGACTTAAATTATGAAAATAAACAAATCTAAGTTCATATTGTAAATGGTACACCTGTCTTGTTTCATTTAAGCCATTTATCAAGTTTATGTGATGCTCACACCTGGAGTTAAACAGAGCACCCCCTAAATAGATGAGAATTGACAGAATGTGCCATCTGCATGAAGTGGTTATTAAACACCAAAGGGCCAAAGGGCCCTCACACTGTAAGCGCTGAGGGGCCCAGGGGCCTTAGTGGTCAGCTTACGTTTTAAACACAAAGGGGTCTGGGGGCCCTCACATTGTAAGCGCCGAGTGGTCTGAGGGCCAGTAGTGGTCAGCTCACGTTTTAAACACCAAGGGGTCTGGGGGCCCTCACATTGCGAGCACTGAGGGGTCTGGTGGGCCCTAGTGGTGAGCTCACATTTTAAACACCAAGGGGCCCGGGGGCCCTCACATTGTATGCATTGAGGGGTCTGGGGAGCCCTAGTGCAGGGGTGGCCAATTCCAGGCCTCGCGGGCCGGTGTATATGCAGGTTTTTACTGCCACCAGTTACCACGGTTCAATCAGCTAATTAGTCATACACACAATCACCGATTCACTTGTAAATTACAGAACGATAAAATGCTACAATACACGCATTGACGCATACCGGCACAAGAACATTCATCAGCTGCTTTTCATATCGCGGATATGTAGATTAAAATATCAGATCGTGTAAACGATTGGGCTAATTCAATAATTGTTAACTGGCGGCAGCAAAAACCTGCATACACACCGGCCCGCGAGGCCTGGAATTGGCCACCCCTGCCCTAGTGGTTAGCTCACGCTATAAGCACCCAGGGGCCTAGTGGTCAGCTTGCGCTGTGCGCACTGTGGGCCCTGGCTTTCAACTTTCTTGCAGAAGTCTTGGGACACGCACCGCACGTGGCCTGAGGCTTGGAGGCCCCCTGGCAGTCTATAATCCAGGTATGTCGGCAATAAAACAGCAGGGTGCTAGACCAAACTGTTTCAAATCATGTTCCTAACCAAAATCATGTTCCAATATAGGAACAATAATATATTATTAAAAAGTAGTATGAATACATATTCTGCGTTTTTTACTTGCTTACTGTAGGCTATTGTAACCGACTTTCGGTTTAAATGGACACCTATTTGTTTTGACAAAATCTCTTATAGGCTATGCATACGTTTAAGAAACCAAATATCCTACCTGCATGAAGTTACAACTGTTTCTTCTGAACCCTGAAGAGTTTATCTTATTCCATTTTGCCAATGTCCAGTAGGCCTATAGTTCACATTTCTACAGCGAGTAGCCTATAGCCTACCTATCACAGCTTTGCTATTGTAAAAATGCATAGACTTATAGTAGGACTAAATACGTAGCCTAGTGTTAAGTGAGTTATCGTAGATTTTATCAGGGGATACCTGATAAAATGAGTGTTTATTATACATAAACACGGCTGTACAGACATCTCAACCCTGTTGGTATTTCAACAGTATCCATGATGCTCAGCGATTGTACATTGTTTCCACTGCACAGAAGAAGAAAAAAGGCTCATTTCGGACAACAGAAGAAGAAAATAACGGCGTTTTCTGTCAATCGCACAATAAACTTTGCCCCTAGTGGTTGAGACGTATCCATCTCATTTACAGTATTCATGTTTGTCTGAAGTTATAAACTACAGCTTTAAGAAAACCCCTTAAATTTTGACGCAGTATTTTTTAAAAGGGTTGCCACTTGCGAAAACCTCAGCTTCTCCAGTTACACTGCAGTGCCATAAAATAAGAGGGTCTTATCAATAGCCCAAAGCACTTACGACCCTCCTCTCGCCACAGCCACAGACTTTAAAACGCACCATTTATACACGCTTAGAAAATCATGTTCACATATAAAAACAATAATATTTTAAAAAAAACGTTGTACAAAGTAGCATTCGCCATTTTCCCTCGCTCTTACTGTACTATATACGGTACCTGATGCACTTTCGGTTTAGAAGACAACTCATTTTTTTCTCCAAAATTTCTCGTATAAATATGTTTAGGAAACCAAGTACTTACCAGTATATTCAGCTACAGCTGTTTTCTGATTAACCCTAAAGAGTTTATCGTTACATTTCGCCAAAGTCCTGTACAGTAAAAATTTCCACAGCAACCACTCGTCGCACTTAGGACTGAAATATGTTGCTGTTCTTGTGTAAATACACACGCGCTTGTGTACGTTTGGCGACGTATGTTATGGTTATTATATATATACTGTATGTGACTATTCTGAAATATATGTATTCTGTTGCAAATTTCTGAATGATACAGCTTCTTCTTCAATTCGAACTTTAAACCATGGATGTGCAAAGGAATGTTTTTTGAGATATTCACATTTAAATAAAACTAGTAGAAACCAGGAGGAAATTGCTTCTGGAGGGCCAAAGTAAATAGGGTTAAAAAGGAATACTTTATAACCAGTGGCGGCCGGTGATTGGCTGACTAAGTGGGGCGGGTCATGACAGACACGGAGATCATAGAGTAACATTGTGGCCGACTCGAGTGCACAAACAGGGCTTTTAACTGCTACAGTTGAAGTGCTATTTTTGCCGGAGCGCAGTCAATCAAATAAATCACATCACGTCTTATTTTGATTAATTTTTTTTTTTGACTGTTTTGACTGTTAATGCAAAATAATATGTATGCTATGCTATATGCTGCTATCCATATTGCAGAGGACAGACGATCGAAAACTTAAAAACACCAGTGACATCAACAGGGTAGGGAATAGGGAATTTATTGACATTACTAAACGTTTTGTGTTTGTGTAAACAAATCACGCATCTCTTTTTTTTTATATTTATTTATTATTTATTCATTCCTCCAGGGGTCCCAAACTAGAGAAAAAAAAAAAAAAAAAAATAAAAAAAAAATTTAGGTTGGTCTGTTAGTTCTATATATATAGAAAATTGAATGATTTTTTTTCTAAAGATTGAATTTGATTTCTTTGATCATTATGGTCGCACTCGCAAACAATATAAAAAAAAAAAAAAAATATAAAGCGCAAGCGGCACTGACAAGCGACAGCGACAGCGTGTAGCGGGACATGCACATGACGATCACAACAAAAAAAAAAAAAAAATAAATAAATAGGAAAAACTACCTTACAATGTTTCACTATCTATCACCTAGCTCTCCTTCCACTTCTTTGCAGGGCCAGGTTTTTTAGGTTTCAGGGAGAGCACTCCAATGCATGGCATGCTCCTTTCCTCCTCCTTCCAATCGAAAAAAAAAAAAAATCCTCTCACCGTGTGTGTGCAGTTGTCGATCTAGCGGTACACAAAATGGAGGCTCGTGTCAATGGGTCTCATGACGTGGTCTCATCTGCTTGGTCGTGTATATGTAATCTCCTGGCTGGATAGACTGGACATGACAGACAGCATACAGGACAGCATACAGTCCAGTCTGTAAGGTTTTTGAGGTTCCTTTAGCTCATTCTGTGCTCTTTTTTTTTTTGAGGTTTGCACCGTTCAGTGTCATCACAAAATCCCCCTTTCATTGCACCGTCCAGTGTGATTCCGTTTTCCCCCTGCCCCCACCTGGCTTTCCACAAACCCCACACCGTTCACACAGTCGATCAAATTTAGAAGAAAGGATGTGTCGGTTGTTGTTTTTCGATTTCTGTGAAAGGAAATGTCCGAACAGTGTGTAGCTATGTTAGCTCTCTTATCCATCCCGATAGCTAAGTAGCTATGTTAGTGTGCTCTGCTCGTGTCAGCTTTTTTCACTCGTTTCACACTGCTCTGTCGTGTTTTCGTTTTTTTTTCGTCAAGCATTTCACACTGGCCATGTTTTTCTGAACCAACAGTTTTTCGTGAGGGAACAAAAAACACTGGCCAGATTTCAACAGCACAAACAAAATGATTTCTTATTTAAGCAAAGCTTCTTATCATACCAGCTGTTGTACGCATTCTCTTCCTTATACGCCCTCCTGTGATGAATATCTGGTACGACTTCCCTCTGTCCTTCTAGATCCTAGTCTCTTTTAAAAGTAGACTAAGCTCTGCTCTTTAAAAGTTTTTTTTTAAAATTAGACTGTTAACTCAAAGTGAGTTAACTAAACGTAAACTTAGTTGCTGGCAGCCGCCATGTCGCTGGATTAAGATAGCGTCAACAAAGTCACCAAAGTTCGTGCGGACGAATGTGATGTCACACACGGTCGTCTCTCCAATCATCTACAATAATGTTTCGTCGGACGATGTGAATTTGGTTATGGCCAGCTCTGTACAATGCGGCATCTACCTAAAATACCAATGCTAAATGAGAATGGCCAGGGCGTTCTGCCAAGCGCCCAAAATGCTAGGTAGGGTACAATGTAAAGTGCAGTCCTTCGTGTGTGAGCTAGGTAGCAATTCGCAACCACCAAACAAATGTGTGGGACGAGCAAATTCGACCAACCAGAGCAACAGAGACGGTAATGATTGTATGATGTTTATAAAATAAACAATTATTTATTATTATAAAAAAAAAAAAATATTATTAAAAAATAATTTTTAAATAAAATTTAAAAAAATGTAAAAAAAATCCTTTTATTTTTTATGGAAAAAAAAAAATGTTTATAACACTAGAGCATCCATATTATATGTACTTGTAACTTGTCATCACAGACCGATAAAGTATGATCGCTATCTTTAAAACCATATCAATGAAGGACATGTTTGAACACGCAAAAGTTCTGTTTGGAACATTTACGGTGAGTTATTTCTTATGTGTGGCGGGCTCTGGAGGTCTAACTAGTTGTCATGGTCCGTGTTTTATTTTTATTTTTTTGCTGCGGTTCTCGTTCTTTCTCTCCAGTTGGGAATCTATCAGGTTTTTTCCCACGTTCCGTTCCGGGGTTTTGCTTCACCTCGCCTATTATTTGTTTAACCAGTGCTACTGCCTGCGGGGTATTTAAGCTCCTCACTTCCGCTTCCCGGTGCTTCTTTGTCATTCCGACTTACATTGAGCCCGGTAGAGTTAGGTACAAGCGACCTTCCGATATTAAGGCTTTGCTTTATGTTTACGAGGGACTTGCTTCTTCGTGTTAGTTTTCAGGATTATTTAGACTATACTGTTCCACTTAGTCTGTGCTGTTCTCCCTGAGACAGACTTTTTTGTTGTTTCTTTTTCTTTTCACCTTCTTACCTCCCGTTTTGGTGTTACATGCCGAACATGTTTATTTTCTATTGTTTCCCTGTGTCAGCTCTAGTATTGAGCTCGGGAGACTTTGTTTTGTTCTCTCACTCATGTTTTCGAGTTCGTCCTATTTTCCTGGGTTGATTATTATTTGGCTGTTTAGCTACAAGGATTATTCCTTTTTTTTCTCTACCCATGAGCGGTTTAAGCTCCTTTTGTGGTCCTCACTTTTGTGGGTGACTTGTTCTGATCCCCCTCCTCCTCGCATTTGATTCTCCGCTACTGAAACCATTACACTAGTCTCTATATTTAACAGAATTTCACATATTTACACAACGATTAGAATTTTGAAATATCTATGGTAGATTTGATAGTCGGTTATAGGAATAGTCGGTTACGAGACATGTATTCAAACTCGCCGTGGGTCACATATGTGCTCAAATATGCAGAAAAGTAGACACTGCAAATGTTGAATATGTATTTTGCATGCTAGCTAATGGCTATTTTGATTGGTGGTTATATCTGGGGAATGGATATAATAAAGTGTGTGTTTTTACGCATCTGCATCTTGTGACCCATTTCATCTCACAGCCCCCCCAGTGGATTCTGACACCAAAATTTGGAAAGCAATGTCCTTGGGGTCGGAGATCCAAGTCCGGCCTCCACTTACAGCAGCTTCAGCTGTTTGTAGAAGGCTATGGGGTGGTTTACACCCAGCATGTTATGCTACATTACAGTCAACCAAATGTTAGATATTCTGAATCATGCTAGAGCAGGTGCCCGCTCCAACACACACACACACGTACACACCCACACACACACACAAAGAAAAAAAACAGCACACATTTGGAACAGCTGTGGGATACAAATCAGGTCCCATGTCTTTACGTAGGGAAGCATAGACCTGAAATTACTACTTTGGGTTGATCATTCCACTGTGAAATGCAGGAATAGAGATGTGTGGTTAGCAAATTGGAATGACACATTTATATTGGTTTTGAGTCTGTGAAGTCATCCAATTGCATGGAGACCACAGGGTCACATGCTTGAGTGGTGATTCCACACTGGAACATTTATAACACCAAAGGGTATTAAATAAATAAATAAAAACTGAAGAACACTACAAAATAACAGATCAGATACTCCACTACTCCTGTATGTACTCATTTAAATACTCTGAGCAGAAATATTTGAACCATGTCCACACAACTTAGTTTTTCAGATCTTAAGAAACAGAACATCTGTGGCAACTGCGGTGATGTGAAATACTGACCATTGTATTGGATGAAGCATTTTAACCATGGCCTTCTAATAAACTGTGGCCTCCACAATCTGCTATTAGTGTAATTCGGTTAATTCATTAGTACATATTGCTCAAAATCAAGGTTATGTGAATATATGTATATCATCATATATCATAATAAAGATAGCTAGATCTCAAATAAATGTTAGTCAAGTAAATATCTTTTTGCAATTGAATAATATGTGCTCATATGTGTTCACTCACATGACAATATTATAAGTGCTAAGCTAAATAATTGAAACAGCATGTGTAAATACCTGACAATCTGACACCATTTTTAAAGAGAAAGTGCAACAAACTCTCTAATGTCTAATTAATGTGTTTTCTTTTCATCACATTTTATGTAACGTATTGCCTTGAATGTCACATGGAGTGATTTCATAGTTGTTAAAAATTACTGTCAAAGAGACAAAATCAAAGAAAACATTTAATTTCTTTAATTGCTAACATGGTTTAATATTTAACTGGAGTATATTTCCACCTAGTGGCCTAACTATGTAGATGTACCACCTTCAAATATTCCTAGGTCTGTGGGTATGATTTCATCTACTATTGATGTAGGGTAGTGTTGCTTTTCCTGTTATTATATATTCCTTTGTAAAGAAATTTGGATTAGAGGGTATTTGTCACTAAAAGGGTATTTGTCACTAAAATGAGGTCACACAAAACTGGTTTCTTTAACCCATGTTTAAACCTGTCATAATAGCCTCATGCTTTAACACTGTTCAAATATGGCAGCACCTGTCATGATGAGGAATGTTTGACAAATTAGTAATTGTGTTTATGTCCCTGCTGCTCATTGGCTAGTGACCATCATACTTTCTGGAAATTTGTATAAAAAGGTGAATTTGCAGTCCAAAAGAGCAACAGACTGGATCTCCTGTATTGGGCATCACAGCTAATCTACTGGTTTTGTTAAAGCTGAAAAAGCAGGTAGTCAATATTTTCATTATAATATCAATGCACTAAACTTAAATTGTGATTTAAATTGTAAATCAATCTGCTTTTAGTCTATTTCTACAGTCAATATTGCAGAATTTTGGATTGAATAGAAACACATGTAGATTTGTGTTCTTAACAGTGAGCAGAAGACTTATTGATTCATAATTCTCATGCATTTTTTTTTTTCAGCCTGAAAAGATGAAGTTTCTCGTATTTGCTGTTTTCACAGCCATTCTTTTTGAAGTGAGTAATTTTCCATATAATCTTCATGCAAAAATATCATATCCCCAAAACTAACATTCTCAGAGACATTTTTTCTTCTGCAATTTATCGATGCAGTATTTTGGTTTGGTCACATGTGTTTTTGAACCAACTTAAACTTAGCTGTTGAGTTATGAGGCATCTACTGGTCATGGAGCTATTTGCCAGTATGTACCATGTTCCCTTAAAAATACACATTTATTCTGTTATTTTTCAGGTCAACACAGCCGGGGTAAGACAGTTCATCCATGACTAATATACTATGAAATGTATACAAAATCAGATAATCAGTATAAAGGATGTGTATGAGTACTGCACACTCAGTAATTAAACACATTAGCCACTTTTTCAGTTGTGGTTAAACGAAGGTCTAAATGGTCAATTTTCCACAGAAACTGAAGTTAATTACTGGTCTGAATGGAGGGTTGGTAACTGGGGTGAACCCGGGACTGTTGGTGGGTGGAGTCCAGCCTGCCTTCCTGGGCGGGGGCTTGGGGATTCAGCCCTCTGTGCTGGGTGGGGGTCTGTTTGCACAGCCCCAGTTTGGACAGGTCAGTATGAATTTAATATTTCCTTATAATAATTACACTTTTATTTAGTCTCTTATTAATCGTTTGAAGAGAGAGAGAGAGAGAGAGAGAGAGAGAGAGAGAGAGAGAGAGAGAGAGAGAGAGAGAGAGAGAGAGAGAGAGAGAGAGAGAGAGAGAGAGAGAGAGAGATGACCCTGGCAGCACAATATATTTCCTGCCACAGCCTGAGACACAGTGAGTGACACCAAGACAGTAACACAATTTATATATACAAAATGTTACTATTTTTTTTATTTCAACTGTAATCATAATTGTATTTGTAGTAATTAATGTTCATATTGTACTGTATATTTTGCATTTGCTTTGGCAATATTTACCGTGTGAATTTCATGCCAATAAAGCATTTGAAATTAAATTGAAATTGAGAAAGAAAGAGAAGGAGAGAGAGAGAGAGAGAGAGAGAGAGAGAGAGAGAGAGAGAGAGAGAGAGAGAGAGAGAGAGAGAGAGAGAGAGAGAGAGAGAGAGAGAGAGAGAGGTGGGGATGTTTAAAAAATTGTTTCTTTCTGTGAATAGATGTTTCCAGGTGTTCCATACATGGTACCACCCCAAGGCATGATGCCCTTCACCCCAAACTTTGGGTCCCAGCAACAGCAGAATGGAATGGCCACAAATGGGGTAAATGTTTGTTCTCAGAGAGTTGTAGCGATGCCCATCACTGCACTGTATTTATAATAAGAAGTAGTTGCTGGTATCCCACATCTCTAAGGAGTGTATGCTGCTATTACAAAATAGCTTGAGAGTATTGTAATGATGAAACAAGCCAATACTCATGATTGGGCTTTCCACATCAGAATAAAAAAATAAACAAATAAACAAATCATGCACAAATTCATTTTGCACCCCACATAAAACAGCAAAACCTTTCAGGCATAATTTTGCCAAAATTATTTCCATCAATGTAAGCAAATAAAAAATTCAAAGGCAAAATTACTTAAGATTAGACTGAATAAGGTCATTATGTAATTTTTTTAATGAGATTTCCTTATTTTACTTGGTCATAATGTCTAGATTATCCATACATTTTTACATTTAAAAAATAACAAAAGCTCATTGTGATCATCTGCTCAACAGGGACTTCCTTACTTCCCTGCGGGCCCACAGTCTAATGCATTCGGAGCTCAGATGGGTGCAAATCAACCACAACGGCAGGTAATGTCTCTCCGTTATGTTTAACAGTAATCAAATATGAATGTGATATACGTCTCTCAAAACTATTTTCATATTAGTCAGCAAACTTTCCCAGAACGCCCTGAATGTGTTGTTATATATTGCTTTGGACCCGATTGAAAACATTTTCCTTAATATCCAAGACTCTCATATGAGTTCTCGACAAAATAAAATTTTATCGAAGTAACGTTTTCAAACCTTCATTTCCAGGGGTCACCAGGAGATGCTGGGAATTTCAACCAACAACAAGGACCTGCACTGCCAGGACCCTTGAGGAGAATTAAGGTACAGGAGCATTATGGGTAATGTAGTGAAGGAAATTGCGCTGGTTAAATCATCTGACAATGGAAATATTAGAGCATTGCTCATTTTAAAACTATTTACCTTCATGCTGGTAAAATAATAATTTATAAATATATAATATTTATATTTTCTTAAATAATTGATTTGATTGGATAGATTTGCTAATCATGATGTAATGCTTTATCTTGACTGTGATTGGGGGAATGATAACCATGTCTCCTCCTCCCAGCGCTCCTCCAGTGCTAGAAAGGCCTGTACTGAGAGACCATCCATTGACTCCCAGGTAGGGTATCCTGTATCTCCAATTAGCATTCTGGAAGGAATTAATATATAATCCTGATCAAACAATATCTACAAATGAGAAATTATACAGTAAATTAAGATGCAATGTATTATATCCGACATAAGCCCTGTAAGATTAGTTTTCATCAAATGTAATTTTCATCATGCTGTCTTCCAGATTTCAACTCAAATAACACCAACTCCAACTGCAGCCGAAGACTATATTACCCCTATTATGGTTTAAATGGAAATTCTTCACTGTTCTGAAAGGGACTGAAGGTACCGCTAGATTTTAGATTTTCTTGGAAAAAACTGGTAGGAAAAACAGACATTGATGAATTTGCTGAGTACAGTAAAAACATTTAAAACTAGGAATTGTGCAAACACATCTCGCAGAAGGTGCCCTTAACTACTGTTATGTTACATGTGGTCATGCATACACACACACACACGCATGCACACGCATGCACACGCACACACACACACACGCACGCATGCATGGGTATACATCCATATATGCTGCCAGATAATCATGACTGACATTTAATAACTATAACTATAATCCAATATATCTATTTTTTCTACTCCTTGGTCTTATTTAGGATATATCCATGGAAGGAATTCTGACAGAAACATCTGGATGGAGAATAGACAGTCCAGCGGGAAGGCTAGGACTGTTCTAATTGAATCTGTAGATGCTAAACAGCACGCGTTGATTGCATGGAACATGCTGTGGAATTAATGCAGTGTAGTGTATGCATCAGAGCTTATATTTGATTCTGTAATTTTGCTTAACTTTGTATTTAATATATAGACCCTCATGCTGTATAACCTCCTTAAATAAACTTTCTTGTGTATCATGCATTGGGCTGTGGTATGATTTTTTTCCATCTGAAACTTGAGAATGAAAACATAAAACCTTCTGTATTTCCAACTCCGTGTATTACTCTTACCTGCTGTCTGAAGTATTTACCACCCCACAGATTAAAATTAATATTTATATAGGTTGACTGGAGAAGTTGAATCATCATGAATATGTGTTATGTATTTAAACTGTGAAAGATCTAATATGTTTTTTACAATGGTATGAATGGAATGGAAACAGAGGGCAGGGAATGCAATTTGGCTGGGACACTGGTGTTATCATTAATATTAATGGCCACAATCTCTTCACATGCTAAGATGAAACAACACAGGGCCGAGTTGCATTAAATAATTTAGGAAAGTTTGGATAGCATTGCTTTGGAATAGAGTTTAATTAGTGTGAGCTACGACAGGCAAAATTGTTAGTTGTAACTTAGCCACATTTTGATATGAATACTTTGAAAGGTAGGCCTAGTTTTTGCAGGTTGAAATTAAGGACTTACAGACAGTGCTTTGTAGGCTATGTGTGAGTAACTTGGCATTTTTTTATGTTGAAAACATATTTTTTGGTGAGATAACATTAACCATTCACGGAACAAACTTTCCCCCTTCTGTCATAGGCCCTGTCTCCTGATTAGCCCAGTCGTGGCGCCAGCATTGGGCCTGACGGGCCTGGGCCTGTTCACCTTTATGACAGCCATTTTTTTTTTAAATCTATAATTTTTTTTATGTCCGTAATTCGGAACACTACGCACATTATGAGATAAAGGAAATACCTATAAAAAACAGTTGCATCCACTGACTGAGCCAATCACAGCTGAACACAGCAGATAACAACCCCCTGTTGCGCGCAATCGCATTAGCCTCCTCCAGTAGTACAGTGACAGTCGCAGTGTCTAACAAACCTGTATGACGTAAATTCAAAACCTCTCGCTGGGCCCATGTCACGATCAAAATTTGAGACACTCATTAAGCGCGAGAGAAAGCGTACTTCTGGGTTTCAAGCATATGACTCTATCAAAAAAGTCTGCTTTATATATTCTTAAATAAGAAAATTTATCTCTGCCATGGTTAGCCTACTATATTCTTTTTGTACAATAGTCTCATCATGTCAAATTTAGACTAGGCCTATATGCCTATTCTAGAGATAACGTATTGCAATCTATTCAATCAAATAATTTGTGGTCCTTTTTTTTGGTATTAGTGCTATTTTCTGATATGCAGATTGCTGGAAAATGTCTGCGTATGTTGTTGCCCAATGTCAAGCGTCCATTTTTTTCAAAATGCAACACAAAATGGACCAGGAGAAAAAGGTATTGAAGTTGCCACAGTAGGCTCAGTGACTCAACCGTCTCTTAGCCTACTGTGGAACACCATCCGGTAATGTATTGTTTACTTTCAGTGAGGTGTGTAGGCCATGGTGTAGCCAACTGCACTGCTGTTGTATACGACATTGCATGTAACGTTACAGTCGCAACAGCAGAGTCCGCATTTTCTAAATTAAAATAATTCAAGAACTACCTGAGGAGTAGAATAGGACAGGAGAGACTGGATGGACTGGCTATATTGTCTCAATTTGAAGGAGATTGCTCGTCGGATGCCCTTCAAATGAGTGAGTAGCCTAACCTAGCTAACGTTACTTTTCCCTTTCTATCGAACAGGTAACATTAGAACTTAATTTTTTATGGGTTAATGTTATTGGTTTGTAGATGCGTCATTTACACACGCTGGCAGTTCAGGCAGTTTTGCATACTTCAGGGTAGGAGTGGAGTGGTAGTGGGAGAGTGGAGGAAAGGAGGTGGGGACTGAAGAATATTGGGACACAGACTCATTGATTTTGAGAAGGATGAATATTCTCCTTCGAACCCCACCAAAAAGATGAGCTTCCTGCAAGCTAATTAGGCACTGTGATTGCTCTTAAGTAACAATAAGATGCAGCCTCTTCCAAACCTTGATCATTTAAACTGGGTTGTTGGAATTGAACTTGCCTGATTGGCAGATTTGACTGGATTGGAAAGGTGTCTTGATTTGTACGACACAGATGAAAATGATTCAGTAAAAACTCTACCCAATTATTCAAGACAGGTGTGTCAATTGAAGAAGCAACCTTTCAGTGAATATTTTTTAGTTTTTTTCCCCCATAAATCAAGAATGAATAAATGCATTATCATCAAATTGTCTATATATGTGGCCAATGCTCTTTGAATTGAGGATAATTTGTATTATTTGGTATTTGTGGATAAAAGGTGACTTTTTCACCTTAACGAGAAAAACAACATCTTCATTGGGATCACCTGGAGAAGAGTTTGTAGTGAAGCGGTATATATGGTAAGGATTCCTGGGTGTAGTTGAATGCACAAAGCACTCTTAGTGTAATTACAATGAAGTTGTGGGCACTGCTGAGCTTTCTGTTATGTGCAGGTAATTTTATTTTTGTTTGCTGTTTGGGGATGTTTGTTGTGCCAGTTGTATGTTTGTGGTTTTAGAATTAAACATTTTTTTGTATGCCATCTTCAGTGCTGTGTGGCGTGTGTGCATTTGACATTAGGTGATTCAGGAATACATTGTGGTGGTGCAGTTTAAACAGTGTGTTATGACTTGTATGCTTAACTTTGGGTTTAATTTAAGGTTATTCACATGAGTGGGGGAATGCTTCTGCTGTGGCCCGGGGTGACTACGAGCCTGTCACCAGCAACTCCACGGGAGACAACGTGGCCGTCACGACCAGCAACTCCACGGGAGACAACGTGGCCGTCACGACCAGCAATTCCACGGGCGACGACGTGGCCGTCACGACCAGCAACTCCACGGGAGACAACGTGGCCGTCACGACCAGCAATTCCACGGGCGACGACGCGCCCGCCACGACAAACTCCACGGTGGCGGCGACGCTCTTGGCACCGCCACTAACTCGGCAGACGACGCGCCGGAGATGGCTGGGTCCAGGTGGCAACTAGGTGGGCGGTGATGTGTTGGGCAAGGATTCTTTGCCAACTAAAACTGGCTTTATATTTTGTGGAAGTTCACACTTATGCTTTAACATTGTATGATTGCTTAACATTCTGTCCACTGCTTTGATCTTAATAAACTGGAAGAAATTAGTTTGCTGTTTTTGTGGCGGTGTCATGTGACAATTTGCAAGTCCACTTGGTATTGTACTTTTCATAGATGTAGGTGGCTTCTGAGACTTGCCCAATAACCAAAACAAAATGCATCTTTAGTTTGCCTTGGTCTATTGCTTTTCCTGCAGAAATGAAATTCCACTACATTCTAGCAGCAGGAAGAACTGGGCAATGTTGCTACATTCAAAATTTGTTTACAAATGCAATTTCACCAATATAAATGTAGCTTCTCTATAATTGCCATGAGCTTGCTTGTACAGGTTTGCTACTTGCCTTAGTTCATCCTTTTAAGCAAACTGTTTGCATTACAGGCATTCATAATGATTGCTGTATGTAGTGCTTAGCTGCTTCCTAATACAGCTTAAAGGTCTGCTCCAGTGAGGAGGCTTATTGGTTAAATGGCAATTGGGGGTAAGAATAATACACTGGGGCCATGTATATATTATGTGCATTGTTCATAAGTTTCAAAAATCGAGTATCAAACTGAAAACGAGGGATATGTTGGGGGACAATGAGTCACATTTGGCGGCATTGAGTCGAAGGGTCGGTTCTTGCTGGCAGATTCCTTTTAAAAACCTCCAACACTAATCTTTGAATTTCAATTGCTTGCATTTTCTGCTTTGCTGCACCTACTACCTTCCATTTCAATGATGGCAATAGGTGGCTGCAGTGAGTGAACAGATTGGCACCTGAATTTAGTTCAGCACTCGCTGGTAATTGGCGAGCAGATCAACATGTCTCAGAAGAAGCTTTGTGTATTCTGCATTCAACCCAGATTGTCTGTGGCTATGCAACACTGAGTTTTTCCAAATGCAGGGTTGTATTCACTAGGCTTTGCAACAACTATATTCGAAACTGTAGGCTATAGCTAACTTGTTAGTTTGTCATTGCATTTATTTTTTTGTCCCCCCCCCCTACACACATTTATGCCTTTTCAAATATATATCCTACCCTGACCAGGAATAAGCAGATTAGATAATGGATGGATATATGCATGTCATTTCAAACATTGAACACAATGTACTCGCAGGAAAAGCAACACTACCCTACATCAATAATAGATTTGTTTCTTTCATTTTGTCTAACTATGAAATCACTCATGTGACATTCAAGGCAATATGTTACATAGCATGTGATGAAAATACACACATTAATTAGAGGGTTTATGAGAAAGTGATGCACTTTCTCTTTAAAAATTGTCGATTGTCAGGTATTTACACATGCTGTTTCAATTATTTAGCTTAGCACTTATAATATTGTCATCGGAGTGAGCACATGTTATTCAATTGAAAAACAATTTAGATATCTACTTGACTAACATTTATTTGAGATCTACCTATCTTTATTATGATATACATATATTCACATAACCTTGATTATGAGCAATATGTACTAATGAATTAACCAAATTATACAAATAGCAGATTGTGGAGGGCACAGTTTATTAGAAGGCCATGGTTAAAATGCTTCATCCAATACAATGGTCAGTATTTCACATCACCGCAGTTGCCACAGATGTTCTGTTTCTTAAGGTCTGAAAAACTAAGTTGTGTGGACATGGTTCAAATATTTCTGCTCAGAGTATTTAAATGAGTACATACAGGAGTAGTGGAGTATCTGATCTGTTATTTTGTAGTGTTCTTCAGTTTTTATTTATTTATTTAATACCCTTTGGTGTTATAAATGTTCCAGTGTGGAATCACCACTCAAGCATGTGACCCTGTGGTCTCCATGCAATTGGATGACTTCACAGACTCAAAACCAATATAAATGTGTCATTCCAATTTGCTAACCACACATCTCTATTCCTGCATTTCACAGTGGAATGATCAACCCACAGGAGTAATTTCAGGTCTATGCTTCCCTACGTAAAGACATGGGACCTGATTTGTATCCCACAGCTGTTCCAAATGTGTGCTGTTTTTTTTCTTTTTGTGTGTGTGTGTGTGTGTGTGACACACATCGCCAAATGTATTTAAATACGTTTAAAAAAACGTACAAAAGTGTGTGTGTATTTACACAAGAACAGCAACATATTTCAGTCCTAAGTGTGACGGGTGGTCGCTGTGGAAATGTTTACTGTACAGGACTTTGGCAAAATGTAACAAGATAAACTCTTTAGGGTTAATCAGAAAACAGCTGTAGCTGAATATACTGGTAATTACTTGGTTTCCTAAACATACACAAGTACAGTAAGCAAGGGAAAATGGCGAATGCTCCTTTGTACAATGTTTTTTAAAAAATATTATTGTTTTTATATGTGAACATGATTTTCTTAGCGTGTATAAATGGTGCATTTTATACATTTTAAAGTCTGTGGCTGTGGCGAGAGGAGGGTCGTAAGTGCTTTGGGCTATTGATAACACCCTCCTATTTTATGGCACTGCAGTGTAACTGGAGAAGCTGAGGTTTTCGCAAGCGGCTACCCTTTTAAAAAATACTGCGTCAAAATGTACAGGGTTTTTTTAAAGCTGTAGTTTATAACTTCAGACAAACATGAATACTGTAATTGAGATGGATACCTCTCAACCACTAGGGGCAAAGTTTATAGGGCTACTGACAGAAAACACTGTTCTTTTCTTCTTCTGTTGTCCGAATGAGCCTTTTTTCTTCTTCTGTGGAGTGGTAATGATTTACAATCGCTGAGCATCATGGATACTGTTGAAATACTGTTGAAAGTCGGCTACAATAGCCTACAGTAAGCAAGGAAAAACGCAGAATATTTATTGATACTACTTTTTAATAATATATTATTGTTCCTATATTGGAACATGATTTTGGTTTGGAACATGATTTGAAACAGTTTGGTCGAGCACCCTGCTGTTTTATTGCCGACATACCTGGATTATAGACTGCAAGGGGGCCTCCAAGCCTCAGGCCACGTGCGGTGCGTGCCCCAAGACTTCTGCAAGAAGTTGAAAGCCAGGGCCCACAGTGCGCACAGCGCAAGCTGACCACTAGGCCCCTGGGTGCTTATTGCGTGAGCTAACCACTAGGGCCCCCCAGACCCCCCAGTGCTCACAATGTGAGGGCCCCCAGACCCCTTTGTGTTTAAAACATAAGCTGACCACTAAGGCCCCTGGGCCCCTCAGTGCTTACAGTGTGAGGGCCCCTTGGCCCCATGGCGTTTAACCCCTTCATGCAGATGGCACATTCTGTCAATTCTCATCTATTTAGGGGGTGCTCTGTTTAACTCCAGGTGTGAGCATCACATAAACTTGGTAAATGGCTTAAATGAAACAAGACAGGTGTACCATTTACAATATGAACTTAGATTTGTTTATTTTCATAATTTAAGTCTAAATAAAGTGCCACAAATTCAAAGAAACTTTGGGAAAATGCAAAAAATATTTTTTAGTTTGCAACAAAATACTGAGAGCTACATAAGTGAAACAGGTAAATATCTGCATTTCCTGGATCATATACTCCATGTCAACAAGTGTGCAAAATCTGAGGATGGTATGCAGAAATACTAAAGGTCTATGATGCAAAATATACGCAGTGTACCCTTGTGTCCATTTGTGTCTCCAAATCTATCGAAATGTCTAAATTGTGCACTGCTCTCAATAAAATAAGTTATGTTATATTTAACTACAAATCAACAGTTTTGGCTCATAAAACTCACTTTTGCATAATTTTCAAGTGGGAATGACTAAATTTTCATCAGTATCTTGTGGTAGATATCTATGGGTCCATATTAAAATGAATAAAATTGGTTTTGTCCATGATAAAAAATATACATTTGCTTTTTCTAAAAATATTGACATAACAGTGTTACATACACCTAAATATGTAGCCTAATCATTCACTCTTTTAAAACATCACTTTTCCCTGTACTCTACAGTATGTATACTTTTGCCCCGGTATTGCATTTTTCTGTAGTTTTTTTGTATCTTCCATTCATGATGCCAAATTTTGTTTTACCTTAATCTACCACATATCAGGGCACAGAAAATTCTAATGAACATTTTCCATGCCATAAGTGACATAAGTATATATGCCATAGCCCATATTATGTACGATAACATGAAAATAAAATAATATTCCACCGTCTGCAAAATGCTGCCAAATGTTCTGTCTTCAATGAAAATCGGTAGCCTATACATAAAAAATAAAATGACCGATTGCACTACAGTGTGTGAAATGCACTGAAAATGCAAAAATAACAATAGGCCGGCCTATCAATCATATTGGAAAGACAGTGCTTGAGTGGAAAAATTTATGTACATTATGTAGCCAGCGAGACCAAAAGCATTTTAGATGCAAACATTTTTACATATCGCGAAAGGGAATACTCCCCTCCCTAATACGTTTTCTATAGAGCTTGCATAATATGAGACCGTGAAAACAAAAACTATCATTACGCTGGGCTGCAATACATTTTTCAAAGCACAAAATAAGACATTGCATACCGCAGCTAAGGTTATAATGTAATCTATTGGATAAAAGAGCCGACAATTAAACCAGAATGAACTGTAATGAATGAGACGGGTTTGCAGGGCATGGGGGGTATTACAAGTCGACGTTTCAGATAGTATAATAGCAGTATAAAGTGTTGTTTATTTCTCAAACGGATTGTACCAGACAATAAATGACCACTGAATTTTGAAATAAACATCTCTATCTATAAAACCAATGGTAGGATTGTAGAATACGTGGTAAAATGAGACTATAATTTCATGTGCTTTTCAATTATTTTTTTTATCTACTAAATTGTTTGAGACGTTGCAGGCACTTAATCTGCCGTCAGTGTTCCACAATGTTTCTGTGGGAACGTGAACAGTTAATATTGTAAACATGTCTTTGCCTTTGCAATAAAAACATTCTTGTATGAGAAAACCAAAACATGTGCACAGTGTTTTAGTCCAAAATAAAATTACACTTCAATACCAGGCGGGAATTGAACCCAGGTCTCTTGTACAATAAGGCATGACACTTACCATTACACCAAAGGGTCTTGATACAGTCATGTGATATAGGCTATAGGCCATTTGTCATTGTGAACAGCAAATGGAACATTTGTTTCCATACTGTGTAATGTTACCTGAAGTGGTGTCCTCTGACTTGCACTATTTTGCTGTAGTACAAGTGAAAGATTGAACAGTTAATATTGGAAATGCCTTTTGCCTTTGCAATGTGAAAATAACAGTCTAATAAATGAAAAGTATTTAACAGTTGCACATTGTTTTTGTCGAAAAACAATGTTGGGCTCAAACCCTCATTCCTCTGTGCTAGAAATAGCAACTGCAACCAGTAGGCCACAGTAGCTTCACGGAAAATCAAGCCATATAGCGGTTCTATTTCATATCGGTCAACACGCCACGGTATGGGTCATCCTCGTCAAGAGGAGGAGCTGCTAGGGGACTGAATAGCAAATTAACCATCACTACGGGCGGACCCACGTCACGCCATAAATATAGCGCTTCTCGACAGTTGAGCTGAGACTGTTCTCCCCCCCCCCCCCGCTTTCATGGGGTTATCCGAAATCAGGAGAAACGGGGCTACTGCGCAAATTCTCCCAGCTGAGATTCTGGTGTTTCTGAAAAGGGAGAAATCACACCCCTGCCTTAGGTGGCAATGGGTTTTATTTCAAGTATTTCCCGGCACCTGAGATGGATGGAGGCTTCCGCCCATCCTAGGCGAAAAAGGGCTCAACTGCTTTCTAAACCGCTTTCTACTCTGTCACCAAGAGATTCGCACGACCTGGGTGGTTTAGTCCCTTTACACTGTGCCCCGCCTGGGCTCTACGGTCTTATACCTCCCGCAAAAGTGCAGTGAGGAAGACCAAGAATTATTTTATTGTTTTTGAGGGGCTATGCGGGGCTTCACCCTATTGTACAGCACTTGGCCCTCTGGATCGTAGAGACGATTCCGCGGCTTACAGCAGCTCTGACGCATCCCCTCCCACAGGCTTGGTAGCTCACCCCACTCGGGCATATAACTTTACTACGTGGCGCCGGCTCGCTGACATTGTGCAGCGGCGGCCTGGGCCACATCCCCCCACGTTCGCCAGGTTTATAACCTGGGCATAGTGTCATTCACATTGGTTGCCTCCCCTGTCCTCGGGTCAGTGGCACAGCTCTGAATATGATTAGGATTCTATCACCCGGTGGTTATTTTTCACGTTTCTCACTTGAACTTGCTCTTCTGGTAGAACAGCAGCCAATAGTGCATTTTTTACAGGATTCGCACTCATGCTATGACCTGGGTTCCCGCTACCCCGCTTCGTACATCCCCCACCGGACTTTATTTGGTACTTTGTGACCCATACCATGGCTTGGGAGAGCAGGTATGCGATGTTATCCAATGGGGAGAATTATTTTTGAGGGTATGAGGGTACAGCTGGAAAATTAAGCAGAAGAGGAAGGAGAAAAAACAGCAAAATAAACCCCGTTTGGGGCTTTATTGTGTGGATGTGTGAAGTTGTATCTGAATGCGGTGTGGCTTCCTGAGGTACATACAAAAATTGTAGGCTGAGAGTTTGCAGTCATTGTGGTTACTTCTGTAGGAAACCCTGAAGAGTGCCAAACACTGTGCTGTATTGGTAGGGGGTATGCCCTGGCATACCTGCCATCCAAATTTTCTGTTAAAATACAAACTGGAGGATTCAGTTATACAATAAAACACTTCATGTCATACAACACTCCAAATATTAATTGAACAGTGAAAAAGCTATTGGTACCAAGCATACATTATACGATTGGGGATAATCTAATAAAACTAGCCTTACAATTAGTGATTTTAGCCATTTGTAAATTGCTTGAAAGACAGGAATTGCATTAATAGGATATACATATTTGAAATGACATTAATTTATAAATGTGTGTAGGGGGGGGGGGGAGAGACAAGAAGACAAAGTGCAATGACAAACGACCAAGTTATCTATAGCCTACATAATTGATTTTTGAATAGTTGTTGCAAAGCCTAGTGAATAATACAACCCTGCATTTGGAAAAACTCAGAAATAGTGTTGCTTAGCCACAGATAATCTGGGTTGAACGCAGAATACACAAAGCTTCGTGTGACATGTTGATCTGCTTGCCAATTACCAGCAAGTGCTGAACTAAATTCAGGTGCCAATCTGTTCACTCACTGCAGCCACCTATTGCCATCATTGAAATGGGAGGCAGTAGGTGCAGCAAAGCAGAAAAATACAAGCAATTGAAATTGAGATTAGTGTTGGTTTTTAAAAGGAATCAGCCAGCAACAGACCCTTCGACTCGATGCCACCAAATGTGACTAATTGTCCAACATATCCCTCGTTTTCAGTTTGTTACATTCGATTTTTGAAACTTATGAAGGATGCACATAATATATACATTGCCCCAGTGTATTATTCTTTCCCCCCAATTGCTATTAAACCAATAAGCCTCCTCAATGGAGCAGACCTTTAAGCTGTATTAGGAGCCAGCTAAGCACTACATACAGCGATCATTATGACTGCCGCATGTAAACGGTTTGCTTGAAAGGATGAACGAAGACAAGTTGCACACCTGTACAAGCAAGCTCATGGCAATTAGAGAAGCTACAATAAAGTTGGTGAAATTGCATTTGTAACCACATTTAGAATTTTAGTAACATTGGCCAGTTCCTCCTGCTGCTAGAATGTAAAGTGGAATTTCATTTCTGCAGGCATAGCACAGCACTAGACCAAGGCAAGTTAAACATGCATTTTGTCCTGGTTATTGGGCAAGCAACCAGAAACTCAAGCAGCCTTTTAAAAACCACCTACATCTATGAACAACCAAGGGGACTTGCAAATCGTCACAGGACACAGCAAACTAATTTCTTCCAGTTTATTAAAATCAAAGCAGTGGACAGAATGTTAAGCAATCATGCACATTGTTCAAGCATACAAGTCTGAACTTCTACAGAATATAATGCCAGTTTTAGACCGTGGAGTCGGTCGTGGGGAGCTCGTCGGCGACCGTGGAGCCGGTCGTGGGGGGCTCGTCGGCGACCGTGGAGCCGGTCGTGGGGGGCTCGTCGGCGACCGTGGAGTCGGTCGTGGGGAGCTCGTCGGCGACCGTGGAGCCGGTCGTGGGGAGCTCGTCGGCGACCGTGGAGCCAGTCGTGGGGAGCTCGTCGGCGACCGTGGAGCCGGTCGTGGGGAGCTCGTCGGCGACCGTGGAGCCGGTCGTGGGGAGCTCGTCGGCGACCGTGGAGCCGGTCTTGGGGAGCTCGTCGGCGACCGTGGAGTTGGTCGTGGGGAGCTCGTCGGCGACCGTGGAGCCGGTCGTGGGGAGCTCGTCGGCGACCGTGGAGTTGGTCGTGGGGAGCTCGTCGGCGACCGTGGAGCCGGTCGTGGGGAGCTCGTCGGCGACCGTGGAGTTGGTCGTGGGGAGCTCGTCGCCGACCGTGGAGTCGGTCGTGGGGGGCTCGTAGTCACCCCGGGCCACAACAGTAGCGTTCCCCCACTCATCATGTGGATAACCTTAAATTAAACCCAAAGTTAAGCATACAAGCCATAGCAAACACTCAAGTTTAAACTGCACCACCACAATGTATTTCTGAATCACCTAATGTCAAATGCACACACGCTACACAGCACTGAAGATTGCATACAAAAAAATTAATTCTAAAACCGCAGAAACATAAAACTGGCACAACAAACTTCCCCAAACCCCAAACAAAAATAAAATTACCTCCACATAACAGCAAGCTCAGCAGTGCCCATTGTTGCCACAACTTCATTGTAATCACACTAAGAGTGCTTTGTGCATTCAACTACACCCAAGAATCCTTCCCTTATATACCACTTCACTACAAACTCTACTCCAGGTGATCCCAATGAAGATGTTGTTTTTCTCGTTAAGGTGAAATAGTCACCTTTTATCCACAAATACCAAATAATACAAATGATACAAATATGATCCTCAATTCAAAGTGGCATTGGCCATATATATAGACAATGTGATGATAATGCATTTATTCATTCTTGATTTATGGGGGGAAAAAAACTAAAAAATATTCACTGAAAGGTTGCTTCTTCAATTGACACACCTGTCTTGAATAATTGGGTAGAATTTTTACTGAATCATTTTCAACTGTGTCGTACAAATCAAGACACCTTTCCAATCCAGTCAGATCTGCCAATCAGTCACATTCAATTCCAACAACCCAGTTCAATTGATCAAGGTTTGGAAGAGGCTGCATCTTATTGTTACTTAAGAGCAATCACAGTGCCTAATTAGCTTGCAGGAAGCTCATCTTTTTGGTGGGGTTCGAAGGAGAGTATTTATCCTTCTCAAAATCAATGAGGCTGCGTCCCAATATTCTTCAGTCCCCACCTCCTTTCCTCCACTCTCCCACTACCACTCCTCTCCTACCCTGAAGTATGCAAAACTGCCTGAACTGCCAGCGTGTAAATGACGCATCTACAAACCAATAACATTAACCCATAAAAAATACAGTTCTAATGTTACCTGTTCGATAGAAAGGTGAAAAGTAACGTTCGCAACATTCGGCTACTCACTCATTTGAAGGGCATTGTCTCAATATTGTCTCCTTCAAATTGAGACAATATAGCCAGTCCATCCAGTCTCTCCTGTCCTATTCTACTCCTCAGGTAGTTCTTGAATTATTTTAATTTAGAAAATGCGGACTCTGCTGTTGTGACTGTAACGTTACATGCAATGTCGTATACAACAGCAGTGCAGTTGGCTACACCATGGCCTACACACCTCACTGAAAGTAGACAATACATTACCGGATGGTGTTCCACAGTAGGCTAAGAGACGGTTGAGTCACTGAGCCTACTGTGGCAACTTCACTACCTTTTTCTCCTGGTCCATTTTGTGTTGCATTTTGATTTGCTTAGTTGTCGCACGGACTCTTTCCTCACTAGCTAGCTGAACTTAAACTGTGACTACCAAAACTAGCTAACAGTTAGGTTATGTACTTCTGCATCATCACATGATAAAATAATGGACGCTTGACATTGGGCAACAACATAAGCAGACATTTCCCAGCAATCTGTGCATATCAGAAAATAGCACTAATACCAAAGAAAATTACCATAAATTATTTGATTGAATAAATTGCAATACGTTATCTGTAGAATAGGCATGTAGGCCTAGTCTAAATTTGACATGATGAGACTATTGTACAAAAAATATATAGTAGGCTAACCATGGCAGAGATGAATTTGCTTATGTAAGAATATATATAGCAGACATTTTTGATAGAGTCATATGCTTGAAACGCAGAAGTACGCTTTCTCTCGCGCTTAATGAGTGTCTCAAATTTTGATCGTAACATGGGCCCAGCGAGAGGTTTTGAATTTACGTCATACAGGTTTGCTAGACACTGCGACTGTCACTGTACTACTGGAGTAGGCTAATGCGATTGCGCACAACAGGGGGTTGTTATCTGCTGTGTTCAGCTGTGATTGGCTCAGTCAGTGGATGCAACTGTTTTTTATAGGTCAACAAGTGTATTTCCTTTATCTCATAATGTGGCATGATAACGGGCCGCGTAGTGTTCCGAATTACGGACATAAAAAATATAATAGATTTTTTTTTTTGAATGGCCGTCATTAAAGTGAGCAGGCCCAGGCCCGTCAGGCCCAATGCTGGCGCCACGACTGGGCTAATCAGGAGACAGGGCCTATGACAGAAGGCGGAAAGTCTGTTTCGTGAATGTTATCGCACTGTCAATGTAGTTTCAAATAAGTAATAATTTAACTAACTAATTAACTAATTTAACATAATATTAGTTATGTTATTTGCAAACAGAATTTTGTGAGCACAATAATATCTAGGCTCTGTAGGACCTAACAGGTTTGTATTGAAATCCAAATATTTCAAATAAATAAATACATCATTAAATACATAATAATAATACATTTTATTCATGCTGTGCTTTTCATAGACCCAAAGCACTGCAGACAATTGTTCAAACATACCCTGTAATGTAATAATTGCAACACATGTGAATCTTAGATTATTTCCACTATAAATTATTGTCCTTTCACAGTTTGATTGGCACATACAGTTTCATTGACCACATTCCCTTGAGATGGTAAGATGAAAAAACACAGGGCCGAGTTGCATTACATAATTTAGGAAAGTTTGGATAGCATTGCTTTGGAATAGAGCTAGTTTAATTAGTGTGCACTACAATAGGCAATATTGTTCGTTGTAACTTGGCCACATTTTGAGATCAATACTTTTAAAGGCAGGCCTAGTTTTTGCAAGTTGGAATTAGGACTTACAGACAATGCTTTGTAGGCTATGCGTGAGTAACTTTTTTTTTTTACGTTGTAATGTAATGTGTTTTGTAGCTAACTATAATGATAATGCATGAAGATAATGACATCAAGAGAGACATGCATACAGAATACATGCAGACACACACATGCATTGTAGCTCAAAAAAAGACATAGGCGTGCTTTGGCATTGGCAGAGAAGATTTGGCAAATTTTGCATGGGCGCAACCCAAATACTCAGCTGTGCTGCTCATCCCACAAATGCATGTTCCGTACAAATGGGGGACCATTTAAAAGGGAAATAAACAGACTTTCCAACGGTATAAAATTTATTGCCAAGAAGCATTGTTACAACAGAGAAATAATCTAGCAAACACAAATTTCCAAACTTTTTGTTCGATGTTTATATACAGAATTTTGAAACAATCAACAGGGGATACATGTATTACATTTCTGTTGGAGTATTTACATTCAAGAGGTTTAATAAATAGGATATGAGTTTTAATATTAATATAAACTTAAATTTGTATTATTAGTATTTAAAATTTTATTTTATTATTAAGCAAGGATATTACTGATTCCCAGTCCACTCTCCAGACCAGTGGGTGGCGGTAAATGCACCACTAAAGTTGTTTACCAACCACCATAAAATAAAAGAAGAAGAAGAAGAAGAAGAAGAAGAAGAAGAAGAAGAAGAAGAAGTGCATGTGAGAGCAAACTCCAAGCCATGGGGTCAAAGGAATTATCTGCAGACCTCAGAAACAGGATTGTGTCAAGGCATAGATCTGGAGAAGGGTACGGAAAAAATCTCTGCAGCTTTACAGATCCCAAAGAGCACAGTGGCCACCATCATTCGTAAATGGAAGAAGTTTGGAACCACCAAGAATCTTCCTAGACCTGGCCGCCCGGCCAAACTGAGCAATCGGCGAAAACGGGCCTTGGCCAGGGAGGTGAGCAGGAACCCGAGGGTCACTCTGACAGAGCTCCAGCGTATTCTTATGGAGATGGGAGAACCTTTCAGAAGATCAACCATCCAGGCAGCGCTCCACAAATTAGGCCTTTATGGTAGAGTGGCCAGACGGAAGCCCCTCCTTAGTAAAAGGCACATCACAGTCCGCTTGGAGTTTTCCAAAAGGCACCTAGAGGACTCTCAAACCATGAGAATCAAGATTATCTGGACTGATGAAACCAAAATGGAACTTTTTGGCTTGAATACCAAGCGTCACGTCTGGAGAAAACCAGGCACCGCTCATCACCTGGCTAATACCATCCCTACAGTGAAGCATGGCGGTGGCAGCATGATGTGGGGATGTTTTTCAGCAGCGGGAACGGGGCGACTAGTCCTGATAGAGGGAAAGATTAATCCAGCTAAGTACATCGATATCCTTGAAGAAAACCTGCTCCAGAGCGCTCTGGACCTCAGACTGGGGCGAAGGTTTACCTTCCAACATGACAACGACCCGAAGCACACAGCCAAGAGAACAAAGGAGTGGCTTCTGAGAAAGTCTGCATGTCCTTGAGTGGCCCAGCCAGAGCCCAGACCTGAATCCAATTGAACATCTGTGGAAAGAGCTGAACATGGCTGTGTACTGATGCTTCCCATCCAACCTGATGGAGCTTGCAAGGATATGCCAAGAGGAATGGGCAAAAATGACCAGAAACAAGTGTGCCAAGCTCGTAGCTTCTTTCCCAAGACGCCTTGAAGCTGTAATCGCTGCCAAAGGTGCAACAACCAAGTATTAGGCTAAGGGTGTGTACAGATATGTAACCCCTAAATAACCTATTTTTGTCAGTAAAATAAATTTAAATATTTTCTAAAAACCTGTTTTAACTTTGTCATTATTGGCTATTGTGTGTAGATGTTTGAGGCAAAAAATGAACTCAATCTATTGTAGTATAAGTCTGTAACATAATAAAATGTGGAGATGGTGAAAGGGGTGTGCAGGGGTTGCACTGCACTAATTCCACAGCCTGTTCCATGCAAGCAACGCGTGTTGTTTAGCATCTACAGATTCAATTAGAACAGTCCTAGCCTTTCTGCTGGACTGTCTATTCTCCATCTAGATGTTTCTGTCAGAATTCCTTCCATGAATATATCCTAAATAAGACAAAGGAGTAGAAAAAATAGATATATTGGATTATAGTTATAGTTATTAAATGTCAGTCATGAGCATATATAGATGTATACCCATGCGTGTGCATGCGTGTGTGCGTGCGTGCGTGTGTGTGACCACATGTAATATAACAGTAGTTAAGGGCACCTTCTGCAAGATGTGTTTGCACAATTCCTAGTTTTAAATGTTTTTACTGTACTCAGGAAATTCATCAATGGCTGGTTTTCCTACCAGTCTTTTCCAAGAAAATCTCAAATCTACCGGTAATTTCAGTCCCTTTCTGAACAGTGAAGAATTTCCATTTAAGCAGTAATAGGGGTAGTATTGTCATCGGCAGCAGTTGGGGTTGGTGTTATTTGAGTTGAAATCTGGAAGACAGCATGACGAAAATTACATTTGATGAAAACTAATCACAGTCAAGATAAAGCATTACATCATGATTAGCAAATTTATCTATCCAATCAAAGTATTTATTTATAAATTATTATTTTACCCACATAGAATTGAGGTAAATAGTTTTAAAATAAACAATACTCAAATATATGGCTTGGGTACTAACTCTCTCTTTGTATTGTAAATATATCAAAGCAAACTGAAATTATATTATTAATAATAATAATAATGATAATAATAATAATAATAATATGATGTTGATTCTTTCATTACAGTAATGCTATGTGTGCTAAAGTTCAAACCTTTTTACAGACTACAAAATGCCTTTTATTAATCTGTCATTGAATTTTGCATTTTTCTTGCAATATATCACATAATTGCACTTAGATAATGCGGTGTGGGTTATTATTTCATGAATATTTTGCCTCCAACTTTTTAATCTTAATCTACCACATATCAGCGCACAGAAAATTTTAATGAGCATTTGCCATGCCATAAGTGACATAAGTATATTCGCCATAGCCAATATTATGTACGATAACATGAAAATAAAATAGTATTCCACCGTCTGCAAAATGCTGCCAAATGTTCTGTTTTCAATGAAAATCGGTAGCCTATACATAAAAAATAAAATGACCGATTGCACTACAGTGTGTGAAATGCACTCAAAATGCAAAAATAACAATAGGCCTATCAATCATATTGGAAAGACAGTGCTTGAGTGGAAAAATGAATGTACATTATGTAGCCAGCGAGACCAACAGCATTTTAGATGCAAACATTTTTACATATCGCGAAAGGGAATACTCCCCTCCCTAATACGTTTTCTATAGTACTTGTTTAATATGAGACCGTGAAAACAAAAACTACCGTTACGCTGGGCTGCAATTAATCTTTCAAAGCACAAAATAAGACATTGCATATACCACAGCTAAGGTTATAATGTAATCTATTGGATAAAAGAGCCGACAATTAAACCAGAATGAACTGTAATGAATGAGACGGGTTTGCAGGGCATGGGGGGTATTACAAGTCGACGTTTCAGATAGTATAATAGCAGTATAAAGTGTTGTATATTTCTCAAACGGATTGTACCAGACAATAAATGACCACTGAATTTTGAAAGAAACATCTCTATCTATAAAACCAATGGTAGGATTGTATATTTATTTCATATTTAGTAGCAGATATTTATTGTAGAATACGTGGTAAAATGAGACTATAATTTCATGTGCTTTTCAGTTTTTTTTTATCTACTCAAAGCTGCCTTTAGGTACTATAAGTAGACTATAAAATACTACCACTTAATTGTATTTTCCAACAACAATATTTGAAGGTTGTTGTCATTATTAATACATATGAATTAAATTATTATTTAATAAGTATTGAGATATGCTATAAATATATTCATATAAATAGCATACTAGTTTTGAAATATGGACCACAAACGTTGGAATAGTGGTGCTTCCAAAAGGAAAGCCAAAAAAAAAAGGAGGCAAGAGAGGCAGTTTTGCTTCAAAGTGTTCCGCTCATTGCCAACTTCTTTCAATAACCCTCTGATAGTAATAATGATGACAACAGCACTATTGTCAGCTGTGAGGAAGGAACTAGCAGTAGTTCACTTTCCAGTAATGTTGTCACTCCCCCAGAGCCATCCTTTGAAGGCGAACCCACAACAGCTAATGGTATACAAGAACCATCATTTCCACCTCAGAAGCAGTTGGGCAGTTCACAGGAATCAAATCAGCAACTAAGCCATTCCTGGTGCTATGAGGTCACTGACTATAGCAAAGCACTTCCAGAGACATTGTTCAGTCAGTGCTTATTGAAAGAGGAGCAGTCCCTTTCCAAAACCGCAGTGAAAAATATCCAGTTTCAGTCCAAGATAGAGCGCTTGGTGGACAGACTAGAAGTTTCATCAATGAACTTCTGAACTGTATATTGCCAAATGGGCAGAAGGTTTCTAGACAGTAGCCACTGTACTCACCCTCAACAGGTTGTGTGTACTGTTTTGCATGCAAACTGTTCTCCAGCAAGCTCCGTGGCTTTAGTCAGGGGTTTAGTGACTGGAAGCACTAAAGAATAGGGGAACATGAAAAGAGTGCAGAGTAAAAATTGTAAAAAATTGTAAAAATAGTGTCTTATTTGTCATCGACAATATGTGAATAACTCATTGAGCTAATGGGTCTGAAATCTAGCCAAACAATAGCAGATGAGATTCGGGATTCTAAATATTGTTTAATAATTGTTGACTCCACCCAAGACCTGTCACATGTGGACCAATGATGTTTGTTAACAGCAGCGCGATTCCTGGGCTTAGAGCAAATTGGTAAAAGTTTAGCAGACTGTGAGACTTTGATGGTGGAGCACCTTGGGTTGGACCTCTCAAACTGTAGAGGTCAGTAATATGACAATGCAAGCAACATGTCAGAAAAATACAATGGGCTACAGGCCCACCTGAAACAAAACAAAAAACCCTCTGATAGAGTATGTGCCTTGCGCAGAGCATTCACTTAACTTAGTTAGTGTTAACACCTTAGATGGCAGTAGCCCAGAGGCTGATGAGCTTTTTAACATGTTGCAGTCACTGTACACATTTTGCTGTTCATCCACACACAGATGGGGGAAAGTCTTTTGGAAGACAGATATCAAACTGACATTAAAATTGCTGTCCAGAACTCGGTGGAGTGCTCGGGCCGAGTCAACCAAGGCACTGTGGGGAAATGACACCCACATTAGAGAGGCCTTCGGTGGTATGTGCAATGATGATAATGAGAAAAGAGATACTCGAATTGAGGCCACTGGACTATATGCTAAATTGGACACTTTAACCCTTGAAGCATGCACCTGCTGAAAAGTGACATTGACATCTCTGTAGCAGCACAGCTTTTGTCTTCATTGAGGGATTTTGTGGCGGGACAGCGAGACCAGTTTGAGGCTTTTGAAAGGGCAGCCTTAAATGTGACAGGTGTCTCTCAGTTATATAAGCACTATCTTCAGCGAAAGAGGAAACGCAAAACATGTGCAGATGAGAGCTCAGAGCCAAGTTTGACACTGAGAGGAGGGAGAAGTTAAAAAATTAAACATTTCATGTGGTCATTGATAAGCTAATGGCATGCTTTGAACATTTGCATTTGCATTTGACCAGCATTTGACCAGTCTCTTTGGAGATCTGTTTATGTTAGATCAGGTGTCTAACAGTGATGTCATAGTTGAAAAGGTAAATGCACTCTCCGCTGCATATCCAGTAGACCTGGACATGAACTTTGCCAACAAACTCATCCAATTCAAGTCTTTCATGTCTGACTCTGAGGGTGAGAAGTGCTCAACTAAATTGTTTGAGACGTTGCAGGCACTTAAACTGCCATCAGTGTTCCACAATGTTTCTGTGGGAATGTGAACAGTTAATATTGTAAACATGTCTTTGCCTTTGCAATAAAAACATTATTGTATGAGAAAACCATAACATGTGCACAGTGTTTTAGTCCAAAATAAAATTACACTTCAATACCAGGCGGAAATTGAACCCAGGTCTCTTGTACAATAAGGCATGACACTTACCATTACACCAAAGGGTCTTGATACAGTCATGTGATATAGGCTATAGGCCATTTGTCATTGTGAACAGCAAATGGAACATTTGTTTCCATACTGTGTAATGTTACCTGAAGTGGTGTCCTCTGACTTGTACTATTTTGCTGTAGTACAAGTGAAAAATTGAACAGTTAATATTGGAAATGCCTTTTGCCTTTGCAATGTGAAAATAACAGTCTAATAAATGAAAAGTATTTAACAGTTGCACATTGTTTTTGTTGAAAAACAATGTTGGGCTCAAACCCTCAATCCTCTGTGCTAGAAATAGCAACTGCAACCAGTAGGCCACAGTAGCTTCACGGAAAATCAAGCCATATAGCGGTTCTATTTCATATCGGTCAACACGCCACGGTATGGGTCATCCTCGTCAAGAGGAGGAGCTGCTAGGGGACTGAATAGCAAATTAACCATCACTACGGGCGGACCCACGTCACGCCATAAATATAGCGCTTGTACGCCGCCCGACCTCTTTTTTAGCCTTCTCGACAGTTGAGCTGAGACTGTTTTTCATGGGGTTATCCGAAATCAGGAGAAACGGGGCTACTGCGCAAATTCTCCCAGATGAGATTCTGGTGTTTCTGAAAAGGGAGCAATCACACCCCTGCCTTAGGTGGCAATGGGTTTTATTTGAAGTATTTCCCGGCACCTGAGATGGATGGAGGCTTCCGCCCATCCTAGGCGAAAAAGGGCTCAACTGCTTTCTAAACCGCTTTCTACTCTGTCACCAAGAGATTCGCACGACCTGGGTGGTTTAGTCCCTTTACACTGTGCCCCGCCTGGGCTCTACGGTCTTATACCTCCCGCAAAAGTGCAGTGAGGAAGACCAAGAATTATTTTATTGTTTTTGAGGGGCTATGTGGGGCTTCACCCTATTGTACAGCACTTGGCCCTCTGGATCGTAGAGACGATTCCGCGGCTTACAGCAGCTCTGACGCATCCCCTCCCACAGGCTTGGTAGCTCACCCCACTCGGGCATATAACTATACTACGTGGCGCCGGCTCGCTGACATTGTGCAGCGGCGGCCTGGGCCACATCCCCCCACGTTCGCCAGGTTTATAACCTGGGCATAGTGTCATTCACATTGGTTGCCTCCCCTGTCCTCGGGTCAGTGGCACAGCTCTGAATATGATTAGGATTCTATCACCCGGTGGTTATTTTTCACATTTCTCATTTGAACTTGCTCTTCTGGTAGAACAGCAGCCAATAGTGCATTTTTTACAGGATTCGCACTCATGCTATGACCTGGGTTCCCGCTACCCAGCTTCGTACATCCCCCACCGGACTTTATTTGGTACTTTGTGACCCATACCATGGCTTGGGAGAGCAGGTATGCGATGTTATCCAATGGGGAGAATTATTTTTGAGGGTATGAGGGTACAGCTGGAAAATTAAGCAGAAGAGGAAGGAGAAAAAACAGCAAAATAAACCCAGTTTGGGGCTTTATTGTGTGGATGTGTGAAGTTGTATCTGAATGCGGTGTGGCTTCCTGAGGTATACACAAAAATTGTAGGCTGAGAGTTTGCGGTCATTGTGGTTACTTCTGTAGGAAACCATGAAGAGTGCCAAACACTGTGCTGTATTGGTAGGGGGTATGCCCTGGCATACCTGCCATCCCAATTTTCTGTTAAAATACAAACTGGAGGATTCAGTTATACAATAAAACACTTCATGTCATACAACACTCCAAATATTAATTGAACAGTGAAAAAGCTATTGGTACCAAGCATACATTATACGATTGGGGATAATAATCTAATAAAACTGTAGCCTTAAAATTAGTGATTTTAGCCATTTGTAATAATTGCTTGAAAGACAGGAATTGCATTCATAGGATATACATATTTGAAATGACATTAATTTATAAATGTGTGTAGGGGGGGGGGGGGGGAAGACAAGAAAACAAAGTGCAATGACAAACAACCAAGTTATCTATAGCCTACATAATTGATTTTTGAATAGTTGTTGCAAAGCCTAGTGAATGATACAACCCTGCATTTGGAAAAACTCAGAAATAGTGTTGCTTAGCCACAGAATCTGGGTTGAATGCAGAACACACAAAGCTTCTTGTGTGACATGTTGATCTGCTTGCCAATTACCAGCAAGTGCTGAACTAAATTCAGGTGCCAATCTGTTCACTCACTGCAGCCACCTATTGCCATCATTGAAATGGGAGGCAGTAGGTGCAGCAAAGCAGAAAAATACAAGCAATTGAAATTCAGAGATTAGTGTTGGTTTTTAAAAGGAATCAGCCAGCAACAACAGACCCTTCGACTCGATGCCACCAAATGTGACTAATTGTCCAACATATCCCTCGTTTTCAGTTTGTTACATTCGATTTTTGAAACTTATGAAGGATGCACATAATATATACATTGCCCCAGTGTATTATTCTTTCCCCCAATTGCTATTAAACCAATAAGCCTCCTCAACGGAGCAGACCTTTAAGCTGTATTAGGAGCCAGCTAAGCACTACATACAGCGATCATTATGACTGCCGCATGTAAACGGTTTGCTTGAAAGGATGAACGAAGACAAGTTGCACACCTGTACAAGCAAGCTCATGGCAATTATAGAGAAGCTACAATAAAGTTGGTGAAATTGCATTTGTAACCACATTTAGAATTTTAGTAGCATTGGCCAGTTCCTCCTGCTGCTAGAATGTAAAGTGGAATTTCATTTCTGCAGGCATAGCACAGCAATAGACCAAGGCAAGTTAAACATGCATTTTGTCCTGGTTATTGGGCAAGCCACCAGAAACTCAAGCAGCCTTTTAAAAACCATCTACATCTATGAACAACCAAGGGGACTTGCAAATTGTCACAGGACACAGCAAACTAATTTCTTCCAGTTTATTCAAATCAAAGCAGTGGACAGAATGTTAAGCAATCATGCACATTGTTCAAGCATACAAGTCTGAACTTCTACAGAATATAATGGCAGTTTTAGTTGGCAAACAAGCCTGGCCCACCACATCACCGCCCACCTAGTTGGCACCTGGACCCAGCACTTTCCGGGGCGTCATCTTCGGCCGAGTTGGTGCCTGGAGCGTCGCTGCCGCAGTGGAGTCGCTGGTCGCGGGGGGCGCGTCGCCGGCCGTGGAGTCGGTCGCGGGGGGCGCGTCGGCGACCGTGGAGTCGGTCGCGGGGGGCGCGTCGCCGGCCGTGGAGTCGGTCGCGGGGGGCGCGTCGCCGGCCGTGGAGTCGGTCGCGTCGATGGCCGTGGAGTCGGTCGCGTCGACGGCCGTGGAGACGGTCGCGGGGGGCGCGTCGCCGGCCGTGGAGTCGGTCGCGGGGGGCGCGTCGCCGGCCGTGGAGTCGGTCGCGGGGGGCGCGTCGCCGGCCGTGGAGTCGGTCGCGGGGGGCGCGTCGCCGGCCGTGGAGTCGGTCGCGGGGGGCGCGTCGCCGGCCGTGGAGTCGGTCGCGGGGGGCGCGTCGCCGGCCGTGGAGTCGGTCGCGGGGGGCGCGTCGCCGGCCGTGGAGTCGGTCGCGTCGACGGCCGTGGAGACGGTCGCGCGGGGCGCGTAGACACGCCGGGCCACAACAGTAGCGTTCCCCTGCTCATCATGTGGATAACCTTAAATTAAACCCAAAGTTAAGCATACAAGCCATAGCAAACACTGTTTAAACTGCACCACCACAATGTATTTCTGAATCACCTAATGTCAAATGCACACACGCTACACAGCACTGAAGATGGCATACAAAAAAATGTTTAATTCTAAAACCGCAGAAACATAAAACTGGCACAACAAACTTCCCCAAACCCCAAACAAAAATAAAATTACCTCCACATAACAGCAAGCTCAGCAGTGCCCATTGTAGCCACAACTTCATTGTAATCACACTAAGAGTGCTTTTGTGCATTCAACTACACCCAAGAATCCTTCCCTTATATACCACTTCACTACAAACTCTACTCCAGGTGATCCCAATGAAGATGTTGTTTTTCTCGTTAAGGTGAAATAGTCACCTTTTATCCACAAATACCAAATAATACAAATGATACAAATATGATCCTCAATTCAAAGTGGCATTGGCCATATATATAGACAATGTGATGATAATGTATTTATTCATTCTTGATTTATGGGGGGAAAAAAACTAAAAAATATTCACTGAAAGGTTGCTTCTTCAATTGACACACCTGTCTTGAATAATTGGGTAGAATTTTTACTGAATCATTTTCAACTGTGTCGTACAAATCAAGACACCTTTCCAATCCAGTCAGATCTGCCAATCAGTCACATTCAATTCCAACAACCCAGTTTAATTGATCAAGGTTTGGAAGAGGCTGCATCTTATTGTTACTTAAGAGCAATCACAGTGCCTAATTAGCTTGCAGGAAGCTCATCTTTTTGGTGGGGTTCGAAGGAGAGTATTTATCCTTCTCAAAATCAATGAGGCTGCGTCCCAATATTCTTCAGTCCCCACCTCCTTTCCTCCACTCTCCCACTACCACTCCTCTCCTACCCTGAAGTATGCAAAACTGCCTGAACTGCCAGCGTGTAAATGACGCATCTACAAACCAATAACATTAACCCATAAAAAATACAGTTCTAATGTTACCTGTTCGATAGAAAGGTGAAAAGTAACATTCGCAACATTCGGCTACTCACTCATTTGAAGGGCATTGTCTCAATATTGTCTCCTTCAAATTGAGACAATATAGCCAGTCCATCCAGTCTCTCCTGTCCTATTCTACTCCTCAGGTAGTTCTTGAATTATTTTAATTTAGAAAATGCGGACTCTGCTGTTGCGACTGTAACGTTACATGCAATGTCGTATACAACAGCAGTGCAGTTGGCTACACCATGGCCTACACACCTCACTGAAAGTAGACAATACATTACCGGATGGTGTTCCACAGTAGGCTAAGAGACGGTTGAGTCACTGAGCCTACTGTGGCAACTTCACTACCTTTTTCTCCTGGTCCATTTTGTGTTGCATTTTGATTTGCTTAGTTGTCGCACGGACTCTTTCCTCACTAGCTAGCTGAACTTAAACTGTGACTACCAAAACTAGCTAACAGTTAGGTTATGTACTTCTGCATCATCACATGATAAAAGAATGGACGCTTGACATTGGGCAACAACATAAGCAGACATTTCCCAGCAATCTGTGCATATCAGAAAATAGCACTAATACCAAAGAAAATTACCATAAATTATTTGATTGAATAAATTGCAATACGTTATCTGTAGAATAGGCATATAGGCCTAGTCTAAATTTGACATGATGAGACTATTGTACAAAAAATATATAGTAGGCTAACCATGGCAGAGATGAATTTGCTTATGTAAGAATATATAAAGCAGACTTTTTTGATAGAGTCATATGCTTGAAACGCAGAAGTACGCTTTCTCTCGCGCTTAATGAGTGTCTCAAATTTTGATCGTAACATGGGCCCAGCGAGAGGTTTTGAATTTACGTCATACAGGTTTGCTAGACACTGCGACTGTCACTGTACTACTGGAGTAGGCTAATGCGATTGCGCACAACAGGGGGTTGTTATCTGCTGTGTTCAGCTGTGATTGGCTCAGTCAGTGGATGCAACTGTTTTTTATAGGTCAACAAGTGTATTTCCTTTATCTCATAATGTGGCATGATAACGGGCCGCGTAGTGTTCCGAATTACGGACATAAAAAATATAATAGATTTTTTTTTTTTTTTAATGGCCGTCATTAAAGTGAGCAGGCCCAGGCCCGTCAGGCCCAATGCTGGCGCCACGACTGGGCTAATCAGGAGACAGGGCCTATGACAGAAGGGGGAAAGTTTGTTTCGTGAATGTTATCGCACTGTCAATGTAGTTTCAAATAAGTAATAATTTAACTAACTAATTAACTAATTTAACATAATATTAGTTATGTTATTTGCAAACAGAATTTTGTGAGCACAATAATATCTAGGCTCTGTAGGACCTAACAGGTTTGTATTGAAATCCAAATATTTCAAATAAATAAATACATCATTAAATACATAATAATAATACATTTTATTCATGCTGTGCTTTTCATAGACCCAAAGCACTGCAGACAATTGTTCAAACATACCCTGTAATGTAATAATTGCAACACATGTGAATCTTAGATTATTTCCACTATAAATTATTGTCCTTTCACAGTTTGATTGGCACATACAGTTTCATTGACCACATTCTCTTGAGATGGTAAGATGAAAAAACACAGGGCCGAGTTGCATTACATAATTTAGGAAAGTTTGGATAGCATTGCTTTGGAATAGAGCTAGTTTAATTAGTGTGCACTACAATAGGCAATATTGTTCGTTGTAACTTGGCCACATTTTGAGATCAATACTTTTAAAGGCAGGCCTAGTTTTTGCAAGTTGGAATTAGGACTTACAGACAATGCTTTGTAGGCTATGCGTGAGTAACTTTTTTTTTTTACGTTGTAATGTAATGTGTTTTGTAGCTAACTATAATGATAATGCATGAAGATAATGACATCAAGAGAGACATGCATACAGAATACATGCAGACACACACATGCATTGTAGCTCAAAAAAAGACATAGGCGTGCTTTGGCATTGGCAGAGAAGATTTGGCAAATTTTGCATGGGCGCAACCCACATACTCAGCTGTGCTGCTCATCCCACAAATGCATGTTCCGTACAAATGGGGCACCATTTAAAAGGGAAATAAACAGACTTTCCAACGGTATAAAATGTATTGCCAAGAAGCATTGTTACAACAGAGAAATAATCTAGCAAACACAAATTTCCTAACTTTTTGTTCGATGTTTATATACAGAATTTTGAAACAATCAACAGGGGATACATGTATTACATTTCTGTTGGAGTATTTACATTCAAGAGGTTTAATAAATAGGATATGAGTTTTAATATTAATATAAACTTAAATTTTTATTATTAGTATTTAAAATTTTATTTTATTATTAAGCAAGGATATTACTGATTCCCAGTCCACACTCCAGACCAGTGGGTGGCGGTAAATGCACCACTAAAGTTGTTTACCAACCACCATAAAATAAAAGAAGAAGAAGAAGAAGAAGAAGAAGAAGAAGAAGAAGAAGAAGAAGAAGAAGAAGAAGAAGAAGTGCATGTCAGAGCAAACTCCAAGCCATGGGGTCAAAGGAATTATCTGCAGACCTCAGAAACAGGATTGTGTCAAGGCATAGATCTGGAGAAGGGTACTGAAAAAATCTCTGCAGCTTTACAGGTCCCAAAGAGCACAGTGGCCACCATCATTTGTAAATGGAAGAAGTTTGGAACCACCAAGAATCTTCCTAGACCTGGCCGCCCGGCCAAACTGAGCAATCGGCGAAAACGAGCCTTGGCCAGGGAGGTGAGCAGGAACCCGAGGGTCACTCTGACAGAGCTCCAGCGTATTCTTATGGAGATGGGAGAACCTTTCAGAAGATCAACCATCCAGGCAGCACTCCACAAATTAGGCCTTTATGGTAGAGTGGCCAGACGGAAGCCCCTCCTTAGTAAAAGGCACATCACAGTCCGCTTGGAGTTTGCCAAAAGGCACCTAGAGGACTCTCAAACCATGAGAATCAAGATTATCTGGACTGATGAAACCAAAATGGAACTTTTTGGCTTGAATACCAAGCGTCACGTCTGGAGAAAACCAGGCACCGCTCATCACCTGGCTAATACCATCCCTACAGTGAAGCATGGCGGTGGCAGCATGATGTGGGGATGTTTTTCAGCAGCGGGAACGGGGCGACTAGTCCTGCTAGAGGGAAAGATTAATCCAGCTAAGTACATCGAGATCCTTGAAGCAAACCTGCTCCAGAGCGCTCTGGACCTCAGACTGGGGCAAAGGTTTACCTTCCAACATGACAACGACCCGAAGCACACAGCCAAGAGAACAAAGGAGTGGCTTCTGAGAAAGTCTGCATGTCCTTGAGTGGCCCAGCCAGAGCCCAGACCTGAATCCAATTGAACATCTGTGGAAAGAGCTGAACATGGCTGTGTACTGATGCTTCCCATCCAACCTGATGGAGCTTGCAAGGATATGCCAAGAGGAATGGGCAAAAATGGCCAGAAACAAGTGTGCCAAGCTCGTAGCTTCTTTCCCAAGACGCCTTGAAGCTGTAATCGCTGCCAAAGGTGCAGCAACTAAGTATTAGGCTAAGGGTGTGTACAGATATGTAACCCCTAAATAACCTATTTTTGTCAGTAAAATAAATGTAAATATTTTCTAAAAACCTGTTTTAACTTTGTCATTATTGGCTATTGTGTGTAGATGTTTGAGGCAAAAAATGAACTCAATCTATTGTAGTATAAGTCTGTAACATAATAAAATGTGGAGATGGTGAAAGGGGTGTGCAGGGGTTGCACTGCACTAATTCCACAGCCTGTTCCATGCAAGCAACACGTGTTGTTTAGCATCTACAGATTCAATTAGAACAGTCCTAGCCTTTCTGCTGGACTGTCTATTCTCCATCTAGATGTTTCTGTCAGAATTCCTTCCATGAATATATCCTAAATAAGACAAAGGAGTAGAAAAAATAGATATATTGGATTATAGTTATAGTTATTAAATGTCAGTCATGATTATCTGGCAGCATATATAGATGTATACCCATGCGTGTGCATGCGTGTGTGCGTGCGTGTGTGTGTGTGACCACATGTAATATAATAGTAGTTAAGGGCACCTTCTGCAAGATGTGTTTGCACAATTCTTAGTTTTAAATGTTTTTACTGTACTCAGGAAATTCATCAATGGCTGGTTTTCCTACCAGTTTTTTCCAAGAAAATCTCAAATCTACCGGTAATTTCAGTTCCTTTCAGAACAGTGAAGAATTTCCATTTAAGCACTAATAGGGGTAGTATTGTCATCGGCAGCAGTTGGGGTTGGTGTTATTTGAGTTGAAATCTGGAAGACATTTGATGAAAACTAAACACAGTCAAGATAAAGCATTACATCATGATTAGCAAATTTATCTATCCAATCAAAGTATTTATTTATAAATTATTATTTTACCCACATAGAATTGAGGTAAATAGTTTTAAAATAAACAATACTCAAATATATGGCTTGGGTACTAACTCTCTCTTTGTATTGTAAATATATCAAAGCAAACTGAAATGATATTATTAATAATAATAATAATAATAATAATAATATGATGTTGATTCTTTCATTACAGTAATGCTATGTGTGCTAAAGTTCAAACCTTTTTACAGACTACAAAATGCCTTTTATTAATCTGTCATTGAATTTTGAATTTTTCTTGCAATATATCACATAATTGCACTTAGATAATGCGGTGTGGGTTATTATTTCATGAATATTTTGCATCCAAGGTTTTAATCTTAAGCAATCTGCACAGTTTTGAACATGGTTTGAAATACAGTAGACATGCAAGGGTTGTATCAGTTATGTATATAACTGTATGAGTTATGCTAGCCGTCCAGCTAACATGACATTATCATTGATCCCGCATATGGCAGTGCTGGCTAACCAGTGATGCTTAAGTAGTTTAATTTTTCATTTTAGCTTAACAGAGCTGAATGAAATGCCAGGCAGGTAGAGCCAGCCAGCTGTATGCAAAATGTGGCTATTTAGCAGGCTACACCATGTTTTGGTTAAGAGTAACGTTAATAGTGAGAAATTCTGTCCGAGATTTTCACATGTTCACATTCTTATGTGTGAAAAGCATAACATGTACAAATAAATACATTCATGTCAAGGCAGGTTTTGAACATGAGTCACCAGCATCAGTGGCTACAACACTATCCATTGGGCTAGAACACGACATACAAGTTACTGTCAGATGGCCAATATAGAGTGAAGTGGAATTGGATTTTTTTTTATGGTACTGTAACGTTACCTGCGATATATATTTTGTTGCGGTACCAGACCATGTCAGCCTGCTGACTTCTGTTTAAGTATAATTTACACAGTTGACAGTTAATATTGTTAAATTTCTTAACCTTTGCAATAAAAATACATTGTTAAATGTGAAAAGAACATTCTTTTGGATCTCTATGGGAATTGGGGGGTGGGACTAGATTAAGCTGTAAATTACATGGAAATAGTATGGAACCCATTGTTGGCGAGTCATTTTCCTATTGAACTCTGTAAAAATAAGTCAGGATATATATATATATATATAGGTATGTCATTTGAAACAAACATAGACACATGAACACAATGTACTCACAGGAACAGCAGCACTATCCTTCATCACTACCCTACAGTAATAGAAGCACTGTCTTTATCATTTTAGTCTCTGTATTATAACAAGGCATTACATAAATTATTATAATGATGAATTCATACTCAGAGACTTATGAATATTTTCAGGCAGTGCATCTACATAGTTAGGCCACTAGATGGAAATAAACTCCAGCTAAATTTGAACCATGTTAGCAATTACAGAAAACTGTAATTTGATGTAATTCTTTGATTTTGTTTATTTGGCAGTAATCCTTAACAATTATTAAAACACTCCATCTGACATACAAGGCAATAAGTTACATAGAATGTGATGAATAGGAAAAAATTAATTAATTTAACATTAGAAAGTTATTCACTTTCACTTTAAAAACTTTTTCAATTATTTAGCCTAGCACGTCTATCTGTGTGAGCACATATGAGCACATATTTGAAATGGAAAAAAAAAAAAGATACTTTACTATTTGACAAAAAATTATTTTAGTTCTATCTTTTTGAGTTATGATATATGTTGATGTGTACGTATATTCACATAACCTTGATTATGAGCAATACGTATCAATGAATGAACAGAATTGCACTAATAGATTGTTGAGGCTGCTGTTTATTAGAAGGCCATGGTTAAAAGGCTGATCTGATCTGATCATCTGATCGAAGGCTCAGTATTTTTCATCACCGTACTTGCCACAGATGTTCTGTTTCTTCAGGTCTGAAAAACGAATCTGTGTGGACGTGGTGAAGCATTTCTGCACAGACAAGGTTGCTATGAATGGCTGCTCAGTATGCATGAGTATGTAAATGAGCACATACAGGAGTAGTGGAGTATCTGATCTCTGTTATTTTGTAGTGTCCTAATGACTTTACAGACTCAAAACCAATATAAATGTGTCATTCCAATTTGCTAACCACACATCTCTATTCCTGCATTTCACAGTGGAATAATCAACCCACAGGAGTAATTTCAGGTCTATGCTTCCCTACGTAAAGACATGGGACCTGATTTGTATCCCACAGCTGTTCCAAATGTGTGCTGTTTTTTTTCTTTTTGTGCGTGCGTGCGTGCGTGCGTGCGTGCGTGCGTGCGTGCGTGCGTGCGTGCGTGCGTGCGTGCGTGCGTGCGTGCGTGCGTGTGTTTGAGCGGGCACCTGCTCTAGCATGATTCAGAATATCTAACATTTGGTTGACTGTAATGTAGCATAACATGCTGGGTGTAAACCACCCCATAGCCTTCTGCAAATAGCTGCTGTAAGTGGAGGCCGGACTTGGATCTGCGACCCCCAGGACATTGGTTTCTAAATGTTGGTGTCAGAATTCACTGGGGGGCTGTGAGATGGAATGGGTCACAAGATGCAGATGCGGAAAAACACAAACTTTATTATATCCATTCCACAGATATAACCACCAATCAAAATAGACATTAGCTAGCATGCACGGAAAACATCATATTCAAAATTTGCAATGTGTGCTTTTCTGCGAATTTGAGCACATATACATATTTTCGCAAATTGCATTCTCTGCCCTCTGTTTCCATACAGTACCATTGTAAAGAAAATATTAGAGCTTTCACAGTTTAAATACATAACACATGAAGGATATTCGTGATTCAACTTCTCAAATCAATGGACAAATCACACCACACCCCATTACATGATACAAAAGAAAGTTTATTTAATAAAGTGTGTTATACAGCATGAGGGTCTATATATTAATTACAAAGTTAAATAAAATTACAGCATCAAATATAAGCTCTGATGCATACAATACACTGCACTAATTCCACAGCATGTTCCATGCAATCAACGCGTGCTGTTTAGCATCTACAGATTCAATTAGAACAGTCCTAGCCTTCCCGCTGGACTGTTTATTCTCCATCCAGATGTTTCTGTCAGAATTCCTTCCATGGATATATCCTAAATAAGACAAAGGAGTAGAAAAAATGTATATTGGATTATAGTTACAGTTATTAAATGTCAGTCATGTTTATCTGCCTCTCGTTTACACTGCAAAAACCAAATCTTAACAAGCATTTTAATCTTATATTTTGACTTTAGAATCTTATTTCTGTTTTTTTTTTTGCTAAATAAAACAAACTATCTGCCAGTGGGGTGAGATACTGATTTCAAGATTTGCCAGTGGGGTAAGATAATTTAATTTGTCAAGCAAAAAGTAACTTAAAACAAGCTAATATTTTCCACTTTTGAGAAAAAATTCTCATTACATGACTAAAACGCTTGTTAAGACAGACATTTTTTGCAGTGTATACGCCTGCATATATGTATGTCCATGCATATGTGTGTGTGCGTGTGTGTGTGCATGAACACATGTAATATAACCGTAATAAATTTTACCTTATGTTTGCACAATTTTCTAGTTTTTACTGTACTCAGCAAATTCATCAATGGCTTTTTTCCTACCAGTTTTTTTTCCAGAAAAATCTAAAATCTACCGGTACCTTCAGTTCTGAACAGTGAAGAATTTCCATTTAAGCAGTAATAGGGGTAATATTGTCTTCGGCAGCAGTTGGGGTTGGTGTTATTTGAGTTGAAATCTGGAAAACAGCATGATGAAAATAATGTTCGGTGAAAACTAATGTTACAGGGCTAAAGTCTGATATAATACATTGTATCTTCATATACTGTATCATTTGTAGATATTGTTTGATCAGGATTATATATTAATTCCTTCCAGAATGCTAATTGGAGATACAGGATACCCTACCTGGGAGTCAATGGATGGTCTCTCAATACAGGCCTTTCTAGCACTGGAGGAGCGCTGGGAGGAGGAGACATGGTTATCATTCCCCCAATCACAGTCAAGATAAAGCATTACATCATGATTAGCAAATCTATCCAATCAAATCAATTATTTAAAAAAATATTAATATTATATATTTATAAATTAGCATTTTACCAGCATGAAATGAAGTATAAGCAATAAACAATGTTTTCATATATTGCCATTATCAGTTTGATTTAACCAGCTCAAATTCCTACACTACATTACCCATAAGCCTGCTGTACCTTAATTCTCTTCAAGGGTCCTGGCAGTGCAGTTCCTTGTTGTTGGTTGAAATTCCCAGCATCTCCTGGTGACCCCTGGAAATGAAAGTTTGAAAACCTTAACTTTGATTCAATCTAATTTTGTCCAGAACTCATATGAGAGTCTTGGATAGTAAGGAATTTTTTTTTGAATGGGAGCATAGAAATTTATGAAAATTCATTAATTTGGTTCTGGGAACATTTTCTGACTAATATGAAAAGGGTGTTGAGAAACTTATATCACATTCGTATTTGATTAAGGTGAAACATAATTGGGAGAAATTACCTGCTGTTGTGGTTGATTTTCACCCATCTGAGCTCTGAATGCATTAGACTGTGGGCCCGCAGGGAAGTAAGGGAATCTCTGTTGAGCAGATGATCAGAATGAGCCATTGTTATTTATTAAATATAAAAATGAATGAAGCTAGACATTACGACCCAGCAAAATAAGAGGAAATCTCATTTAAAAAATGACACATGTCAATGACCTTATTCAGTCTTATCTTTAAAGTAATTTTGCCCTTTGAATTTTTAATTCAATTACATTGATGGAAATATTCTGGCACAATTATGCCTGAAAAGTATTTTTGTGGGGTACAATGCATTTGCGCATCCTTTTAAAGTGAACAGTTATTTATTCATATTTATTTATTCTGACCTGGAAAGCCCAATCGTGAGTATTGGCTTGTCTCATCATTACAATATTCTCAAGCTATTTTGTAATAGCAGCATACACTCCTTAGAGATGTGGGATACCAGCAACTACTTCTTATTATAAATACAGTGCAGTGATGGGCACCGCTACAACTCTCTGAGAACAAACATTTACCCCATTTGTGGCCATTCCATTCTGCTGTTGCTGGGACCCAAAGTTTGGGGTGAAGGGCATCATGCCTTGGGGTGGTACCATGTATGGCATACCCGGGATCATCTATTCACAGAAAGAAACCACTTTTTAAAAATCTTTCTCTCTTTCTTTCTGTCTTTGTCTTTCTCTTTCTCTCTCTCTCTCTCTCACACACACACACACACACACACACACACACACACACACACACCAGTCTCTCTTCAAACCATTAATAAGAGGCTAAATAAAAGTGTAATGTATTATATGAAAATATGAAATCCATACTGACCCGTCCAAACTGGGGCTGTGCAAGCAGACCCCCACCCAGCACAGCGGGCCGAATCCCCAAGCCTCCTCCAATCAGGGTGGGCTGGACCCCTAAGCCCCCGCCCAGGAAGGCAGGCTGGACTCCACCCAACAACAGTCCCGGGTTCACCCCAGTTACCAAGCCTCCATTCAGACCAGTAATTAACCTCAGTTTCTGCGGAAAGTTGACCATTTAGACCTTAGTTTAGCCACAACTGAACAAGTGGCTGTGTTTCATTGGTCAGACACATGCTTTATATTAAATATTGGATTTTGCATACATTTGATATTATATTATTCATGCATGCATTGTCTTACCCTGGCCGTGTTGACCTGGAAGATAACAGAACAAATGTGTATTGTTAATGCAACATGCTACATACTGGCAAACAAATGTTTTGAAAGTTAATTGCAAGTTAACTCAAACAGCTTTATGACCAGTAGATGCCTCATAACTCAACAGCGAAGTTGAAGTTGGTTCAAAAACACATGTGACCAAACCACAATACTGCATCGATAAATGGAAGAAGAAAAAATGTCTCTGAGATTGTTTTTTTTGGTGATTTTTGCATGAAATTGATGTGGGAAAATTACTCACTTCAAGAAGAATGGCTGTGAAGACAGCAAATACGAGAAACTTCATCTTTTCAGGCTGAATGAAGAAAAAATGCATGAGAATTATGGATTCATAAGTCTTCTGCTCACTGTTGTTAACAACAAAAAATGTACAAATATTCTGAAGGCAAGATTCTGCGATTTTGACTGTGGAAATAGACTAAAATCTGTTTGATTGTGCATAATTTAAGCAACAAAAAAATGATAGCTTAGTTCAAATCAATTTAAATGTTTTGATATTATAATGAAATATTGACATTACCTGCTTGCTTTGCTTTGATAAAACCAGTAGATTAGCCGTGATGCCCAGGACAGGAGATCCAGTCTGTTGCTCTTTTGGACTGTAAACTCACCTTTTTATACAAACTTTCAAGAAAGTATGATGGTCACTAGCCAATGAGCAGCAGGGACATAAACACAATTACTAATTTGTCAAACATTCCTCATCATGACAGGTGCTGCCATATTTGAACAGTGTTAAAGCATGAGGCTATTATGACAGGTTTAAACATGGTTTAAAGAAACCAGTTTTGTGTGACCTCATTTTAGTGACAAATACCCTCTAATCCATGAAAACAAATTTTTTTACAAAGGAATTTTTTTTTTTATGCCCACAATGCATTGGTATAGGGACAACATTTCATGAATCTGCATCATTTGGTTAAGTCATGCTGCACATGGTCTTTATCAGGAAGCCTAACTTTTTGGATGTTGGGGCTGTGCCTCATACTGTGCATGGAAGTCCTGCACATTTTCCAAAATAGAAATCACACACAAATGATTTTCAGATAATTTAGTGCATCTATATGCAGTTTTTTATTACAAGTAATTAGACCGTGATCTGCATATGGTACATATATGTAGTAAGATATCTCTGCAGCACAGTTTGAAGCTGAATTACCACCTAGAATTGGATAAAAATAAATTGGATGAAGTGAATTATAACTTATCTCTATTCATTTTAAATCTACCATGGCAAACTCATAATACAGTAATATTATGATAATGATTTCATTACAGTAATGCTATGCATGCTAAAGTATTTTGCAATGTACAAAATTATCTTAATTAATCTTTCATTAAATTTTAAAAGATTGCTTATTACATTTTGTAAATTTGTTTTACAATATACATAATATCACATAATTGCACGTGGATAATGGGGTGTGGGGTTATAATTTTGTGAATATCACGCACCCCTCTGTAACATGTTAATTATGTTTCTCTGAAAGGGCATAACCATTCAAATGCGGTCCAATGCTTGATTGTCTGAAATGGGAGTGCAGTCACGCAGTGCAGCAGGTAAATAGCACTTACATAAGACTGTAGTAGCATATTATTATACAAAACCACGCTTTCGTGGTTGGTGAAGTCAGAAATTGACAGTTTTTTGGTAAGTGTTTTTAATAATGCTCATCGGCTGAAGTTTCCTCTTAGAGGAAGGCAAATAAGTACATATTTGTTTAATAAGTGTGTATAATGACATTATGGGTAAAGGTATTGCTTAAAAACATGTCTATGCATGCAAAATAAGCCTGAGAGATCTATCGTATGTGTTGCATTGCTTTCATGTTTATGGGATGAGTTTAACAGTAACTTGCATTTAGTTTTGTACACTATATTTTTTTGTTCATTACATTTGAATGGTTAACATGTTTTTGGATACTATTGTTATATGTTAGACGTTGTATAAGAGTTTTATGATGTTCTATTGAAACTTGCGTGTAATTCTCCACCTACACCAGAGCTGTCAGAGCAACTATGTGGGTCAGATGTCCAGACATAACAAGCTGTGTCCTATCCTCCACTCCTACAGGCCTTGAACAGGAAAGAGAAGGGAATACAAGAGATAACGGATGCAGCTGGCCGGTGTGATAGTAATTTTCTGTTTTCTGTTTACTATTTTCTGTTTTCTGTTTATTGACAATGTAGCTTTATATTTAAGATATTAATATAGAGACTAGAGACATTGTTAATGGCCAGCTTTTCTTATACCCTGCTTCTATTCCAGTTTAATAGTAAAGGGACATAGCGATGAACCATGAACTGGGCCTCAGTGTGCCATCTGTGTCTGTATCGTTTCCCATCAAGGTCATTTCCCAGCCAAAGGGAAATTTATGTACATGGAGGGTTATCTGCCCAACCGCGAAGGAGGAACTCTTCCTGGGAGTGAAAAGATATACCACTGTATTTACCTTTGACCTATCTGTATTTCTTCTACTCTTTGAAACTCGCCCTGATGACCTCGTCTTTGAAGGCATTTGTATAAAGGGCTGGCAACTTCTGCTGAATGGCAGAGAGGGCTTTAACGAGCACTCTCTCATTGGTTTCTTTGCAAATAAACTTCTTATTATTGTCTAAGTGTTAACACGGCTTTTGTTGTGACTCTGTCAAGGACAGACTTTGCTGCACTGTGAGTGAGTTGGGAATTTCCACGACACCGGTGAACAAGACAAAGCTTCATTGTTTCATCAAACCAGAAGGTTACAGGTGGTACTGATTCACATAGGATAATATAAAAGATTGTTATTAATTATTTCTTTTTACAAAATAAATCCTTTTTAGTACCAGAAATAAAGGCTTTAATGATTGGATCAATGAGTGTGAAGTGCTTTCCTGACAGGATTGCCCCTCTGTTAAAATGCTGAGGTAAATTTTTTCCTGAACCCAACACACTGTGGCACAACACACCGGACAGATTACCAGAAGCAATCTAAAAACCATGAAAACCCACAATCAAATGGGGAGACACTATAAAATGAAAGGCGGGATTTTAAAAGGAAAACATATCCATTTCAGCCATGTTATAAACCGAGTCTCTTCTCATGTTCTTCTCATTGACTGGTTGGCGTCCGACCGTAGTGACGCCAAAAGAATCAGGTTGGGCGTGGAAACATGCAGAGCAAGGCAACGAGAGAAAGACACAGCACAATGGCTGCATGAATAATGGTATAATGCTACCCACAGCATGCTGACTGGCCCCAATGGCGTGCCATAGGGTCTTCATATCAATCAGAAAATAGGTCTCAAATCAGAGGAAGCACTCTAGTCCACTAACGTAGAGTGAATGCTTTCATTCAAAGCACTTGTGAATTGTACACTGTGTGAAAGCTATATGCTACTGGGTTCCATGTAAAACGATCATGGATGGCGCTACACTGGGGCAAGGGTGGGCTATAGCCCTGTCAAAAATCTGCTTAGCCCGGGTTTAGAGCCCCCAGGCATTTTAGTACTATTTTTATAATTATAATAAAGGAATATATAAAAGTAAATAAACAAATCTAATCCCTTTCACCCTGGCTACGCAGCGTGTGTACGCTATGACGTACGGATGTGGGGGTGTGTGTGTAGGGAGCTCACGCAAATGACAAAATAACATAAACGTGATTTAGCACCCCCATGTATTGACCTAGCCCACCCTTAGCCCAGCGAGAGAAAGGTTTATCGCGCCGTCACTGAAAAAGACGCATGCACGTGTAGCCTTAAGATGGCCTGTTGTTTATTTTCATGGTATTCAATAGCACAGGATGAGGTTGCATGAGAAGTGAGGTCTCATTTTATCTACCTACTTAAGGTAAAGAAATACATAAAAGTCCCCAAGGCTGAGCAGTGTTTCTCAAGCAAGCTGAGTCCCCAAGGCTGAGCAGTGTTTCTCAAGCAAGCTGAGTCCCCAAGGCCTTGCGATTGTCAGTGTGCTGTGCTTGTATCTGGGTATTCAAGCCTGTGGTGGGATATAATGTAGTTCAAGGAAAAATATTTCCCAGAAATAAAAAAAATACAAATTCTGCCTTCATGTTCTGAATTAATTTTGAAGAAAAAACAAAGGGCCTACGTGTAAGCTAAGGTCCTCGTTGTCAGAGAAGCACAAAACACTAGGCCTTTCCTGACACTTTGTCAAACATAAAGACAAGTTCTAAAATCATCCTGCCATCTGACATACTGCCTCTTAAATTAATTTGCGGTTTGCTCATAACGTTGAAAAACATCGTAACATTTTTGTCAGTGTCATTCCTTATGGCCATTTAATCAATTATATGTAAGTAACAAAAACTTAACACACAATATCCTGACCTAAATTACAGACCACAAACACACACACATTATCGTGTCCATTTCCCACTAAATTATGCTATCTTTTAGACAGTGGGCAGAAACCTTTTGTCGTCTCAATCCAGTTGAATCACAAGATGTTAATGTATGGTGACGGGTTAGGCAGCTTTATCCACATATCAGTCCCCTTGACATGATTCATATGTGGACATACCAGAATGGTACAGAAGTGCTAAGAGATCATCAGACGGTGGGTAATGCACACAAATAATATGTCTAATCAGAACACTGTCCATGAAATCTATTTGAAAGTTAAACACATACATGGCTTTCTCACCTCTAACTAAGATCACAGTTTCCTTTGAGAGTGTAGCCTTCAGTGTTTATTTGTTGAATTGTTTTTTCATATACTTTTGATTTGGTAGCAGTATTTTCACGTGTAAAAATTGAGTATCAAAGTAGGAAATAATACAGTTAAAGAGTTTTTTTGCATATTTTGCATCTTACAAGGAATTGTATACGGGTAGTTTACATGAGGTGAATTATTCAAACAAAAACTAAAAAATACATAATTGAATTTCAGCTCTTTTTTAAAGTTACTGTAATCATGTTTCATCTATATGGTCCTTATGCATAAATTCCACTCATTTCATTTTCTGAAGAAAAACATGGCAAACAGAAAAATGATGTAATCTTTCATTTATTATGTATGACACAGATACATTGCAATATGCAAAAAAAGACAATACAATTTGAAATAAAAAACATGAAAATATAATAAGTAATAATAATAATAATAACAGTTTTGCGAAAAGCATCATACATATCCAAAACTGAAGACAAGTATTTAGATGAAGACTAACAATTTGCTTCAATATAAATAATATACTGCCTCTGTTCTGGTCTCTAGATCATTCAATCTGCTTTATATATTACTTTTATATATTACTGTGTGTTATTAATTTTTTTCCTGAGTTGGGTCCAATGACCTCAGGGAATGGGAGTCATTTCACTCCATGAAGTTGCACCCATACCAGAAGATTCTTCTATGGTCGCTATCTCATTCTCAGGAACAGCCTGGAACAAAAATATAACAAAACCATAGACCATTTAAAAAATATATATAATTCCTTGTATTTGTAATGATAGTCATTGTTGTAGTAGAAGTGGTGGTAGTAGTAATGGCAGTTGTAGTAGAAGTGGTGGTAGTAGTAATGGCAGTTGTAGTAGAAGTGGTGGTAGTAGTAGTGCCAGTTGCAGTAGAAGTGGTGGTAGTAGTAATGGCAGTTGTAGTAGAAGTGGTGGTAGTAGTAGTGGCAGTTGCAGTAGAAGTGGTGGTAGTAGTAATGGCAGTTGTAGTAGAAGTGGTGGTAGTAGTAATGGCAGTTGTAGTAGAAGTGGTGGTAGTAGTAATGGCAGTTGTAGTAGAAGTGGTGGTAGTAGTAGTGGCAGTTGTAGTAATGGCAGTTGCGGTAGAAGTGGTGGTAGTAGTAATGGCAGTTGCGGTAGAAGTGGTGGTAGTAGTAATGGCAGTTGCAGTAGAAGTGGTGGTAGTAGTAATGGCAGTTGTAGTAGAAGTGGTGGTAGTAGTAATGGCAGTTGCAGTAGAAGTGGTGGTAGTAGTAGTGGCAGTTGTAGTAGAAGTGGTGGTAGTAGTAATGGCAGTTGCAGTAGAAGTGGTGGTAGTAGTAATGGCAGTTGTAGTAGAAGTGGTGGTAGTAGTAGTGGCAGTTGCAGTAGAAGTGGTGGTAGTAGTAGTGGCAGTTGTAGTAGAAGTGGTGGTAGTAGTAGTGGCAGTTGTAGTAGAAGTGGTGGTAGTAGTAATGGCAGTTGCAGTAGAAGTGGTGGTAGTAGTAATGGCAGTTGTAGTAGAAGTGGTGGTAGTAGTAGTGGCAGTTGTAGTAGAAGTGGTGGTAGTAGTAGTGGCAGTTGCAGTAGAAGTGGTGGTAGTAGTAATGGCAGTTGCCGTATAAGTGGTGGTAGTAGTAATGGCAGTTGTAGTAGAAGTGGTTGTAGTTGTAGTGACAGTATTACCCACAGTACCAGTAGTATAATTACTACAAGAGCATTAGTAGCATTATTAGTACTCAGGAAAGTAACACTCACAGGTTTGTTCTCCAAGCACTCAGGGTCTGCTGGGTTTACTTTAGGAAGAAGCAGGGGAAGCTGAAAATGTGAACGTCAAATTAATTGTGTGTTCGAGGAACTTGGGTATTTTTTAGACTTTGTCACACATCAAAGAAACCCTGATTGTAAGGCTGTACCTTTAAAGCCTTGGCAAGAGATGGAGACCATGTTGGCGGAACAGCAGAATTCTGGTCACAGTGTTGGAGGGAAATAATAATAATAATAAATCACATCTTTGCACAAATGAAATGGAATGAAAATGCACATAAACCAGACCATCATAGTAAGAATGAAACAGGATGGAGATGTAATGGGATGTAGATTACCTCTCGCGTCTCTGAGGATGCGGTTCCTGGGTTTGTCTCGTCAGGTACTGAACGCTGATGAGAGAAGAACAAGCACGCAGAACATAACTCAGTCATTGCATATGTTTCCTGGTTCACTGGGTCCCTTCTGAAATGCACAATGGCTTCCCCAGGTTGAACCCATGCAAAGCCGCCAGCCGCTATGTCATTGTGAGAAGCACAATGATGAAGTAAATGGGCGCATGGAAGGTGCGCACTGCTGATAAAACTTATGAGAAGTACCGGAACGCTATAAAAACCGTTACTCATATGAGCAAAGCGTAGAAGTCCCGGCACGGCGTACCCATCCGCTCCGGCCCTTAACGCTGCTTAAAGCTGAGTGCAGTTCCACTGGCTGGATTCCGATCAGCAGGATGGCGAGGGTCGTACGTACCTTGACCGTGTGTCCAGCCATATGTCCCGTAGTCTGAGCTCCCATCTCTGGCTGGAACATGTTTACCCCAGCCAGAGGCACAATCTGAGCAAAAAACATCCCGTATTCATGTCAGGGCTCGAAACCAAAAAATCTACTTTAACACTAATCTAATATCGGATACTACTTCCTGAAGCAGGGCGGTGGTACCTGTACCTGAAACTGCTGTGCTGGGTTAAACATCTGCAGACCTGGAATCTGGAACCCTGGGATCTGTTGTCCTCCTAGAGTATTTGCTGGTACGATTGCAAAAAATTGTGTACCCTGGAAACATATTCATGTGAAAAATATTGAATAATCTGAATATTTTCTGAAGCAATACTACATTGTTAGTGATGAATATGTTGTTAAACATAAAAATGTGTTATGGAAGACAAACAAAAGCTACACCTGAGATTACAGTATGTATGCTATTTGACACAATAGGACCAGTACTATGTATGACCACTTGAGTATTTAAAATCTGCAAACCATGGCCTGCAACGTACTAAATATTAATATTTAGTTGTTTAATAATTAGTAATTTAATAATTACTAATATTTATTAATGCTGAAACAAAAAACGGATATATAATGCAGTTATTTTTCAGGTCATATAATGCAGTTATTATTGCTTTATGAAGTGTTACCCCACATTAAAAAAATTGTTTGGAATGATGATATGCATGAGGTGGACACGTCTCATTGGCTGCCTGACATACCTGCCCTTGGAGTTGAGGGATACCCATTGGCTGCTGTGTCATCGGCAGTGTCAGACCGCCCTGCTGCAGGGCCAATCCGCCCTGCTGCATGGCCATGTTGGACCCCATAGGAACTGCGACCTGACCAATGGGGAAGCCGGGTTGCTGGATGAAAAATGTTGGAGAAACTGGCACTAACTGGTGGGGGAAAAAAACAAAAAAACAAAACAAGAGTGAATATGAACAGCCTCATCACCATCATTATATGAAGCACCCACATGCAGTGTAGTGTCTCCTTCTTATAAATTGATTTGATTGTTATGATGGATACTTTGTAGTACCTGTTCTACAGGTGGCTATGTCACACTTAAGTATTGCTTACTATGCATTATGCCTCTGTGCTATATACTATGAATGTATTTTAATGCATACTGTGTTATGCGAGTGTCTCGCAGAAAAGGTATTGGAAACTATGAACACTTCATGACTGAGATGATACTCATTCCTGCATGGACGCTGAAAATATCCACACCTGAGCCAGTTGGGTTTGCCCGTTTCCAAACATGTTATTGGCTCCTGGGTTGGGTGCTTCTGCCCCCGTACCTCCATTCGTTCCTGGGTTCACTTCTGCTGCAGCCTTGGTCACAAACACAGAACTCACGATCAACACTAAAGGTCCATATCAATCAACCCGCTGCTCAGAAATAAGAAACACAAAATGCCGGACCACTAACATGGGTATAGCCCAATAAAGGGAAGATCGGGCGCACTCTCCGACTTGTTTCTGTGGGTGTTCTGATAAGCTAAGAGATGAAGCGGCACTCCGCTCTAGACAGAGGCTATGGAGAATCAGTATATTACAATGCATTTATTGTGTGTCGACAAAAAATGAAAGGCCATCATTTTAACGTTTGAGCAGAGATTGACTTTCATCAGAATGACCTCTTCTGAAATTAAAACATGAAATTTAATTTGAGGGAAATTAATAGGAATGAGTTTTTCTGTACCTCCGCACTTGCTGACCCGCCTGCGTGCACCTATGGAAAGTAAATTTAAAAAACTGTTTTTTCCAAAAACTATAATACAGTTACTAAACTATAATACCATGCAGCATTGTTAATTAGTTGAAATGAGACTTACCAGGTAGGCACAAGAGTGAATGACGAGAAACAAGATGGCAATCATTTTGGAGGGGAAGCTGAGAAAAACACATTGTGCATTTAAAAAACTTGAGGCAATCAATATCATGTTTTGAAATAACTTGACATTAACAAAAAATTATACAATGAAAAAGCAAAATTATCAAAATACCTTTGCGGGGGTACTTCCTCAGGTCAGCGCAGAAAATAAATCTGTGAGACTCTCAACATATGTGCCTCATTTTTAAAGAAATGTACCTGCCTCACGTTTTTGGGCAGCCAATCAAAATCCAGCAGCCTTTGCTGATTCAGCAGGTAATGTCATTCGTCTGTAAAATTTGACTAAATTGGTGAACATGACCAAACTGACCAAACATTGGTCACCAGGCTCACTAAATGCACAACAGCTCATTTGCACGTGAATCACAAGCACACGCCATTCAGACTTGCATACATAATGTTACTCTACAATAATTTCAGTACCAGTAAGGGATCTTAAATCTGCAACACAAAGACCTGATTTCACTCATGCAGTCTGAGAAACAATGTTCGGTGTCTGTTGGGACCACAGTGGTTACCACCTGTAATCCTCTTGGTCAATCCAGGAGAGAAAAAAATGAGTGACAGCATCAGCCTCCAATGACATCACTGACCTCTCAGTCAGATCTCTGCACTACCTACAGGATGATTAGCAGACATTGAAAAGCACTCTCAATATTTGTTCTTTACTCTTTTTTCAAAACATAGTTGGCTATAAATTGTGAACACCTGCTCCCTTTAATATCCACTCATGTAAGGGAATTGTTCTTTAGTGTATACCATTCTTCTGTCGTGGTCAGGAGCAGCTGCCTGTGCCATTCCCACCACACCCAACACATCTCCCATCTGTACTCTGAACATGTGCAACATAGCAGAGGACGCGGAAAACCGGAGGTCAAATCTAAAATGCCTTTTATTAGGATTGTTAACGAAGCAAAATACAGGACAGGCGCGACAAAACACTTAAAGCATTTAAAGCGTTTTACAACTACCATTTGCTTCAACGTTACTGGACACGTCGCAAGCTTTCTGTGCTCATAATGTTCATGAATAAATAATAACTAGCTCTGGTTTTAATAAGAATAATTTTCTGTCAGTTATATTTAATGCAAAACCATTTAAATGTAAACCAGAACAAATGGGCAGTAAACAAGGATGTAAAGAATTAACAGTAATAATAAAATCCATTATTCACAATCAAACATCCTGTTTTTATGGAATGGCTTAAAACTTTATAACAACATTCAGGCTTCTCTTGTGAGGCAAACATGTTAATTTTATTTATTTATTATTCAAATTGTTTGAAATGGGTCTTTTATGATGAATTTAACAGTCAGCTTCTGATAAACCCTATACCAACACCAATTGTATTTATATGGTTAAGGAAACAATATTTTTGTGTTCATACTGTCATATACATACACATTTTATATAGAATGTTTATTTTCTGATTTATAGTTTCATTGTTTGCTTACCTGGTCCAATACAACACATTGATTCCTACATCTATTCTGAGATATAAAAAGGAGCACAATATTATTTAACTTTTTTGTGTCACACACCCGCACGCACACACCCGCACGCACCACCCACAGACTGAGACCTTAAGCTACGCACTAATTTTCTTCTCTACTCCAGATAGGAAGGACAGCCCTCTGTCCGTTCAGCTGGCCGTCAGATATCGAGGTCTGAATTTAGAATAATAGGTTCAAATCCATGTCCTCTGTTAGAATAAAAACATACATACAAGTAAGGTCAATAGGATGCTGCAGACTAATGGCCTTTAAATGTCACAAGAGCTATAGGCCTACTCTCTTACTTTCTACAGTATTATGTTCACTTGAAATATGTTATTATCACCCCACTCTATAATTAGAACACATGAACACTTCATGCCATATGTTAGCCATTATTTCACCCTATAATTAACACATGTGTGCTATGGCTGCAAGTTTTTTCCACCCAATATTTTCCATTCATTTTCAAGACCACCACAATGATGAATGAGATTGTTTTGGTCAAACATATTATATACATAAAATGTAATGTTTTCAAGTAAAAAAAAAAAAATCTGATGTATAGAAAAACTTGCTGTAATAAACGACACTTTCATACATGCTATCCCAACCCATACATTATATATTTTTATCATAAAATACAATAAATAAAAAATAAAATAAATACATTTCAATCTATTGTGTGTTTGTTCAGCAATATGTTTACACTTTTTCTCTCGCAAAGTTCCCGCTGAATCACCACTCGTGCGTCAAGTCACTTCAAAGCCACAAAACCTTGTTTGCCTGACAGTGACTATATTCCACATTGTAGGTCACACTGGAGACCACTTACTGTGTCTGACATGCGCCTGATGCAACAACTGTACGGGTATCCTGAAATCGCTCGTCCAACTGAAACCCATCCTGCCCTTGGAGGGATTAATCCTAGTATTATGTTGCCACTGGACTCTAGACTACCGTCAACTAGTAAGATAGGTCAGACTTAAGGTCCCAGCTTTTACCAGCTGAGACACTTGGAAGTCTGTTTGCCCTATCCTTATAAACAGTAAAATAAGGTGATGTGTGTTTTTTAGTTGTGTTTAGAGAGAAGTAAAACATGCGCAGGGAGAGTACTGCCCATACCGTCTTTGATGCCGAAGCAATGGCCCCATTCCCTGAAAGACACCTGTTTGTCCTTGTCGGCATCGCACTCCTTGAAGAAGATGGAGGTGCAGTGCTCCATGGGGACCAGAGGCACTCTGAGAGGGGCCAGCTCGGAGTGAGAGAGGAACCTGCGACAACACAACACACATTTCATTGACATGTCAACTTAGAGTTTGTAACGGTTTTGGCCCTGAGAGTACATTACCGATAGACGTTTTCCTAACAGATGTCAACTAAAGGTACATGTACATTCTTACATTGTTTGCCTACATCATCCTCTTTTAATAGTACAGTGGCAGAGTAAATGGCAGCCAACTCAACAAGCAAGAGTTACCTCAATCCACAAGTTATCAGGGGGTGAATTAAGGAATGAAAGAGGAGGAGTATGTATACCTTTAAATGTGACAGTACCTGTCTGCAGGGTGCTGGTCCATCTGAGCGAACTGCCAGTGCACAGGATAGATGTACAAGTTGTAGTTCTTCTCGAAGTCCCGTATGAGCATCTCAATGGCGTGGTCATCAGCATGCAGCCGCCTTTCACTCTCATAGATCTTCTGAACCTGGCAGGAAAACGGCAAGATTTTATTATTATTATTATTATTATTATTATTATTATTATTATTATTATTATTAATATTATTATTAATATTATTACTGTTGTTCCCATCATTATGCAAAACTGCACACCGTGTACTGTTTTTTGGCTACATTGGCCTGTTTTGAATAAACATATGATGAAGTGTTTATTTAAGATTGGTTTATTAATAGTGTTTTTGTTACGTAGCTGTCTGGGGGTGACTCTTAGCCCACATTAAATTAATGTTATTTGGCTAACAAATCTAACTGCTAAAAGAGAGTGAGCTACACATACTCAGAAGAGGCAGAAGAGCTTTAGCCCCTAACTGAGTTCCCTAATGTATAATTTGTGTTGAGTAACTCAGCGGACATGGGTCGAACACTATCCCTTTAACCCTTAGATGCATAAGTGGGTCAAAAATGACCCGGTGAGGTTGTTTTCTTGCAATATTTTTGTAATAAAAAGTTGTTATCATTTCATATTCCAGCTATTCCTCAAAAAACATGTTTTCGTTATAATGCGATTTCGATTTTTAAGGTACCTTTAATACTTTTCAAGAAATGTTAGTTTTTGTATTATTACCCCAAGCTTCCATAAGTGGGTCAAAAATTACCCACATGCATTTACTGTGGAATCTCATGGGAACCTTTGATTCTTATCAACTGTGGCTGTCAGAAATATATTTACTGTGTACAATAATTACTATATCAGAATTGTCACCCCTCAAAGAGGTACTCTGACATTACGATTGGGGTGGGGGCAGTGTGGGGAGCAGAAAGTGAATTTTTTACTTTTTCTACCAGTTTTTTATGATATATAATATTATTTCAGAATTGTTGAAATAATGCACAGACATAAAATGGATTTTGACATTTTTCTATTGCTGTTCTGTGTAATTTTCTTCTTTTTCAATTTTCTAAATTTTCTAAATTTTAGAAATGTTTTCAAAATGTTATGAAGTGAAAAATAAGCATATTTCAAACATGAAATAATTCTTGTGTGGACCAAAATATAATACAAATGATTACTCTTAACCAAAATGACAAAAATGGCATAAAAACACATTGATTCTAATACGGGTCATTTTGACCCACTTATGGAAGAGTGTAGGGTCCAATCACTCGTGCATCTAAGGGTTAATAAACGGATGATTTCTGCCCTACTTTGCCATTCTACATCTTTCTCTGAATGGAGATATACAGATACTTGAGTACCTCATGAAAATGGCCACTTGTGTTCACCTAGCTTGCGCATTGTTAATTAATGTCATTCTTGAATATGATTAAAGGTACAGATGGTGGCAGTCGCTTACTCTGGCGCGTTGCTTGGGCGTGAGGAAGCGGGGGGATCTCGTGTCGCGCTCATAAAGCTCCAGCAGGACATTCTTCAGCCAGTCCCGCATGCGCAGGGGAAACTGCAACAGCTCCCCCTTCAGGCAGGGACCAATATCTGCAGGCAGGGCCCAAGAGAAAAGTCAAGCAATGTATTTCATCCAGTGACTGGAGCATCATAATTCACAAATTTTCAGGTTCTTTTTACTCTTAATGGAGTCCATCATTTGCATGTGCCTGTTACTCTGTATTTTGAAGCTTATAATTTATAAATAACTCACTAGCATTATGTGTCAAGGGTATTACAGCAATGTCTCTTTCAGGATTTGAACCTGCAACTTTGTGTGTTCAAAAGCTAAATTCTGCCACCCAATCACAGCTGTGGATGAAGAAAAATATGCCTTAAATTGTATTGGGGTTTGTAGAATAGAAAAGTGTGTATGGGATACATTTGCAGGATCCAGTGTAGTCCAGGTGGAGCCGATGGCCTCTCTTGGTGCCTTCAAGGTTGCACTTTGTAGCAAAGAGTTCACAGGACGTGTCATAAGTCTTATTGTCTGTTCCACACACCTGTATCAAAAATATTGTATAGGGGACAATATTTAAAAATATTAATATCATGTTTTTTTTTGCTTTTAAAAAAAAGGTTTTTAGCATTGTTCATTGTTTTATATATTCGTTTTTCAGCATAAACTGGCTACCATTCTTAGAGCTCGTAAGGCTTTCTCTTCCTAGATATACAGTACAAACCACACAATCACGCAGTTTTTTCCCCCAGCCGGTTTATATGTGAACTGGGAGGTTTGGGTTGCTTATTTTACATTCTGTACTCACATGTTCAATTGCAGTCGCACTAGGCCTGCAGGAGGAGGGATCCTGACAGATGCACACCGGTTCATTTTCCTCGTTCACTTCACACGTCTTCCCGCGTTTGCACCGAAAACTTTCACAGGGATCTAAAAGAGCATGGCAAAAATTACCATGCCAATAAACATGGCCAATTCGCTTGCCAAACGTACCTATTACCTGGGCCTAAAAAGTCAATATTAATCAAGTAAAAGCTTTAAAAGGTGCTCACAGCAAATTCCATTATACCACCCCACTTCTGTATTCCCTGCTCTCGCATGCTGTATTTTGTACACATTCCATCCTTATATCAGTGTGTACAGTATGGGAAGCTGATGTGGACTTCTCTCATTGCCACCGGTGGGGGGGTTGTTTTGGTAGTGGGGCCAATCAAACTGAAAACATTCTTGCCACACAACCGAAAAACGGCCCATCAGCAGATTCCTGGTCGTCCACCCCCCCGAGCTTTGAGAGAAATGCACACTAAAACAACACTTACTGACGGGAGCTTCCAGCGTGTCCTCGTCCTGGGACAACCGGCCATGTGGGTACAGCTCTTCTGTCGCCCTGATCTGAACAGGGTTCATGCCTACCAGAGTAGCCTAAACCAAATCATAATAATCATGGGTATTTTCCCGCACCAACATTTCGATAGCTGAACTGAACGTTGATTAATATGTATATAGATGTTTATGATGTTTATACAATAGACCCTAATTAAATAAATAATACATTGTTGTAGCAATGCTCGGTAATGATTGATGTGCAGTTAAGTGCTGTTACCCATTTCACAATCTTCCTCTTTTTGGATTTGTGGACAGTGTTTTCCACAGTGTCGGGCTCTTTTTCCATGTGGCCCTTCTGCAGGGGCCCCTGCGCCTCCTCTGCCTCTCTGAGTTCTGAAGTCTTTTTGACCCTTTGGTTTTTCTTCTGTTTTCTGGCTTTGCCCTTGGCGCGAGTGCCGCTGTGATTCCTGTTTCCCTCCTCCTCTTCTCCTCCTATGGCTGCTCCTTCTGTACTGGGCACTCCGCCTAGCTCCACACTGTTCTTGGCCTCCTGGGTGTCATTGCCTTTGTCTTCCCCTCCTTTTTCTCCCTCCTCTTGGCTGGCGTCGACAGCGGTCTCCTCTAGGCCCTCCCTCTCTGTGGCAGGCTCCTGGTCTTGCTTCTCTAGACTCGCGGCAGCCTCTTCCACTCCTTCCCCTTCTCGTGACTCATAATCAGTGCTGTCTGGGACCTCCTCAGCAGTTTGACTTTCCTCCATGGGCAGGAGCTCGGAGTCAGCGTCGCCGATGGGTTTCACCTCCTCCTCAGTCGGTTCCTGGGGCTCCATGCCGTTGCTGTCCCCATCGTAGTCCATGTCGGTGGGGATCTCCGACTCGGTGCTGCTCTCGCTCTCCTCCTCCTCCTCGCTCTCCTCCTCCTCCTCGCTCTCTCCTTCCACCTCGGCCTTCTCGGCCACCTCCTCCGGGCCCTCTTCCTGATCTTCCTCCTCCTCCTCCTCCTCCTCCTCCTCCCCCTCCTGAGACCCTTCCAGCAGGTCGGCCAGCGCCTCCTCGCTCAGTAGGACGGGGGCGCTGTCCTCTTCCCGTACGGCCTCCTCCAAAACCTCGTCTTCTTTGGCCAGACCCTCGCTGTCGTCGTAGCTGACGTCCGCGTCCTCCTGCTCCTGACTGCCGGTCTCGAAAGTGATGGATGTAGGGAGCACCTTCCCCTCGCTAGCCTCTTCTGGGTCAGCCTCCTTCAGGGCAGACAGGACCAGGACACCGAGAATGTCACATCCACACACTTACTTATTCATTATAAAATTTTATTTACTTGAAAAACGAGGAAACACATGGTTAAAAAAACATGACCTTCTTTTGGATATTCCTTACCAAATTAACAATATTAAATAATGACAATCACTTAATAAGAATTCATGATGGAATGCATGATGTGTCAAGAGGTACAGTTTGCAATGTCGATTTGTAAATTCCAGTGTATGTCCGTTTCTTTAAGACTCACCAAGATCTTGGCTGAAGCCTGATGTTTACCATGTGGTTTGCTTATTACCTTAAACAGTTTTAAAATGACAAAGAGGTACTCAATTAATGAAAACAAATTAAGCTAGAATAATTGAGATTGTATATTTAAAGCAAAATGACTTCTGTCACATCAAATTCTTTGTATTTTCAGTTCTCAAGACAGATGATGTTTCTAACACCTAGAAATTATTGTCGAGCACGGCGCAAGAACATTCATTTAAGTTGCTTCAACAAAACAGCACTACTGATATGGCATTGAGATTAAGTAGAAACATTATATTGGATACAACTTACCTTATAACTTAGAACTTCACCATATATTAGTTACACATATCTAATAAAGAACACATTCCACATAACAGAAATAAGCATATTCAAGTGAGTGAATGATGTGAACTTACAGTGGTAGCAAATGCTGATGCCAAAAGGCAAAGAACCAGAAGTTGAGTCTTCATTTTTTATAGTGACACCTGAAAGTATTGACAAAAGTACCAACATAATAAAACTTCAGGCCAAAACATCTGCTCAACTTTCTGAAAAATGGTAGCAAGTTTGTAAACTGAGTCATATTTCAATACAATTAAAAAACAAAAAACAATTTAAAAAATCATGCATTTAGCTGGGACTTAAATTAGTGGGGAAAATTTTTTCAAAGACCAAGGATATTGCTTTTGGATTCAGCAAAGGCCTAGATTGGAATTGAAAATTGAATCCACACACAATATTAATTTGGATGCTTGAATCTACAATGATTAGTGACTGAGGTGGACTGCAAGAAGCTGGCTAGAGGGGGGGTACACATAAAACCAGCAGCATTTTGTTCTATTTTTCCAATCTGCATTTTACAAGCATCCTCTCCCATCCCTGTCTGAAAAAAAACAGTCTGAAGTACTGAGAAATGTCCTCATGTACATCAATCTTGATCTGTCCATGGCAGAGGGGCCTAAATCTGTAGACTTAGTTGTCACAGCAACGAGACCCGAGATGTGCCCCGCTCAAAAGTCACATTGAAAGTCCGGCAGCGCAAAGTAAACAGCAGCGGGTACTAGACTGGAAAGAGAGTCGACTATATACACAAAACCTTTTTGTCTCCCGGTCAGAACAATGTCACCATTATTGCATCTGTCCAAAAGAACAAGGCGCCAGTGGCTCGGTCATAAAGGATCACAAAGGCATGAAAATATTGCTCACCAGAGATGATAAGTGACTTAATAACCTGTGATTCTGTTTCGAAGGTAAATGCTATTGTGCTTTTATATTTCCATTACAATTCATTTAAGACCTAGGAAACTGGATAAAATATTTTTATTTTCAACTTTATTTCTAACTCACTATTTAAGTGCTTGCAGTGTCAGTTAAATACATTGAAAACCTTAATTTTAAGATGTTTTACCAATTAATATTAATTTACAATTTCAATGAATGAGAAAGTTATTCAATTCAATTCAATTCAATTTTATTTGTATAGCGCTTTTTACAGAGAACAGTCACAAAGATGCTGTACAGGGAACCAGAAGAAAAATATAACAAAAAAAAACAGGCCTTAGCCCCCAACCAGCAAAACAAAGTAAAAAACTCCCCGGTCGGGAGAAAAAAAACACTCAACGGTGGCGAGAAAAAACTCCCCAGTGGGAAGAAATCTCGGAAAGAACCTGGCTAGAGAGGGGGTGCCCATCCTTCGCTGGCTGGCTTGGTTTAAACTAAAGGTGATGAACTGGATAGTAATACTGTTACCATGTAGTTTCATATTGTGGTTTTTCACCCCAGTTAACCTTTGCAATTCTTTGTATATTTCCCAAGCATCAACTGCTGTTACACGTCAGATACCTATCATCTATCTATTTTTCAATGCTCTCTTTAAAGTCTGTACAGTTTTAGACAAAAATGTCAAACGGCATCAACATGCATTCATTCAGCATAAATTAAGCTGAATGTTTGTTATCCTTGCTCTACTTTTTATACGCACATTTTCTTCAAATAGCTGCCTATTTTTGCATTTTCATAGGTAGTGGGGGTGGGGGGGAAGGGATGAGTGGCAGTGCTTACCTGTGGGTCCAGGCTGCAGAGAGAGGCATACGGCTGGAGTGGGAAGTTAAGAGGCAAACCAGGAGACAGCAGACACACACTGAGGCTACGCTACTACAAACAGAACCCTCCGGCCCTTTTATTCCAGACTGAATGTCTATCTGGAAGCACGGAGGGGCTCTATTCAATGGGACGGAGCTCAAGGGAAAGCCTACAGCCTATAGCCTACAGCCAACAGTACAAACTGCCTGATAGGAGGGAGAATTGTGGAAGGAGTGCTGCATTAAATCAATACGTCTCTATCTGTTGTCTGTTATCTAAATGTTACTTTTGACTTTCCATGTAATTGGTTTTGATTATTATTTGTTAATGAAGTGTTTAAGGTGTGACAGTGATTTTATTGTGGAAACCTGTGGCAATGTATTTTTTTCTTGTAGCATATTAATGTATTTGTTTTGGACATCTAGTTTTTTTTACATTCATTTATCTTTTAAAATACTGCATCAGTGTAATACAGTATTTTGCTGGCCTACATGAAACCTACGTATAGATCTACTGTATAAGATCTATGTATTACTTTTTTACCAACGTATTCTAGTTACTTTCAATAGAGGTCATAATTTAATGATTAATGTGAGGGTAAATTAATTGAATTTTTTTAAACTGTGGCCTGTGGTTATAAAGGGCACTTTAGTCTGTACTGCTACAGTAATATGAAGGGAAATATTGGTGATTACATAATGGATCTTTTTTTTTTTTCTTGATCATGTCATGAATACAAACACTAATATATTCAATATATACTGTATATACAGTATATACAGCAGTATCATGTCATTCATCTCACAATTTCAAAGCTCTTTAGTGTGAAAACAGTACTCAACAACCAAAAGTAGAGAGCACTCATTTTAGTGATGCACAGCAGTGATTTAGCGCAAGCACAATCATCCTACAGCTGAAGTAAACAAGGACATATTGTTAAACAGGATAAACTGGTAGTTTCTCTAATGTGACGTGTAAATCTTCTTTTATGATGTGTGTATGGTGTTCTCAGTGTTTTGCTTTTGAAGAGTCATTACTTATACCCACAGCGAATTCTAATATGTCAAATTATATTTTTTTAACAACCTTTTTATGGAGGGGCCGGTCTACACAGCTGTTTAGACTCACTTACACTACTGTTCAAAAGTTAAAATTGAAAATGTTTTTGAAAGAAAAATTGATAATTTGATTCAGCAAAGTGGCATGAAATTGATCAAAAAGTACAGACAGAACATTAATAATGTTAAAATTTATTATTATTTATTATTTGAAATAACTTATTTTTTTAATTAAATTTTTACATATGATTGCAAAGCCCAATTTCAGCAGCCATTACTCAAGTGTACTAATAACACACTGTGTTACTTAATCATGCTAATGTGCTAATTTGGTATTCGAGAAACCATTCCCATTATATTAAGCGCAGCTGAAAATAATTGTGCCCGTTTAATGAAGCTATAAAATGTCTTATTTTGAGTTGCTAATGTAGAAAAAAAATTAAATATAAGTAGTAGTTTGTAACATTATCAATGTCTTGACCATATTTTGTGATCAATTTAATGTTACCTTGGTGAATAAAAGTATCAATTTCTTTCAAAAACATAAAAATGTCTCAGTGATTACAACTTTTTGAATGGTAGTGTATCTGTTATTGAAAACGTGTCTCTATGATTAAGTCAGTATATCAGTGACCATTTTGAAATGCAGTACATTTGATGCCAATATGAAATTGAATGAAAACATGCTGGAAATCTTAGCAATTAAAAATAAATAAATAAATAAATAACTAGAGAGCTACAGCATTTCCATATATAATTGCAGAAAATAGAGGTCAAGGTGCTGCTGCAATTCACTTGTGTATTTCTGGTGTAAACTCCATCTCCAAGGATATGGTTCCCTCTGTTGTAAAATACAGGACATTGCAAAGAGAAAATATTAATTTGACATGTATTTATTATGCATGTTATCACCTCTGCCACCAATAGGTGGTGGTGTTGTTATGTGAGCGTCTCTTTGTGGTTTGCTGAATGTCTGTGAATAGAATAACAGGGGAAAGGTATAGAGGGTTAGATACGTCTTGGTGAGAGGATTGCTTTTCAGAGAAGACATGGTTTTATGTTAGGGCTACAATGTTAAGTACATTCAGTACTTACAAACAAATAGAATTGCTGGATGTTGGAAAAAGGCCTTCCTTACTCCTAGATGAAACGTAGCTGAGCCACATGTAGCTCAAAAAGTTCCAATACTGCCAAGCTACTTATGGGATCCAAAATAAGCATACAAGGACCTAATATGCCCCTAGCCCTTACTAAAATACACCCCCTAATGTATATGACATCATAAAAGTATTGTATTCTCAGAACATATCTTGATTTTAGGAGTAATACGAGTAACTAAGGGGCCATTTGGAACAGGCCAACAGCCACCATGGGACGAGCTGCAGCTAACGCTATGCTAATCTTCCATTTCACTGACATGTTCCTCGTCGAAGCCCCATCATTTTTGTTAATGTGCACAGCCTCCGGCATTTCATTGGCCATGTTAGATTATTTAGAAACTGCTTACTTTTCAGAATCTGGGAGAGCAGGGTTTGGTTTAATTACACAGTGGGAGCATCCACTCCCAAAAGTAAAAAATGTGGACCACAAAATGTCAACCAGATTGGTATTGAGGAAGGAACATATAATGGGAGCAGAATATAAACACAGCAAAAATGGCGGTGTAGATCTAACACTGCTGGTGTACATTTAACACCCTAGGGTGTTAAATGTACACTACCATTTTTGCTGTGAAGGAATAGAAAGCTACATATCTATAAAAAGCAAATAGGACTTTTTCTCCCCAAAAAGTATTGCTATGTATTTAAGTTCCATTGGCATTAGAGTAAACAATAAAACATTTAGTTGGCCCAAATCCATTTTCCATACAAGGACATAGGCAAAAAGACGTTTCTCATTTTTAACAGTTTCCCCAAAAACATAGACATTGGCCCACAGATGTTGATGTTCCTGGATGCAATGCCAAGCATTCAATTCTAAAAGGAGGCTGTCGCCCTTAGAAACAGCTGGGGAGCTCCTCAACTGACAGCTTTATTTGTTACAAATATGGCTTTGGCCTGTGCAGTCATTTCTCCAATGGCAAGCGTGCACTGCAGCCATGCAATATTGCAGTCAAGCTACTGGTGTATTCAAAACGTTTAAAACGGTGTATTCAAAATGTTTTAGTTCTTTTTTTTTTTGAAAGAGTCATTGCATTTTTGACAAAATCTTCAGATACAACATATTTGTTTGCGCCCCCCTGGTTAATCCAAACTCCCGCTCATATGTACTGTATTGTATTTGGAATAATTTATATCTCTATGATTTTTGATAGCCATAAATTAATTCCATCACATTTTTGCAAAAAATTTAATGAGCTCATAGCCCAGCTGTTTTACTGCAGTAGAGACAATAGGTAATACACATTCTCAGCTGAACAATAATCACACTATATCACTTGCTATGGCCAGGACTATCTAGCAAGGTTGACGCTATCTTTTGTAACCAAACTGCATGTGCACAGGGTGTACATAAAATGTACCTCCTAACTGTACGTTGAGTGTGAATGAGAACCTGATTTCCAAAATGGCCCCAATCCGAATGACACCATGATCTCTCAGGCAGCAGCACCAAGCTGACAGACCCTGTTAACTAGATTTGAAATTCAATTCAAACTAATGTTCAAACAACCAGAAGCTTTAGCAGAAATAAACACCGGCACAGTAATTGGATAATAAAGGCGCAGCTTTGCCGAGTAAACATTATGCAGTGTGAATCTACATGTCTTATCGGTTTATAGCATGATGCAATCGAAGACTGTCTGAGACATTTCCGGACACTATTTAATTGTTTTGGGTGAGCATGTGTTCTATATTAATGTAGGAGATGAATCAGCTTCAGGATTGAATGATGTGGGTGGATTAAGACTGGCATGGCTGGCAGCCAGCTGTAATTATTAAGATGAGGAAGGAGGTGGGGAATGGGAGGTGAACATTGAGCAACACAGACTTCCGATTGAGGTCATCTGCAATTAAGCCAGGCAGAATCCCAGAAAAGAAAGTGATGTTGTCTTCCGCTTGCGTATACATCCATGGTATTTTTGGTGTGTCCCTTGAATATGTGAATGTTCGTGTGTGGGGAATGGGCTTAATTGTAGTAAGCTAATGCAGTAATATGTTTGATATGTATGAGAGATACTCCACAGGGTGTTGATGAAATGACATAGGCCTAGGACAATAAAAATATATTTGTCAAAAAAACAAAGGTATTATCAATGACATCGTGATAAACTTATCAAATGTGGTGGGCCAACATTCAGCTGAAGCTTTTTTTTTTTTTTTTAACTTTTTAAAAATGCAATTATCTTAAAGAAGGATGCCACGCGACGACTGGAGTCTTCTTTTCCTGCCGTGGGCGAAAGCTCACGCTGTCTGTGCTCAGCGGATTTGCACCCTGTAATATTCTCCTAAAATACACTCTCTCAATTTAAGATGGATTGTAGAACAGGGGCGATCGGAAGCACTTCCAGACCACCGGCGCATTCCGGAATTTACACTCCTCCGACAATCCGCGGTAGACGGAAAAAGGAGGAGAGCTGAGCTGGCGGTGAGGAAGCGATGTCTTCACCTAAAATCCACAATGATAAATAGCTCTGTCTGGCTCCCGAGTTTAGTACAGTTTATGAACTTGGCCTTGCCTGTTTCAGCATTTTACTCCAGAGACGACACAGGCTTGATTATTCATTACGCAGGGAACGGCTTGTCTCCGTTGTTGGATTAAGCGAAGGCATCGCAAACTCATCGACTGAAAGAGGTAGCCTACTGCACGGGGCGCTGGTGACCTAATGCTTCAATTTATATTCATCTGAACTCACATGACTGGTAGATAGAGTGTCGGCATTGTTGTAATAGAAAGCAGTAACAATATACGTAGTCTAGAGCAGGCTAAAATACGTATGTATTTATTCATTGCATATTAATACACTTAGCAATCATTTTTCACATTTGAATGCATTTCCACAAAATTCAATGTGATTTGTTTTTACTTAAGATTAGAAACCAGCTGCTCGTGTACTACATTCATTTATTCACTGTTTTCCTCAATTTGTTTTGAAAGTCTATATTAGCACTCTAAAGCTGACCACATACGAATAGATTATTTTCTGTAAACATGACACTGTGGTTTGCCGCATGTCATAGTTCTGAACAAAATCAAATGTTTACAAATTGTAGCTATGTAATAGCTGCTAAGTTTGAGTGATAAAGGTGTCATGTATCATTGATGTCCGATGCAGTTAACGACAGCTGTTTATTACAGGATGAAGGTTACCTTGGTGATTGTTTGCCTGTTGGGAATTGCTTTTGCTAACCCTGTGAGTATGTTGTACCAAGAGGATAAAATAAACATGTTCAGTATATTTCCAATACATAAATTACCTGACTGTGGATTTGTTGTAATATGTTTGTCTCTGCCTTCTTTTTTCATTGAACAGATACATCAGAAAGATGCCTTAGAAGGAATCGGCCAGGAGGCAAACACAGTGAGTGAAATATTCTACTTTGGGACAGGAGGGGTTTAATATTACCATGGTGGTGCTTTTTTTCTAAACTATGGATATCACGTACAATTTTATTCTGTATTGCAGCAAAACCCTGAATTCAGAAGTCATAGGAATGAAAAAAATACATTTCTGAAATGTCAAAAATGGATAAAGCACCATAGTGGTTTGATGCACCCTGACAATTTTAGCCCAGACAGAACAACTGGTCCATGTCTTCTGCTTTATTGCTCCGCTGCATTTTTCTACTGAATGCACACAGAGGCTAGACATGGAAAATGAGGGTATCTAAATACGGCGAGGGCAAACAAACAAACAACCGTCTGGCTCCCCCATTGAAGGGTTTTAAACCGTATTATTGATGTAATTGGTACCTGCACCAAACCTCTGCTTTCCCTTTGGAGGGGCGACTCTACAAGACTGCTCCGGCTCCAGCAGGCATCTCAGGAGACGCCTACATAATTTTCTGTTTCACAACTTTCAGAAGGCAAGAGTCGGCCAAAGTGAACTGTTCTGTATTGTGGGGTCTGAGGAGTTTGCAGTATTTCAGAGCTACGCCAGCCATGTCCAGCACAGCCAATCAGAGCTCCTGTTCATTCCCAAGCCATTCCTGCTGTTTGTGATAGAGCATCTTCCTGTGATAAAACTCTGAGAGCTGACTCGGGCTGCTGAATTTGTTCAGCCAGGATAATGATTACATCATAGCTTTGCTATGTCTGTCCAGATGGAACGACGGTCTGCAGACACTGCTACCGCCTGAGTTTTGTAGCAAGGGTCTATAATTAGTGGATCGTTTATGAGGATTAAAGCATAATCAAATGCAGAGAGGGATTTTCAGCAGAGCAAAGCCTTCCACATTTACAACATGTTCCTGGTTTCTTAGAGGAAACATATGTTGGAGAATACAGTCGCAAGATATTGACATTAGAAAATGAACACTAAGACAAATACACTTTATGTTAACACGAATGATGCTGGCTTTATGAGCTAACCACTATAACCCTTGCTCTTTGTATTGACTTCTGTATCCCATTTTGAGTAAATAATGCAATTGTCCTTTTATTGTTTGTTCGTTTTGGACAAAATTACATGTTTACAAATAGATTAACATAATAACACAAATTGTTTTATTTTCTCTACTCAGCTAAGGCTCAAATTGGAGGTATGGAGCAGAGGCCATGACACTTTGCTGAATGTGTGAAAATATCAGTCTTATAAAGAATGTGTCTCTGTTAATCCACAGACCCACAGTTCCTCAGCAGCGTTGTCTGCCGAACACGAGTCTGCCGAACCTGAGGTAAGTTTAAACACCGCTGGCCTGCAGGCATGTACTGTGAGCGAGATCTTTCACAATGAGACTCAGAGAGAGTGACCACGGTTTTGCTTTGTCCGTTTCAGGATGTATTTCAGAATGTTATTTTTTTGAGAGATACTTATGCACCTTCTTCAGTTCAGCTGTCTCTGAGCAAATACTTTTCAGAAAGATGATTTTAAAAATCTACTCTGTTACTGAGTCAAGATCAATGATAAAGTGTCATATTTGTGAGAGCTTAGGCCAAACGCCATACTAAAAGAGGTTAAGGCACCTCCTTAGCATCCATTTGTAATTTAAAATCTCCATGTAGAACATGTTATACAGTACATCTCATTATACAATGATATATTTTAATACATAAAACTTAGCTTTCAGATAGTAACTTCACTTTCAAAATATTCTTGTACAATAGATTTTGTTACAAATGTTTATGATAATTATATATTTTTTATTATTTCAGGCCTCACATGAAAATACTTCAGAAAGTAAGGTAAATCTGAATTTTTTTTTAAATATCACTACAATTTTTAATCAGAGATCATTCATAATTACATTTTAATTTTAATTATTGATGATTTATTATGAATTTTCATCACCAGACCTCAGAAGAAACCAATACTTCAGAAGACAAGGTAAATTCATACATCCATGGATCAATTTAAAATCCCACCAAAAAGCTGGGATAAAAACATACAGGAGCACTATATTCAGCCATTGCACATTTTGCAAAGGACCAACAAGAGAGTAAAAATATAATCTAAAATCATTTTTTTAAATGATCAGAATAAAGAAAATCTGTTTTTCTTACATGCTAACTATTTTTTTTATAAACTAAATGTTTATATATCGGTCAGAGAGGGGAGACCTGGTATCATATTATCATATGGAGGCCGTCATTTCTCCATCAGTGCTTATCCTTGCTTGTTTTTCTCATGCCTTTCAGACATCTGAGTCCATGGACACGACAGATGAGGACAAGGTCAGTGACTAAACTTAACTTTTACCATCTTTAACTATGTGTGAAAGGCTGAACACCAGAGGTGTAAAATCCAGGGGTCAGAAAGTCCTGCCGTGTGTTTCTTCCACCCATGAACTCAGCCACCTGATTTCACTAATTAGTTCTACCTCCTGGCTGAAGAATTGTGCTAATTAGCAAATCCAGGTGATTGGAACCAAATACTGGGAAGGACTTTTACTGAAACAATGTTTTTTACACCGCTGCTGAACACATTTGTAATTGGTGTTTCATATTCCTGTATTGTAATGCCCCCATTTTACATTCACAGACTTCTGAAGAGAGTGAAAGCTATTCTCATGAAAAGGTATCTGTCATCATCATTCATGTAACAAAATTGTCAATTTCAACCTGAGGCGAGAGTATCCAGTTTCATCTAAAACAGTGGTTGCCCAGCAACAAGTTTTACATTTGCCTTTACATTTTTTGTTCACTACTTTCTTCAGTGTGATGTTGAAATGCTAAAGCCACCTTGTTAGCGTAATGTCTTTCTATGTCATATTGGCTTTTGACCTTTATCTTTGCGCCATGCCAGTAGAATATTATCTCTGTGGCTGAGCCAGTGACCCTGTGGTTTAATTTGTCTGAGCAGAGTGACTCTGATGAGGATGGAGACACCAGAGATGACAGCAGGAGCAGTGAGGAGAACATGCGGAAGGTAGGTAGAGAGATCTGAGAGCTATCACTACTCTGGGTATCAGTTAAGGTTACGTGGATTATTAAATAGACTGTTAAATCGGGAACAAATCCATAAACACACCCCCTCCCCTTATATATTTTTAATTTCCCTCAAATCTTTTATCTATTCCTATTTTAAATACAATTTAAATTAAATGGGGTATACTTGCAGGACAAAGAGCAGTCAGCAATTGTTTCAGTTGCATAAGTTACATGTAATATATGTAAGTGCATAAGTGTAACTATGGATAGTGTACGTGTGTACATCCCTGTCTCAAGCATATACAGTCACACACACATGCAGACAACGAGCAATGATATATTGTATTCATAACAGTTTGCACAATAAGATCTTAAATCAACGTGTGTGTTGAACATGCAGAGCTGGGTTGGGGTGTTTAAGATCAACCTGAAGAGCGAGGAGGACAGCAGCATGAGCAAGAGCGCCAGCGAGGAAGACTCGGCGGCGGCCGCCGACGCCGACGCCGGTGACCCGACCAGCAGCTCCGAGAGCCGCCAGAGCGAGGGGTCCAGAGAGTGCGGGGAAGGTGAAGACAGCCCAGACTGCCACAGCTCCGAGAGCGACCAGAGTCCAGAGGGGCGGAGCCTGTCCCTGGAGTGCCTGGAGGCGGGGGACAGCCAGGACTGCAGCCGCAGCAGCGAGGGGCGATCCTTCGAGGACGACGAGACCCACAACTCAATGGGCGACATGCTGTCGCTAGACGACGAGGAGAGGGAGCTGCACCTGTGGTGACGCGCCACACGAGGGACACTGAGCTTCAGAGACACTGGTGCATCCTGGGATATGGCTCACACACCTCCTATTTAGGCGCCGGGACCACAGCATCCACCCCTACACCCACTAGCATATTCAGGCAGGCCAGGGCATCCGGTCTAGGCTGTGCCAGCAGCAGTATTCATTTCAATGTTTATTCTTTCCACCTACTCGAATTAGGTGTTTACTAATGTGGGGCATTCGTTTTAACCTTGAAACTATGAACCTCAGGTATCTTATGTCATCTGTGTTAAAGATGCTAATATGCAGTCAGTGTTATTTCTATGGAAAGCCCCATTTGGGATTATGAATTGGAGTGTACTTCAATGAGCCAGGAATTAGCTGTATGATTACATACAGCACCGGGAATGAGATGTACGGTTGCATTACATTACTCACATAGTGCTGTGACTTTAAACAACAACAGAGTTATTTTAGAATCTAGAAGTTCATCCATCTCACCCCTTACTGCTCATATTTGTGGGATATGTAGGACATAGCGACAATGCTAAGGTACACACCCAATGTCCTTACTGTCTTCTAGTTAAAAGGGTTCATTATGGTTATATTCATCATTGGCAAAAGCCTTCCTGTTTTCAGAAGATGGGAGGATACAGGAAATGACATCACAACCCCTGTAAGCACAACAACCTATAAAAATAGACACATCATGGATCCAAAAGAGTAGATAGTAAGCGTTTTGCTTTAAAAATAGAAAGTATTATAAATGTATTACTTTCCACTACATATATGATGTATGTAATGTGAGATTATTCACATGCATTAGCACAGAATAACAGCTTGATCAGGACTTTTCTGTGCATTTATGTAAGATGTGCAAATGAAATGAAATTTCTGAATTTGTGTTTGTGAGTACTACAACATAACTTTATAGTATTTATTTGTAGCTTAGTATTTAAAATAACGAAGCCAAAAATCCAAAACATATGTATTTATTTAATAATTGTCATTGAAATGTGTCTTAAATCTTAAAAAATGTGTTTTTGTCAACAATGTTAATTAAAATGGTAAGCAGCATTTGCCTTTTTTTTGTTTTGGGTAATTTATCACGAATTTTTTTTTTTAGCATTTTCTAGAATGTCCAAATCGTTTTGAACATTGACACAAAGTAAATGCTGATTTAAAGTTTTTTTTTAATTTTAACGTAAAAATGATTGTGTATAAAATACATTCAAAGTATTCCCCCAAACACGTGGGATACAAGCCATTTCTGTAGCCTCTGGGACTGGGGTCAATTGCATTTCAGTTCATTCGACTGTGGAAATGACTTGAAATTCAGTTTAGGAATTGTTCTATGAGGATTTTTCAAGTTCCATGATTGACTGAATTCAAATGAAATTCATCCCAATTGTGGCCTACCCGCCATACATGTCCGGTACAAGCATGAAAACATGGGTCACATGCACCCGTAACTGTAGAATTATATACCCACGGTTTAAATATGACCACACCCTCTCTGGGATTACCACAACTACAGTCTAACTGCCACCTCAAACAAGTCTTTTGGCAGTTTGAAATTAGAGGTAGCGGTTGATTCATTCAAATGTTTTTGCCGTGGATGCATTTTTTGTTTATTAGCTTAGGCAAACATGAATTCCTATGATTCATGACTGATCTGTTGGGAGATTTGTGGGTGAACAACTCAATGAAATATCGCCCCCATGTTCTTAAGAAAATACAGTTAGCAAAATGACAGTCATTACAGGATTCAGTGCGTTGGCTGTGCTGCAATAAAACCATTAAACTCTTGGCAGGCCTCAGCATAAAAACAACAGTCCCAATCCCCTCATCAAATATGTTTACATCTCACCAAAAAAATATTTATTTTCTGTTTGGTCTTTATTTCAAGTTCCATATTCAAGTTTAAATAAACAGATTTTCTAAAGCTGTCACAAATTATGCACCGTCATTAAACTAAGGGCAATAATTAAAACAGCACTAACAGCTTAAGGACTCAAAAACCATGGGGTTTACATCATATTCAAAAACTGACTCATCTCCACGTGGAATAAGACAGGAAAACAATTATTATTTATTGGAATTCATTTTTACAAGGCTGGTGTAATTGATTTTTCATCTTTAAATACATACACTGAGATCAATCCTCACAAATAGAAGAAACAAAAATCCTGGCAGGTGTGATCTCCAGGACAGATAAACCAATGAGGTGTGGAATTGAGATCAATGGCACGGATGATTGGCTAATCCCTCTTCAGTGGGAATAATGCACATGAACTTTGTGGATATATGTAAATTGATCTTGACGGTATTGGATAAAATGTATTCGCACAGACACGATATACTGTATGACCAGATACCCAGTCAGCAAGAGAACAAAAGCACTGAAGAACTCTATTGTGGTTGTAGTTTTAGATCTCACGAGAGGCTACTCAATCATATCAAATAAACAACATAGCAACAGTGTAAGATTTTCATTTAACACAATTCATTAGGATGCCTGGGATTATTTTAGCTTTGAGGCTGCGCCATCAATGCAAATCTGGTTTTATAACTTTGTTCTGACAGAGATCTGCATAAACACATTCATTTTAGTATATAATTGGTTTATGCTACCACCAGTATTCAGACAGAATTTCTCATGTACTTTGAAATAAAAATACATTCATGTATTGCTTTAGAAAAGCAAAACCAAAATTAGCTTTTCATGCTGCTTTTCTGATGTAAAAAACGAGCATTTAGATGCACTTGCTCAAAGTTAAAGACATATGTTGATATAATTAGAAATAAATTAGAAATTAATTAGAAATCATTCATAATTCAGTCCAATAGATAATACTGAAGAACACAGCTATACAAACAGTCACATACTACTCACAAATTTGAGGGGGAATGTAAGTGGAATTAATTCAAAGCACAAACAACACGTGCTTATTGACAGCAGGATAGAGCTCCATGTTTGGCAACAAGTACTTACATAGCAAAAGTCTGAATCCTAAACATGAATTTAATCAGTAGATACAGCATATATAACGTGTGGGTAATATGTAAACAAATAATGCCATGCCTAACAATAAATGAACAACATTGTAACTGCAACAAAGGTCATAATCACAGTAATTAGAGTTTTCTGGGGGCCTACTTACATAATTTTCACCGTGGTATCTGAATAAACTACAGTTAAAGTTTAAGGAAATAAAGGGTTAACCTTACAGGCTTAATCGGTTACCTTTCCTCTGGAAGCCCTCCATAATTAACACTAGCACAGCAACTACATCAGCGAGAGGCCTACAACTCTACAATAAAAAAGGCGTTTCTTTAGCGGGACAAATGTGACCTGTTCAGAAAGAGCTGTCCGTGTCGCGTCGTTCATCCCTGCTTCTTTCATTAAGTTGAGCGGTGGGAACACAGGTGCACTCTTTTGAAGTTGAACGCGAGGCCTTACAAGGTAATGATTCCATTGATGTAAACTCTATTAGCTGGATTTATCTTGTGCGTGTGGGCACTGTGCGCTTCGATGAGGTTTGATATCTGGTAATAAAAAGTAAGATATTTAATGTTTTTTTTATTAAAATGAAAAAGAAAATTGGGGGTGTGTTTTGTATACATATAGTTTGTGTGGGTTTTATATATAAAGTGAACTCACTGTTTCCACATCTTGTCAACAGAACGGAACACCTTGATTGGAATTCTTCAGAGCTGACCAGTGCTGAGATCATGTGATGCTGGAGAATTGAGTAAGTCACAAAAGATGGCATAATACATGTACAGCACAGGGTCAAGATCGGTGGCTTTGTTGAAAATATTTGGTTCGATGTACATGTACACATAACCAAACAATTTTGTGTGCGAAGCTAAGACTTAATTAAGATCAATGCATTCCCGTGACCTTTCAAAAAGAAAGAGGCTGTTGTTCGGACTTGACAATCCTTTGAACTCTGGATGTAAAAATTGCAGGTGCTCATTGATAATGTATAGACCACAGTAAGACATCCTGTCATTACTTTGTTTCAAGATGGAGCAAGAATTCCAACTTGTGAGAAATGACCACAATCCAGCCGTGCGTTATTTTGTGCGTTAATATTTATATATTGCGTAAGAGAATGAACGATGATCACGGTACACCACCCACTCACAGTAACCAAATCATTCTCCTATCACAGTGATCACCTGCATGCTACTGCACAGAAAGAAAGTGGTTGTCTGTTACCTAAATATCCTGCAGAGATGTAAATGAGATTTTGTGAGACAGCATGGAGCTCACGTCAGTTGAGCGTTCAAGAACATTAAAGCTTGCTCAGTAAATCATAGGGCCAATGTTCTTTACAATGGTATGGTCACTTATTCCATGTTCTGCTCCCTGATGGGATCATAGCTTTTTTCACCTGTTTGTGTAATGAGAAGTGCACTGTCTATCAGAGGCAGGGAAAGATTTCAGAAAAAAAAAAGAAAGAAAGAAAGAAAGAAAGAAAGAAAGAATAAATAAATAAATAAATAAATACATAAATAAATAAATAATAAATAAATAAATAAATAAATAAATAATAAATAAATAAATAAATAAATAAATAAATAAATAAATAAATAAATACATACATACATACATACATACATACATACATACATACATACATACATACATCTTTTGCCCCAGGATCTGCTTTTGGCAAGACCAAGTTGCATACACTCTGGGATTCTCATGAAAACGCCTGACAAATCAAAAAGCTTGCAATTTGGTGAAACTTTCACGGTCCAGACAAGGCAACATCACATCGCCGTGTGGTTCAGCGTTTCATTCGACAGGGAGGATGCTCAAAACCCCACTGTCTGCGGACTCTTTTTCCCAGCAGGCTTTTTAAGATCCAGATTGACTTCATCCTCATGAGCCAGTTAGAGGTTCAGGGACCCAGAGTCTCTCATCCTCACCGACAGTGCAGCTCCTGGGTTACAGCATAATTCGGGATTCCCCTGGGTTTGCCAAACCTGGATCTGGCTTATTACACTAAAGGGATACGGGGAGCCATGTGCTGCATGTATTCTGCATTGCCCTGTTAACTAAGACCTATACCAGATCACTATATCATACGAGCCATCATGCTCACGCATGGAGGTCCCTTCCAACATGGTTTTCCACTCTCTTTGGGTGACAAACCGACTGGTTTAATTAAGGGGTAATAAATGAGCCTTAGCAGAATACCATGCTTCAAACACTCACAGGGAACACAGAGCCGACCTACTGGGTGGCTCTTGATGGAGACAAAGTTCCCCCAAACTTGGTCAGCGTTTAATCGCCATAACAGACTGCCTTGAAACTCCTGTTTATCAACTGTATATATAATCATATCTGCTGTTCACAGTAACCGTGGCACATATATATTCTTGTTTTTCGTTCTTCAATCGCCTGTTTTTGATGAGAAGCACTTTCCTCATTTAAATACATGTAAATGTACCATATAAATGACGATTATGACGATGAGGATGTTGATATTGTTGGTGATGATGATGGTTATTGTTGGTGATGATGATGGTTATTGTTGTTGTTATTATATACATGCACTGCTGATGATGAAATGATGATGATAATAAAGGACTAAACTGGGGCCACTCTGGCCTGGACTTTCAGAGCGTTCATTCCAGACAGCATCTTAGCCAGACTGGGTCTAACGCTTGCCCTGTTTCAACTAACGTTCCTCCCTTTGCTGTTTTTGAGAAGCTTATTTGTTTAAAGAAAGCGGAAAACATGCTGAATTGCAGTCTTGGGGACACGAGGCTTAAGTAGCCCTAAGCTAATTGTGGTTATTTTAAACAGTTGCTATAATTTTCCATACACGTGGGCGTAGAAAAACAAACTTCCTTCTTAGATCACTCACCTGGTTCATTTGATTTTTATAAATAGTGTTTTTGTCATTTTGTCATTGTTTTTGGCCTATTTTGTGTTGTTATTGTACGGTCGGTTTTGCCTGCTTTCGGCACTGCCATAGCCTCCCCGCTTTTGAAAAGTGTGATTGTTTGCTCTTTTCACATTTGTGCGCGTCTCACCCCTGACCCTCTCCAACTGAATTGTGATTGGTGGAATGGTGATACAGGCACTGTTTATATTAAATTGTTCCTAAGGTGCATAAGATTTTTTTTGTCACATTATAATTTTGCTTTTCATCTGTGTATACAATTGTGAGTGTAATTTCTGAGTCATGACATGACATGTCTTTGTCTAATCACAAGAACATCAGTATATGCATGCTTTACTTTATTATCATAATTATTATTGTTATTATAATTATAATTATTATTGTTTTTGATAGTAATAATAATAATAATAATAATAATCATCAGCATCATAATGAGAATAATAATAGTTTGTAAATGCTAACTTATTAATTAACCATATTAACCATTAACTATATTATATGAACTTTACAGTGTGTAACCATGAACATTGCTTTGGTATTCATCTGTGTCCTGGCAGCAGCGGTTGGCTTCCCAGTAAGTACACTTCAGTTTGCAATATAATTTAACCCTCAATATGCTGCACTAGAAATACTTCGAAACATAACATGAGTTACAGCAATCATAACCAGTATTGCATACATTTAATTGAATAATTGCCTTTATGCGGGTCAACTATTTTTTTTTCTTCTAATTAATACATATTCAACATTATATTCTGTCTAGGTGCGGAGACGACTGTTACCTTACACATCAGGCAGCTATGTGTACTACTTGGTGAGTAGTGCATGGCTTTATCGCCGCTTTCCTTCTCTCCTTATTGTACGTATAAGTATTCTGAGATAAGAGATCCATAAGTTTAAAAAATATATAATTTCTCTATGTTTGTCAGGATAATAGTCTCTGCAGGACGCATTAATGTAAACATGGTATGACTGTGTGAAAGGATGGCGTTTGTGTTGCAATAATGGGTTTTCATCACTAGATGGCAGCAAATGTTGCAATTTATTATTTTTAATAGGCAGACATTCTTACTAAGGGCTTCCAGTTTAACACTTTCACATTCTTCAATGCACTTACAAAGTTGTGCTTGTACTTGTACAGTCGAAGCATGGTGATGGAGATTCCTTCTGGAGTGGCACAGGACTGTCCTCCAGTGCTGCTCGGAAAATGCAACTGCAATTTCCGATTATTTCCGTCGCAGCCAGTCGATGTCCCATTTCTCTTTTCCTATAAGACAACGATTACTCTTAATACACTGAGCCAGTCGGTTATGCATCACAAGATTTAAACTGACCATGTGTGTTTATTTCACACTGTCCACACATCTCTTTGAATGTTGTCCCTGAACATGCAAATGTCTGAATAAATAACTTGATTGGAACGATGCATTCGTCAGCTGTTATTCAGCTTTATGGAAACTGAACTTGAATGGGACAGTTGTAACAACGAGGCTCATGATAGATCTCCACTTTCCAGAACGACTTTGGTGAATTAATCCTCGGGGACTCGGAGGACGACGAAGGATTGAGAGGGGGGGGTGTTACTCTGGAAGATGAAGGATTTGGTGGATGGGGATACTGGGGAGATGGAGAACGAGACGAGGTAGAGAGCGAGGGATGGAGAGAAGGACCGGGGGAAGAGAGCGAAGGACACTACGGAGCGCAAGAAGTGGGAGAGAGTGAAAGCGAAGAAATGCAAAATGGAGACGGAGGAGAGAACACAAGTAGTGAGGAAGATGAGGGTGAGAGTGAAGAAGAGGACGGACAGGGGGAAGATAGTGAAGGAGGCAGTGATAGTAAGGACAGCACAGAAGACGTCGATGAGGGAAGAAGGGCTGGAGGAGGAGAAGAAAAGGATGGAGGAGAAACTGAAAGAAAGGAGGAAGGGAAAGACTATGGTGGAGAAGATGGTTCAAAGGTAATTTTTTTGTTCTTATTCTTCTGCGATATAATTTGGAAATAGGCAGCATACATCTACAGCAGCACTATATATTTTCCTTAAAATCAGTGCTGACCCTAGCCTTTGAGGGGCGGTAAGCAGGATTCGATACCCCCAAACCGAACATTATAAATAATATATTGTAACATACAGTGCCCTCCACTATTATTGGCACCCCTGGTAAAGATGAGTAAAAAGGGTTATAATAAATTTACCGTTTGGTGAATTAGCTTAATGTCACACTGAAAACATGAGACAAATCCAACCTTTAATTGGAGTAAATTTATTATGAGAAAAAAAAATCCCTCATCAAGAAATTGTTATTTTTAACAAAAATACGTGTGCCACAATTATTGGCACCCCTGCATTTATATATAAAATAAAGTAATAATTTTGATGGGACTATGTATAAAAAGTTAGATAATTTCTAAACGGTTTATCTGATATGGATGACAATACCCTCAAATTAAAGCTGACAGTCTGCACTGTCATACATGGCACACATGGTTTTGTTAAAAATAATAATTTCTTGATGAGGGATTTTTTTTCTCATAATAATTATTTTTTTCAGTGTGAGATTAAGCTAATTCACCAAACGGTGAATTTTTTATAACCCTATTTACTCATCTTTACCAGGGGTGCCAATAATAGTGGAGGGCACTGTATATTGTATATTTTCAAATATACTGTCACAGGGCCCTAAAAAGCCGCTTATGTCCTTTATTGGGTTGAGCCAGCTCTGCTTAAAATTAAATAGTGATGACTATTTAGTAATGAATTGTTCTCTGTTTCAAATAAGTACAAAATTAATATGTTGTTTTGTCGATGATGAAATTGTATATGAAATGCTTACCAAAAAGAGTGATACTATGTGATAGCTCACTTTGGTTAACATTTAAAATTGTATTTTTTTATTAGCAAAAAACAACTTATTACATTCTTACTTATGAAGCTCATTGATTGAACACATTATTTTTTTACAATTCAGATCACAATGTGTGTGTGTGTGTGTGTGTGTGTGTGTGTGTGTGTGTGTGTGTGTGTGTGCATGTGCGCGTGTGTGTGTTTTCCATGTTCATTTACTGTCTTCTAGGGGAGGGGAGATTCTGATGGAGATATCGGTGGAGGCAGTGATGGAGTGACTGAGGATAACACTTCAGATGAGGAAAGGGATCAAGATAATGAAGAGAGTGAGGAGAATACTGACAGTACAGACAGTGAGAGTGAAGAGAGTGAGGAGAATACTGACAGTACAGACAGTGAGAGTGAAGAGACTGTGGACAATACTGACAGTACAGACAATGGGGGTGAAGATACTGACGACACAGATAGAAATGGTGAAGACACTGAGGAGAATACCATCAGTACAGACAGTGATAGCGAAGAGACTGTGGAGAATACTGACAGTACAGACAGTGAGAGTGAAGAGAATACCGACAGTACAGACAGTGATAGTGATGAGACTGTGGAGAATAGTGAAGATATCGGCAGTGGCGGTGAAGAGATTGAGGAGAATACCGGCAATATAGACGGTGGGGGTGGAGATACTAACAGCACAGACAGCAATGGTGAAAACAATCAAGAAAATACTGACACTACAGACAGTGATAGTGAAGAGACTGGGGAGAATACTGACAGTACAGACAGTGAGAGTGAAGAGACTGGGGAGAATACTGACAGTACAGACAGTGATAGTGGAGAGACAGAGGAGAATACTGACAGTACAGACAGTGATAGTGGAGAAACAGAGGGGAATACTGACAGTACAGACAGTGATAGTGGAGAAACAGAGGAGAATACTGACAGTACAGACAGTGATAGTGGAGAGACAGAGGAGAATACTGACAGTACAGACAGTGATAATGGAGAGACAGAGGAGAATACTGACAGTACAGACAGTGATAGTGGCGAGACAGAGGAGAATACTGACAGTACAGACAGTGATAGTGGCGAGACAGAGGAGAATACTGACAGTACAGACAGTGATAGTGGAGAGACAGAGGAGAATACTGACAGTACAGACAGTGATAATGGAGAGACAGAGGAGAATACTGACAGTACAGACAGTGATAGTGGAGAGACAGAGGAGAATACTGACAGTACAGACAGTGATAGTGGCGAGACAGAGGAGAATACTGACAGTACAGACAGTGATAGTGGAGAGACAGAGGAGAATACTGACAGTACAGACAGTGATAGTGGAGAGACTGAGGAGAATACTGACAGTACAGACAGTGATAGTGGAGAGACAGAGGAGAATACTGACAGTACAGACAGTGATAGTGGAGAGACTGAGGAGAATACTGACAGTACAGACAGTGACGGCGAGATCGTTGAAGACAATGCTAATGGTACAGACCATGCCAGTAAAGAGATTAATAACAGTTTTGAAAGCACAGAAGAGGAAGTTTAAGCAATTTGGGAAAATACTGAAAGTATCGGGCATAGTGGTGAAGAAAATAGTGAGGGTACAGACAGTGACAGTGAAGCATTTTAGATCGGTGACCACACAAACAGAAAGGACAATGGTTAGAATTTAAATTGTCAAGAAATAAACTGGAACAATGTGGACATGCAAGTAAAGGGTGGAGAACGACACAGTTGCAAAGAAAATGGGAAAAGGATGGACTGAAAATAATATGCAATAGAGCACTTTTTTCATGATGTTGTTACACTTTTTACAATACGAAAGCTATAGAGACCTGTTGAAAACAGGACATAACCCTTATGAGGGTTATAACGTGTTAATCAAGCCACACTTTCCTTTAGTAAATAAGAACTTCTCCTAATGTCCCTCTTTTAATCCATTTTTATAATCAATGGTAAATAAAAAGTAAATAAATATGGATAATTTCAGTAGCTTGATTTGTAGTAGCTCACATTTCATCATGTTTTTAGAAAAGTAAATAAAAAATAAGATTGTAAATACATGTGAAAATTGTTTATATGAATGGCAGTATAATTGTCAAATATTTGCCTTCTATTTGTGGCTGCCTGTGTCATACCAACTTTTACATCACATCAAAATGAAGAACTGTTTGTGCTTGTTCATTCCAATATGTAATTTTGTGAATAAAACTTTTTTAATATAACTGCCTGTGTCTCGTACTTTTTATCATGAATCGACTCGTGTGGCCGGTTAGCTCAGTTGGTTAGAGCGTGGTGCTAATAACGCCAAGGTCGCGGGTTCGATCCCCGTACTGGCCACAAGAGTTTTATGCTTTGCAATAGCCTGTCCTTGTTCTACTTTATACGTTATAGCTATAGCTTGTTCTAGACCTACTTCATAAATTCACCAAATGCATGTCTTAATTATAGGCTAACAACCAGCCGTCAGATATGCGTTTTCTGCTTTGTTAGATGCAACCATCTTGCAGTGACCAGGGATACACGCAAAAAAACGGACATCTAACTTTGCTATAAGCCAACAATTCTCACTGCTTTTAAGATAATCTTCTAAAAGGACTGGAGTTTGTTTCGTTGGATATGTCCAATATATATTAGGCCTATAACATAGTATAGTTTTTATTTGAAGAGCTTGCAGTAGGTTTGCAGGATTTTCAAACACCAAATGATTTCCTTTATTGCGAACCAATCTGGTAGTTCACAATACTGATTCAGTAGAAATTTTAATAACTTATTGCACATTTTACATGTGATTTTCAAAACAAGTTCACCGAAGCCACAGTAAGCCACATACGCATGCGCAAGAACCTGCTCGCTACATAGCAGGCATCCTGTGTGAAATGAATTTAGCTCTTAGCTGTAAATACATATTTCATATAGTCTTTTTCAATTAACCATAGTCGAATTCAGCAAAGGCTAGTCGTGGTAGGTAGACTAGTCATTGTAGTAGCCTATACAAACTTGCCTAAAAGCAAAGTAGCCTACCAGAAAAAGTCCGCCTTTCTGGGGGAAGTCCCTCCAGGAAATCCCCTTTAGTGCTGGAATATTATTTCGTGGGCTATTGAACGCGCCCCGTCTCTTACACAGTTGACCTTCTCTTATTAAAACATTAGTGACTGAGGCTGTAGCTACCAATTCGTACAGTGTGATCAGAAACATTAAATATTGACTGTGACTTTCAAGTCAGGACTGCAGATGTCCATGCGAAGGCTCAGATATTTGGATTTAACCGAAAGGGATATGGAAAATATAAAGGCGGAAAATGATGCATCGAAAACAAAATTGCTGAGCAGCTACAGGTCGAATACTTTGTATCACGGTACAGGACAGGAAATCGACTCGTTGAGCCATCGGATATTCTTGAAAGACAGAACAACTGCAGACATTGAAGCTATATTGGGAGCTTACGAGGGCACATGTATGAAGGTGGAAACGGAGAAACATGTGGTATTTGGACCTTCCAAAACTTCGTTGGAGAGTTTGTGTAATGAAACACGTAATCTAAAGCAAAGACTGCCAGATAGAGAGACTAACGCTGCCCAGCAATCAAAGACAAACAAACTCGTGAGTATGGCCTGTCCTAGATCTACTTCATAAATTCACCAAATTAATATCTTAATTTATAGGCTAACAATACAATTGTTGTTTGACAATTAAAATGAGACCACATAATTAAAGTCAATGTGGTTTCAGTCCCTTCTTTATTATTCAGAATATCCGTGACAAGGCTACTTCACACAAGTAGTGTAGTCTACCTGTCACATTTTCACGAAACGGAAGCTGATATCCTGTGACTATTAGCCAGTCGAAGCATTTCTATGCGCAGAAGATATTGCATGGAGCCTCGGCTACTCCAGAGATGCGGGGTTGGTTTTCAGGCATACTCCACGACTTCAACTGCGTTATCATTTTAGAAAACTGACTTTGCCGTCTGCTTATGAACATAGCTAAAGAAAACATATAGCCTATATCAGGGGTTCCCAAACTTTTCCATGCCAAGGACCCCCAAATAGCCGTAGCCTCTGGCTGGGGCCCCCCTATTGCGAAATGGCTTTAAAAAAATTTTTTTAAATAACACTGGCAAATATTTAAAATAATCCATAATCGGGCCGTTAGCAGCTCAACGTAACGCTTTGACTGACAGGCAGACGGTTAGTTATTGGCTGCGATTGAAAGAAGGTCATGACCAAGACCTCATTTCGATATGAAAGGATTTATAACAATTTATATTTTATTTTAAACCGGCACAATAATCTTATGAATTGAATTGAAATGTATTTTTAAAATAAAATTAATTTTATTATTATTATTATTATTTTTTTGTGTGCATTTTCCTCTCCCTTCCAATTGACGCCCCCTGGCGGCCCCCACTTTGAAAACCCCTGGCCTATATAACCTAATATTTTAGAAAAACTTCTAAATTTTATACATTTAGAAATGTCTGAGAAATAATTTTAGCGTCATGTAGCAAAACATGATAACTCAGTGATGCGGGAATAGGCCTGTAAATTAAATAATTTGACAGAGTGGTATTTAAGGTAGCATACTTAAAATAGACCAACTATGATACCTTTAATTGTGAAGAATGTGAACTAGTCTCAAGTTCGAGATAATAGCCTACTGAACATAGGGCACTACTGAGCCTACAGGTATGGAAGGATCACTTTAAGGGTTGTTTCTCCTGACAGATTTTCCTATTGAACTCTATGGAAAAATAAGTCAGGAGAAGAAACCCTTCACGTTATCCATCCATATCTACTGTATTTCTGGCAGCAGAGTGATGGTTAAAGGCTTGTTTAATACATCAGACCCTTGATGACTTAGAGCCACTTAGCCAACCATGTGTTCTATACCGTTCCAGTGTAATTTACAGCTAAATCTTGTCTCACCCCCCAATTCCCATAGAGATCCATTCAAATGCAGAGCTGTTATAGTATCGCTTGTAAGAGTACCAGCAAATAAGATATCAAGAGCCTTTTGATGTTGTTGGGTCACAGACATCATAAAGTCATGGCATGCAAAGGATATGCAACCAAATATAAAAAATATGGATTTTCTACCACATTTAATTTAGCGTGTTCAATACTTTTTTCCTGTGTCATTTCACTTTATTGCACATAACTTTTTTAAAGAATTGGAACGTTACAATTTCTTTAGCTGTGTAGTTTTATTGAGTTAATACCAATGTCTGGACAAAATCTCATGTGAATAGCTACATTGGAAATATGTTTGATAATAAAATTGTTGACGTGTCCAATACTTATTTCCCCCATTGTACTTATGTCTTGTTGTTTGAAATAGCTTCTTTTAACCTACTTTTTGTGAAGTATGTTGTAAACATTGCTTTAAGAAATGTGCGATATAAATACATTTATTATTATTATTTGTTCAGTGGTTGCAATGGAAGACAAGACAATTTTTTTACCTTTCAGTGACAAAAAAGGGCAAGAGGGCAAACGTTATAGAATGTTGGTGCATCTTTTTTCTGCGTCGCAGGAGGTCGACTGGCTGCAGCAGAGCGCTCGGAAGACCGAGCGGGAGATATCGGGGATCGCTGACTGCCAGCTTCAGAAGGAGTTAAGATGGCGGACAACCGAGGGCCAGTGGACAACCAAGCACCAGCAGGACCTGTTCTGCAGCTCTCTGGAGGAAGACCCGACAGACCAGCTGAGGGCCCAACTTGGGGCCACGACCAGGGTGTGTCAGGAGCTGCTGAAGAGGCTGGAGAGGAAGAGGCAGGGGGATGGGTCTCTGGAGAAAGGGTCACATGACCTGCAGTTCAAAGAGGTGTGTATGGGTACAGGGAAACACCTTACTGATCTAGAGTATGTTTAATCTTGCTTGGATTCATATAAACTCTGTTCGAGCTGAAGTAACACCAAATGTTTGTTTTATTGTGACCTAGCAATAATACCTGAATTGTAAGTATGAGCAGTAGCCTACCTACTGTTTAATTACTTATTTCTGTCCTGACTAATGATATTGTTGTTGGAATACAGTGAGTTTTGGGGCTATTTAGCGTGCAGAAAGTGGCCTTTGGAATAATTTGACACTGGATTTCAGTTTTTCTTCTTTCTATTTTTTTTCAGTTTCCCGATTCCTCAAAAGCTGAACACCTCGACACCTTAGTGTGCAAACTGACAGAGGAGAACAGAGAGCTGAAGCAGAGAATTACACACGTAAGCGGTTTCACGTTTGCCGTCATAATTCACGGCCTCATTTCGTTTTGGCATTACTGTTTTTTTTACTTTGATGCCTTTCTGGCAGTTTCTGCCATGTCATTTAAAATGTCACCAGGAGATATAAGCAAAGCTTGTTTTTACTCACTTGAGGCTTTTGTTTACAACGAAAGACCAACTAGACATGACAGAAATGATTTGGCTGTGCCTGCAATCAGGGTTCGAATGACACTCTGGCTTCCGGGGCCTGAGATTGGGATTGCTATCCGAGGAGTGGGGGGGGTATTGCGATTGCAGGCGGCTCAGGTCTCTTTTGGGGGGCCTGCTGATCTCTCCTGCAATTCAAACCATGCCTGCAATACAACAAGATGCTTTATTAAAGAGGTTTTTTTCCCTCGTGCACACAGGTAGAAAACCTGAACTCTCAATGGCAGAAGTATGACCTAGGCAGAGACGAGTATGTGAAAGGACTGTACAACAGGCTAAAGGAGTCCAATCCCCTGTCTGGTGTGGGGGCGGGGCCGGTACCAGTTAGCAGCGCGCTGCTGCAACAGGAGATCGCCAGACTGAACTGCCTCCTGGATGAGAAGATGAAGGACTGTGCTAAGCTCATGAGGAAGCTGGAGGACTCCAGGGAACAGGACCGGGAACGAATCCAGACTCTGGAGCAGCAGGTCATTTTCCGCAGATGCACGACTGGATATGTGTTTTGATATAAATCCAAAATCAAAGTTTTTTTTCCACTTAATTATATTTCATATTAAATATAATTATAGTTCAATTCTTGATACATAGCGGGTGTGTAATGTCCACAGGATAGAAGCAAATGTTACACACTAATACAAACTTGAGAAAGATGTCACTGCAATGAGTTTGAGGGACCTAGAGCATTAAAGAAAATGAAGATCGCTCATCGTACGATACATACAAACATAAGATAAACGACAAAGACAAAAAAGGGAGAGTAAGAGAAGGCAGTCTATAAAGATAACAGCAGTTCTCTAGACCAGGCACACTGCTCTCTGCTGTTTATGAAACTGACTCGATTGTTTCCCCATTCAGGCCCTCATTTACACGGAGGACTTTAAGTCTGAGCGTGCCGACCGGGAGAGGGCGCAGGGTAGAATCCAGGATCTGCAGGAGGAGGTTCAGCGTCTCCAACTGAAACTCCAACGTAAAAAACAGGCAAGGATCAGGTCCTTCCCCCCACCATTTTGAGAGTTAATTTTTCTGGGCTTCCTTTGAACACTTTCTGGAAGTGGAAAACAAGGCCAAACAACATTTCTGAGGCCAAAAAAGTAACTGACAAGTTCTATCTTGAATCCAACAGGAGTCGAGAGACCCGCCAGCCGCGTGTTGGGTCCATATCGGACACGGGATGTCTGCGCACATGCAGGTGGACGCCGCTGAGCTACAGATGACCAGCGCTGACCGGCCAGGACCGCAGCGATCGAGCCGAGAGTCGCCGCAAGTCGCGGTTCGGACTGATCGCCGAGGCTTAACGGACCTACTGTGCCCACGATGTCTTATTTCTTATGACGGCGATCACGCGGCGGAGTACATGAAGCACGTCGAAGAGTGTGCCAATGTATGACAGGAAACAGGAAGTGACATCAAGACCTAGTTTGAGTAAAACCACTACATGTCCAAGACATGTGACTAATTGCACATCTTGACTATTTTCAAAGAACTCAAGTTGATATAAAAGTATTTTTGTACTGTTTTGGAGCATATTCCTATGGAATAAGTACACATGAGCTTTATGGACTGGGAGTTGTAGATCTGTTGTAGACACCCCTTTTTAAGGCAAAATTCTGCATATGAAGCACCATAATTCATTTTACTACAGGCTGTATAAAGATAGCTTGGTTTCATATAATTGTTCTTAAACAGCAGAATTGCACTCCCTTGGCGTTTAAGTTATTTTTGTGTGACAGATAATACAATTGTATAATCGCTAACGTCTACAATTCTCTGTCAACTTTTTAAAATAGATTGACACTTTCAACATGAAAAGGCAAGCTCTATTGACAAGTAATTGGATCGAACACAAAGCTGGTCACTGGATTTACCTCGTTAAAGCTGTTATCTTTAAGCTCTTCGCTGTGCTTATTCAAGCATTTTGTTTGACAGTGTTATGAACTCTGCACTTTCTTTGACAAGTTTGTCAAAATAATATTTTCCAAAACAGATCATTTGACATGTATTGACATTGAAAATTACATAAGCTTTTTAGTGAGTTTCTTTATGGTCATGATGCCGTTTATTTAACTGTGATGCTGGCAAAGTTGTAGATTATATTGTGTGTATTATATTTTATTTAGTATATATATAAAACCCTTTATTTTCTCTATTTATAATGGTACATATTTATATACAGTCCATCCTGCCAGTAAGTATATTGCGGGTTCCGGCACACTTAAATAAATGCTGTAAAGGTATTTGTGACATTTCAAAATATGTGACAGTATTATATGTCCTATAAATGCATTGTTCTATCCCTGACTTTGTCCTATACCTGACTTATTGCAACATTTCGATTTTTGTATTTTATTGTAAATATTAATATTGTGCTGTGTTGCAGCGATGTGCCCTTTAATTCTTTGAAGGTTCCTTATAGTGCTTATGATGATGAATGCTCACAATTAAAAATTAAATAATAAGAAATCACCTTCAACATTTAGCACAGCTGTCAAATTTTTGGTTTCAGTTGGGGGGGGGGGGGGGGGTTTCCTGTTTCCGAGTGATGAGGAGCAAGTTATAACATTAAAAATATGGGTGAGAAAGTGTCTATTTGAAAGTGGCTCTTAAAGTGACTCTAATTGTATTTCTGTACTGTAAGTCTGGATTGCTCTTGGAGAGAAATATTTCAAACGAAATAATTGGACAAGTAATTAGGGATTGCATAATGCATTGCAAACGCAGATCAGTTTGGGGAAACTGAAAGCTGAAAGTTGTCACGATGAGCACTGAAAAAACCTTTGTAACGGGGTGTACAAACTTAGATCCAGCAGTGTCATCACAGGTGAAGTGCGCCGGTTTATATTGCATTGGGGGATCGGATTGTGTAAGCGCAAAAGTCCCTGCCGGGCTGGCATCAACGCATCGCTACGTCTGCAGCCCATTCTCAGCTGTCAGCACAGAAAAACTGACTTCGACAAGGGTCAAAGGTCAGAGAGCGAGACATCCCCTGGGAAAATGGAAGCGTTCAGTAATTTAAGGAGATGCTGATGGAGAACCAAAAGGGGCATCAGAATGTAACTGCCTGCCGTGTAACTGCCTGCCCGCCCGCCCGCCTTCTAAAGCAGCCATTACCTCAGAATTACTTCACCATGCAGCCCCACTTTGTTTATCCTGGGTAAGTGACACACACAGTTCAAGGTAACCTGCATCTGTCTTTTATAACGCGTGGCATTTCTCTCGATGTGTATTCTAAATGTGTATTCGAAAACGTTTGAGAGTGCTGCCACAAATTTGAGTAAATGCTCACAATTAAAAATAAATTAATAAGAAATCACCTTCAACATTTAGCACAGCTGTCAGATTTTTGGTTTCAGTTGGAAGGTTTCCTGTTTCCGTGTGAAGAGGAGCAAGTTATAACATTAAAAATATGGGTGAGAAAGTGTCTTGTCAATTTTAAAGTGACTCTAATGGTATTTCAAATTGTATTTTAAATGCAAAGCATTTAGATAACTATATACGGCAAAGACGTCAAGACTGTCCCCCAAACAAAGCATTATGTTGGCAGATGGGGATTTCCATTCACTTACACCACTGCTAGCGGCCTTCTATGGATTTCCCACAACCTACAACTATATGCAGCCCACTCTCCTTCAGTGGAACATATTCAGTCAGGTGTACCTCCACGCTCAGGAAACAGTTAAAGTTCTGTGGCACTGAGAGACATGGTTCTGATCCAGCTACTACTGACTGCACGGTGTCAGTTTCAACTGCATATCAAAGGTGTATGGAAACATGAGGACTGAGAAGCAAACCTGGTTTTCCACAATGACCATGTCGAAGAGAGAGGCTGTGGATCCCCCTGCTGAAAATCCTGCTTCCCCTCGTTCTCCTTCATGAAAGACAAGGGCCTACGTGTCACAGACTGCAAAAAAAAAAAAAAAAACTTAGTCAATCTGTAGACATGAGTTAAATTATTTGTGTATCCAAACATATTGGGAAATTCCCATTGGCCAGGGAGTTCCCAGACTGCGTCTTAAACCAGCTTCAGAGGGGCACTTTAATCTTAGAGCTATTTGTTTTCATATATAGTAACAGTGGTATTATTGTCTGGTCTGATGGTTTTAGAAATACTTTAAATGCAGCTCCTGCTATTACTCCCATTGACTAAGTGGTACTGTGTGAAGTCATTATGTCCTCACCACGCAACCATTTCTGCCAAATATCACAAAGCCGTCTTCTAACCCAGATTAAAAGGTATAGCCGTTTTACATTCCTGTTGTACTCATGCCAGATTTCTGCCAGTATCTACTTTGTCAGACTTATTTTACATATCTTGGCTGGGTCTCTCTTGAAAAAGATTTCGGATCTCAACGAGACTTCCTGGTTAAATATAGGTCAACAACATTAATAAAAACATACCACACAATAATTTTGTCATTGAGTTATCAGTGGTTGTTACTGTTGGAGGCATCTGTCCACCTGCCTCTGAACTGAATAGTGAATACTGTCGGTTTAATTTTAGGGGTTGGTTTTCTATCGTAGCCTCATAATCTGTAAACCAAAGATACTCCTCTTTCAAAAATCAAGGTGGTCGTTTCAAATGGCACAAGCCACCGAATCTGAACTATGCAGGGACAAAGTGACCAATCACGATCCAGGGTGCAACTTGTTGAGAACCAATGGCTGAGCATGTCGCGTGATCATTACAATGCGGGTGATTAATGTAAGGCAGGGATGGGCAACTCCAGGCCTCGTGGGCCGGTGTGTATTCAGGTTTTTGCTGCCACCAGTTACCATTTATTTTATGAGCGCAATCATTTACATTATCTGATATTTTAGCTACATTCCACGGTATGAAGAGAAGCTGATGAATGTTCCTGTGCCTGTATGCATGTATTGTAGTGTTTTAGTGTGTCATTTACGAGTGAATAGGTGTTGGTGTATATGACTAACTAGTTGATTTAGCCAGGGTAACTGGAGGCACCAAAAACCTGCATACACAGCGGCCCATGAGTCCTGGAGTTGCCCATCCCCGATGTAAAGTTTTTTCCTAATATCATTGCCTCTATATCATATTGGAGCTATGTATTATCAAAGCACAATAACGGTGAGCTTTCCGGATTATGAAAAGTAGGTTTGCCGGTATCATCACCTATGTAACAAAGTTACACCAAACTAACCGTTATTGGATGAGTAACATCGCAATACGCAGTAGATTCAGTAAATCCATTACACCACATCTTACGAGAAGTCTTCTACCTGGTGAAGTACAGACATTGTGACTGAAAGAGATGACCTAATTGTGACTCACTGGGTATTCAAAACTAATCAGATCGTCCCCTGACTCATAAGTTGCACGGACATGAAGTGGTTCAGATAATATACAAAAATCTCCAGACAAGATGGAAATTACTTCTTTTTTTTTTTCCATACCTGTATTACAAACGTGTTGAAAAAGAAAATTAAATCCCCGAGTGCTTCTCAGTCATGTGACGTGGGCATGGTGGTTTAACCACACTGAAGCGCTGCACTACAGGATGTGTGAAAGAACTACAGATGTTCAAAATGACACAATAGCAGAAACTTCCCTTCGTCTCCGGTGTTTATACACACTAGACACAGCAGACATGTGGGTAGCTATCTTTTAGAATGAGTCGTCCTGTGCATTCGACTTTTCGTTTCAGAAGCCCTTCAGACTCAAGACAAAAACCCTAATGATGGCATCTGCCAAGTAAACAAATGCATTGTTTAACCGGTGAAATAGCTGTTGTTCTCTTTAAATGGCGTGAATCACAAAGCAGAAATGAAAACGTATTATAATGTTTTTGTCTCAATCACATTCAACTCATTGCCAACTGCACACTCACCCATTAAACTGCCCATTCTATTTTATGGTGAAAAATACAGAACACAGATGCACTGAAATGGAAATTGACCACGTTATGAATCCCTTTAGCTTTGATTGGCATGAACAAAAACCGTTGAACACTTCCTGAAAGTGAACACCGCAAACGTCTCTGAAGCGTGTTGAAATCACAATGCTATGCTATCCCCATTTTGGATACGCATATTACGCATGGGACAATGTGAACAAGGCCCTGGTATTGCTATTCCATACAAGCAGACAGGCTTGTGCGAGCTGGAAAATTTACGCAAGATTACCAGAAACCTTTTCTTGCAGAGCCCCCAGAATCATGAAGCACGCCCGTATATTCTGCAACAGAACACATTTTCAAAATGACAGGCATTCCCAGTCTGTCAAAAAGCAGCACTAGACAACCATTAATAAGCTCACTCTAGAACATTTGAATGTGTCAATATAACCCAATCAGTTTTCTGCATTAAAGCGCGTTGGTTTCATGTAGTATGTCTGGCCAGCTTTGACTAAAGACCCAAATCGGTAAATGACCAACTTTCACAAAAAGTTTAAACAAATGACACCATTAACTGGGGCCAACCTTAAGTTCCAAGAAGCCAATGGAAGCCTGCCTTGTGTAGTGGCCTCTTCTGTATTTGAAAGCTTAATTTATGATGATGATGTTGATAACGCCGTAAATAGACACAAGACACATTTCTTGCCATACTACTGTATTCCATCTTTCAAAAAGAAAGACAAGATTTTTAATATTACTTAACAATATGTTAAAAAGTAGCCAGTTTGGCTTCAGTGTTAATACAATATACACTCTATAACAGATTGACAGCGTGAGTATTGTTCTTTTTTCAAATTCCTTCTGAAAGTCTTCTCATACAAGCTGGCTACAGGTCAAAAAGGAAGGGGAAAAAAACACTGCGTGTCTTGTACACTTTAAAGGTAGATTGGTAAGGGGGAAAAAACTATTCTCAAGTATTAGCTTCCCCCCCCAGCCCCACTCTTGAGAGGAACGCAGAAACAGAGCCGTTTTTTTTTTCCCCCAGATCAAGCTCATTTCCGTGTTAATTAGACCGAAGTGCCGTGCCGGGTGCGTGTGCAATAGAAGCCAAAGTGACCATGAACTGAAGGCTGTGTTTTTTTGTGTGTTGTTTTTACATTTTTTTAAATAAATTATTCTCTTTGTGCATCTGCCTATGAGGGGGCCTTCATCCAAACATATATTAAGCAGCCTGGACAATTGAAAAGCCAAAGAAAAGCCAGGGGGTAAATCAGAACATGGCTCGAGCCAAGAGAAGAAACATCCCACTCACAGACTGAAAGCACACAAGCAAACAAATTCAGGAAGTAGGAAGTAGCATTTAGTCTTTTTTTTGTTTCCATTTCATTTTTTTTTCCATTATTTTTTTTTTTTACAGTTCTGCAGGGGGTGTCAGGACAGGTGGTTTCCCTGGGATTGCAGCGAAAAGGACGAGGCAAGGCAGCGGCGGCTCCAGGCCGGGGTTGGGGGGCAGGGGTTCGGGGCACGTGTTCGTGAGGCCGTCCGGGGCGATTGGTTCCCGGCAGAGTCTTGTTGTGTTGGTGGAGGGGGGGGGGGGGGGGGGGGGTCAGTGGGCGGCGAACGTGGCTTTCTTCAAGCTGAAGTTCGACCAGTTGATTGACAGCCGTTGCCTTGGCTGTCTGGCAGAATCCAAGCAAAACCTAGAGAGGGAAGAAAGTGTCACACATCTGGACAAACCAAACGCCATTTTGTTCGTCATGTCCTACACTGTTGTGCCAACACAAAGGCAGCTGTGGACAAATATGCCCGTCGATCATAAGCAATGCAGTCTTCAGTGCCTTGGCATAAATGTACACACCACTATGCATTCCTATTGACTCAAAACACTGTTGTACAAGGGAAATGAAACCATCAGTGGCATTGGTAGCCTGAATTTGTGTTAAAAATAGTTACAAATACAGGGGCACTGTGAAAAGAAGGAAGAGAGAACTGCCAACGCTGCGTTTGAAGGTCGTTATTCGTAGAGGGTGAAGAGGCTCGCACCTTTTGAAGTACTCTACCTCCCGTTCCGTCTCATCCATTTCCACACTGTCCAGATCGATGTCTTTGGGCAGAAACACATCATCTAAAAAAACAAAAGAAAAAAAAACACCCCTTTTCACACGACTGGCCAGAAAGTACACTGAAGTCCACAAACTCTCCAGTCCTGGATGTGCTAGTTTGTGAACGTAATCCACAGATAAACTGCACACATGAACAAGCCAAGATTCAGTCTAATCACAATCAGAATTGTTCTGAACTTTGACGACTTAAATTAAGCTGGCCTTACGATATTAAGCTGCCATGTACAGTATGTACTTAAAGGCACATGCATGTCATTATTCAGTCGCAAATAAAGTGGTTTCCCTTGGCAGGAAGGTAACAGGAATGAGTTTCTCACCGATGGAGTTACCGCTTTTCTCTCCCTTCTTCTTCTTGTTCTTCCGGGCCTTTCCTTTGAGCTGGGGCGACTCGGCGGTGACGGGCTTTCCGTTCGGCTGCGGTATCTCTGGCGGGGGCGTGGTCACGGGCTCGGATTCCGGCGGTGGCGCCTTCTCCTCTCGGACGTTATTCGGTGGCTTCCTGGTGCCGGGGACCCAGTCCGCCCTCTCCTCCTCGCAGCCCTCGGGAGCGAGGTCCTCGCTCGGGCGGCACCCGGCCTTGGGCTCCGCTTGCGGACAGTTGGCAGCCGGCTCCGTGGCCTTGGGAGCGTCCGCGGGCCTTTTGGGTGCCTCGGCGACGGGCCTGGCCTTGGGCTTGCCGTTGGTCTCTCCGTGGGGCGGGGCCTCGGGGAAAGCGGGGGGCTGGGCTGCCCTGTGGCCATTAGGCAGGGCGGTGAGGAGGCTGTGCAGAAGAGGCGTCGTCTTGCCGTTCTTCAGGTTCTCCAGAACGTTCTGGGCCGACTCCTTCAGCGGCTGCGGGGTCTGAGGGGCGGGCCTCTGCGTCTCCCTGGCTCTCTCCTTCCTCTTCTTTTTGGCTGCTCGGAGCTGCTGGAGCTCCTGGAGCCGGAGGAGCTCCTGCTTCAGTGCCTCCTCCTCCGCCTCCCTCTGCCTCTGCTCCTCCTGCCTCTGCTCCTCCTCCCTCTCCCGTGCCTCCGCCTCTTGCCGCGCTTTCTCCTCCATCTGAAAGGCACACGCAGAGCTGCTTATGTGGGCCGCTCTCAACAAGCACCAGAGCGCACACAGGCTCTGAAAACACCATACCCAATCCCAACACCACTCTTCTTTGTACTATACAAGCCTGCCTTTAAAACAGTCACTATTGACCTTTCACAATACCATTTACTATTCACCATTCACTATGCAAGCAGGCCTCTAGAAGAGCCACTATTGACCTTTCACGATACCATTTACTATTCACCATTCACTATGCAAGCAGGCCTCTAGAACAGTTACAACTGACCCTTCACTATACAAGTTGCCATTCGGTAATACCACACCATTCATTATACAAGCATTCCCGTCGGCAAATTTCTTATCACTGTTCACTATACAGGCAAGCCCCTAGGCCATTTACCATATGTTCATGAGTCCATATCAATGTTAATCGATGAAATGGGTTTCATGCTGATAGTAACATCTGGAAGTAGCACAGCCATTAGTGTATTTTTAACAAAGGCTCTTTTCCCGTGAAGGTACCTTCTTCTGTTTGTGCCGGGCCCGTTTGGCTGCTTTGGAGCTGCTGGTGGGCTTGCTGTCTGCGCTGTTGATGAACTGTAACAGGTCCTCCACTTTGCGGTGGTCCTCCACGCCGTCGCGTTCCGGCGGCGCCTCGTCCTTCTTGGGCGGCTCCTCTTTCCGCTTGGTGAGCCGCAGGCGTAGCTTCTCGCGCATCTCTGCGTAGTTTCTGCTGGTGGGGGCTGCCGGAGGCTGGAGGGGGCACGCGACAGAGGCTTTAACAGCGGCGAAAAAAAGGGTCGCTTCGGGGCTTTTTATTGATTTAACTGACGCAGGAAGACAGTGTGGCTGGGCAGCTGAGCCTCCGATCAGAAGGTTAAAGGTTTGAATCCCACATGGGGGCACTGCCACTGTAATCTTTGTATCTGTATTATATTGCATTCAGTGTACATAAATTCTGTATTAAATCAATACAACATGCAAGTCCCAAGCAAATAAAGAGAGATTATTGTTATAACATTCTGTGTTCAGTTGGCAATCGCTTTTACCCCCAGCTGTATTTAACGGGATGACGTGGCAACATGTTTACTGTAATTATCTGCTTAAGGCGCTCCTTCGCCACAGCAACTTGGAAACTGCATTTCACATACCGCCATCAATATGGCTGGACATGCTAAGGCAAATTGGGACACATTAAGCATTCAGCTGGATGCAAAGCATTGGCGTCGAATGTTTTCACTGATGTTCACACAGATCGGGTTCTGCTCCACACTGCCGCCCTCCAAACAGTGCAGCGTTGAAAACGCAGCGCGGCAAACGGCTGGTGGCGTCGGGAGCGGAGTCTTACCCCGCCGTGGCCGAAGAACTCACAGTAGCAGCAGTCGCAGTACTTTCCCTCTTTCTGATTGGTTGAGGTGGAGGTGCTGGAGCTGTGCTCCGAGCAGCTGTCCTCGTCCTGGCTCTCCTCCCCGTCATAGGCCCCGTTTCCCTCGCACCGGTGCCCCTCGCAGTCGGGGTCACTGCCGAAAGCCGACGCCAACACGGGTCAGAGCACATCTCCTACCTCGCCACTCACACCGGCATACTTTCCTTATCGCTATGGGTTTTATGAATAATACTATACTTTCCCCCCCGTTTGACATTAAGTAGACAACGCAGTGTTTAGTAGTAACTACTATAGAACACAGAAGGGAAACAGATGCTGCAGGAAATACTTTACTAAAATGGCCAATAATTGCCAAACTACACAACAGAATTATTGGACTGAATGACTGAATTTTAATATGACAAAAAGCATTCCCTCACAGGGCAGTCAATCACTCTCCTTAAGTGACCAGTCAGAGTCAGTAGTTGGGGTGTCTCAGCAGAACAACAGGTGTTAGAGGGACATGCTGTTAGAGTTAGCATAATGCACTTAATGTTCACATACACTGCCAGAAATTACTGTTGGCTAATTTATAGGTGACATGACACATGAAATGCAAATCACTGGAGCAACAACAACAAGGTAAAAATAGCTACATTTAAAGCCCATAGAGATAAGGCTGAAATTAAGTACTAAACTACTAAAAGTGGTTAACAATTACCCTTAGCAACATATTTACATGGCAAAATAGTACAGGCGGAGCCTAACGGAGAGCTACAAATGCAACATTATGTAATTCCACAGCGTTTCAGTGGTAGCAACCTGTAAGAGCCGGTTACCTTTAATCAGTCTTCTATATTATATAAACACAAACACACACAGATGCGCACGCACGCGCGCGCGCACACGCACTCTTCTGTAGCTCACCTGCACACGCTGGGAGGGGCGCTGACAGGCCCCTCAGATGGAACGGAGGCCATGTCGGTGGAGGAGGGGCAGAGCATCTGGTGGTGGGCGTCCAGAAAGCTGGGGGCCACGAGGGCCGTCTTTGGGTAGGGCAGGGGCCCGAGGCCGGGGAGGTGTGCGCCGGGCGCAGGGGGCAGCGCTGGGGCGGGCAGAGGAGGGAGGGAGGCCAGAGCTGTGGGGCTGTTTCGAGGGGCGACTGGGGTCAGGTGTCTGTGGTCCTCCTTACCTATGTTATGAAACACTTCACCTGGGACAAATAAAAACATTGTAAGCGCATCAAGTGTCAGGATGCAGACTTGAGTTTAGAAGGACCAGCTTACTCATTGCCCTCAAATTTAAACTAATTAGCATTACATACCAGTCTGTGGTCAGCAAGTCAAAACAAGTGACAAACACGGACAAGGGGCGCAATTACAAAGATGGTGTGATGGAGTCAATAAAATAAACAGATAAACAGATTATTTCGCATGAATCCGGACACCTTGTTAATGATTCTGATATTTAAGACTGTGGAGATGGCGTTTCTGCCTGGCTAATAGTCGCTCCTCAAGCACTGCTTTACTTAGGGAAGTGGCTCTTAGGTAAAACCGCTCTGGTTATTACTTGACTGGGCAGTGGTGGCTGTGCAGGACACGGACGAGGCGGCCGACGACGTCGCCATCACCGCTTTGTTGGCTTCCATGAAGGCATCTTGGAAATTGTACAGACACTTTTTCTTGGCCGTGTTCTTCCTCTCCTTGGTCTCCGGGGGTACTGCGGGGTCGTTGCCGGGCGGCGGCAGAGGGAGCTCTGGAAGACTGGGACCCAGGATGTCACCTGTCAGAGGCGTAGAGACGACTTAGTGGCTTAGGGGTTTACGAGTAATGGCGGCGAGAGACAATTTGGCCGTTGAAGCTAAAACGGAAAATTGCTTTGTGAGGGTATTTACTTTAAAAAAACACACACACACACGCACGTGTTACTCCATTACTGCTACAAAAAAAATACAAATAAAACTCATATCTGTAATGGACTGCATTAAAAGGTTAAAAGTTATATGACTTAATGAGCTTTTAAACACAACGTGGAGAAAAAAATTTAATCATGGTCCTTCAAGTCAACCGCAGCGTCAGTCAGAGCACATTTTTTTTTCTTATAAATGCACCAAAGCTTATGGGCAAATAACTATTTTATCAAAACTGAAGAGACGCCCTAAAAGTGATCGGACCTACTTATTGTAGCTGAAGTGGTTGGATGAACTCTAACGCTGAGCGCTGACTCTTATACAGGCTCGGGCGGGGCATCATCCTCATCAGCGCCCCAGGGCGGAGCTCACCTGGCAGCGGCTCCTGTAAGAACATGGCGGGGTTCCAGTTCTTCATCACGTTGGTGTCCCAGATATTCTCGAACTTGAGCGAGGGGCAGTGCAGGGAGGCGTTCCAGTCACCCGGCACACCCCCTCCGCCCCCCACGCAGTTCTGAAGGACGTGCTCCTGCAGGGGAGGCGTGAACACCTGGTGCTTCCCGCTGCTGCGATTGGATGTGGGAGCTGACAGGAGTGTCTGTCAAACACAGGAGCCGTGATGTGAGGACTTTGATTTAATCACCGTCTCCCTTTTGAACACCTCACACACATGTTAACTACCCGCTGGCGTAGGAACGGCTGGCGTAGGAACATGTGGACGCCTAAGAAGTCAGAACATGGAGGCTACGGAACCACATGCAGAAAATTATAGGTAGCTATTTTACATTGTATCAAATCCTATTATAATTTTAGATAACGTCAAACATGCAAGCCATCCAGCGCCAAAAACTGGTGAAGTGTGACCCCCGGTGGCTGACTTAAGAACAGCATGTCAGGGACACAGACATCAGCCGCAGCACATACCCTGCCACCCTATACGTCATAAACACAATGGGGGAGCACAATACTTTAAAACGTTTGTCTCACAAAAATACAGAAACAAACCTTCAACTGGCTAACACTGCCCGCTACTTATATACATAACAGCATCAAAGCCGCCAGGACTCAAGCTTGCACTTGTTTTCATTTGTCCTTTAAATGAGCTCTGTAAGACTACGGGAGTGAGCAATCTAAACGCTGTGGCATATTTGCTCTTAACTCCGAGCGATTAAACAAGAGTAAGGTTCCGATCCAGCCGAACCCTTCTCATACCTTCGGGCAAGCGCAGAGCGTGTGGAAGAATGAGGGCGTTGGCGTGGGGGGCCGGCCGGGCGGTCTCACCTTTCCGTGTGTGAGGGGAGGGCTGGAGTAGAGGGTGGGGTGGAGCAGGGGCCGGGGCAGGTGGGAGAGGGGGTTGTGCAGAGGGGGGTGGCCGTGGATGTGTGGGTAGAGATGCAGGGTGGGGTGTGGCGTCTTCTCCGTGAAGAACTGGCGGGCGCCGTGCAGTCGGCCGGGGGACAGGGCCGGCACCTCCTGGCAGCACACGTGACACTCGCACGCGTGCTGCGCCTGCACCGCCTGTCGCCAAGGAAACACAGCGTCAGCTTTACAACGTCTCTACGCTTTACCCGAAAATGTCAGTTTCTCACATTTTCATGTTTTATACGTGGAATAATACAATCCCCAAAAGTAACTAATCCTAATGGCACATATTGCTGAGCAAATGCAGTATCAGAAAAATCGGAATCAAACTTTAATATAAAATTGTGAAAATGATAGGTACATAAAAAGAGGAGGGGACATTATGAGCCATTTAAAAGTAAAAATAATTGCAAAATTTATTTTTATACCATTATTAGTGTTATACTGTCCTAATATCACAGTCAATGATACCGCTTTAAGCATCAACACCATTATGGAGATTGTCTCTCGTACCCCATTCTGCACTAGTGGGTGGGGGTACGATGGGGGAGGGCTATCGGTGTGCAGGTGCTGCTTGGTGGAGATTCTCTGCCCTGGGGGTAGCGCCCCCTGTGGGCCTGGAGGCTCTCCGCTGCTCTCTCCGTCCGCCTCCTCGTCGTCGTCCGCCTCAGAGGAGCTGCTACTGCTCACCCTGGGAGACTGCGGGATAGGAGAGGGTGCGTTTACCATGCGAGTAGGTGCCAGCAACACTGAGCCTGTTAAAAGTGTTAAGCCCAGCCTTCCTGGGTATCACAGCACTGCATGTTAAGTGCTACTGCAATCAAAGCATTGCCAAATGCTAACATTTGACACATACAGCAAAAGACACATACAGCACTTTAAAAAAATTACAAATAAATTGCAGAAAGCTTACTTTATGATTGGCTTGTTTCTCAACTACAAAGTGCAATTGCTTATCTACCTTTCCCCACTCATATCTTCATACCCTGGATGGGTGCACGATTCAATTCTGGCTAGAAAGAGGGAATGTTCACTGGGATAATAGTAGCCATGAGACCCTTGTGAATGCATTTTGAAAAATTGCCGTTTCATCGGGCACAGACCTCGTCCTTCAGCGCCATGTTTTCCCCCCCGCCGTTCAGGTCGCCGTGGATCCCGTTCATGCCGGCCGCCACCTCCACGTCCTCGTAGCTGTTTAGCGGGTAGATGTCTGCAAACTTGGCGGACAGCTGAGGCACTTCGTCATCATCACTGCCATTGTGAGAAAATAAGGTGGCATCAGCACGGGCTGACTGGGGAATTTATCAAACGTCATCAAGGCACCCACCTATAGTCCTACCCTCCAATGGAAACCAATCTAAAGCAACAAGCCTACACAATGCATTTGATGAGACATGCCCAATAGTAAATATAATCAAATTACAGGTTAACTTCAAATTATGTTACGTTAACTGAATAACCTTGTGTTTTGGAACTTAAGAGAGTAGCAATGAATGGGATGAGGATTTGTGAAACTCAAAAATACAGTCATTGTTAAACACCGCCGATTAGCTAATTTTAACCAATCACAACATTTCACTTTGGAGTGCCTAGCCCTTTGATTGGTATACTCGACTGAATGACAGCGCAACCCCACCCTCTGCCATCCCTAAATAGAGTGTAAATGAGCGTGGAGCTGTGGCAGGGTGGGGGCTTACAAGGCAGGGGCGGGGCCGTTGTCTGCGAGAAGGAGGTTAGGGTGGTGCCGCTGTATACTGATGACTGGAGAACTGGAGCCGGAGCCGGAACCAGAGGCGGAGCTTGCAGAAGACATGCTGGGGGGGTGTGGCTCTGTCTGCAGGGGCAGGTTGACGTGGAGGTCGTCGTCAGCGATGGGCGAGTCCATGATCCCACAGGTCAGGATGTGCGACAGGCTGCAGTCATCACATGTGCACCTGGAGCAAACGACAGGAAGGCCGCAATCATTATATTTGTTGATCTTGGCGCAAAATTATTTTTATTCAATTATAAAAATTTGAAAAAAAACTTTACTTGAAAATGGACTCAATTAGTTCAAACAAATACTTGTATATTTAATATATAATATGCAAACTTCATCCAAGCAAAGAAAAGGAAAAAAAAAAAACCTTGCCTTGCTGAGCTAGAACACAAGACAAATCCTTCGAACGTACCGTCTTCGGTAATTGCAATTTGGGCAGTCCGGTATACTGAGCCGAGATGACAGCATCTGTCTCATTGTGTCTGTGAAGTTACTGTCAGCTGTGAGAGACTTTTTACTGTTTGTTAGCTGGAAGAAAGGTAACAAAAGAGATACATTAAACTCGACAGTAATAGAGTCCAACTGAATTAAAAGGTCGTTAAACAGGCAGCACTTGCAATCAATATTTTAGCAGAACCCCACAACAAGGAGCACTAAATCTATTGTCGAATGAACAGTACCACGCACGCAACTTTGCACACAAAACATTACGCTGGCAGAAATCACTAGTTTTCAATAAAAGTGATTATCGTACATCTATACACAAACTTACCTGTTCTTCAATAAATCGTCTCTGTTTAAAGAATTCCCAGTCTTCTTTCAACATCCGCTGCTTTGTCTTTAATGACATCTTGAAAGAATGTGCAGAAAACAAAAAGAAAGAATTCTTGTCTGATCAAAGGCAATTTGGTTTCCTGCAACGGACATTTGCACAATGGCCCTTCCAGAACTCATTTCCTGATGCCGTTCACATTTCGGTCGAGAAAATGCAATCCACTCAAAAACACAATGATACGTCATTTTTTAGTGCGTTTTTAAAAAGAGATGCATGCAATGTGCTTACACCCGAATAAAAAATTTTTCATTAATAAGAGTTCAAAAATCACACAGCAAAGACAAATCAAGTCGTATATAAAATCAAACTACGACGCACCAAAACCTCATCCCTGCACAAAAGGTACTTTGCAAGAAGCATAAATTGTTTCTCAAAATGAGTTCTCAAAAGCTATTCCCCCATTGCCTGATCTCCAGTCATTCAGCATTAGGTACAATGGAATTATTCAGTTTTTCTTATACTTCCAGATGGGAATCCTTCAAAACACCAGCATAGACAGAAAGGATTCGATTTTAACAAGGCTTCTCATGTTTTTCCCCCCCAAATTCCTGATGTAAAAAGCAGATCTGGATAGAAAAATAAAAAATTATGGGACATCATGGAACTAGCGTGCCGAGACCTTAAAAAGAATCGGCTCAGTGATCTCATGTTTGTTATTACTTACATTTTTGCTAATTAATGACTTGTGAGGTTCTGTCCTTTGGTTGGTATGGTTCTGTCCTTCAACCTTAAAAAGCAGCTGGTAAACAAAATAAAAATCAAACTTTAATATACTGAAAATAAATGAGCAATTAACAACTTCCTAAAATGGATCAGAGTCAAGGGTAACACTAAACAACTGTCAATCTGCCGTTTCACCGTGGTGGAAGGATCGACGCACCTGCTCGTCAACGTAGTCATCGATGCGCTTTTCGCACTCCAGCCACTGGACGGCGACCACGTTCATCTCCTGGTCCAGCTGGTGGTACCTCTCCAGCAGCGCCCGGTACATGTCTTCACTGTACGAGTCGTGGGAGGCGGTCCCGTGCCTGCCCATCACAATCAGCACATGCAGTCAAGCCTAAACATAGATTCTACAGGCAGCAGGGAGGAGAACGGAGCTTGGAAGGTCATAAGTTTGAATCGTAGGCTTGTACTCACTGAGGGAGGCTTTTGAGATTAACTGCCCGAGTAGCTACCACAGGTAGACTAAATGTAATCTGTGCAAGGTTTCCCTAGATGAAGGGGTCAACTAAACTAAGGCTAATGGAAAGGCAATGGATCCGTTCAAATGCAGAGAGGTTATAGTATTGCTTGTAAGTGTACCTGAAAATAAGATAAGTCTTTTGATGTTTTTGGGTCACCGACATGCAAAGGAGATGCAACCAAATATTAAATAAGATGACTTTATTTAAGTTTATTAATTTGTCCAATTACCTTTGGTCCCCTAAAATGGGGGGGCTATGTATAAAAAGGGCTACAATTGCTAAACGGTTCACCCGATATGGAGGCAAACACCATCAAATTAAAGCCGACAGTCTGCTCTAACCTCATATTCATTATTTCATTTCAAATACAATGTGCTGGAGTACAGACCCAAAACCACAAAAATTGTGTAACTGTCCAAATACTTACGGACTGCGCACTGTAAATACAACCACGTAGGGCACAAGCTAGAACTTCAGAACATGTCAGACGAGGCATTTGCAAGACACTGGCTGGCAGGAGGATGCTGGCGCCTACCGTAGCTGCGAGACCAGGGCAGGTAGGCTGTTGTGCAAGATGGGCTCTGAGAAGACCAGGTTTTCAAACAGGTGCTTGTTGTGCAACTCCCAGGTCACCTGGAACTTGTGGAGGTGTTCCCTCTCCTGAGGGATGGCAAGATCACGCAGGGGTCAGAAACTGAGAGAGGGGTCAGCTGACCACCCAATTTGCCTCACATACAAACAAGTAAATCTCTTTTTTTTAGTGAAACAGCATAACCTGTGCTTGAAATATCCATGAAAGCCCATCTGCTTTAGTACGATCATAGTCGTCCCATTTCAGCTAGGTCATTCCTGTTGAATACCGACTATCAATCAAGCTTTCCGTAGAACCAACAGTTGACAGTCAGCTTAATCAGTGTTCAGTATGTCCAACCAAACACTTTCCCCAAGATCAAAGTTCTCTCATGCAACAACCCTCAGGGCCCGGGTACGGCAGTAGTAGGGCTGGGCGGTGTACCTCATTTTTCTGTATACCGGTATGAATTCGCGCGAAAGCATGCGGATTTGCAATGGCGTTGTCAAGGGCATTTCATTGTTTTTCATCCAATGAATGTTAAAAATTGCACATTGCAACAGTAGGATAAGGAATTTCCGATGTAAAATGAAGGCGTGGTCTTACCAGCGTGAGGAGGAAGGTGCTGATGGTGCGGGCTGCCTGGCAGAGGGCGCTATACTCCTCCAGCAGCAGAGAGATGAACTGGTGCGCCTGGGGCGGGCCCTGCACCGCAGACGCCCCCTTAGACCCCGCCGACAGGTGCTTCAGCAGCCGCACCTTCATCTCCAGCACGTACTCCCGCGCCTGCTGCTCCAGACGCTGGTAAAGCTGATACGGGTCCTTCTCGCACAGCCTGGACAGCCAACGGGAGACGGTTACACAAGCCTCTGATAAATGGGAGATGTTGAAAGAGGCACCTGGCCAATGGGAGATGGTCAACTGATGGGCAAAGCCAACATTCAAAGGGTCACATGATCTCCATTCAACCAACATACAATGTTGATGGTAACAAAGTGACCGTTTCCTCAAAGTTGTGAATCATTTCACATCCATTCCACTCCCAATTGAGCTTGAAAAACTGGGTTTTTACTACTCTCGACCCCCTTTGAACGACACAAAGTATCGTTTTCCTTACATGCTACAATACAATGAGGTGCCATTCGAGGGTTTATGTAGCAAATTTACTGTGGGTACCTGTCAACCAGGTCCTTAATGCCCTCCTTGTCCCGCTCCAGGGGCTGTTCGTGGTCGTCAGCCAGCGGCGTTCCCGTCTGCCGGTAAATGCAGCGGACCAGGAAGCGCACCTCTGACCAGTAGTTCTGCAGCTGCTGAGATTCCCTCTCGGAATCGGCCGAAATGTCCCTGCAAGAGGCGAAGAGGGAGTAAGGGAGGGGAAGAGGGAGAGGGGAAGCAAGGGAAAGGGGATTAGAGGGAAAGAGAGGGGAAGGGGTGAGAGGGGAAGCGAGGGGAAAGGGAGAGAGGGAAAGGGGGCGAAAGGTTTTGGTAACTTGGTGGGCGGGGCATGTGAGTGTGTGTTGTGCGAACGTGTGGGCCCCCATTTAGGGCCACTTACCTCCTCTCGCTGCAGGCCTCGCAGCTGCAGGGTGTGTCGGTGGGCGGGGCCACACTGGGGTCGGGCGGAGGGAGGGCCTGCGTCCCGCCGGGCTCCTGCACCACGGGCATGTGCAACAGGAAGTCCTGATTCTGGTACCACACAGAAAGCAGTGCTTGCTCAACACTGTCACCTCACTTCACAGCTAATGCCCAAAACATAACGTAGCTGCACGTTCACCAGTCATAATGATCAAAGTGGGAACAGATCAAGACGCATGCAAGGGGGATAGAGCACCATGAGGGATTTTTCTTCATTGTCACTATTAAATTGTGAATTACGTAAAAACTGAACTGGTGAAGAAGCTGAGCAATTCGTTTCACCAAACTGATGGCAGAAATCACTAGTATGGAACACGCTCAGGGTTTCCCCAGGTATTAACCCTTTAAAGTGTAGGATCACAAATATGTGATTAGAATGTTCTTACATTACATTACATTACATTATAGGCATTTAGCAGACGCTCTTATCCAGAGCGACTTACACAACTTCTTATTACATTTATCCATTCATACAGCTGGATATATACTGAAGCAATTCAGGTTAAGTACCTTGCTCAAGGGTACAACGGCAGTGTCCTACCTGGGAATTGAACCTGCAACCTTTCGGTTATATGTCCAGCTCCTTCACCTTTATACTACACTGCCGCCCAAGGTTCTTAACTGAACCTTCCAAAAAACCTACTCTTCAAAGGGTTGATAGTGGAGGCGCTATACTTCCACTGAATTCACAAGCACCTCCGCAAACATCATAAAGAAATTGATAAAACGTCATACTCCGATATCCATGGAAGGGGGGGAAATGCACAGTGGAGTTATTTAACAAAATTGGCATGGTGTAGTCATGTTTCCATCAGGTCAGGTGTAGGCTATACCATGTGAATAACACGGCTCGCCGCCTTACGCTGCCACTTACCCTCGCAGGCACTTCCACTTCCACCTCCACTAACCATTTTCCTGGGGGAAACCTTGACGCTGTTGTCCCTGCTCTTCTCAGATTGCCAGAACGTTAGGCGTGAAGCAGTGCATAGCTACATAGAGTTTTTGCAGTTGATGCCCTGCCTGCATTTTATCAGGCCTCAGCACTACCACTTTGCAAAAGTTTGAATTGAGATTTTTGTCTCTTTCAGGCCTCCGTACTCTGAGTCACATTATAAATGTCGTTTTTGACTGAAGACTATTTCCTGACCTGCCCCGTCCCGTCCGGAGGTGCGCTTACCCCCAGCGACTGCTCCAGGGCGGCATGCCGCTCCTCCTTCTCCACGGTTCGCCGGCAGTCGGGACACACCCACAGGGGCAGCTGGAGCACGCTGTTGGCTTTTGCCGAAGGCGAGAGCGTGGCCCCGTTGGAGCCCAGGACTCCCGCGTCCAGGAGCGAGGCGTCCTTGCGTTCGCTGCGACACAGCAGGCAGCGATCTCCGGTGGAGTACGGGGCCCTCTGGCCCAGCCCGAAGGTGAACGGGCTCTACAACACAAAAGCAGGCCGGCTCTGTGTCATTCACTCAGGGCCCAATAACCACCCATCATTTCATGTTAGGGGAATACGCCGATACTGCTACTAGCAAGGGGAGAGTGGGGCTTCACAAACTCCAGAATGGGTGAAGGGATCAAGCACTGTGAAGTGAACAGACCACAGTGCTTTGCAATGGAGAGCCCTTCTGTTACATTACATTACATTATAGACATTTAGCAGACGCTCTTATCCAGAGCGACGTACATAGTGCATTTTCAAACTAGGAACAAGAACGTTTAAAAACAACCCTAAAAAGGCAAATATGAATCTAAGTACTAGATCCAGCCAGTGATGCACAGAGCATGGTGACTCCACGTGGCTTGAGAATCCCCTCTCCCCCGTAAATAACAGCCAGCCACTAAATGAATATGATGGAAAGTCCCTATCAAATTTTGGTGCGGAAATTCTGCATCAACCTACACTGAGGATGCAAAAAAAACTTTTGTAGCAACAACATTTTCTCTCACACTGAGTAGAATCGAAAGACAGGAATTACATAAATATCTTAATTAAGGCCGTAAAATTTGAAAATGTATGCATGCTGTAAATAAAAACAGAGGAAAAACTACTAGCAACCAGACACCTTTATCAAGAGTGACTAGGAGAGTTAACAAGTTGACACATTTAGCATTTATACAGCAAAATGTTTACTGAGGCTTATTCAGGTTGCACTCCAATAGGCTGCACTCTAACCTGGATTCAAACCAGCAACATTCTCATTACAAGCTCAGCTCAAGCAAAATGGCATAGGATCGCAAACTGGATTGATACTGATTAATAGGTGCTCAGCCTTTATTGTTACTTTGTACGTTTACTTTCAATGTTCAGTAGCAATATTCAATTAAACAAAATAAAGTTCTAAGCATTATAGCAGTTGGCTAGCAGAGTATCAAGCAGTTAACACCAGCTTCATAATGATGTGAAAAAACATTAGGACGCGCAGAGACTAGCAGGAATAATCAACGATGGGAGAGTGAGGATTTGTGACTGCCACAATAGGCTACCGCACTCTGTCAATCACTGACTATTAACCAATCAAATTGCGTATTCCTCTACAGCAAAGAACAACAAGTTGTAGAAATTAGTGAGTCACTAACAGCACATGGGAACTCCGCTTGGTCTGGGGTTCATAAAAGCTCACTTTACAATTGCATGTAACAGCTAGACTGAATTACCTGCATGACTCCTGAAAAGTCAGAATTCACTGGCCCTTCTGAGAAGTGTGTGCCATTGACTGTAACCTAGACAGACAAGAGGGACAGAATGTGAGGACAAGTCCATGTTCTTCATGACAATCAGATCTTGAGCTTGACAGCGGAGCGCACAGTGCAGGAGGCATGACTCTGGGTACAAGGAGAAGAATTTGAATGCTCTCGCAGACACTCAACTGCATGCGCGAACTCGCACACACTCTTAACACTCGCACTCACACAGCGTTACACGCAGAAGGCCTTGCCAACGATTTCTGGATCAGCTGCCACTATTACGTTTCATATTCATGCGCTCTGCGGTAATCTGAAGAGCTACTATATGTATCTACTGGCTGCACGCATACTGCTGAGCACAACTTGACACAGGCTTCTGCTTCCATCTCCCCGTAAACACTGCATACAAAGACATTTGACCCAAACATCAATCGACACAAAATGATTGAGAAATCGCAGAAAAGCGCACATAAAGTGTACGCCTCTTAAAGACGCCCGGAATTTTACTCCCATGTCAGCATGCAGATTTCAGCTCAGCTGCAATTAAGTGCATATCTACAGTGTTTACAATTGCTGTGCCTCACATTCTGATTCACTCCAAATAGTCCATTATATTTTTTTATTGTCAAAAATATAGGCTAACTGGGGAAGCAATCTAACAATAATGACTGAAAGTTGATAAGCCCAGCAGGTTGCTGCTAGTCCTCACCGTCTGTGCGTAGCTCCAAAGGGGTTCTGGCTACAAGTCATGGTAGGGCTTAGAGCAATTCTACAGTGGCAAGTCTAAACATACCCGATGCGATAGTCATTTTCTGGCACTGATGTCGACACATTGATTCAAAGATGGGAAACACTGCTCTAGAGCTGCCGATTCTACTCTCTGTACTGCAACAAACTCTATCCTCATTTGACCTCTTTTTAACTGTCAAAGTCAGAGGGCCAGCCACACAAATCTCCAGCCAGACAACTTTGTGAAAATGACAGCCGTGCTGTGAATGCCCAATGCCCAGCGGCGCCCCGAGCGCCGCCTGCCAGCTCAGTCACCTGTTCCGAAGTGGGGAACGAGGGCTGCGCCTCGGAAAGGCCCCGCGTGGGGGAGAACAGGGACCCGTTCCGATCGTCTCCTCCAGGAAGAGAGAGGACTCCGCCGAGCCAAGGCGTAAACTACAGGTGGGGGGGGAAAGGTCAAGGACAAAATCTTCAGCACCTGATCAACATATCAGCACGAGCCAGGCGGGGACCTGTGCATCGCTCTCCATGGACCGGTTCCCTGCCAGACTGATAAACTCATCTTCAGGTCTCAGAACTTATTCCCTGTGCATTTACTGAGCTATGCTGTTGGAGTCAAGTCTTCCTGGAGCACTCACAATGACTAGCTTGATGGGTCCCTCTGCATGTCCACTGACTAAATCATGCATGAAATTAACCTTTTCACCCATTGGCCAGAGTGTCTTGTGGATTCTAAAAATCACCAGCCATTTTCTACATTTACAAGCCACATTACCTTTTACAATATAGCATAACCTGGTTGGTTACCTGCCAAAGTGGCTGCTAGAGTAAAAAAATCACAAAACAAAATTTTACCAGCATTTGGAACAGGGTCTTAGACAAAACAACAATAGACCAGGCCTTAATCACATAAAAACAAGACTGGCAACTTTCCCCCCTCTCTCACACACACTCAAAACTCCGGTATTATAACAAAACAGCTGCAAAGCCATCAGACTGATGGTAGTCTGAGAGAGGCCGAAACCCACTGCATGTTGTGTCCATTCTCACTTGGTGAGGACAATCACTTTTATTTGCCAGTGTAAAATATCATAGCAGATTTGGAGAATGTGTGTCTACAGGCTGGTTTTCAGCAAAATATGCTTCTTGAAGCAACTTAATTCTGCAGTTACACATTTGCATATAGTTAGGAACACAATTCACTCCACAGTTGCCAGACTATACTACTTGTCAACAAAAACAATACAAAGGTGCAGTGACAACCTTGGCTATTTGTTCAATACAACCATGCACTGATAGTGTATTTCAGTAAATCACTACAAGTAATAACCAAAGATTACACATGTTCCTTCTGAAAGAGGACACTACAGCTAGGTTGTGCTACGTTTGATGTGTACACAAATACATACACAGACAGATGATTCAATTAACCAGAAAGGATGTTCCATCCTTTTTTTCTGCCTTCAAAAGACAAATGTGGCACTCACGACTGAATTGGAATAGTGACGTCCTGCGCGTGGACACTGGACAGCCACATCTCATAGGTGGGCCAGCGCGCGAGCCTCCCCACTTCATGCAGGGCAACGACCATTCTTCCGCGGGAGAAATAACGAGCTCGCTAGCGTCAGATAACTAACGTTACCAGTGCAAACCACGCTAATTGAGCTATTTGAATCCAATTAAGTTACACTTCATTGAATAAAACACAACTGACACCTAAACATATCACATGAACACACTGACAATTAGCTAGCAAACCGTCCGGCTACATAACTTAACTAACGTAACGTTAACTGTTACCTAACGTTAGCTTGAGATGTCTACCAATTTAAACCCCCCATTCGCTTCTAGCACAGTTGCTAAGTGGCTTGCTGGCTAGTACATAACATGTATAGCTATGCCTAGGTAGGACTGTTAGCCAAAAGAGAAATATACTCAACAACTGGGTAGCTACCTAGCTAAATCTATATTTGCTAAATAGCCAAATTGTAACGGGTTATGTTAGGCAAAATGTTGCAAATTAGCTCCTGAAGCTATCTGGCTAATAAGGTAACTTAGTTGGCAAGCTAATATTCGGTAGGTAACGTTACAATCAAACCAAACTCTTAAGATATAGAGGAAGTGTAACATTATGTCATACGGCTAGCCAACTATCACAAACTGGCCAGCCAACATTTGTTTACGGTGGCCGGAATTTAGCAAGCTTGCTAATTTGACGATCTTAATAACACTCCACCAAGAAAAGAGCTAAACTGGCTACCTTGTAGCGCAACCTAGGCCTTAGTCTGGTAGGTGTATTCATGATTTTGTTGTCTTGGTGGCTAGCTATTCTTTGATGGTGTCACCGTATCTCGTATGGAAATTCTCACCTCTCCGTTCAGGCCCATGATGCCTCCCGGATTGGTGTTTCCAGTACTTCCTGCTGACAACAAGCCCATGACAGATGCGGGTGTTCCCGCAGCTTGGGAACTCCGGGCCGTGGCTAGAGCGCCGGCCTTTCCACTACTGCCGCTGACTGTGCTACTGCAGCTACTGCCACCGCCCCGCTTGTTCTTCCTGCGCTTAGCTCCTCGTTTAGCGTCGGTTGGACTCATTTTCCCGCTGAAATATGATACAACTTGACGTCTAGAGAAGGCTGACTCTCGGTTAGAATGCCTAGCCAACTAAAACCTTTAAAGTACCAATAAGGCTAGCTATATTACACTCCAAAATACCCAGTCACTCAGTAGCTTCAAAAAGCAAACAGACTTCAGAATCCAACATGGCCGGCCCAACAGGAATTGGCTGCTGGAGTTTGCGTGTTCACGCACTTACGTTTTCTAAAACGTCCAATGATTCATGGGAATTGATGTTGTTTAACACGTATTTTCAATGAAGAGGACAACAACCCCCAATATACCATAATTTCACTTCGGTCTCAGAACTACAGATTATTGTAGTCTTTCCGCCGTATCTACCAAACTAGCAAATTCGCAAAGAAAGGGTTTATTTTGAGAACGTTTACAATCTTGTATTTTTATTATTATTTTTATTATACGATGAATATATTTTATATCATGTACCGGTAACGTTAGCTGCGTTATTTGCTCAAGGTGGCTCCGTGACATGTGAAAGGCTTGCTGAACCCCGTTGGCTTGGGAATTGTGTTATTTGTACATATTTGCAGCTTCTGCAGCTACTTAGATCTCGTTTTCAGAACCTTAGCATATAGGCTAACGTTAATGGAACAAATTAATGTCCTAATGACCAGAATGTTCACACTGCGTCTCTCGTTGTCCTACATTTTATTTATTTATGTATGTACATTCACACCAAACTACCTAGCCTATGGCATGGCCCCCAATGCAACTACAATGTTAGGGCTCCTTTTCCCATGCATATTGCCTACGTGCAAGAGCTGCCTCTTCTGACGAGAGTTTCCTACAATTATTTTATTTCGTTTTCTGTGGATACTACAAAAGACTCATAGAATAATTCTATGCAGGATTGACAGACATACATTAAGGAAAAAAGCTGTGACCAATTATGTTCAGTCAAAATTGACACTTAAACTAAAATAACGAATGGGCCATTATAGACTTCAGCTTTCATAGAGTGTTGATTTTTTCAGCCAGAGATTACTTTTCAGTTCAGGATTAATACACTTTTTCATTTTTTGAAACTGATTTGAAATTTTTGAACTGACCCCAACCCTGGGTATTAGCCATGCATTGCAATCAAAACGTTAGTTAAAATTAAATATGTTTCTTTTAAAAATAGGACTGCTGGATGGCTCATTCGTTGCTAACTAGCGACACCTGCTGGTCCATCGGGCGCCCTTTGATTGCAGTCAAAGCATGTAGGTTGCAGCCAAAGCCATGTGAAAGGTTCCTCCTCTGACTCCACTCAGAGTGAAAATAAGCAGCCGGTTTGGGTCCATCATGTGCATACCATCACCCATCAGGATAACCACAAAGCAGGCTCAATGGCCTCACTTAAAGTTCTCAAAATAAGAAAATATTGTGTGTATTTTGTGATCATTTTGCTTGTGGGATGCAGAATTATGTAAATTAAATGCATTTATAATTCGAAGGGGATCCCCCAACCCACTTTTTTCTCCCATTTAAAAAAATCCTGTATGTCCTCGCTTTACTAATATTCTCCTGGCATCTGCATAGGGAGCACTGCAGCTGAAGCCTTCCAATAAAATAACCCTTGAGGCAGTGACAATCTTCCACACAGTTTACTACAAGATAGAGCTAGCAACAATTTCAGGAGTGGCATATCTTTCGCTGACAGCAACTGCTTTTTCAGCAGCTTAGCTTGGTGATGCTTCTGATCCACTGGCTCCCAGTGGCTGCCCATATGAAATACATGTCTCTGGTGTTGGAGTACAAAGCTTCTCAAGAAACTGCACCCCTATACCTTCAGGCCTTGGTCCAGCCCTACACCACAACCCATGTTCTACGCTGTGCTGCCACGGGGCACCTAGCTTTCCCCTCCCTGGCTCTAATGACTTGGTCATCGCTCCTCTCAGCCTCGACTCTTCTCCCTACTGGCTCTCCAATGGTGGCACGACCTGACCACCTCAGTGAGGACAGCAGAGTCTCTCCCAACTATCGAGTGTTTACCTGAAGACCCATCTGTTCAGGACATATCTCTCCTCTCCTTCTCCACCCTGATTCCCATTCCCCTCTTCTCCTATCTATCCTATATTTCCCTTCAAAACCTCTCTACCTTCCCTTCCATTTATGCTAATTCTACTGACAAAGGATTACTTATCTTCAGTGTGTTTCCGGTCCTTTTCTTTTTGCACTAATTGCAGGTCGCTCTGGATAAGAGTCAGCTAAATGACTAAAATGTAAATGATCTGAAATGGAAGGTTAATTGAAACAAGCAGAAGATACCTCAACCTCTACCTAAATTTCTAAGTGATGTGAAAAGAAGATATTGATATACACATATCTGATTTTATATAAGGTCTTCAGTGGTTTGTGTTCAGTAATTATTCCACTGTGCCGTGGCTGCAGTCCATAATTTGTATGATGTGGTCTGCTGCGAGACATAACAATATATATTAAGGTAAGATAAAATAACACACAGTTCAGTATCAGTACAATAATGCAAATACATTGGAAATATGACAATTTGAGTCTACACAAACTTCTATATTTGATTAGCTGGGTGAGCAAGTACAAGACACTGATAGAAATTTTATTCAGACAGTAGATGGCAGTCTGTAGCTTCTTATAAAACAGAAACATTTTACCATCCAGCCAGCATTCATTCAGTTGAATGCGTTTGTGCAGAAAAATAGATTGGAATGGATAATACGACTTAGAATGCGAATGTTAGTGACCAATGATATTTTACATTAAAAGTTAAAAGATTATCGCTCTTAGCCTTCATAGTTAATTGAAAAGCGTCTCCTTTTCAATAGCATCGCCCATTCCATTGCTTAACGTGGCCAATAAGTAGCCAAGTATCCTACCATGCATTGGCAAGAGGCAGGAATTCAGACTTGACAGATCGCTCATCCATCACGGGACACTCACCATTCACTCACACACTCATACCCATGGGCAATTTAGAGTCTCCAATTAGCATTTGGACTGTGGGAGGATCAATATCTTGTTTTCACACCGCGGACACGGAGAGAACATGCAGGCTCCACACAGGGAGGCACTTCGCCGGGATTCGAGCGTCTTACCAGAGAGGGTATCTTTAGTGTTACCTTCTTGCTGTGAGGCGACAGTGCTAACCACTACCAACTTTTTCAAAATAGTCTAGTTTGTACTGCTGACGTGAAGAGAACGCAGAAAGATTTTGGGTTAACGTTGGCGAGTGGGAAAATGTATGCTAACACCTATAGGCAACATCACCAAATAGAAAAATACACCAAATGTTTGTGGAATCGAGGAGAGTAACGATTGAAAAGAAAATAGAATTCTGGCACTCTGTAACCACGACAACCAAGAGTGGGATACGATTAGCCCTTTGATTGTCATCATTATCGTAGTCATTATGTAGCCCATTTGGCTTTTACACTGGAAGTATGCACAGAAAGTAATAATATCCAAAGGCAATAATAACTATAGGCTACCACCTAGATACTATCTAAATCACCGACTGGTCCTAGCAACCCTGACTGCCTTTGATAACTACATGACTGAAGAGGCGTTCTATTTCCTGAATATATCGAATCTCTGTTAACAGACATGTGATTGGTCATCTCATTTATTTAATAACATATCTTTTTTTAACGGACGATCTGTTTCTTTTCAGATTGATTTAGGTGAGTGTCCCTTCGAAAATTACACAACTGTAAAGGTTTATTGCCACTAGTAGAAGCTTCAACCACAAAATATAAATATAACTTATAATAATAAGTTAACGCTCTACATTTTAAAGTAAAACAAACAAATGCCCCGACGTTACAAGTAGCCATAATTGAGCCTATGTAACATTAGCTAAGAGATAACGTTAGACTAAACTGGTAGGTGTGGCCATCAAACTGCCTATTGCGTCGTTCTCTTACATTTCACTTGGAACACGTGGTTAGTTGTCTAACATTAGGTGGGCGTAGCCTAAGCATTACGAAAGGAAGACGACTAGTCGACTACTCTAGCTATCTTTTTTGTCAGCAGTGAGCTTCACTTACGCAGAGATTAGCTAGCTAACTTGCTAATAGTTCTGTACAGAACATAGCTTTTTTTATTTTCATTGTTCCTTTAAATTAAATATAGTAATTAGCGTAAGCTACTATATTTCACAGCGTATAAAACTGAAAATGCTGATTCTTTGTCCCCCCCATCAAGATGAATGGACACATTGAAAACAAATGGGCAAGAGTGCCCAAGGCATGGGAAGACCCTGTAAGTACAGAGGAAATATTTAATACTGGGTGGGCTAAAAAAATGTTGGCACAGGCACAATTAATCTGTATGACCTATGTATATTTAATAGCCGCCAAAAAACTCAGTAAAGCTACATACCCTACTAAAATTGGCATCTAAGCTTAGGATAACCTACTGTGGGTTAAGGCTTACATAAAATTGCATAGTGTTGAACACAGCAGTATGAAACACAATTTGTTGAATTCACATGAATGATGTGTATTCAAAGAGGCACTAGATTCTTAACTCTGCTTTTTATGGTTGGTATTTCAGGGCCACATTCCAAATGAGGAAGGCCAGGTTTCAGCAAGTTATGAGGTCAACCAAGACACAGACACAAGGACACTCAGCAAGGTTCGAGCAGTCATTTTTACTAGAGGTGAATACAGCCTGCCCGTGCGTCTATTTAAAAGGTGGCTTTCCCATGTTTCCTCAGTCTGAGGAGGAGGAGGAGGAGATAAACAAAGAAGAGGACTCTGTCAACCCACCCGTGAGTCACAAACAAATGGTATGCGTAGGCTATCAATAACACACTAATTAGTTACTTAATATACAATGAACTTATATATATATACTCTGTTTCACTGCATTTCAATTGTATTTAGCCAATCGTGTTCTACAACAAGCAACTTCTCTCACCGTTGTTAAGTGTCACTTGGAGTTGAATGCTTTAATGGCCATATATAATAAAGCTAACATTGTCAAATTAATGTTACACTGGGAGCCTTATATGTCGTGGTTTGTACGTCTCGAACATAAGCAAACGCATGCTCTTGAGAAGCACCCATTGTAGTTCTAGTGTGTGTCTTGGTGTTTGTGCCAACCCAAGGTTTCTAGTGTGTGTGTGCCTGTGTGTCTATGCAGACCGAAGTGTCAGATACAGAATAGACAATGCCTTTCCCTCAGTTTGTGGACACTCTGAAGAACCTTCTGGAAGTGGCCCCCACAGTTCTCCACAGGGAAGAGCAGGAGATGGAGCTGGAGTGGGCCGAGGCCAGGGACGAGTGCCTGAGGGTGATGGAGGAGGGCCTGGCCACCCTGCAGTGCGATGTGGCCAAGAGCCTGGTGAACATACTGGACAGCCTGGACAGGGGCCAGCGCCTGCGGAGGAGGGCGAGGGATGCCGAGAGGAGGAGCGAGAAAGAGAGTCGGAGAAAGAGCCGCACGGAGACGGAAAAGTGGATGAAGCGTTTGGCGGAGAACTGGGAGCGAGGGAGGAGGATGGATGGTTGGAGCTGTGAGAAGAAGGAGGACAAGGAGGAGGATGAGGTCATCAGCGGCATGTGCCTGGAAGTGAGACGGCAGGTGCAGATGGCAATAGACAAGGCCGAGTCGGAGCGAGAGGAGGAGATCACGGAGAGTGACAGCACCGCGGCCAAGCAGGAGCTGGCTGTCATGGAGGTGCTCATGGACCAGCTGGGGGCAGTGGAGGAGACCTGCAGGAGACACTGTAAAACTATGCAGGACAGAATGGCACATCTGTGGGAGACAATAGAGAAGAACAGATTAGAAAGGGCAGAGAAGAGTGCGATCAGTGACCAGTGTCCTGTAAGTGACTCACTTCACACCTCATTTCCAGATGGGAGGATGGACATTTTAACCAAGTTCTGTAACTGAATTTCTGCAGTTAGTGGCAAATTAGAAAGAGACAAATTAGAACTTGATGGACCAATACTTGGCTTTCTGATGGAAAAAAAGTGTAGCAATAGTGTTTAAAATTTTAAATTCATGCTGCATCGTATAGGCAAACAAATGCGTTGAATATCATTGTATTATTATACGTTTCTGTTGTATTTTCTAAGTCTCCTGATGAATATATTGTCTGCCTGACCTTGGTAACCGTGGTGATTACTCCTCTACCCTCTCCCCTACACAACCCTGGCCCCAGAGTTCAGTGACTCCTCTAGCAATCCTTGAGCCCTGCCTGGTGCGTGGGCGCAGGCCTCTCCTTCCACCTATCACATCCCTGAATGAGGAGGTGGGCAAGTGCAGTGCTATTCAAACTGGCACAGAGGCACCCACACAGGTGAGTCAGTCTCTCTCTCTTTCTCTCTTTCCCTCTCTCGTTCTTTGAGAGATTAACATCCCTTTTGAGAGAAATGAACAGTGGGAGAAAGGCAGCTCATATGCTCCGCAGCAATCGCATTTCTCTCTCTCTCTCTCCCCCTCCCTCCCTCCCTCCCAGGGCATTATGTGGCACATGGAGCCGCTGGCAGAGAACCACAGGGCAAAAAAGAAAAAGAGGCAAAAGAAGGTAGAGATGAAGGAAGGGGAGGAGGAAGAAGTGGATGAGAGGAATGGAGAGAGTGAGAACATCACGAAGAGCTGGAAGCAGAGGTAAGCACACGGAAGGAAAGGAGGGATAGCGGTGAGAAGCGGGGGGAGCAAAAAATAAATAAAGAGATAAAAGAGAAGTGTGGGTTTATGGTAAATGTGGTACACCTGGGCATTCTGGTGGATCCGTGCGTAACGTTCACTGCTGTAATTGCAATAGTTGCTGAGCTGTTTCTTCTTTTCACAGGCTGACTGAATGGCTTCATGCACCACTGTGTGGGTGTACGGTTAGATGCTACTGAATGGAAGGTCCCCATTAAAGGAGCTCTGCTGACCCTCTCATACAACCTGGAACATACCGACTCATTCCCTGACTTACAGATACTCAGATGTCATCTGGCTCACTGAATAACACACACACACACACACACACACTCAGAGAAAGGGAAATCTAACTAAAACTGACTCATCAGTGGTATCTCATACACAGCAATGAGTACCTTCTATAAAGATGAGGGGGATGCTTAAAAATAAAGAAAATTTAATCTCACCTGTTGCCCATGAATTTACTGCCACTGTGTTCAACTAAATATTCGGTAGGAACAATATTTCATGGTCCCTCATTGGAAACAAAAGACTACTGACTACAGCTTCACTTGTTGTCTGTATGTTAGGTGTTTCTCAGTTCTGTTTATTGAGATATAGTATGTGAAATTTAATTGAACATTTATGTAACTAGCATTTTCATAGCTCCTTTTGTCACTAATTTGTCTGAGTAGCACTTTGAAAAAAACATTTAATGGTGATCATTTTACCAATGTTTAAAAAAATATATATTATTAGTGCTATTCTTTTGGCAACTTGTATTGCTCACGAATCAGAAAAAAAAAGAAAGAAAAGTAAACTAAAGCATGTCACCCTGGTTATGGGCTTCTGACAAGCAAATAAAAAATGTAACAACAATACTCAAGTTACGGAAAGTTGTAACTAAGTGTAGATTGGTTACGTGTAAAAATGGCAAAATGTGCCTAATAAAATATGTGTTCATGTGCATTTCTGTTCTCTATGTGTATATAATTTAAGTAATACCATATGAAAAATGACATTAGAAACATAGTCCATCTTAGTTTCCCTGAAAGCGGCCGGAAAACCAATGCAGGCCAACATTCTGATAAGTCCGGCGAGCTCCTGGGGCCTGGAGCTCCAGGTGAGGCTGGATGGAGTCAAGGGGGGTGTTGAGATATTGGCTCATTTGCTGCTCAGGTTTACTGAGGGAGAGACAAAGAGAGCAGATACTGAGGCTGGTGGGAGTGTTGGGGCGTGCAGCTGTGAAATTGGATTTTGTCCACAAGTGTCTGTTTCTGTTAAATATTTTCTCTGGAACGTAAGTAAATTACAATGGATCCCATGCACTGATGTGTCTCTAGTCTCTCTCCAGTGTAGACGGATTGCCATTGTTCCACAGAGATGCTTGTGATGCCAGCAGACCAAAGCTTCTTCAGTGCTCACATCATTTATGAGAGCAGCTTGTTACAGCATGTCAAATGTTTGAGTAAGCTGCGATGAAAGTAACAAGCTTTTTTTTTCTTTCTTTTTTTGTTGCATTGGGTTTGCACGGGTTCCTCCATTTAAAAATAAATCACTGAATGTGTCAAATTATATTTAAGAAAGAGCTCTTTGCATTTCAAACAAAGCCTCATTTTTTTTTAAGTTTAAGAGTAGTACCAGTACTTTCTCTTGCTGACAAATTGAAGTTGTAATTTTTTTTATTCTTTCATTTTTAACAGAAATGACTTTTTGACAGCATTAAAATGAATAACAAGGAAGCAAAAGAGCCTTTAAAGTGCAATACTTGCTTATACTTGCACAGTGTTCTCATTCAGTAGAAACTTCCTGGCAAAGTCATTCAATGCGCAGAGTACGTATTGTAGGGTGAAAAAGCTATATAACTTCTTCATATGCACTACATAGCACATTCATAAGCACTACATAAACATTCATAAGTGCTTACGTCAATGACCACAAACAGGCATATGGTGTGTTATGTCAACATTAATGCAGCAAGTGACATTACCATGACATACCAAGTGAAATTACATACTTGGCATAATGCTCTCATGTCATTGCACTTTGGTAAATTATGGTCATGTCACTTGCTGCATAAATGTTGACATAACCATATGCCTGTTTGCAGTCATTGACATAAGCACTTATGAATGTTTATGTAGTACTTATGCATACGCTATGTAATGCGTATGAAGAAGTTATATATCTCTTAGGAAGGATCCTTCAAATTAAGTGTTACCAATATTTCTTAGGTGTCTTAAGTGGTTGTCAGCACTTTAAAAAAATATTAATACCACTAAATAATCTTATCACATCCAACGGTCATAAATGCTGTAGGTTTTTTTTTTTTTTTGCTACACTGAATGAAGAATAACCGATGGTTTTTATTTCATTGCCAAGGAAATCGCTAACATTCACAAATGGGAGTTCAATACATTTTCTTTTGAAAGGTCAGGCACATCTATATGCCAAGATAATATGTCAGTACCCATGTCTGTGCTGTGGAGCTACATCTGATAAGTATCAAATTCCAATGTCTATGAAGTATAGTGAAATGTTGTTAGATGAACCGCTGATTATCTTTCAGAGATGAGACCCCTTGGTGACCATTTTGACGCTATCAAAGACCTCTTGCACTGTGCAGAGAGTCCAAGACAGCCCAGACGTTATTGCTGAAACATGCACCTCTTTGTGTGCCTGTCTGCCCCTTGTAATGCAAAATGACTGGGGTGATGAATGCCCTGCGAATAGGTATGTCTATTAGTCAGCTGCAATAGCCTCCCTGTTACAGAACGCTAGTTTTCCAGGTCATAACTGTGTGACAGATCATTCTTCATCCCCTCCCATGCCCTCATCTCAGGAGAAGCCCCAGCCCCCAATTTCAGGTTCCTTTCCCATGCTGTCACTCAACTCTTTGTTTGTCTGTGTGAGAGAATGTGTGTGTGTGTGTGTGTGTGTGTGTGTGTGTGTGTGTACATGTACGTGACAATAAGAATGACTGTCAAATTTCTTTCAAATAAAGAAAAAGATTGCACTTAATTTCTTAGAATTGTATGTCAGACCTAATATTAAATAGCTATGACCATTTGTCAGTGTAACACAAACAGGTGATGTACTGTATAACTATTCATATGCGGTTGTGATGTAAAAAAAAATAAAAAATAAAAATAAAAAATACTGTCAACCATTTTTACAATTTCAGATGCATTTATTTTGTTCTCTTTATTGTATACCTTGTCCTGGATTATTCATCACAGATGGCAATGTCTTATTGAGTTGCAACAGACAATTCCCAGCAGAAGCCTAAAGGCATCTCAGTGTTGAAGTTCACCAGACTAGAAATAATTATGCATCTGGACAAATTGAGGGAGTCAAAAACAATTACACACCAGTTCTTTGTTATGTGATAATGCAGCCCTGATAGGCACTTGCATTCATATTTTATTCTGTAACACAAGTGTGATTATAATCCTAATTGCCGTCAGCTACACTTACATGTAAATGCCAGAGCATGGGAAGACCAGTGGCTAATTTGTGAGGGAGCACAGTGAAGCCCCCTAGGCTCAATCACAAATAATTGTACATCACAGCCCAGAACATGATGTATACAATCTCATCATTTCATACCAGAAAAGAATGTAACCTTGTTCTTGATAGCACACTGCGGAAACACATATGGAAAGTGAAGTGACTGATCTTCCTCCTGGCTGCGGATCGGGGAAGGCAGACCGCTGTCATGTGACAATTAAACAAATCGGGTTCCTTTCTCTAATTAAAACTGTATCACGTAAGCAGGACAGTCAGATAAAGCAAAAGGTAAAGTGTGGATGTAAATGAATGTGTATAACCGGCAATTGAACTGCTTTGAAAATACTTGACATGTGACATATTTGAACAGTTTTTCATTGTTTCCAATGGTGGAATGAGAGACATTACTTATTCACATTATTCTCTTGATCTATATCAGTAATGGATGGTTCTCTTAATTTGTCTAATTGAAATGTGATATTGTATCTAAAATGGAGGGCCTGGTAAATACTCTCTGATATGTTACTTCAAATCATGGCACACATGCATTTTTATTCTGAAAACATCTGAAGCCACCATCAAGAGTTAACATGAATACACACACACACTCACACAGACACACACAGTGTATACAATCTGATTATTTTTTTAAGTTTGGGAGCTGAACACAGCTTTAGATGCTCTCTTAGCTTGTCCTTGTTTGTATTATTATTATTATTATTATTAATATGTCTCGCCATTTGAACCAGAAAAAGGCAAGACTTGAGAAGCCAGTGTTTGTGCTCCTCTGAGGATGAAAATCTCCCTACTCTTTAGAGAATAATAAATTGCCTATTTTCCTTCAAAAAGAATATTCAAATTGTTCTCTGCTTAAGCCTTGAAACACACAAAACAATCTGACGGAAATATATTAGCATTCAGCAGCCAAAATAACTTTTTTATTCAACTTTTCTATACCTAATCAATTTTGCACTGTAATATCAGCAATACATTCACATTGCCCACATGTCTAACTCATATAATGGATCAGCAAATGAAACTGGTTGAAAAATGCTTAGACAGTATTAGGCACACTGTTGCATCACCTAAATGTACCCTACAGTTATAAGAAACAACAAAATATCACCTTAACCTTCCTATTGTGTTAGGGTCTATACAATCTCGGAACCCATCAGCTAAATGATTTAGCCTTGAGCGCTGAGGGAATCTCAGGGAGGAAAGAAGGCCGGGAGAAGTGAATGATGGTGGCGAGTAGTAGTGGAGGGAAATCAGAGGATGAGGGTGACTTGGATGTTGAGGAACAGAGTCGAGTAGCTAGCAGGAAAGGACAGGGTAGAGGGAAAGTGAGGATAGAAGAGCAGGTGAGGAAACCAGGTGATAAAAGTAATAAACGGAGTTTGGAGGAAAGTAGCTCTGATAGTGAATGATCGAGATCAGTTCGTAAGAAATTGGTGGGAGAATAATTTAAAATAATAAATATCAATTTACGTCTAATGGCTTTGACCAGGGAGTTGAAAAAAAAAGTAGGAGATGGCTAAAATACTTCGAGATGGAAGTTTGTTTTTGAAATGCAAAAATGAAGAACAGAAAAATGGGACGTTGCAGATTGAAAATATCGGCAGGAAAACGGTGATTGAGAGAAAAGTATTGGGTGATGATAGATTTAAATGGGGAGTGATAACAGGCATACCGATAGAAAAAGATATGGACAAGATTGCAAGAATTATCGAAGGAGGAGAAGTGAGGAGAATTAGAAGACTGTTTAGAACAGTGAATGGAAGTAAGGAAAAGAGTTGAGTTTCAGGGTTCATTCTTACCCGAAAGGATAAACATAGGTTATATGAGCTTTAGGGTAAGGGCTTATGTACCACCATCGCTTCGTTGCTACAAATGCCAGAGATACGGGCCTATGTATGAAGAATGTGGGGAAAACGTGCAAGCCAAATTCTGCAACTGCGGAGGTGCTCATAGCGGGGCATATAGAGAAAAGAGCAATGAAAGTTCAGCAAATCAAAACACAAAATAACATAAAATATGCAGAGGCAGTAAAGAAAGTGCAAGGAGAAAGCAGAGTAGAAGAATCTGAGAGAAATTACCAACCTTCTAGATTTGAAGTGCAAGGAGAAAGGAGAGTAGAGGATTCTGAGAGAACAATCGTTAACCAAACTTCTAGATTTGGGATGGAACAGAGTAGTAAAACTAAAGGGTTGAGTACTGAAAATGTTATTTTATTAATTGCCTATGTCCTCAATTGTTCAGACCACGCTAAAACCAAAACAGAGAAAATAAGAATAATAGTTAAGGGAGAGGAAAAGTTCTTGGGAGTGAAGGGTCTTTCTTGGGAGCAAATTCAAAAAGAATTGAGTCTGACTCAAAGTCAGGAAACAAGTTCTAAAGGACCTATGTAGGAATTCATATCGTGATGAAGAGAAGAGATTCAAATATGATTTAAGAGATGTATTATAGAGATTGTTTGGTATAATTTTAGGTTTTATTAGTCGTATTTATTTATTTATAGACATAGACCTAAGATAAATTTAATTTAATAAATCCCGATCCAATCTACACTCCAATCCGGTTGCTGTCGGTAATGCACAATTTCATTGTTTGCCAACCGCCATAAAACAAAAGAAGAAGAGGAAGAAAAGAAGAATCTCAGGGCTTGAAATTGAGCAGATACCATATCCGCAGGAAGATCCTTCTCTTCCGAAAGTTCTGTTGCGTTTGTAGTCTGATTGGCAACTCTTCGAACGAGAATGCAATGGAGATTATTTTTTATATTTTTTAACAGGGTTATTTCACAAATTCGTTGGATACATTCTATTCAAAGTTTCAAACCACTGCAACGCCTTTGTTTGAAACATTTACTGGACAAGTGGGACGTATTTTGTCTGCCGACAGGTTACGGCAAAAATTCAAACATGGCCCACAACTTGTTCGCTAACGTTAGGCTACTGGCTAATGACAACACAGCCTATGGAATGGATAGCAAACTTCAAGGGCAACGCCAGTGTTATGCCGTTTTTCGACTCCCCTGTATATCTCTACGCACCTTCATATAAACGCGCTCGTTCAAGCTACGCGATAAGCTAAGCTAACTTGTCATTATTTACTCGACTTATTTTCTTGAACGGTTTGGTCTCTGAATTAGCCGGTTATGGAGCAATAGTTAAAGGGAAACGCCGGGTTATTTAAAAAAAACTTTTATATCGATGTTTAATGTGAGTCTTGACGTTTACAACACTAGAACTGTGCCTCCCGGTTCCCTTGTTGAGTCCAAAACGTTCAAGAAAATAAGTGGAGTCAATAACTTTAACGTAGCCTAATTAATAAAGTAAATTAAAAAGAATGTAGCTACTCTCTTTCCCTCAGTGACTACTGAATGGCAGACGTAGCCTACGCCGCCTCATATGCTGCAAATAGTAGGCGAATCTAATGCAACTGTTAACACACGTTAAATTGTGTCATTGTTTTTAATGCAAATGCAATTCGTGGCTAGGTAACTATATAGGCATAGTTACATTACCACGGAGGTGGCTTCACAGTTTGGTGTTCATATGTGTAATGTTTATTTTTTTTAAATTAACGTTAGGCAATCTACTGCGAGCCAGATTAGTCTCTTCTGTGTGAAGTTGCATGGTTATCGTTTTTTACTGGCACATCTTTTGTCGGATGCTCTCCTACACATTTTTTTTTCTTTCTGTTTTCTCAGGCGATTCATAAATTTTGTACCGATCATATCTCCACCGTTACAAAAAGTTTAATTGTAGGCTATTGGTACATCAGTAGCCTACCCATGTGGTGTTTCCCATCGATTATGTTTACATGCGCACCGGCCAATCAGCTTCCGACAAGAAGTTATCGTTTCTGCGAACGCCAGCTTTTACATGAGCGCCGACAGATGTGTCAAGAAAGATTAGGGTCCATATGACCCGAATGGATTTTTTGTTTTGTATAATTTCAAATGTGTGGTTTTCTTCAGCAAATGCCTTTAAGGCATTATAGAGAATTAGGAAATACGTGTAAAAAATATATTTGGAACTTTTATGTTTAAAAAATAAATAAATAAATAAAGTTTATATTGACCTGTAACAATACCTAAACACAAATGGCAGTAAAATGCTAACATAATAGGAAAGTTAAACCACATTTGTGTCTAGAATGGTCTCCTTTTGATTCCATTTGTATATGATGGATGAAAATTGTACTTTAGTCATGTCAAGGGAACAGCTTTTTAACCGGGTTAAACATGAATGAGACAAAATAAACACATAAAAAACTGGAATGATGTGATCGGGGGCTTACCTATTGCAATTTATACTCATTTATATGATGTCTTCCCGGAATGTAAATCCATACTTCAATTAAGCAAAATAGTCTCAAGAAACATCCATCAGGTTTGCTCCATATTTCACGAAACACTGAAATAGTTTTGCTAATAATATTGCTAAGCTGTTTGATCCATGTTTGTGATGTTCATATTCCCTTTGGATTTTGTGTTTTCTAGAGATGCCCTGCAATCAGTTGTGGCAATCGATATGCCACACAATATGTACAGAGCAAAGTCTCATCTGTACCCTTTGCTGAACAGTAAATACAATGTCAATGTGCGTCCATTTCATATATAGTGTGGTCATAAATGGAGGAAATCTCCAGTGGAGTATTGCTTCCCTTTGTATTAATACCACAAAGTAATTTACACAAGTCCCTAAGGCTCAAAGATATTGCTGTTTGCAGAGACTTAGATCTTTTTCATTTTGAGGGGAAACCTGCATGCCCTTGAGATGAAGTTTTTCCTCCAGTTTATTGTTGGGGGATGAGACGTTGGCGATGCTGAAAATAACTGAAGGGAAATAACTTGCTTTGAAAGAAACAGAATACAACTTTGGCCAGTGTAAAAAAACACAACAAGAAAGGTATGCTAAAAACCAACAATGCATTTCAAAATAAATATATATATTTACGGATTTGGAAACATCGCTAAGAATGCATTTTCAAGCAAATGGTCCAAAATAGCCATAGTGCGAATCTTCATTGAATGACTCACCAAGGCTGTACAGTAAATTCACAGTAAAATGTGTTAATTAAACTTTAACAGTGTTAATTCAACTCTAGCAGTGTACACATGAGCGGACTCTGGCCAGATTGGGCTCATATGTACTATGTTAGAGTTGAATTAACAGTGGACATTGTACTGTGCAGCGTTTACTCCATGGGTTGTGTGTGCCATTAACAGAGGGGTAGCTGGTCAGGACTGATCCACCTTTAGTATTCAAGTAATAATAATAAACCTGTCTTAGACTAGTAATATAAAATATGATTTGAACAGCCAGATATAAAACATCCAAGCCCACATTATGGACCACCTGGTGTGGTATTTCCGACATTAACAAATGTAACTAAAGTATGAAAACTTATTTTTGGATTTTTAGGGCTGATTAATAAAGTCCAGAAGTAAATCCAAGAGTAGTTTATAAAAAAAGAGCTTCTCTACTACAAGCACATTCTACTGATGGTGGTCATTCTTTAGACTGAAATAAGGAAATATACATGCATTTGTTTGCATTCTTGAATTAAATTGTAAAGCCAATGTATTAACAATACTGGAAAGGGACACATTCTGAAAATGCATATTATCATGACACAAATCCCCCTTTCCTATTGTACAGATAAGAAACACAGCTTTGCTGAAATAATGTGTTTATGTTGTTTACACTGTCAAATGATGCTAGAGAACTGAATTCCCGGGAGACTCAATTAAATTCCATCTTGCTCTTGGCTCTGCTGTATCCAGGTCAGTTAACTGTGGCTGTTTGCTTTAGTTTAAAGATGTATAATAATCTCAGAGCAGCACAATTCCAGAAGAAAGAGCTGAATTTCTGTTTCGGCCCTTTTTTCTGTGCAACAGGATTTGCTCTTGAGCCCTGAATGAGATATTGATCAGGTCGCCATATACTCAGTGCTTTTATACAGGAGAAACTGCCTTAATTCAGTTGGAACAGGTTATCCACTCTCCTCAGGCACTTAACTGGCTGCAGACAGAGGGAATTGTGGTCCACTTTTGAGTACTGAAAACTGAAAGAAACGAGTACATCAGAAAACTAAATCAGATCTAATGTTCAGTCTAGCAAGTATATCGATTAATATGTATATCTGGTTGGTATACCTGTGTTCATAATTTATAAGATATCATTATAGATTTCATTTAGTGAAATATATATATATTTTTTTTATCGTGTCTTTGTGCCAGAGGCAAGCAATGAGTAGAAGTGTGTCAAAAAATGTAATGGGAAATAATAAAAACAGCTTATTCAATGACATTTAGAGGATAAACTATGCCAACTGAAGCAGGGAAGCTCATGAATATTGTAAACAAATTTAATGAGCAGACATTACTGCATGGTGTTTGACTTCAAATTTAATTACATCTGAGCCGCGAGTATTTTTGTTGAAGTTAACAAATTAATGTTGAGATTTCCGGAAGTGCAAACCAGCAGTGGCCTGCAATGGGAAGAACAACAAAGAGAGCTGTATTTTTAAAGCAAACTGCAGCCTTAGGGACAGGAGAAGCCTTTGTGGAACGATTGCTGTATTGTACGTACAAAAGCTTAATTGGGAAATTAAACACAATTGGTCGGCATCTGAGCATGAGTTATCGAGATGTAATGATGCTGTTTAACATTGCTATAATATATATGTAGCCTAATTATGTACGTATAGTAGGGTAGTATAAAGGTTAGGGAACGAGGCTTGCAATTTCAAGGGTGCAAGTTCAGTCCTCAGTTGGAGCGCTGCTGTTGTACCCTTGAGCAAAGTACTTATGCTGAATTGCTTCAGTAAATGCCCAGCTGTTTAAAAGATTGTATGGAAAATAATGTAAGCCACTCTAGATAAGATTATGCTGTGTAAGTCACCTTCTGGCTAAGCCCTGCAGGGTGACACACAATTGTTTGTAGTGTCGCCCATAGATGGGAGGGTTTAGCAGGATGTAGCATCATGCACCAGCAACCCCGCTGGCTAATCTGGCACCTGCCAGTCTGCCTGTTACGTTGCACATGAAGTGGCTTCCTCCTCCACATGTCTGTGTGAGTAGGCTATGGAGAAGCGGTGGCTGACATTGCTTTGGGGGAGATGCTTGTTTTTTTACTCTCTTGAATCGATAGTGGAGGCTGCAACAAGCACTGATAAATACAGTAGGACATGGAGAAAGCAATAAGTAAACACTTTTTTCCCAAAACTCTATCTAAATAGACTGTTCTATTATACATTCTGGGAGATAAGGATAGGCCAGTTAGGCACTGCCTACCCTGTGATAATGAAACAGAAATCAGGCTGCATAATCTGAATTATGCACAATATGTCACACTGGCAAGAGTAGGCTAGACAGCAAGTGGCAACCAACAAAGAGAGAGAGAGAGAAAGAGACAGAGAGTAAGTTAGTGATGCTTGGTTTGACTGAAAATCAGTGTACCACTTTTCAAGAAAAATGACATTTTGATTACCCGTGGATGGGTGAGAAACAAAGTTGTTAATTACGTTATTTTCGATCAAATAAAATATATTATTACATTTTAATTTGTTGTCTGGCATGTGTTCCTGGGCAGTCTTGGGGAGTAGCGAAACTATTTGAGCTACTTAAGTTAACTAAGTTAGCTTTAATACATTTCTGAGTAGCGTGTGGTAAGATATGTTATCTTAACAAGGCTAGTCTACTTTTAAAAACAGCAGAGTAGCTTTAGCGTTAAAGTAGTTATGTTTTAATAAACAAAATGTTTAATTTGGGGAGTGTGATTCTCAGTGCAGTTTCGGCAAAGGAATTTACTATTATTTCGGTTTTAGCCAGTTAATTTATGAGTTTGTGGCTTTGAATTTGATTGATTTGATGTAGAATTATAGTCCAAAAGCGTTCCGTTCTCAATCTTCATTAAAAGTAAATCTGACTTTCTTAATCGCTGATTCCTTCCCAGCCATTGCTCCACCTGGACCTCTGGCTTTTTATATGAATAACTGCAGACAGAGCTCCATCTAACTCCATTGAAAAAAGCAGACGCTGTAACTTAGGCTGAACGGAATCGACTTGAGTAATTCTGAAAGTTTTGACCTATTCGGGCAATTTTCATCTGCACAAATCTCAGCTGGCTAGGGCAGGCTATAAGCGGTTCACCCGTAATCCGCACTTTTATCGAGCTATAACTGATGCTTTCAATACAAGTAAGTGAAAAATAAACATGAATGCCACAGACTTCTTCGCTCTGACCCTGGTTGCAACACATGCGCTCAGCACTGACGCCGCTGGCCGGGGGGTGTATTGAATAAGTCACTAGTTTGTTTTGAAATTATCGGTTATAGCTCGATAAAAGTATGGATTGCGGGTGAACCGTTCATAGCCAGCTGAGATTTGTACAGATGACAATTGCCAGCTAGGTAAGACTTTCCAGAATCTGTCTGCAGATATATCAAAAGCCAGCGGTCCAGATGGAACAAACCCAGCCATAGACCTCACCGCACGTCACTGTTCTCTACAATATACAAAGGCATGAGACCAGGTTTCTCTTTCATAAAGGAGTCTCACCCAGGACCTCCTGAAAATCTAATTACATTCTCATCACATTCCAGCAACAATGGCAGGGTGGCAGAGAGGTTTTTCCCCTAACAAGCTGATTGCTGTGCAGAATTTGCAATTGAACATGCAATATAATTCACCCGTTTATTCCCTAAACGGATTTAGAATGAAAGTCACTGACCAAAACTCTCAATTTAAACAAGAAGCCATGTGTATAGTCATGTTCATGCATTTAACATCGATCCTAGATCTGACACAAAGCAGTCACTCGCCTTGCAGACATAACCTTCTATATGGACATTAATTCTCATGTGAATTATTAGCGGCAAAGGACTGTTTCCTGTCCCCCTCATTGGAGAAACTGTCGTATTCTTGACTGTTTCTGTTATATAAGCAGCCACAGAGTAGACATATTTTACAGAATGGTGAAAATAGCACATACCATAGAAAAGTAACATGTCAACCATATATCAACTTTTTTGTCTTCAATTACAATTTTCAGGACTTCCAGGTTCCTGAATACATTAAAGTGACCAAGGCTGCTATTGTGGGAAGCAAATAGCCATTATAGACAAAAGATAGTCCTTCAATGATTCAAATTTTCCGGTAGCCTATTTATTTTGATTATACAGCCTATTTTTGTCAAGAATATCGCGCTTCCATTGTATTTGGCCTCTCTGTTGGCCAGCTTCTCTCTCGTGATGTGATTTTGTATCACTAAAGTGCTTTGACTGCTTTCAATTAGACTTATTTCACACATTAGGCAGGCTCATTTACATAGACTAACACTCCAGAGTTAGGCTGGAATGTCCCTCAGGAGCTGTGAAATATGACAAATGGATTTTTGAAAAAGCCGACAGCATTGACTAGAATGCACGTTTCTACTGCAGCACATCACAACCCATCAGTGTTTGTCATCGAGTGTTTGTCAGTTTTTTAATCAGCCACTGATCTGTGCTGAGCTGATTTCATCTGAAATAAAGCCATGTACAGTACAGCGCCATTTTGAAAAGCAGCATGCACTGGAACATGTAACACAGATCAAGTAAGAGTGCAATGAAATTCCCTGCTACTTTGGCTATGTGATATATTATGGTACATTAAAACAGTTTATTATTATTATTATTATTATTATTAATTCATTAATTAACTCTTTTATAACTTTATTTTGAACCGGTTGAAATTTTAAGAAAACCATTACACCTCAGAGTGATGCAGGCCCTGAATACCATGCATACCTGAATGGACCATAGCATGAATGCCACAGGGTTTGTCAATTCTCTTATTTTCTTCATTATGGAATCCGGTTAATGTCCTCAACTAACTGTATTATTTGCAGAAAAAAAGAGATTAATCTGAGAATGAGCAGCCTCAGCTCCACTGGAATAATAACAGCCAGTTATTCAACACCCAGTGTGACTCAGTTCCCAATGTCAACACTGTCCTAATTATGCCATGTTAAACTGAATTCAATTAACAATCTGCTCAGCAGACTGAATCAACAGCTATAAATTCACACAGCAATTTTTAGAGGCTATGAGAAAATCCAAACATCCGTGAAACTAAAGAGTTAGATCAGAGAGAAACTCTGGCACAGACAGAACACCATTATATAGTATGCACTGTACTGGGTGAGTCAACATGCGATTAGCTAAATGAATCATGTGTTAATCGCGTGGTGCAGTGATGGTACTCTATTTATCTTCTATTAAATGGTCCTTCATAAAATGATATGAAAAGCAGTACACAGCACACCAACAAGCACACGATAGGCAATGAAGTGTTATGTCACAGCTGATGCAACAAGGAAGAATACCATGTCAATGCCAAGTGACACACGCCATATGCCTATTTGCAGTTATTTATGAATGTCTGCGTAGTGCTAATAAAGGAATACATTGCTCTTTTGAAGCACCATTCAAAGAAAGTTGCCATTTATATACGATATTGTGATGATGGAGACACTGTGTTGTAAGAGAGGTCATCTTTGTCATTTGACTTAACTGAGGCCATGTATTGCTGTATCAATAAAAAAACAATTCCACTTACCACAAAAAGTAGGGGGTCTCTTTATGTTCTGTCCAATCTTGTCATCAAACCCAACTTGAACTGATTAGATATATTATTGCTAATAGTAATAATAATAACAAATATAGCTGCAATTCCCAGCAGTGGCGGAGCCAGAGGGGTGCCTGGGGTGGCCCTGGACACCCCTGATATATGATTGGCCAACCCGGGTGCCACCCTAAAATTTAATTTGATATCACTGGCAGTTTGATGCTGATTGATCTGACTGATCTCATTTCACCTCTTTTATTATCACCTCATTATCACCTATTATTTCACGTTTATTTTGACATCCGGTGGTGCCTTTTTCAAATCGAGGATGAGGAAGAGAGAATATTTCCACAGCTCACGAGTCAAGCGAGTGACTGACACAACTATGGCAAGTAGTTAAATTACTTTTTTGTCATTTTTTGTGTAGTTAACTACTGAAACTACAAACAATTTTGGGCCATAAAAGGAAAGGAAGGATTTTTTATTTTTATTTTACCATTGCTTCTTTGCTGTAATTGAACCCCCTTTGGCCAGATTTTTTTTCATCCTGACCGCTGTGAAGGCATGCCCAGGCAATGCATTCGTCAGGCTGCCACCACCACACACTTGACCTTTGTGTAGTGCATGTGCAAAAGGGCGGGCGTTGCTCAGTGCTCACAAAATTTGGGATATAGTATTACATATATACTACACAGAATAATTCTGAAAGCATTATTCTCCCTCACTGCCTTGCTGTAATGGTACTTCACAGTTTTTTTAGTAAACGGATGTTTCAGCCTTCTTTGAAAGATCCCCCCCCCCCCCTTTGGGTATAGACAAAGATGTTACAGTTAATGCTAAATATATAATATCTCACTGTCACCCCTTTATCTGATTAAAAGCATTCATTCACTGGCTTTGATCACAAACTTGTTTAAACAGTGACAGTGCTTTTCAGCAGTTTTGAAACAAGTTTAAAGATGAAAAGACCAAGTAGAGGATTGTGTCAGTGTTTAAAGTATACATATATATATCCTCTATAAGCTCCTGTTCTCTAAGTTGGATGATTTTAAACATTAAGCGGATCAAGAGAAGCCGACAATGCAAGGAATAGTGTGCATACATTACCGTTATCCTCGAACTGGTGTTGTTTAAATGTTTGCAGTCAGCGCCATTTGTAGTAGGTTGGATTGGCTCCCATTTTCTCAGGGTTAAAGTGAGCCAGGTTGAGCCTGAAGCAGGTGTGGAAGAAGGAAGGTGGATAGCCCTGAAATGATACCGACGGCTGCGACTCCACTGGTACATTGCACAATTAATTTACAACACACCATGCCCACCAGAATTATTGGCAACCTCAATTAATATGAGCAAAAATTGTAGGATTAAATTTAATGTATGGTTTATCAAATGTCCTCTATGCTCAGAATAATTTGAAAATTACAATTGATCGGAGGAAAGACAAATCTTTAATGCAAAATATTTTTAATTTTGAAGAAGATGTGTCACAATTATTGGCATCCCTGTATTTAGTACTTGGTGCACCCTCTCTTTGCCAAGATAACGAAACTGAGCTTTCTCCTGTAATGTTTGAAGAGGTTGGAGAACACATCGCAAAGGATTTGAGACCATTCCTCCATACAGAATCTCTCCAGATCCTTCAGGAGCAAGGACTCTTGGTCTTCACTTTTGTTGCCACTTCAGCTCATCCCACATGTTTTCTATGGGGTTCAGGTCAGGGGACTGGGGTTGCAAAGCATTGCTTTTGTGGTCAGTGAACCATTTTTGTGTCGAAGTTGAGGTATTCTTTGGAATATTGGCCTGCAGGAAGATCCAACCACAACCCACTTTTAGCCTTCTGAAAAAGGCAGCCAGATTTTGGAATCTGGCTGGAATTTGATTGAGTCTATGATGCCGAACAAGGTTCCCAGGACCATTGGAGCAAAAACAACCGAACAACATCACAGATCCACCACCATACTTCACAGTGCGGATAAGGCTCTTTTCTACATGAATATGCCTCTTATTACATCAAACCTACCCTTGGTATTTATTGCCCCAAAAAACTAAATTTTCATCTGGTCTGACCATAGCAGCCAGTTACAATTTAAAGTACCATTTATCAAACTCCAGGTGTTTACATTTGTGCTATGATGACAGCAGAGGCTTTCTGCAGGCAAGCCTTCTAAATAGCTTGTTGGCATAGAGGTGGCCTCTAATTGTACTTTTGGAGACTTCGTGTCCCCAGGATGCAACCAACTTCAGCAATTCTCTAACTCACATGGAAGCAAACTACACATGCGCCTAGCTGCACATGGAAGCAAACTACACATGTGCCTAGCTGCACGTGGAAGCAAACTACACATGCGCCTAGCTGCACGTGGAAGCATACTACACATGCGCCTAGCTGCACGTGGAAGCATACTACACATGCGCCTAGCTGCACGTGGAAGCATACTAAACATGCGCCTAGCTGCACGTGGAAGCAAACTACACATGCGCCTAGCTGCACGTGGAAGCATACTAAACATGCGCCTAGCTGCACATGGAAGCATACTACACATGCGCCTAGCTGCACGTGGAAGCAAACTACACATGCGCCTAGCTGCACGTGGAAGCATACTACACATGCGCCGAGCTGCATGTGGAAGCAAACTACACATGCGCCTAGCTGCACGTGGAAGCATACTACACATGCGCCTAGCTGCACGTGGAAGCAAACTACACATGCGCCTAGCTGCACGTGGAAGCAAACTACACATGCGCCTAGCTGCACGTGGAAGCAAACTACACATGCGCCTAGCTGCACATGGAAGCAAACTACACATGTGCCTAGCTGCACGTGGAAGCATACTACACATGCACCTAGCTGCACGTGGAAGCAAACTACACATGCGTCTAGCTGCACGTGGAAGCAAACTACACATGCGCCTAGCTGCACGTGGAAGCAAACTACACATGCGCCTAGCTGCACATGGAAGCAAACTACACATGCGCCTAGCTGCACGTGGAAGCAAACTACACATGCGCCTAGCTGCACGTGGAAGCATACTACACATGCGCCTAGCTGCACGTGGAAGCAAACTACACATGCGCCTAGCTGCACGTGGAAGCATACTACACATGCGCCTAGCTGCACGTGGAAGCATACTACACATGCGCCTAGCTGCATGTGGAAGCATACTACACATGCGTCCTCTTCCAGGCAGGTTTGTCACAGCTCCAGTTGCTTTAAACGTCTTTTTTTAATAAAGGCATTGCCTGATTTATGGTCAACAAACAAAAGGCTCATTTAATTTGTATGTTATCTGATCTTCCCCATGTTGACTAAGGGGTTTTGGCCTGTGTGTCACATCATATTTATACCCCAGTGAAACAGCAAGTTGCTTGAAGTTGGAAGTGCTTAAAAATATGAATGGGAATATACTTAAATTAGGTTTTGTTTGTACCTATTTTATTATTCTATTATTTAATGAAGATTTATTTTTCTTGAATAATTTTACCTGAATTAAAGATATTCATATTTTGACTGTAAGGTCACACTGATAAACAACAAAGACATTTTTCTAGCCTTTTTTGCTCATCTTTTCTAGGGTTACCAATAATTCTGGTGGGCATAGTAAAATGATAAATGAATGATGGTGCTTAATACCAATCCCAGTAAAGTGCATTTTGAGACACACAGTAGTGTTCCTTAACCTTATTTAGATGACGAAGGGGAAACCCAGGCAAATCTGTCTGGAAAAAGCCTTGGATGATGTGTGTGCCTGTAGTATTATTATTAAGAAGAAGAAGAAGAAGAAGAAGAATAAGCTTCTCATTACTTTTTCACAGACCCACCACAGAAGTCCTTGAAGAACGATCTATACTTTGCATCAACTTGCATTAAACATACACTGTATACAGTATCCTTTCTCTGGATTCCTTTGAGGAATATCCCACTGAAACGCTCGTTTTTCATTGCAGCGATGCGTCCTACTGTGGGCTGTGCCAGTGTTGCCTTGCAGTCACATCGGTTCTCCGGCACGACAACCGCAAGGCAACACAGGTTAGCTGCTGACGCTGACCGGACATGTCTCAAGGCTACTCTTCTTCCCAGAATTAATCACCCGCTGACCCACGTGGCCTTGCTGTACGGGACCACACCGGTGACTTTCTCTCTACTTTATTATTCACCCCTGCAAAGGTTACATTGATTTGTGGTGTGAATTCCTGGCGCTATGCTGGAATATTAATTAATCACAGTATTCTGACAGATGTGGTACAGGGTATATGTGAAGCAGGATACTAAACTTTTCAATACTGTGCTTACTATACTGAGGAGAAACTGGCATTTAGAATAATGACCCGCTTATCCAGAAATAATGTCAGCATCAAATTCTCATTCTTTTAGGCAAATGATGTATAATACTACCATCATGGGTTTTCATATCACCTGGAAAATGGACCTGCTATGTTGTTAATTGAACACAACCAACACGCACTTGAAATAGTTTAAATAGAAACGCGTCTGCTTGTGTGTGCCTGTGTAGGGTATGGATGTTAATCCCTGGAGGTAAAAAAAAGTACAGTTAATCCCCTTCTGAAATTGAGTGCTTTTCACAGTTTGCTCAGTATAATTAATTAAAGCCAGGGAGATGTTTGCTCTAATCTATCTGTCCTTTCTACCAAAGCATGGTCTTTATCATGGCTGCAGTCATACTTTAAATACAGGCATGGTTTGATATTTAGAATGCCATCAAGGTTATCACAAATAAATTGCAAATATGGGATTATAATAATGAGATAATTGTGTAAAAATAATTGAGTTATCACGGGCTGCAGTTTCAGTTAATCTTCCACTGGCCTGATCCAAAAGCTCTCTCCTCCTGTGTTTAATGAAGGTGACAAACAAGAGGTCACAGAAGATCCCAATTATAGATGTGGAGCCTGATGGCCCCTGGGATTTTTGACTCTTTTGTATTCTTGGGATTGTCTGAGTAGAGACCGAACAGAACTTAATTTGTGAGGAATGCCTTCACGCCAGAGTGACTCGGGCGAATCTGAACTTCTCCACGATGCATATTTAAATGCCCTTGTACAACGTGTACACGTTTCCATAAATCAGTTATAGCTGAAGCTCGAAATAGGGGGTGAAGCCAGATAGCGCAATAGCTCTTGAGACAACTAGCAAAGCCAGATTGTACAATAGTACAGTGAAAATATGTCTTCTTGTCTGAGGTTTCAGGGCTTTTGCGCGATGCTAAAGGAGGTCCTAAAATAGACGCAACAAATAGTCCAACAACTGAAGTTCATACAACAACTTATGCTCCCACAACTGAAGTGCCTACAACAAATGCTCCTACAACTCATGCTGAAACGACAACAAATATTACAACTACTAAAGCTCCTACAACAAATGCTCCAAGAACTGAAGCTCCAACAACAACAAATAATACAACAACTGAAGTTTGTGATGTCACTATGCTGCAGAGGTAGGAAGCAGTAGTATTGGATTTGTATACTTTAGAGCTTGTGAAATCTCTATTGACAGGTAAAGTCATCTTTGGAGAGTCTCATAAAGAGAGGAGAAAGGGTGATGGACCGCAAACACATGAAAGGAATAAGCAGTCTAATCCCTTGAAGATGAATCTGTAAAGTGCAAACAAACAGCGATTCGCAGGAAGGAGAATGCAAACAAGCAAAGGGATGTCGATGGAGGGAGAACAGGAAACATCAGAATACCCACAATCTCCAAATCAGAGGCCCACCCCATCGGATCTGATTGGCTGTGTGTAAACTCAAAGGGTATTAACGAAAATTATTATTTTGTGGCCATGATGCATGAGCATCAACATTTTTCATTCTCATGAGACAACAAACTTGGATTAATTTTAGACGAATACAGAAAATAAGCATAACATGAACAACCAAAGAAGGGTAAACACAATGGGCCTCATACATAAAACTTTCCTAAATATGTGTATACATTTACGTAAAAAAGAAGTTTGTACAAAAAATATAAGCTGGATTCATCAAACTGTGCGGAAAGGAAGATTTTTTCGTATTCATACATTCTGATTCATCGTAAATGACAGGCGCATGCTTTTTATTTTGCCATTAGCATAAATCCACTCCTATGAATTGCCAAATATGGAAGCTGCAAATTTACAGGTGCATATGAATTAAAAATGTCCCTGGAAAATAAAAAAGTAATAAATTATTCTGACACAAAAATCTAAGTTTTATTAGGAGATAACAGCACAGAGATCGTACACAGGAAGAGGAAATGGCCCACCACAGCCAATAGTGTAGGTGCTCAAGTAGAATGTCTAACGTAGCCGTTAGTGAAAGTGTTCAGTGCCACAGTGAAGACTGAAAATAGCCCAAGTGGAATTTCAGATGAAGACATATTACGGCACCCTCCATACGCTTGATTAAATGAGGCTATAAATCACACGTATGAAGCATGCCAGCCAAGAGGCAGGCACTGCAGAGGTCGGCTAGAAGTGACAAATAAACAGTTATGGAGAAGCCAGGTTTTATGTTCCTCTGACTGCCATGACAGTCTGTGATAGAGTATGGCCTTGTTCCCAACTTTGACGTCCACTGAGAAAAGTCTCTGAGTCATTTTTCTCTAAGTCAGCAGATGATTCCCACCCGATTATAAAGGCTGAAGTATGGTCAATGAGTAAGAGCCTTTCAGCTATACAAAGACTAGACTTCCTCTGACTGATAAGTTTCACTGGGAATACATATATCTGAATTATATCCTTAATACGCAATATTAGATCAAAGAGGTCTCTATGCCTTCCATTGATTTCTGCTCTTTAAAATACATTAATTCTTAATTAAAGTTCTCTGGGTAAAAGTGAATGGCTGATAGAATTTTATTTTTAATGCAATGAAAAAATAGGCTGAGATATCTAATTTTAATTGTCACTGGGTTTTCCATTCTCACCATAAATTATCTCTAATCTTCGCCCCGTAGAATTTCCGGAACATTGTGTTATGGATCCTCACCTTGCTCTCATGTGTTTTGAAATATTAAGTTTAGTTAAGTTTAATTTCATAAGTAATTAATATTCAGTGGTTCTTCAAAAATGCAAAAGCCTTAGATTTGTCCTGGTTTTCAGCTTTGATACTAGAGACATCAAAAGGCTCACTGGTACAGCCAGACATTTAAGCGGCAGTGGCTCCCTGAGCAGGTCTATTTCTTATCCCTCAAAGGAAAAATTCAGTAGCCTCGCTTACCTGAGCACCAGACCTGACAACCATACTCCAAGGCTGACCAATCACAAGCAGAAAGCGTTCTACCCAGCCAATCAGTGTTCAGTCGGCATTTGTCATCACAGAGACAACTGGGTAACAAGAAATCTTTATGTTTGCGATTGGTTTGGTAAACTGGACATTTCTGAATCAGAAGGGCCACTGTCTTTACAAAAGCCTATTCATCCAAAATTGGTTTTATATACACTTTGGGCCTGATTTACTAAGACATTTAACGGGTGAAAAACCATTTAGCACATGCAAAACCAATAACATGACCAATTATTGGTGCAAAACAAATTCCATGACCAATCACCCGCTAAATGTCTTAGTAAATCAGGCCCTTTGTTGTTTAGCAGTGCTAGAGGAATTTAATACAAAAGAAAACATGGATATGACTCAAGTAATAATCCCGCAGGCTTTATAATTATATACAGTACAGTATATAAGCATATACAGGTGTCAGTCTTGCAAATCGGCACTACAGCGGTTTTCTTGTGGGCAGTTGAGATGACGATCAGCTGTTAAAAGTTGGTCAAAATATGTTTTCTTTCATCCATTCATTTCCTATGGAAAAAAGTAATCAAACAGCCAACAGGCTTGGAATGGAACAGTAAATTAATGCATTGGACTGTGTCTATCCAGCTTGAATGGCTCAGAAGCACTGCATTATTTATGGCCATTAAACTTTAAAAAGATTTTTGGCAGGCTGTATTCCTCTCTTTAGCACTTGTGTTGTGAGAAAAGTTTTTGTTTTCGGCAAGATAATTGTAACTGCACCAGGTGTCCCTTTGACAAATCACAGAACCAGGTCTGGTAGCATTCATTTTTTGAGCCTGCTTGTTTTGCACTTAATTAATGACTAGAATATGAAAATAATAAAGCCTCTGTGTGCTATATATTTTGTGGGTTCATGGGTAATTGTGATGTTTGTGATTCTGATGTTAGACAGAAGCCAGAGAAGAGAGGTTGGTCAGATCCTACTCTTTGTGCTGAGGAATGTTAATTCTAGCAGCAGATCAGATGTGATGTACCTCATTGTTGTAATTGTTAAGGGCTGGAATGAGATGTAACTCTAGATCCATCTACTGTAGATTTAACATCGACCAATGCACCCTTTTATTATTATGCATTTTTAAAATACACAACACATATTTGGAAGCATGTTTGTGTGCACCCCTGTGTGTGTGTAAGGCACGGGAGGGTGTACGCACGTTGTACACACACCTGACGCATATTACTATCTTAATATTGCGCTGTTAAAATAACAATGAAACAACACCGACACGACTTAAGACCAGGTTTGTGGTGGTTTTAGCGTAAACACTTTCTGCTGCCTCAAAATGCACCTTTCTTAAGATCAACCCACCCAGACGCATGCCAGTTCACTTGATATTTAAACAACGTCGGCGCTGGACGGTAAAATTACAACAGCATCGGTCTGAAACTAGCAAAGACACTTGCATTTGGGTTACCACCGCTTAGCGCAGAGTGTAAAATAGAGCCCCTTGTGTTTCATTTTCATCAACTTTACCATCAATTTTAATACCACTCCCTATAGCAGTGTCGCAAATATAATAATACCAGACGTGGATTTATCTAATTATTTTAAAAAAATAATAATAATTCTAGAAAAATTGGCGTGTGCTGTACTGTGCTAAAAGTGCCCTTTTTGAAATTTCAGCAACACCCATTCTGATGCTGAGAGGAGAGAGGAGCTCACACACTTCATCCCACATCTGTTCATTTTTAACTTAGACCAAATCATATAACTGTTTGTTATTATGGCTTAAATATAATTATTTAAGTGTTATTTCTGGTTGGACAACTCAGTGGTTTTCAATAGTTGAAGCTGGTTAGCTAGCTGTCGTCTAGCTACAGTCTAGACTACAAGTGTCTCCACTCCTAAACCTAAAAGAAGTTTGTCAGGATCCACATTGTTTATTGAATGTATACCTTCCCAATATAGCATTTTTTTTGTAAAAGGTTTGTTGAGATATATGGTCCCTTCTCTCTCTCACTCTTTTTCCATAATCTTTTAGTTTTAATATTGCCTATAGAATTTTTCTCTCTGTCTCTGTGGTGTCTCTTTAACCTGGTGTAGCCTACACCAGACCATCCTCCAAAGAAGGCAGTCAGTCCTGGTTGCCATGCCAACCAACCAAATTTCCCAAATACAAAAATATAGGTTCTGCTCAACCCAGCTGCATAAGAAAACCATGTGAACACTGAAAAAACAAGACACCGTCTGGCTTCATAAGAGTACCAGAATCTAAACTACATCTACAAACCCCAATTCCAAAATAGTTGGGACAGTATGTAAAATGCAAATAAAAGCAGAAAGCAGTGATTTGTGAATTCTATTTTACATATATTTAATGTTTTACCTTTATAGATTTTTGTAAATATACACTAATTCCTAATTTGATGCCTGCAACACATTCCAAAAAGTTGGGACAGGGGCAACATAAGACTGGGAAGGTTGTGGAATGTTCAAAAAACACCTGTTTGGAACATTCCACAGGTGCATAGGTAACAGGTGATGCTATCATAACTGGGTATAAAAGGAGCATCCACGAAGATTCGGGGGTTTACGAGCAAGGATGGGTCGAGGTTTGACATTGTGCAAAACACTGTGTGAGCGAATAGTCCAACAGTTTAAGAACAACGTTTCTCAACACATGATTGCAAAGAATTTAGGGATTTCACACCATCCACAGCCCATAATACTATTAAAAAATTCTGAGAATCTGGAGAAATCACCAGGCGTAAAGGGCAAGGCCGAAAACCAATATTGAATGCCCGTGACTTTCGGTCCCTCAGACAGCACTGCATTAAAAACCGACATGCTTCTGTAATGAATATAACCACATGGGCTCGGGAATACTTCGGAAAACTGTCAGTAAGACTCTACTACACAAAGTGTAAGCCATATATCAATGACATCCAGAATCGCCGCCGACTTCTCTGGGCTCAAGCTCACCTTAGATGGACTGACGCAAAATTAAAACATGTGCTGTGGTCTGACGAGTCCACCTTTCAAGTTGTTTTTGGAAATAATGGTGTCATGTTCTTCGGGCCAAAGAGGAAAAGGACCATCCCGATTGTTACCAACGTAAGGTTCAAAAGCCAGCATTTGTCATTGTATGGGGGTGTGAAGGCATCATTAATGCTGAAGGGTACATATGCATTTTGGAGCAATATATGCTGCCATTTAGACAATGTCTTTTTCAGGTACGTCCCTGCTTATTTCAGCAAGACAATGCCAAGCCACATTCTGCACGCGTTACAACAGCGTGGCTTCGTCGTCAAAAAGAGCTAGACTGGCCTGCCTGCCATTCAGACCTGACTTCCATTGAAAACGTGTGGTGCATTATGAAGTGCAAAATACATTGAGAAGCTGTTGTTTTATATCAAGCAACAATGGTGAAAAAATTTCGCTTTCAAAACTACAACAATTAGTGTCCTCAGTTCCCAAAAGATTACTGAGTGTTATTCAAAGAAAAGGTGATGTAACACAGTGGTAAACATTGCCCCTGTCCCAACTTTTTTGGTACGTGTTGCAGGCATCAAATTTAGAATGAGCGTATATTTACAGAAAACCATAAATTGATGAGTTAAAACATCAAATATCTTGTTTTTGTACTTTTTTCAATTGAATACAGATTAAAACGGATTTGCAAATCATTGCTTTCTGTTTTTATTACATTTTATACACTGTCCCAACTTTTATGAAATTGAGGTTTGTAATATAACCTTTAACTTTAAGCTTCATGGTCATATTCTGGCCTATACCGGGCAGATATTAAATGTTCTGTGGGTCTGTTCCTTCTTGTTTTCGATAACTTATTTCTCTGTGTATTTTTGGCTTGCATTTCACCTATCATACCTTAAGGATGGGCAGCAAAAACAGTCTCTATTACTCTATTAATTAATCCATTTGCATATTGTGCAAACTAATGAATAAATAAAAACATCCTTACTATATTACAAATGTATAATGACACTGTATCCATTTAATGACCTCAGTGAGTCCATTAGTCATTAGTTCTTTTTAATGAGCAGATATTTGCTTTTAATTGGGTGTCTGTAAAAGATCCAAAAGCTACAAAGATGCAGACGGGTAAAGATGTAAATATTTTTTTGTCAGCTAAAAGTGCAGTCAACTCTGATATCAATTTTAATAAGTAATAATCAATGAATGAACGGGTTATTTTTAATTATGTTTTTGAGTGTTTTGACACTGAGAGCACAATGCTCTCCTCTCTGGTATTAGCACTGAACTCGGAGTCGTTTGGAATGTTCATTCAGCGGCTCTAGTGAGAGTATAGCGCACGGTTAAGACTAATCACACATAGCAAGTGACAGATGGGAAGTTTGCTTATGACGAACAAACCTAAGGTTAGGAGTGCTTTGCGGATAATTTTAGAGAAATTAAATATTCAGAATGAATATAAAATATTCATTCTGAGCATCAGGCTGACTGTCAAAACAAGAAAATATATTGATAAATCATGTGCTTTTGCCTTTTTATGTGAAGATCGTAGCATCACACCATCAGACACACATATACAGAATGTGCCTGCTGTTTACTGAAGATGTTAAAGTGTTAAAGTGAAAAGGTTTGTGAAAGTAGAAATAATTAAAGGTTCAGAAGTTAACATTGGTGTGATTTTTTTAGCAGTCACATCTGAAATTTAAGAAATAAAAACCCACCAGTAAATGGCTTAAACATTGGATGGATAAATTAATATACTATCATGAGAAACGTTGAATAGCAAACATATAGCGGAACAGGATTTTGTACATTTTCTGCTGCAATGCAGTTGGTGGACTCGACACTCAGTCAACGGAAAAACAATATATTATCATACATTTCAAACAGTCTTTGTCTAAGATACCCTTAACAAGGGATGAGACGCTACTACTTAAGGAATCAACTTGTAAGGTCAATTGGGTCTTTAAAATTGTGTCTGATGTTTCAGACATGTTGGCCCAGTACATTGTAATAGCATTACAAGAGGAACAAAAAATATGTATGATGAGCTATTTCTTTCTTTCAGTGTCACTTATTGATTATTTTATTATATTTTGACTGTAGTACTGGGGTTATGTCATATCAAGTGCATATTGTCTTTGCATCTTCTCATCGATTTAGGTATAGTTTGAAATTCAGTGATGCAAAACATTTCAGTCTTCTTTTGTGATTCACTGAGATTTCAGATTTTTGCTTTTTCAATTTAAGTTTTAAAAAAGCATCACCACATCAACGGTCATAGAAAGTTGAAATCAAAAAATTATTATAACATTTCAAATTAATCCTAGTGTTATAAAAAAAAAGTACATTAACAAAAAACATTTTCTTGGATAACTTGGAGGTTTGCTGACCTGATATGCACCAGTTTACTGCCAAGCTGCTATTGGCAGAAGCTCACCAGGTTTTGAGATCCATCTGTGCGCTAATCGAGCTTCTACTATTACAGTTTTTCTCAATCCCTTACACGCTAAAACTGGGTCTACGAGCAAAACATCCCAAACCATAAGAAAGTGTTTCTGAAACACTATTATATAAACACTATTCACCTGTTTTCACACAAATTGCAGATTTGTCAAACCTTTTTTTGCAAAACCCTATGCACAAGTCTCTTTTTAAAGCATGGGTAACCTAATTTTTTTTGATCGAGAAAGCACTGCCATTCAACAAAGAAAACTCAGCTCATAACAACTCTACACAATTACCGCGTAGCCCTCAAGTAGCAAACACGAACACGCTAAATTGTTCCATCAACAATCACAACTTTTGGAGAAATAAAAAGGGCTACAGGTGAGTTCATTTGTTTTAGAACAATGGATGCCAACAATAGAGAAAGGAAGAGGAATGTTGCAAAAGAGATGAGGTGGACGAGGAAGAAGAATAGGATAGAACCTTATGGGCCACCGTATTATTGTGAATGTCCCAGGCCTGCATGGAGGCAACATCACTCTTTGTGCAGCCAGCAGCCATCATGGGGTCCTCCACCGCCATGCCACCCTGGCTCCATATAACACAGGGCATCTGCTCACAGTCCTTGATGGCCTTCAGGATGCTCTATTCCAACTGGAGCAGAGGGAGCTAAGGAAGCCATGTGGAATTATCTTTACTTTTATTTTATTTTTATTTGTTTCTCCAATGTTTCTTGTCTGCCAGAACATACAAATAAAATTTTGTGAATTGTGATATTGTGTACTGTTTTGCTGTACCACTTGCACCTTTACATAATTTATGTAGATTAAAGTAGCATGTTGTTGCACAATGTATACAAGTTATGAAAAAGCATGTGGTTACTGAATTAACAGCTTTTATAGTAGAGTGTTTTTAATTTATCGCACCAGTGTGTAGTGGCTATTCAGTAGAGTCTATGTATTTGATGACTTCTGTGTGCCATCTGAAGGCAAAGTTTAATTTAGATGGAAGATAACATGTTTTTGAGTAGAGTGTTTCATTTTGTCTTAGAAGCCTGTGTTTATAGTTTTTGGAAAATGGACCATCATTTCACGGCATAGGCCATGTTTCTGCCAAAGGTAATTTGACAAACTACAATAAACTTATTGCGCAATCTGCCACTAAATCATGATAATAATATTGCCAGAATCTTAGATGAAAAAAAGTAAAAGGAAATAAAAATACTTTTCATTTAAATAGTTTGTTCACTGAGAGAAAACAGTTGAACGGTGTGGAAGAGACCTTTTGTATAATTCACTCATAACTTTAAATTATGAATATGATCTGAGCTCTTTTTTTTTACATTATTTTCCACCTGGGAGTTTGCTATTAAATTTTGATATGGCCTACAGATAGAGGTATTTGAAGTGTTTAAGATGTCTGAAGTGTGGTATCATGAGGCTTTCTTCAAGTGTTTTTGTACATTACGTAACCTTGGTAAATTACAGTTGGTTTACTAAAGCCCTTGTCGTTTCCTCTTTGTACTTCATTGTGAAAAAACTGATTCAGGCTCAATTGAATTCAACTTTTTTGCATAACAAGATGACTTATAACTGGCTGTTCTACAACCCAGAGGAGTAGGTATTTTAGCACAAGATGTCTTTGGTTGAAATTATTTTCAGTTCACGGTCATTCCGTCAAAGGAGTGGCAGACATAACACTCACCGTTCTGGGCTTTTTTTGGGAGAGCAGTGCTCATTGTATGCCTTTTTTATCTTTATCTTTGTTTAAACTTGTCTTGTATTCATTAAAATAAAGCCACTTCAACAGACTGCTCTGCACTGCTTTGTCTTTCATGGATTTAGTTTTTGATCATGTTCCTCTCTTGTCTTCTAGGTTAGATGCTGATAGTGTCTATGAAAGTACTTTACATATATTTTTCTGACTTTCAACATCTTATAAAACAGGTGACGAATGAACAGAATAAGCAGTGAGGGGGTCCGGTGGCTCTGTTATCCTGGCATGGTTTGGGTCCACTTGTCCCCTTACAGGGAAATATCACAGCAAATCAATACAATGTTATTCTGAGTGATCAGCTTTATTCTATTCATTTCTATCCTGATGGGAGAGGTCTCTTCTAGGATGACAATGCCCCCATCCACAGGGCACGAGGGGTCACTGAATGGTTTGATGAGTATAAAAATGATGTGAATCATATGCTATGGCCTTCGCAGTCACCAGATCTCAACCCAATTGAAACTGGGAGATTTTGGACCGACGTGTTAGACAGCGCTCTCCACCTCCATCAAAACACCAGATGAGGGAATATTTTTTGGAAGAATGGTGTTCCATCCCTCCAGTAGAGAGTTCCAGAGACTAGGATTTATGATAAACTAGAGGTACGAAAGACTTTGAAGGTATTTACATCCATATTGGGTGAACGGTGTAGGAATTTCCACTCTTTTTTATACCTGGGCTGCGTTCAGATCCGAAATTGATGCTTTCTTCCTGTCTTTCTCTTCCCTTGCTTCAGTGGAAGAATCCCCAAAATCCCCACTCATCGTGGCGGATGTAGAGTTATGGCTTTGACATGTATGGCTGCCAGAAACATCTTATCTGCTCAGATAAAACAATGTCTCAAAACTCATTGTAACTTCACCTCGCAGCAGGACAATGACCCCCCAGACATACCGCTAAAGCAACCAAGGGGTTTTTCAGGGCCAATACATGGAATGTTCTTCACTAAGTCCATCAACTGTTCTGAATCCAATTGAACATTGCTTTCAATTGCACATTTTATTTGCTGAAGTCAAGATTGAAAGCAGACTTTCTAGAAACAAACAGGAACTGAATATGTCTGCAGTACATACCTGGCAGAGCGTCAGCCGGGAAGATACCCAGCATCTGGTGATGTCAATGGATCGCAGACAGGCAGTCATTGAATGCAAAGGAATTGCAACCAAGTATTAAATATGACGACTTTCTTTCAGGTTATGTTAATTTGTCCCATCCCCTTTGTATCCCTAAAATGGGGGGACCATTCATAAAACATTTAAGCTAACAGTCTGCAGTCTGCACTTTAACCTAATATTCATGTGCTGGAGTACGGAGCCAAAACACAAAAATACTTTTGCCTTTAACTAATTTGCATTTAACTAATAACTAATTTATATTTATTCATGTATTTTCTCTTCTCTCTCAAAATGAAATATATAATCATATTCTTAACCCTATCTCACTGCTGTAAAGTACCATATTTGTGTGAGCACAGACAAGCACGCATCCTTCTCCAAGTAATTATATTCTGCCATGCTCTGATTATTTTCAGTCCATCAGCTGAGCTGCGTGAAGTCGAGGTGTTGCCCTGGTACTTGTATGGTGGTATACTAAGGCCAGAACCACTTTATTATTTTCACAAATGTCCTGTGCTGTATGCCAGATATCTGCCCTACTCAATCCCTCTGCTCCAAACTGGTCACGGTAAGCGTCTCCTTCGCTTAATGCACTGGGCGTCACATAGCTATCTCCCGGGGCAAAGGAGCCTTAATTGCAAAACTCTAATTAAAAAGGTTGGACAGTTAATTAGTCAGGTTAAGTCCAGTGTAATTGGGAGAGAGGAGGCCCTCTGGAGTGAAAGTCTCCTCTCGGCTCCTCACTGCTTTTATCAGACAGATTTCACCAATAATCTATAATCTTAAAAATGTTCTATAAAATGGGGAACTTTTTTTTCTGAATATAAAATGTACATTTTTATTGTTTTATAATACATTTGATCTACATCTACTTTCATTTTATTAAAAAGCAATACATTAATCAAGCTATTAATCACAAAGTCTCCCATTGGTTAAATCATACTCCTGCCTCCCTATGACTCAGAAGATTAAATCTATCCATGCATGTTATAAAAGCAGAACAAAGTTTTCCTCCATATGGTGGGTGTTGTTCAGGCTAGCTTAGACAACATAGACAGATGTCAGCCAGATCTCTGAGTGGGCCTTTTCTCGCTCACGTCTGAGCCCCTGCAGTGCACAGTAACGCATGCAGGGGGCGCTCACTGTCCAACTGAGGAAGCAGTCACTCACACTGTCACTGATGAGACCTGACTCTGCTGTCCTGTACGTCTTACCAGGAGTCTCCGTTCCGGCTCAGTTCCAGCTCTGCCTTAACAAACGCGATGCACTCAAAGGGAGGCAGTGTGTTATAATAGTCTGGGAGCAAGGCTTGTAAATTAAAGTGTGTAGGTTCAATTCCTACCTGAGGATTTGCCGTTGTACCTTTGACCATGGTGCTTCACTTGAATCGCTTCAGTAAACATATCCAGCTATAGAAATGGATTGGCCGTGCTCATGGCCAACTATCAAATCTCATATTGCTATTTCACGTGAAAAAGTTGTTTTGTTCATACTCAGGCTTACATACTCATCAAGGTTGAGGCAACTGTAGAGATATTGTCACACAATATATAAGAGTGGAGAATCAAAGAAATATAAATTCTTGTGTTGCAACAGCATAGAATCCGTTCTCTTCCCTGGGTCTGGAGCCATTAGCCATCGAAAGGGCCTTACAAATTAATTTGCGCTTTAAAAGGTCTCAGTCGCCCAGGCAATAGCTCAGACAAAGGCACTAAAAAATTATATGACACCAAGAAAATCAAAGGAGGCCCAACAGAGCTATCCAGATTACAAAGGCACCACAAGGCTGTGGGCAGAGAAGACGAAGCCTTAGCTCGGAACCAGCTGTGGATCGTTGCTGTGGGGTGAACTGGACATTGCAGAGCAATGGAGGCCCATGGGTGCTCTGAGTTAGCGCACAGGAGGTTAATCACCACTGCTCCACAATGACCACCTATAACAGTCATGCTGAGACAGTTTTGAAATGGTGAGTAGATTCCATAGTGAGGTGAGGAGGTTAAAGTTGGTCTGAGTTAATGCAAACTGACCACAGGCTGTGACTGAGAGAAGAGTCAGCAATGTGAGAGTGAGCCAGAACTCATTTCAGTGTGAGCCATCATATTCATTTGAGAAACTATAGCTCTCTCTAGTTTCTGATTTATATGTTCTGTCCCTGCATGGGGGAGATAGTTGTGTCCCTTTATTTGGATCTGATATTGAACATGTGTGTGCGTGCGTGCGTGCGCGCATGCGTGCGTGCGTGCGTGCGTGCATGGGCAAGAATATAAGTTTTAAATCTTTGAAATATGTTCCCGGTCTGTTCATGAATATTCATCAGTAGAAAGAGAGGTGACTTCATTAGATTAGGTTAATCAGAAAATAATGCAGAACATATTAGCATGTTGTAAGGAATACAATCTAACTAAATTCAATCAAACACAGTTTTTATATGCCCTTGATTGAAGGGCATGTGCAATTAAATCAAACCGCATTTAAGTTGTTTTGTATTCAATAGTGAAATAGTCATCTATCAAAAATTACGCTTTGCGGAATGATACAGTGGAACATTGTGGACCCATATTGTGACAGTGTGTATGCTTGTTAAACTTTCTATCATTGTAGTTGTCATTATTGTTTATATAGTTATAGTGATATAGGTGTGAATGTACCTTAAGTGTGTTTTGACTGATTCTGGCCCAGTGTCTTTGTTTCCTTGTCAAATTATCATTTGAATTTACTCCCAATGCAGTCGTTAGCCCTGCGTGTAATGATAAAGCTAACAAAGGCATTCATTACAGGCACATGCATATCTGCAGTGGCTCGCGTCATTTACAATGATTGAATGTTTGCCATAGAATGAAAAGTGATTAGGTTAGAACAATGGATCCTCAACAGTGGCGGGCCGTCAGGGCCAGCAAGGCCTTCTCTGCTGGCCTAAACATCATCAGAATATAAATTTAATTTTGATATTTTTTTTCCACAAATATGTATTAAATTATTCCCCATAGTCTATTCTCTTCATTTCATAGCTTTCCTCTTGGTTGCGCTGCTTCCAGCCTCAGATCGAGATTTGGAGGGCTGGCCTTTATGTTAGAGCTTTTATCCAATCATATTTCAGCCATAATGTGTTGCCAGGGTCCAAGAAATCTGCCCTTAGGCCTTCAGAATAAACATTGCGGGCGCATGTAGCTTAAAGTGAACGGAAACAAACCTGTGGTGTTAACCTATCAGATTTCGAGTAGGCGACACCGGGGCCAGCTAGCAGGCGTACGATAACGTCAGCACGTGCACGTCTTTTGATTGGATACGCACTATTGAGAGGCAGAGCTATGCAGAGATAGCAAACTGAACTTGAACGAGCTCATTTGTGTAGATTTCTACAAGCTGTTTTTTTTTCAACCCACAATGGCTGAAGGAGGAGAAGAGATCGATTTGGCCGCAGATATAATTACAACGCCATTTTCAAGACGAACTTTTCAAGAAAAGCTAGACATCGTCAGAAGAGAACGGCCAACCCCGACGCTAGCGAGCCGACGCTAGCGAGTCAAAGTGGACATTCAAGGCTAGGAATACACTTTCACCACTGTCGCAAATATATCCTCGTGAACAAATGCAAATTATTTGTTTGTTTTCTTTTATTTTCAGTGAATAGTTTATGTGTCTTTATCGTCACGTTTCTTAAATGAAACTGCTTTGGGTGCGACAATGCGCTGTTTAGTGAACAAATGTGTTAAAGCTCACATACTTTTGGTGGACTTAATAAAACTTTGTAGACTAATCCCTTAAAAGCGCCTTTTATTTAAAAGTTTTGACAGTACCCAAGCGATCTTAAAGCTGGTAGTTTAACACTCTTAATTGTAAATGCGGATTTATTGATTATAAATGCTTCGGAAATATTAATATAACTCTGTTGTACTTGACTATGTTAAGGTGATGCAACGCCCGGTTATACTGCGTTTCTGTCTAAATGTATAGTTTCTAGAGCCATGGCGTCATAATGATGGTATTAAGAGGTGGAATAATTCAGGTAGGACTGTGTAGGACATCACTGAAGGCCTAGGTGTGAAATGCACGGCCCGCCACTGATCCTCAGTGATAGTGAGTAGACAACAGACGTGGTTTTGCACGTATGTATGTCCCCTCTGTGGCAAGTCCATTTTCTTATTGACTAGAAGGTTAAGAAGGTGCACCTCCTTACCTACCATAGCATACAACCTATTTACCTGAGGCAGTTTTACATTGTTCGACAGAAATATTATTTTGACTTCAGTTGGTGCCACATTTTTCAATATAAACAGAGCAAACTGTTGCACAGCTAGTATGATTCCCTGTTTCACACTGACACAATAGGCTGCTGTAGTCAACAACTGATGTTCACTGCCTGGTATCAAATCATGACTGTGTTAGTGCTTTAAAAAAAGTGGTTGGAAATGCAGGAAAATGGATAATAGGGCCATAATTGCTTGTAGTGCCATCGGAGGGTTTCAGTGGGAGTGTTATGGTTCTGTTTGTTTGTGTATTGTGTTCTGTTTATTTTCTGTTACTTTATTATTTTCCTTACATGTGTTTGTTTGTTTTCATTAGTATTACTGGTTACGTTCCCATTTGACACTCCACTTCAGTTCCCTTGTCTGTCTACGTTTCCATGTTATCCTAGAATCCACTTCCTGTATTTGTGTTTGCACATTTCGGTACATGCGGGTTTTCCCCTGTATTTCAACTCTCGTTTTAATAACTAATTATTATTGTACATATACTAATCCAACTAACAATACTAACTGTGTGTTTATATGTATATACTAATGATAACTAATAGATTAATGTGTATATATAACTAACGAATCACATTTACTAACGTAGATTTAGAATTTTGTACTAACGTCACTTAATTACTAATCACTCTCTTGCTCCGCACTGCAGCTGTCATTCTCCCTTAGCTTTTCTATCTCTGCTCTATTCATTGTTATTCCTTAAACTCTCTTCAGCTGTATCCACTTTCAGAATCCACCCCTCATGCTGTGCACTCGTTTACCTGCTAATCCCAGGCCGTGTGTTATCTATGTGTTTGCGTGCATTCCAGTTTGTGTCGTCTGTTTCCCCTCGTTATGGAATTATTGTTTCCTATTGTGTTGACCTGTGTCTAGCTCCTTACTCCTCCCACCCACACTTGATTCCCTTTTGTGTCATTACTTCCCTGGTGTATATAGTCTGCCTTCCACTCGTAATCTCTGTCAGAACGTTGATCAATTCACTGTGCTGATTATTATTATTTTTTGTAAGCCTGTGTTATTTGAGATTCTTGAGACGACCCTTCTGTACGACTTCGAGCCTGCCTTCTCCTTCCGCTTTGTTTGCCATGTCTTTCTGGTTTTTTGACTCTTGCTACGTTTATTTTTACTACTCTTTTAGATTTAGATTTTGTACCATCTCAACTCTGATTATCTGGCTACTGATCTTGGACTGTGAATAAACTACGTTTTTGCCTGCTACCTGTGGTCTGCGTTTGGGTCCTTCTCAGAACATCACAGGGAATGACTGCAGCTTATTGTGCACCACACCTGCGGTCCGTCTCCATCAGCTGCGGAAAGAGTCTATTACTCTCACACAATAACTGTACCACTCAGATGTTGGCTGGCAGTACATCCATTCGGAGATGGTTTGTGCGTGTCAGAGGACGTTTAAGTGACGAGACAGGCCCACAGGTACTATCGCCCTTCTGAATCAGAAGAAAGTAATTAAAATCGAAGATAATATTGTTTAAAATAAAAGGTATCGTAGTGAAGGCCTGGGAGGAACCAGGGAGAGACAGCTAAGGCAGAGGCCAGATAAATCACATATTTTAATACAGGCTCAGGAGAAGACCGCAACTACACAGTTTTAGGGTTCTGCTAAGGATGCTAATCCTCTCCAATGACATACACTACAGGGGATTTTTATTGGAAATATAATATTTAAATTCTATTGCTCTAGTTGGTCAGGATTAAATAAGTCAATATTGTAACAACTACGTACATGCCAGGTTTCTAGGCAATTATGCATATTTCTCAATTATGCATATTTCATTTTGCAGGCATTTTATATTACAGTGGGAAATACCTGAATGGCCAATGAGAAATAATGAAGGCATAGAACTGGTAAATGGTAAATGGACTGCACTTATATAGCGCCTTTATCCAAAGCGCTTTACAATGACCTCTCACTCACCCGTTCACACACACATTCACACACCAATGGCGGCAGCTGCTAGCCTGCTCATTGGGAGCAATTTGGGGTTCAGTGTCTTGCCCAAGGACACTTCGACATGTGGACAGGAGGAGCCAGGGATCGAACCGCCAACCCTGCGATCAGCGGATGCCCCGCTCTACCTCCTGAGCCACAGCCGCCCCGAACTGCAACACACAATCAAATGCCTGTGCCTGTGTATAGCCCATGAAACAATGCGAGAGTGGAATGTGTTGTTTTTCTGCAATTTGTCGTGAAGGTCCAGAACCCCCTCCTGCCAAGCACAGAGCTGAAGTAGATAAGCTAAACATCAGCGTGACCATACTTTGTTAGTGTAAGTTCAAGCACACATACATTTTCATGCGAGCAAAGATGAAGGGTTAACAATGTGTCATACTTGCTAACATGCATACCGCGAGATACAAAAAAGAAGTTTGTACAAAAACCATAGAATGATTGATGGACATTAGAAAACACAACAATAAGTTAGTATGAGTATACAGGGGGCCCATCAGCCAAAGGAAAAATCACATCCCTACAGTAGTTAGCATTCCTATAAAGCTGTACGAACTTATGTTGTTAAGCTTTTGATAATCTATCCATTACTACTGAATGATGCTCATTTAAATATACACATACTGAGAGAGATACACAATAAATCCTTAATTTGCAATGGCTTCCATTTGCATAGTTTATATAATTTCAGTGAATTGTGTTTAAAAAACAGCAGAATGATGCTAATCAAATTCAACAGATGGTCTATGGCGTCGCCGCTAGTTCAGATAATCTGGTTTGACTGGCAGATGATAAACATATTTGTGGATTTGATTACAAGCTGCTCTGTTCTTCTTATGCAGCTGGGCTTCAACTCCATGACATGCCGTTAAACGTGGAGGCGGTGATACCGGAGTCGGTTGATTAAACCTGAAGACCATTAGATTTAGCTATTTTAGACCAATGACAAAATGGCGTATCTCTCTGCCACATGCAAATTTATACAGTAGCTTCTTTTTAGTTCCATTGTTGCTGACATATTCAGAGGTGCCAGTGTATTATACAATATTGAGAGAATTTGCTGTATAAATGTTCGGGGCTCATAACAGGGTAATTTTGGTTTATGAATCAGCTGTAGTTGTTTTTACATGCCAGGTAGTAGTTATAGTTGTTTAGGTTATTTGCCTCTTAAATGTTTTTTTACTAAACAAGTACTAGGCAAATAACAGATTGACACTTTTTGTTTAAATATATGTATTTGGCTTTATTGCGGAACCACCGTTGTTTATTAAGTAAATTGGTATGAATCACTGACAATCACAAGCATCTTCTCATGCTCTTATCAGCACGACTCCATGAAACCAATACTCCAATGCGCACGACTCCATGAAACCAATACTCCAATGTGCACGACTCCATGAAACCAATACTCCAATGTGCACGACTCCATAAAACCAATACTCCAATGTGCACGACTCCATGAAACCAATACTCCAATGTGCAAATATTTGTGACTGACTTAAATCAGAGGAACATGCAGTGATGAATGATTCAATTGATATGGTACTGAACAAATTACTTTATATACAACCCAATTGAAATTGGAAAGTATTTCTACAAATTTCCTGTCAGAGCCCACAGCCCCATACTTTTTTCTGCTAGACTTGTGGATTATACAGGGCAGAGAACAGTCTACTGGGTTTGAAGGAACATGATACAGCTAAATACAGAGGGGCTAATGTTTTGGAGAGCAGACTCTTCAAAGTGTGAACATATCTGAAAAAAGTTTACAGCCACAGGCATAATGTCACATGCTCTTCTGATCAATGCAGCCTGTCTCAATCGACACTAGACGTGAAATACACAGCATATTTGACTTCTCATTATTTAACACTACACATAAAAGATTTTGTATGCAAGAGCCATCAATAGAACATACAGTATAAAAGGCCAAAACACAATGAAATGCACAAGGAACCTCCACGGTGTCCTGGAAACGAAGCTGAGAAGCCCATTACTGAAGCAGAGCAGACATCACCTGAAACGGGAGAGGACTGTGCCTGCAGTATATGAACTGAGTTTGCAGGTGGGAGGAAGCCGCATAGTGCTGATGTAACCAAAGCAACAGCATCCCATTTACTTTCTGACCCCTGGATTTTACACCTCTGCCCGTAAGGCATAAATACATGAAGGGTGACATGGAGATTTTAAACCATTTGAATCATATCATATCCAAGCAACAACTGAAGTAGGATTCCATACAAACAGAAAACAGGTTTATAGCTACAATGTATCAGGCATGCATTTCACTTTCAACCCTGAAGGTTTGATTAAAAAAAGTTTAATGAATCTAACCATGCCCAGTTTGCGAGCTAGATTGAGCCTGACTCGTTCAGTCAGACTTATATAAGCCTGGTGATAACAGATAGCAGTGATCTTAATTGAGATAAATGTGCTGAGACTGCAGGGGGAAAAGAACCTATTGTAAGTTATTGCTCACTTCTGTGTGCAATGAAATCGTTTTTTTCTTATGTTCACCCGGTTGTGGTGGGGGGGGGAGGTGTTCTATCAGCTAGGTCAGATGTCGGACAGCTCCTGCTAAAAACATTCTCAAATCTTCTACTACCCCCCGGTGCCATGGGAGGTGTCCAGTGCCGAACAGGAGAGACAGCTGAACGGAATTCCATCAACCTGCGGCTGTCTCTCGTTCCGTCTCTTCGATAGAAGAGAAACAAACACACAAACTAGCCCACTGTAAGGAACCCTGCTACTCCCACCCAGAGATACAGGGATTACAGAGAGCAGTAGATCCGCAAGAGCACACAGCTGTACGCGCAGACGTCCACAAAAAAAAAAAAACATAAGAACCGGAGCGTCAGCCCGCACCCGCCCGCACCACTTTGCCGCACCTAGCTACATCCCAAATAAAAAGAACACTCAGGTCTGCTCCCCGCAATCTCCACTCCCACTCCACTCCACTCCACTCCAACTCAGAGTCCTACGTCTGCCCCGGCAACAATGTTTCCCAAAATACTCCTAGTAACATAGGCGCTGGAAGTAGGGGTGCTGAGGATGCTGCAGCACCCTCTCTGAATGATTTCTACAATATATTAAATCTGTATGCAATACATTTAATAGGCTACCAAAGGCAGTATAAATACAGGGAAATAGTTCTGTATCAAATCAATGATACAAAACAACTTAAAATCTCCGCTGCGTTATAGAAAAAGATTTGTCATTGTGATTTTCAGCACCCTGAGCTCAAAACATCTTCCCGCGCCTATGCCTAGTAATAGCTGATTAGCCAAAACACATACTGCCACCGTGGACCTCACACCTCACTCCTCACCCCGGGAGCTCAGTCTCTCCCTCTACTGTAACCGCACCCTTTTTTAAAACCCTCTGCAGTGCTGATTAACTCTAACTGGCTACAGGTGTGCCATGGACAGTTCCTCTACCCCGTAACTCCGCCCAACCAATTACCGCACCGGCTCTCCCATGCTGTAGCCTCTCAATCCTGACATAAGCAGTGTAAGCCATTCTGCATATACGGGATGTGGAAAATGTCCATGTAATGTACCTTTTGAAATAGCAGAGGACAGTAGTTGGCGGAATGGCTTTAAATTAGAACTGGCTGCAAATCCCAGCGGGTGTCAGCCAAGGACAATGATTTTCTGAGTTTCCAGAGAAAACCAAAAAGCTGGCACATTGAGACTTCGTGTCACAGCACCATGACTTTCACACTTGTGACTTGAAAAAGCACCACAAGGAAAGTATGTCACTCTTATGACACCCACATCCAGCACAGCTGCAAGAACAGCTACACACACAAAAAAAACTGAAACTACCTTTTCAGTGTCTGTGGAAAGTGTGGGAACAGAGGTTAGAGGACTAGGTACTAAGCAAGGATTTTGAATCCCAGAAGTACTTTGAGAAAATTGTTTCAGTTACTCTAGGTCAGCAGCCCTCAACCCTGCTCCTGGTGAGCCACAGGCTCCTCTGGTGCTGAGGACCAAAGAGAGACAGGTACCATCTCCACACAGGGGACACTGAGTCCATTTTGGCTGTGTTAGAGATGGCCTGAGCTGTCTGGTCCTCCACTGGCTCTTATTGATGAGTGATGGTCTTACTGTAGCAGTGTGAAGTAAGTAGATGACTTTAACCAGCAGAACACAGTCTCATATTTCCTGCTCAAACTATTTGCAGAGTAAGCTGCATGTAGCACATAAAGCTAAACTAGCTTTGTAACAATTCCCACGACAGCAACCATTAAACTTTCCCCAGCCAGAATTTTTCTAACTTTGTCAAGGTCGACTGCATGTGCTCATGAACTTGGAATTCTTCAAAAAATAAAAAAATTAAAGGCTTTGTTGTAATTTTCCAAGGGACTACTGCCATTGTTTCAGCTTGCCATATGAGAGTTTTACTGGTACTGTGGCATCTGGTTCGCATGGCCGTGTGACAGTGAACAGCAGAAAATTCTCCATTTTCTCCACTCAAGTCATAAGAGGCTTTGGGAGTGTTTCCTGCTACATTACACATGCTCTCATGCGGCAAACTGAAAATGGCTCATTAAATATGTGTGTCAACCCGTGTGTGAGTGTGTGTGCATGAATGTGTATGTGTGTGTGCTTGTGCATGCGTGTGCATGTGAATGCACTCGTCTCTGATGTCTCTTTGTGACCCATGCCCCTCTGCTTTCTGTTACAGAACAAGCTGGAACTTGCACTGCAACCTTAATGGACTGAAATTGTATTCCAGCAATAAAAGCTGTCAGATTGTAACATTCCATATCAAATAATAAAATAAATAATTTGTGTGTGTTCTCTGTGTGCGTGCCTATGTTCCTGTGTGCATGCATACAGTTTGTGTGCGTATGAGTGTGTGTCTGCATTTGTAATCTCAAAAATACGGTCGAAGATTTTGTAGATTTTTTTTTATTCAATAGTTTTCCCCAATAGCTTCTGCTTAACTAGACTTGCCCATTTTTTCTGCTGTTTCTAAACAAACAAAGAAAAATTGTTATCAAAAACTATTCATCAAACAACTGTTATGGTGCCGAGGGGCTAATCGTATCTACGTACTGCATGATGTAATGACTTTGTGTTCTCACGAGATAATTTACTGCTATTCAACAAACGGTTTCTGATATCATTATTTATTCATTCCTGAAACCGATTCCCATGTGCAAGCTGGCACATTTATTCGTCCTATTTTCTAGAGATAAGAAAATACACTATCCAGAGGCTGTACAACTCAGTTTACACATTTGATTAATTCTCATTAGAGAAATACATTCTCTGCATCCACAGGGCACCCTGAGGGGTTCCATCGTATCTCTGTATCGGGGGATTTAATAAAAGACATTTAAAAAATCTGTCGCCAACAATATTCACAAGTGACATTTTTGTTTTTAGGCGGAATAGCTTTACTTTCCCTCTGAGATGGTGTTTGTGTAGATCTGAATTGCAGGTGTTACTGTTGCAACGACCAGAAAGCCTTAAGGGTAATCCATTATGCTATTAAAGCCATGGCTTGAATGTCAGTTAATATTAATATTGGTGCACGGTTGTTGCATTCATAGGTGCACACATATAGACATAATCAATTAAAATAAAAAAAGCCTAGTTATTGATCACTACCATGTTCAGTAATAATAATAATAATAATAATAATAATAATACAAATAACATTTTAATAATCAAAACCCATATTCCTGCATACGTTAATATTCATTCAAATGGTTTCAATGTGTGAAATGTGTCAATCTCAATGAATATTGTGCAAAAGAGATGGAATTTGCATATTTTAATCTCCAAAGAATCAACCATTTCAGCAGTTATACATTAGGGGTAACCAAACTCATAGCAGTAGGTTGTGAAGGGACCTTCTTTATTCAAGTATCTCCAAAATGACAGTAAAAAAACAATATTAAAGATATTAAAAATAAAGTCGATGATATTACAATGACACACTGAACCTTTGCCTGTTACCATGGGCACAGAAAATCAAGGTAGAACCTAATAATAGAAGAATAATATGTTTTGGCCGGCTTAAGCATGCCCCTCAGAAATCCATGGTAAAAATGTTACAATTCCGTGGTGGATTTTTTAAATTCTGCAATATTCTAAAGATGATTTAAGATGCATTCAATCACCTTAGCTAATATGGGACAACTTTTAGCTTGTCAACATTACGAGCTAAGCTTGTCACATTGTTTGTTTGAACCGGTGGCATACGCTGAGCCTATACCGTTACACATTAGCATATTTAAAATTGTGGATACATGTAATTACTCTTCCTTCTCCACACTCGCACTCTGAGAATATGCATGGCAAAGATCTTAAATGCGCAGATTTTGTCATTTAAATGATCTTGAAAAGCAGGTTTTGTTAAAGATGTTCTTATTGGCAAAGCTGTACTGAAAGCTAACGCAGTTTTTTACAAGAGTGCTGTATACCGTGAAGAAAGAAAGAAGCTGTGTGTTTACCTGCCAATGGATTACTCAGATAGATGTTATGGATTACTCAGATAGATGTAATGGACTACTCAGATAGATGTAATGGATTACTCAGATAGATGTAATGGACTACTCAGATAGATGTAATGGATTACTCAGATAGATGTAATGGACTACTCAGATAGATGTAATGGATTACTCAGATAGATGTAATGGATTACTCAGATAGATGTAATGGACTACACAGATAGATGTAATGGATTACACAGATCGTTGGCACACTTGTTAATCGAGGAAAATTAATTAAAACAGGTTGAGACCAATGATCAGTTTAAAGGGAAGTTTTATACTGGTAATACCATTGTTTTAGAGGGATGTAAGAACCGCTTGCAGCTGTAGTCCTAAAAAACTCAGAGCAACAACACCAACTACGGCAAGAACTGTGGTACAAAACTAAGCTAAGTGTGGGGTAAATATCACTTTTCTGCATGTTTACGCGGCCTCTCCAATTTTCTGCGGAACATGCAGTTTTCGGCGAAAAATTCCGCAATCACGGAATCGTAGATTTCTGGGGGCACTGCTTAAGGTAAAATAGAAGTGATTTTTGAGCTGCTGAGTTGAGGGCATGATCATCGCCTCTTGACATTGACTATTCCAACATATTTTACAAAAAGGAGATAGCGGTTAGTTCCATCACTGCAGAGAGAGATTGCGTTGCCGATATGGGGAAAGCATTTTCATGCAAAGGCTGCATACGTTCACTGACTCAGAAGTTAAGGTATGATGACATCGATAGCAATACACTATGGGCTAACGAGAATAAAGAGGATTCTGCGTGGGGTTTGACGCAGTTGTATTATTCAGATAGAGACAATGTTTTTACCCCTTACGTTGCATCACGCTTGCTGAAAAGTAGTTTGCACATTTAAAAATGGGGCTAAATGTTGTATTCATTTGTCAGAACAAATAAAAATGACAAGTCACCCAAATAATATGACCTGCAAGAGAGGTTCTAGCATGGCACGTTTTATTGTGACCAAATCATGACCAAAACCATGTTCGCTTCCTCTGCTATGTCAACGTTTCTGTGGAATATGACTTGAGAGAAAAAGATATAGATGTTCCTTTTTGTAATCTTTGTCTTTTATGTTATGACTCTCGATTTGGTCTTGTTTTGGAGTGCTGTGCTCCCCAACCCACCCCCCCCCCCCTTTTTTTTTACACAAAATGATCATTTGGGCGAATAAACACCCAAAGCGTTCATGCACCATGAAAAACAAATCACTGTAATCTACAGTTTATAGGCAGTTTAAGCACCTTTACAACCATTGTTGTCCACTAAGATGTTTAATATCGTCCAGACAGTATGACTGAACTCTGCTGTTTTGCTTTTCCTGGTAGACTCATCTTCATGCTATTTCGTCTAGATTGTAAAGGCCTGTATGAACAAACCCAACTCAAAATTCTTTACAGTGTTGACGGCAATTAAACAGTGTTAATGCAATTGCAGGGTAATTATACCATTTTGGCTCACGTTGAGCCCCATACTTCATAGTGTGCAATGTGTAATGGCTGTGATGGACAGATGCAAGGTTGCCCTGGTGATTCTATTTGAAAATACATTCCAGCAAATTTACCTTTGCCTCGTTTTAAAAAAAATCTTTGGTGATTGTTTTTTCATTTTCAGATTGTACATGGGGAAAGTGTGGAGACACATGCACGTGCGGTATCACTTCTTCATTTTATCAAAACCAAACTCCCTGCACATGCACGCCACCACTATAAAGCCTTCCCCATCCATTCATTAAACACATTTTGACGTTAAAATCTAATCTAAATGCCTTCATGTGTGCAAAACTAGGCAAGCAGACAAGCCTGTTCTATTCTATGAGCTGACTAAACAAGCAATAAACCAATACAGAGACAACAGAATGGTGAATGGCTTTTTTCAAACTTCTCAAAGTGAGATAAGTTTTGTGGCACGGTAATTTTATTCATCACACTTTTGGCCATTTTTATTTTGATGAGGCATGAATGCCTGAATAAATATTCAGTGCAATTTTTTTGTTGGATAGATTAGCCATTTGCAAAATGTTTTTACTTAATTACCATTAGACATGACCCCTGGCTGAACTTTCCCAAGTTGAATTATTTAAATGGACGTGGCTATTTAAATAATTTATCACATCAGGAAACAAAAACAGACTATGGTACTGCTTAGGTGCTATTGGAGAGGAAAAAACCTCTCTGTTGCACGAACCACTGCAATGTTCTGTCAGTTGCACGCAAAGAAAATGCATAAGTATGGATGATTCCATTAAAAATACTCACTCAATGCGATCTCTAACATAAGAGGACCTATGCTTTCTCACAGTGTCTTCTGAAGCATTAATATGTACCCAAAATATGTTCGGCAGACTAAAATGAAACAGCATGCCAACAATTCAGTCCAAATCCTGAATAATAAAAACGTACACATTTCCAAGGAATCTAGGAAGATTAGTATTATTTCAAACAGTGATTTCATGCATTTACATCTATTATGTCATAAATGGGACATTATTATATCATAAGTGAGACAACTGACACAATTAAAATAGAGAATGTTTATCAAAACATTACCATAATTTGATACAATGTCGCTTTACTCATTTACATTACAACTTCCCAATGTTTTTATTTGAGTAAAAAAAAACAGTTTTGTACAGTCTACTCTGTAGAGCCCGTCACTTGAAGGATTAGATTATTTTAATTTAGTTTCCTTTTGTATTATTCCCCACAAAGACGCAAAAGGCCTTGATATATATGAAAATAACACAATTTTTCAGAGCACAAAGAAAATATATCTTGTGATTCCAGGAGCAAGCATTCAGTCTTGCTGTTTGCCTCTCTTTATGTTGCAGAGCACCCTGCCAGCAAGCCTGTGTGAGATCAAGAGCAATGGAAAACGATCCACTCCGATAATGAATAAGGTATGAAACACACAGAGAAAAACCTTTCATTTAAACTGCATTTACTTCGCTATTGCAGGTATTACTATTTTAAGTGCTTTGAGAATGTTCAAGTTTAACTTTTCTATGAAACAAGCAGCTCAAAGACAAAATACATTTTAAAATATCTCCCAAAAAGATCCCGTTCTTGTTTGAAAGGAAATGATTAAAGCAAAAACCAAGCGTAAAATAGTTTAGAAGTGTAAATCAGTGCAATTTATCAGGACCAAGCGCCTGGTTCTGTTTAAACTTGAGTGGACAAGTGTGAACACCTCTGTCTTTAATCATTCAGTTCCATTAACCAAACCATCCACAAGTGTGTCGTTCTACGCTCTGCTTAAGAAATCTCATATCTTCAGAAAGCCTGAACCTGCTTGCAGATAAAAGATGTCTTTGATCGATCCACGCTGTGAAAGATAAATCATTCCTCTTGCTGCACCCCATTATGCAATCTCACAATTAAAATTGCCCCAAACACTCTGGTAATTACCCCAAAATTTATCTGGGTTAATAGTTAGTTACACTCTGTTCGTGTAAATGATAACTTATGTGATTCACAGCCATGTAATGGTATACCTGATGTTGATAGTATCTGTTTTTTTCTCATGAAAATGAGGAAATGACTTGTGCCAAAATCAATTTGAGGGGCAATATAGCATGATTTTTAATAGAAATAAGTATAGCATGGTTTATTACAATGACATTCGAATTTTAGACACGTATTCAATATGAAGAATTGGAAATATGAAAAAAAATAATTAAGAGCTCTGATTATATAATTTAACATAATGTGTGTGTGTGTGTGTGTGTGTGTGTGTGTGTGTGTGTGTGTGTGTGTGTGTGTGTGTGTGTGTGTGTGTGTGTGTCTGTGTGTGTGTGTGTGCGTGCGCAATAATTCCATTCAGGCCACAGTTCTTCAGTCCTGAAGCAGTGACATTTTCACAATGATATTATGTCAGTCTAACATGATAAATTAGTTTTAAATCAATGCAAACACATTTTTCCTGTCAACACAAGGAATCCAAATAGAACGATAGCTCTAGTGTTCTAAAACCAGTGTTCTCTGAGCAATAACCTTTCATGGAAACTGAATTGAGAACTATTTTTCTTCCAGTGATATGAATAGTTCATATTTTAATGATGAGTGAAGCTTGGATGACTTCATATTTATTTTCATTTTTGAGGACAAAAGCACTCGTCTCTGAGTCAGTCTATTCTCTTTGCGCCCTGACACTGTACTTAATTACAGCGGCTCATATCTGCTGTAACATGGGTACGGCACTCTGGGAAGGAGGAAAATCAACTTGTTATACATCGAATCCCCCGAGCCTGGTTAGGAATCCATATGAGACTGAGAAAACACCACACATCTTTATTCTCTTTTTCCCTATAGCTCGTATTAACATGCTTGTTGAAATTACTTGGGGCAATACATGCACAGAGTGAGGGCAAGAAGACTACATATTTCATTAAGCAAATTAAACTACACATGGGGGTATCTTTCACTTTGTATATAAAATAGTACAGTGGGGATCAAAGGAAAAACAAAAGCAGTGTCGATGAAGAACGTGTGCCGCCTAAATGCTCAAAACCAGATTCATCAGAGCCCCCCGGTCAGTGCATTTCATGAAATCTACCTCTGGATGATGGGGTAATCGCCCATCACGCCAACCGATGCTTTGGATATTTTTATCAAACTTCATTCGCACGGACTGTTGTTGCAGTACACCGTATTTAAAACAAAATCATAAGCATAGTGAATAGTCATTAAAATACATGTACAAATAGGGATATTTGAAAATGAAAACCTCTATTTGTTAAGCATAACTTGTTTTTTTTGTTCATGCCCTGTGTGACCCTCAGTAGGACATCTTTGACTACAGTACAAACATCTTGGCACCCTAGATTTTGTATATACATTTTTTCTAGATTTTATAGATTTCTAGTTGTTTCTTTTTTTGTCTTCTGCATTAGCGTGCCAGTACAAAAAAGCTCATTTTAGATTTACAAACATTAATTTTCCAAAAAACGTATTGAACTATCTTCAGCGAAAAGAAGAACAAGGAGTTCTGCATCAGATGGGATATGGCCTCTGCACAGAGCCCTGATCTCAACATCATCGAGGCTGCCTGCATGGGATTACCTGATCTCAACATCATCGAGGCTGCCTGCATGGGATTACCTGATCTCAACATCATCGAGGCTGCCTGCATGGGATTACCTGATCTCAACATCATCGAGGCTGCCTGCATGGGATTACCTGATCTCAACATCATCGAGGCTGCCTGCATGGGATTACCTGATCTCAACATCATCGAGGCTGCCTGCATGGGATTACCTGATCTCAACATCATCGAGGCTGCCTGCATGGGATTACCTGGATAGACAGAAGTCCTGATCTCAACATCATCGAGGCTGCCTGCATGGGATTACCTGATCTCAACATCATCGAGGCTGCCTGCATGGGATTACCTGATCTCAACATCATCGAGGCTGCCTGCATGGGATTACCTGATCTCAACATCATCGAGGCTGCCTGCATGGGATTACCTGATCTCAACATCATCGAGGCTGCCTGCATGGGATTACCTGATCTCAACATCATCGAGGCTGCCTGCATGGGATTACCTGGATAGACAGAAGTCCTGATCTCAACATCATCGAGGCTGCCTGCATGGGATTACCTGATCTCAACATCATCGAGGCTGCCTGCATGGGATTACCTGGATAGACAGAAGTCCTGATCTCAACATCATCGAGGCTGCCTGCATGGGATTACCTGATCTCAACATCATCGAGGCTGCCTGCATGGGATTACCTGATCTCAACATCATCGAGGCTGCCTGCATGGGATTACCTGATCTCAACATCATCGAGGCTGCCTGCATGGGATTACCTGATCTCAACATCATCGAGGCTGCCTGCATGGGATTACCTGGATAGACAGAAGTCCTGATCTCAACATCATCGAGGCTGCCTGCATGGGATTACCTGGATAGACAGAGTCCTGATCTCAACATCATCGAGGCTGCCTGCATGGGATTACCTGGATAGACAGAAGTCCTGATCTCAACATCATCGAGGCTGCCTGCATGGGATTACCTGGATAGACAGAAGTCCTGATCTCAACATCATCGAGGCTGCCTGCATGGGATTACCTGGATAGACAGAAGTCCTGATCTCAACATCATCGAGGCTGCCTGCATGGGATTACCTGATCTCAACATCATCGAGGCTGCCTGCATGGGATTACCTGGATAGACAGAAGCAGTTATAAAGGCAGAGGGTGGTCACACCAAATATTGATTTAATTGAGTTATTTACAATTTACCGCTCTTTATAGTCAATTGTTTGATATTTTGAAATGTTTCAGTTCATTATTTTTTAAAGTATCATAGCTTTACAAAATGTTTTTACATGAGCCTAAGACTTTTGCACAGTAGGCTAGCAAGCCCCCAGCAGACACTACAGCTGGCCTGAGGGTAGCTGCTCTCATGTTGCTCCATCTGAGCTGTAGCTTTAGATGTATGAAATATGTCGCAGCCATTCAGATGAGCAGGAGGGCCATATTACATTTGTGGCCAAACCGCATAACAAGAACAGAAAATATGAGAAACAAGGGCAACGCACAACATTTGAGATTTAATTTGATCCAAAATGAACTCTTGCATGCTGGGAAATAAAAATGGATTAGTAGAATATTGCAGCGGGCGAGTCCACAGAAGGAGCAATGTGACATCAATCTACAGAAATGAGGGAGAAGCAATTTAATTGTAAAAAAAAAAGCATTCATTATGTTTTACTTTGAAACTACAGTTTTTAGTTCCCTCTCAGTGCAAATGATCCATTTTTATTTGAGAAGGCAAGCAATGGAAGCATAGGAATGAGTTGAAAGCGCTGTTAGATAAGAAGGGCTATCTATATTTAGCCACCATTATTTTTCAGGTTCACCATTGTGAAGATAAAGACCTTTTGCGTGATGGACATTATATGGAGGAACAGATACGTGTCTACCTCTGACAAATGAGCTAATTATAGCACATTTTGGAAAGATTTTTCAGTTTGAAAAAAAAAATATACTGCATGTATAAAATACATGGTATAATTACCAAAAGACATTTAGAAAAATAGTAAATACTGAGTAAATATATAATAGTAAATGTATTTTGGCACTGGGTAATACATCTCATGTCAATCAATCTCGTTGTGTTTGTTGTATGAAATTATATAACAAAATGGAGCAAACAATTTAATTGAGATTTTCATAATTACCAGGACCTGTTGCCAGTCAGTCCACATAGAACCATTTGAGTTTCTTATGATTTGCCTGAATGATTCACATGCGATAACATGATGATGGTAGGAAAGCAGACGAGTGCCCACATAGACTACCACGTAAAGATTGAATTATATTTAATGGGGCAGGAGGCCATTTATTTATTCAAAGAAAGTACAAAACTAGCCCAATGCTAATCTTTTAGATGGTCATGTTCTCAAGGTTAACAGCAGAGCCACTCTAATATGTGGAACAATCGATATGTAAGACTAAAAACAGCAAGACACTTTCCAAAGGAACAAGCATCATTGTAAAAAATAAAGCTAAGGAGAAGTCTTAGATTGTATTTTCAAAGTAATAATCTGCTTAGGTAAGGCTCATTGACTTGTGAGCTGGCTAAAGCCAATTAAACAATTTCCCAGGGGTCTATGTTACTTTTTCTCAAATTTCTAATTGTGAACGTTCAATAAAAGTGGCCTACATTCAATTACATTTTCTCAAAGAACTTGGTGTCCTTAATGTTGCTCGCCCAGTACCGAGAGAACCAAAGACGTCTTTGGGTAGAGCTTTAGAGCTCTGTGCTTTCTATTATCATCATTTGTTTCTTCACATCCTGTAAATTTTCATAGGATTCAATCTCGGAATGTAATAATCTCCACTGTTTCTGGCAGTTTACAGCTCATACGAGATAAGAGAGAGCATGACAAATATCATTCAAATGGTAGAGTTGGCTGACCTGGAATTAAACTAAATAAATATTATATTTAATGTAGCTTGGCAATAAAAAAAACATATGCATCCTGATAGCAGAAGATGGGATGGCGTAATGAGGGAGTTGGAACTGAAAATGTTGAAATATTGTTCACCAGTGATGCAGTGAGCATGGTCTGCAGTAACCTACATTAACATATTGCAAAAATGAGCAAAACGACACTATGTACTGATTTTTTCAGCTTTTTATAGAGAATTCAGAGGAAATGAACTCAATTGCAACATGTAGATAACCGATTTGACACTGCTGTCTCTTGTAGAAATCAAATGACCATATTCCTGTGTGAGCTTGTGTGGCACATGCGCTGTCTTTGCTACTCTCCGTTTTACACAATCATCCATCCTGGTTATAAAAGTCTAAAGCACAGTACGATGCTCACTCAGCATCTTCACCACACTGTATGTTACACACAACCTAATTATTCAGTCTAATCAGCTGCTCATGTCATTTTTCTTTGTGTATTGTTATTAATTGGAACATCTGGGATGCTCAAATTAATATGGCTATTTAATAGCGTATTGTACTTCATTGTATAAAAGTGCATAATGGAGAATTTGCTGTAAAAGGGTGAACAAATTGTAAGCAGCAAGGTGCACTACATCTTCTGGCCTCAAGGGGGTGCCCCATCCTATGGTCATTACAAAACACAAATGTAAATCTTCTATATAAAACTTCTTAAAATGATTTAAAATATCTTTAAAGCTAATTTTAAAAAATTGTTTGTGTCATGTACTTAGTTATTTGCATTACAAAAAAAACAAACTGAAAAGTTTCTCAAACTATAAGGCAAAACCGGTGAACTAAGTGAGTTGAATTCAGTCACTTTACTTACAAAATATAAAATCTCAAAATATTGCATGATGATGTGTTGTGGCCCCTGTGGGCCTGAACACAATTTGTGAAAACTCATAAAGGAGAGGTACCCAAGTGACACCTCACAACTCTCAACGCTCTCTCTCTCTCTCTCTTTCTCTTTTACTCTCTCTCTCTCTCTCTCACTGGTGCTCTCACTGGTGCTCTCTCTCTCTCTCTCTCTCTCTCTCTCTCTCTCTCTCTCTCTCTCTCTCTCTCTCTCTCTCACTCTCTCTAAAAAAACAGCCACAAAAAAAGGGCGAGCCCAGTCACCAAATGATGGCAATACTAGAAAAGAATATGAGAGATTCATATGTTCACTCAATGAGAATTGAAAAAATCCCAAACTAAAGGTTTCACATTGTCGAGGAAGAGTGGCTGTGGCTGAGTTATGTGCACGCGTGTAAAGGGAGCGCTTGTGAAGCAGGAGTCTTTCCAGAAAATTCCCACGATACCACTGTCAGATAGTACAGTGAAGCAGGAAATTGAAGTTACGTCAACAGACTGACATAGTCATGCAGCTGGGATGGCAGCTTCATGAAAATAAAGCAATGGGACAAAAGCTGAGAAATTGTCAAATAAACTCAAAAAAAGATGCGAATAGTACAGTACTATATAGACTTGCTTAATGTATTAATGCATTCATTGTGCAAATTGAATGCTTGATTGCTGTATAATGGAATGTCCCATTGCTTTTTATCACCACTGTAAATTATGTTCCTGATGTTTCTCAGCAGAGCTTGGTCCTTGGATTGCATTCACCATAAGGCCTAATAGGAAAATTCTGCCTCCGCACTGATTTCACTCTGCAAATTCTGGACAATCCAGAGGTCATGTTGACAATTTTGTGTGTTGCGGCCACGCCGTGTGTAGAACTGTGTGTAGAACTGGTGTCTGTGAGGACGGAGTGAGCCCAGTAGGAATGTCTCCAGCATCATAGGCTTTCTCACATATGTCTGTCTTTCTCAGGGATCTGGGAATCTCGCTGTGAATGTCAGTCTCCCTGGCCATTCCCTTCGCCTTTGAGATGAGATGAAAGAGCAGGTGCCCAATACAGCCGTGTGCCTCAGCATACGCCCCTTAGAGTCAGACACTACGCACTCTGGTAAGGTAGCCGACGAATAAAAATCTGGTAAAACCCACCCCTCTTTCATCAGGTGGTCCTGCAGCTGCCTGAACTCTATAAACTTTGCCCCTAGTGGTTGAGATGTATCCGTCTCAATTACAGTACAGTAATACCTTGACATACGAGTTTAATTCGTTCCGTGACCGAGCTCGTAACTCGGTTTACTCGTATATCAAATCAATCATTTTTCATTGAAATTATTAATTATACCATTAATCCGTTCCAGCCCCCCAAAAAAAAAAAAATTTTTTTTTTTACGTTTTTATAAAATAAAAAAATGAAAATAAATAAATAAAAAAAAAAATACAAATAAATAATAAAAAATATAAAATAAAATATAAAGAATTAAATTTTGTTTTTGTTTTTTTTTCATTTTCAATTCACATCATTCGCTTTCATTTTTCTTTATTCTTTTGCAATTTTTTTTTATACTTTTTGGTTGACCCATTAACACAAACAATAAAAAAAAAATACTGCACAAAAAAAAAAACGAAAAAAAAAACACAACACACAACTACGAGATGCTTCTACAAAACAGATAAACTACAACGAGAACGAGTGAACGGAACGGAACGAGGGGATGCGGTGCGCTAACTGCGCCAACTTGCGCGGCGAACGTCTCTAGGGCGCGCGCTCGCTCTCTCGCTCGCTCTCGCTCGGCTCGTAAGTAAGGCTCTAGGCTCGAAGCCAAGAAGCAAGCTAATGCTCCGACTACGGCTCGTAACTCACTCGTACTCGTAGGTTTTACTGTACAATTGTAAGGTTTTTATGTACTTTTTAAGGACCCATGGTTGAGTTAAACAATTGAAAATAAAAAAAAAAAAAAAACACAACAAAAAAAACGAGAGCTAAACACACAACACAGATAACTACAGAGAACTGAAACAACGAGTGGCGGGAGACGAGTGAAGTGCGTGAGTGCGGGTGTTCGCTTGCTGGAGGCTGCTTAACTGCGGCTTGCTCTTCTCGCGCTCTAAGCTGCTCGCTGCTGCTCGCTCTCGTAACTCTAAAGTCTAGGCTCGTAGGCGAAGCAAGAAAAAGCAACTCGCGAGTTTCGTAACGTAAATCGTTGCCTCGTACTGTATTCACCATTCTTGTCTGAAATGATAAACTACAGCTTTAAAGGGTAACAAAGCACTGAAATAACTTATTTTAGATGATAACTGATACATTTGTATTACTGATTGATCCTGGAATGAGCGGAATAGAGCTCAAGAAGAGAGGACGCATTTTTTTGCTGCTCCTGCTCTGCTTTACTTTCTTTGCTTTACTTTCTTTCCATTTGCTTACAGCTGATTAAATGTATTCTAATCTATCCCCAAATCTGCCAATAAATTGACATGAGTCGGGTCCCTGCTCCTTTCGTGATGCTCCACACATTAGCCCTGACACCAAGCTGGGGCCCTAGCGCATGCGCTCTACCATCCCAGTCATGCTTAGAAACAGAATGATGAAAGCTCATGTAAGGAAAGGCCAAACATTTTCAAACCTGTAAACAAATAAATCCTTTTTCTATCGCTCGGTAAACTTCTCTAATGTGGTCTCAATACCATGTGTACAACAGCCAGCCTTGAAGCCTGTTAAGGAAAAAAAACAAATAAAACTAGCCCTAAATGTTAGATCCTTAGCGAACAAGTCGTTCTTAATTAACAATTTTATTACTTCTCACCAACTTGATTTTATGTTTTTAAATGAGACATGGTTAGATAAACATGCAGGTGCACAAATTCTCATTGAAACGGCACCTCCCAACTTCAGTTTTATGGATGTTAGTAGAGCTGAGAGGAGAGGGGGTGGAGTAGCTGCCTTATTCAAGAATGTATTTCAATGTAAGCAAATATCATATGGTGATTTTTCATCTTTTGAATATCTTTCTGCCATATTGAAAGGATCTCCCCGAATGTTATTGTTAACATTATATAGGCCACCTAAATATTGTGTAAAATTTTTTTTTTTGATGACTTTGCCAAACTGCTATCCATCATTTCCATGGAATTTGATTGTCTTATTATTGCTGGTGATTTTAATATTCATATGGATAATTCCAACGATAGCACCGCTAAAGAACTCTCTGTCCTACTGAATACTTTTGAACTGTCTCAACATGTGAATGAGCCAACTCATAATCGTGGCCATACTTTAGATTTAGTTATTTCAAAGGGTTTGAATATTTCAAATGTCACTGTAACTGATAACTGCTTTGTCTGATCACTGCTGTGTTTTCTATAACCGCTGATATTCATATTCGATCTGAAACTGTTAGAAAACGGTTTATCAATGAAAATACGACTGAATTGTTTATGGAGGCCATTGCTCTTACTCTAACCCCCACTGCTGTAAATTATCGACAGGATCATTTTAATTCAAAAATTTGTAAAATTATTGATTCTATTGAACCTGTTAGGACTAAATTAATTTCTGGTAAGAAATAAAAAATGCCAGAAAATCATTAGTCTCTGAAATTATTAACAACAACGTCAACAACAACGTACACATCCTATTTGCTACTGTCCATAGGCTGACAAACCCACCAGCTCCAATACCTCCCAAACTCCTTTCCGTTAATAAATATTAATTTGCAACCTTTTTTAACGATAATATTCAAGGCATTAGACAAGCCATTAACTTTACAAATCTCTACCAATTACATAGTGCTGCCTCCTCACCCAAATAGAGATATAATGATAAACATGACTCAGTTTGAGATCATTGATTGTAAAACTCTTGAGGAAACTGTATTAAATCTTAAACCTTCTTCCTGTTGCCTTGATATTCTACCCACAAACCATTTTAAAAATGTTTTTAACTGCCTGGCGATTGAACTACTTCAAATAGTTAATAACTCCCTCCAATCGGGCATCTTCCCTGAGGCTTTGAAAACCGGGGTAATTAAGCCTCTAATTTAAAAAAGCAGCCTAGATATGTCTGTTTTAAATAATTACAGATCTATATCTAACGTACCTTTTATAGGCACATTTATTGAAAAAGTTATTAATCTGCAACTTCGTAACTTTTTTATTTCCAATGGCTACCTTGACAAATTTTTATCCGGATTTTGCCCCCATCACAGTACCGAGACTGCCCTTATCAAGATCCTTAATGACATTCGTTTAAATACTGACTCTGGTAAAATCTCAGTCTTAGTGTTGTTAGATCTTAGCGCTGCATTTGACAATGTAGATCATAAAATTCTGCTTGACAGACTAGAAAATTGGGTTGGACTTTCAGGTACCACCCTAAATTGGTTTAAGACCTATCTAGCGGACAGAAAGTATTTTGTCTCCATTGACAATTTTACTTCTGAGTGGATTACAATGACTTGTGGTGTTCCCCAAAGATAAATCCTTGGGCCTCTATTATTCAATCTGTACTTGCTCCCACTACAACAAATCTTACAAAAAAATAATATCGCTTACCACAGCTACACAGATGACACTCAAATTTACATAGCACTCTCACCAAATGATTATGGTCCAATCGACTCGCTCTGTCAACGCATTGAACATATTAACATCTGGAATGCATCAACATTTTCTAAGGTTAAACAAGAATAAAGCTGAGATCAATGTTTTCAGAACTCATGATAAAAGATAAAGTGCTCACCTTGATTCCCTGTCCCTTCAGACTAAAACCCAGGTTAGAAATCTTAGTGTAATCTTGGACTCAATTCAATTTCTATACCCATATCAATTCAATAACAAAATCAGCTTACTATCTCCTAAAAAACATAGCAAGAATCAGGGACTTTATGCCTAAACAGGACCTAAAAAAGCTTATTCATGCCTTTATTTTCAGCAAATTGGACTATTGTAATGGCTTATTTACAGGCCAATCAAAAAAAGCAATTTGCCAACTGCAACTTATTCAAAATGCTGCTGCTAGAGTGTTAACAAAAACAAGGACTTTGCACTGGCTCCCAATCAAGCAGAGAATTAACTTCAAAGCATTGCTGCTTGTGTACAAGTCACTAAATGGGCTGGGGCCTTCATATGTCTCCGATCTGCTTTTGCAATACGAACCCCCCAGAGCCCTAAGGTCATCTGATGCTGGCTTATTAACCATTCCAAGAATTAAAACAAAACATGGAGAGGCTACTCCACTATGCTACTCACAGCTGGAACAAACTCCCAGAGATATTAGAAATTCCCAAACTCTAACTACTTTTAAAACTAAGCCAAAAAACATGTTCTGCACCGCATATACTTAAATAAATACTGTTATCTGATGTTCAGTTGTTGCTTGTTATCTGTAAAAGTCCTCTATAAAGCGGGACAAAATACCTCTATACGGGTGGAAGGAAGTCCTTTTGGCATAGCCAAGGCTAAGTCTTCTATTCAGGAGAGGCAAAAGTCCTGCAGCGGTTGCTGGCAGGCAAAAGTATAAAAAAGACCACCCACAGAGAGGCTAAGGGGCTAAAGAGCACATAGTATGAGCACATTGTATGCTTGTCTCAATTTTTTATTGTATGTACTGTGCACAGCAGATAGCAGGTAGCAAGCTGATTGCTGTTGGAGTGTTTGTCTTGAGGGGCCAACCAGTAGTTTTACAGCTTATTATTAAGATTGTTTTGAACTGTTTTAACTTTTGATTAACATTGTTTCTAAACTGTTTCTAACTTAAGATTGTTTTCAATTGTAATTTACTTTGTATATAATGTCTTTCTATGTCTTATGTAAAGCACTTTGAGTTGCCTTGTCTATGAAAATGTGCTATACAAATAAACTTGACTTGACTTGACTTGGTCCAAATCTTGACAAATGACTTCAGTCAGCGCAAAAAAACGTAAACTTTAAAAATCTGGCTCAAAAGTGTCTCTAGTGGTAAAACGTTAGGTACTGCACGTTCAATCTGTGATTGGCCAGAAATTTCTTCCAGCTGACGTATTCCTCCCGGTGACGAAAAAAAAACCTGTACAGCTACGCCCACCGATAGTTTGGTAGCTACACCCTGAAATTTTGGAACGAGGACGGGCACTGGGCAGCCTAGCGGTTGATCTGCACAGAGAAGAGATAGAGAGAGCGAGTGAGCGATATAGCTAGCTTACAGTTTAGCTTTTTTGAATAGTCTACTTATAGTAGCATATTTATTTTTGGTATATATATATTTTTTTTTATTAGCTTGATAGTCCCTTGTTTTTTGATAGTAAATTATTCAGTTTAGCTTAGCAAGACAGCTAGCTAAATAATTTTTTTTAAACAAATAGGCTACTTTATTAAAAATAAATATATAGTAGCCAATAAAGCATATGAAAACTGCATATATGACAGGAACACGAAAAGCTAGGCTACTCTCTGCGTTGCGTGCATGGTGTGGATATTTCCTGTATTTTTCTGTTAAAACTAAACAAAATTGACTGACGAGGTAAGTAAAGTATTCATTGTTTACTTTTTGGTCCCGAAAGCGGGGCAACGAGGAGGTGTTTTGGTGAGGTCGAGGGCGCACGCTCCATACCTCCCCATTAAACTCTGTCTGGCCTGCTATTACTGCGTAATCGATCATGGCAATCAAGTCGCTTCATCTCCCGCCGTTCACTCATATGCCTGCCTACAACCTGTTTTCCCAGACTCGCTGACAGCTCGCCCCCGTGGCAAGGCCATGCTTTAAATCCGGTGGAGTGGATTACCGGAACCTCCGTCCGCTGGTAGCCTATGGGCGGCCATGATGGTCATGGAATCAGCCCCAACCAAAATGGCGTTAATCAACACGCAATCACTATCCAACAAGACATTTGTCCTGAATGATTTCTTCACCTCCCAGGGAATGGACTTCATGTTTGTATCTGAGACGTGGCTTCATCCCGGTGAGTTCAGCCCTCTTACGGAACTTTGCCCACCGTATTGTGAATTTTTTTTAGTATCCCCAGGATGTCCGGACGCGGCGGGGGTTTAGGCTGGATGCTGTTTTTAAGAAACATTATAATTGCCGGCTCCTGAACGCTGAACAATTTTCCAGGTGTTTAGTGGCTTCTTATGGACTGAAGTGCTGAGAGTCCTTATTTCCTTTTCTTTGGGGTCATCAATTTGCCATTTGATCTTCCCAGTTCAGATAAAAAAGGAATGAATCCTCACCCCATAGCTCTCCAAAGCACCAGCCTCTCTCTGCCAACAAGTTAAAATATCCATTTGGGGTCTATTAGCCTGGGAAATGTAGGAAAAGCCTCTTGCTTGAGGAGATTTAACAACATGAGGGAAAGGGCATCAAAGGCCATTACTCAAAGGCAGCAGGAAACTGGCTTTAATGAGACCAATTCATCAAACAATAAACATTCACATGCGCAACAGACATGCTTATTATGTAAACAAGATTTATGGGCAGCAGAGACATGCTACATCACACTCATTTTAGCTTTGCAGCGTGACATGAACAGCAGCCGGACTAAAACACATAGTAGTGTTGCAGGGTAAGGTCTGTGTCAGCCAGACTAAAACACTTTAGCATTTCAGTATTGGAATGGCAGGTATGCCATCCGCCAAGTTACGGCTTGGTGGGGCATGCCCCATACTTATACAGAGAGTTTGGCACTTTTCAGAGTTTCCTACAGAAGTAACCACAATGACCACAGACAATCTCAGCCCTTAAAAACATTAAATGTATGTTCTGACCTCATGTAACCACACAGCATTAACATACAACTTCACACATACACACAATAAAGCCCCAAACTTGGGTTATTTAGCCGTTTTTCTCCTTCCTCTTCTGCTTCTTCTTCTTATTCTTCTTCTTCTTCTCATTCTTCTTCTTCTTCCCACAAACTCTTGAAATCTCATTTTATGATACTCCTGCAAGCGATACTATAACCTCTCTGCATTTGAATGGATCTCTATGGGAATTGGGGGGTGGGACTAGATTTAGCTGTAAATTACACTGGAACAGTATGGAACACATGGTTGGCAAAATGGCTCTAAGTTATCAAGGGTATGCCGTATTAAACAAGCCTTAAACCATCATTCTGCTGCCTGATATGCAGTAGATATGGATGGATAACTTGAAGAGTACAGAACCAAAATAACAAAAGATGTGTCACTGTCCAATGAATTATGATGCTCACTGTATGTAAGCATTTGTTAAAATGAAAAAATGTATGATGGTTGAAATAAAGAGATGTATAAAAGTATTTCTCTCCAATACCTTCAGTTCTATGTGAACATACCCTGCAGTTGCCTCTGCAGATCTGTGTAGCTCAGATGCTAGAAACTCAAAGTCACAAGTAACACCCTAAACCAAACAAAGGCAGGCTCCCGTCTCACCTGGCTGACATACTGTAAATCAGAGACATCATATTAATTAATATTAATGTGTTTCCCAGGGCAGTTCATCATTCCCATCATTTACCTTACCTGTAAGCGGTGATAGCTGAAAATGATGAAACGATGAAAAGACAATGCCAATTTTACATAAGTTTATATTAACATTAGGGATTAAGGATTTTTCAAACATTCATTTCCCACTCACTTTCAAAGCCCACAGAACATTATTGTCTCCTTAATATTAATTCATACAAAAATGGTTGTCTTAATTAATATGAATATCACCCTTTTGTACCACAATGTATTTGTACAGCTTATTTTTGCACAGAGCCCACAGCAGTCAAAAACCGACTTTTTACGTTGAAACCCAATGTTTTGGGTTAGATTATGATCATACACAACTGTTTATGTAACTGCTCCGCACAACACCAACTGACATCTCCATGGCCTCCTGGGTCAAGGCAAGATGGAGGGACCAGTGGAAGTCAGCAGAACCATCTAGGCTTCACCACTACATTGAAGATCCCACGGATGTCCTTGGCCAGCACCTGCCCCGAAAGCAATGGACAACCCTCAACCGTCTGAGGACAGGCGTAGGACGCTTCGGTGCAGCAATGCAGAAATGGGGCCTCGTGGACAGTGCCCACTGCGAATGCGGGGACCAATTACAAACTGTCGAACACATAATAAGCAGCTGCCCCAAACACCGGCCACCGAATGGCGATCGTGGTCTAATTGACCTGGATGATGACACGCTGGACTGGCTTGCCTCAACGAAGCTGAAGGTCTAAGGACATACGCCAGAAGAAGAACTGTTTATGTCCGAAAATCTCATGTTTATTCAAAATGTTTTTTTCTGAGTCTGTGTGTAGGCTATACGTAGCCAATACGCTGGTTTCTGGGGATTTGTGACGTCACAAGATTCTTCACATAAAAATGGGTGGAGTTGAGGTGGTCCTAGGGGTGGTCTCGGCTGAGCACGTGGTATATAGTGAGGAGAGAGCAGGAAGGGGGCTGTCAGTTCACCAAGATGCACCCTTTCACTCTTTGACCGTATGAATATTCATAATATGACGACGTGGCATCATCGTCATATGACCAAACCTACTCACGAGTTCCAGTTCAAATTGAAGCTGTAATAAAGGCCTTAGAAAAGGCTCTGCAGTATCTTTTTAAAGGGAATTGTTTCTGCAGAAGGACACTGAACTGGTTAACATAACCCATTTACCTCAGACAGCCCTTAATAATAACCAAAAAAAAATCATATCACACCAAGTCTCATGCTATTCTGCCTCATCCCCGTGGTTTCTATCTCAGGCTTAGCGGGCTTCATCACTACCGGCCTGCAATCCTCCCAGGCAGCATGACCGCTCACAAGCCTGTCTCACTGCCGTCCTGTATAACACTGTGAAGCGGATACCTGAGGGGTCTCTGGTCCTGGTAAAACCTCTTTACAGATGTATCACTGGCAGGAGATGAGTGTGAAATGTGTTTTGAAGTGATTCCCCTTCGCTTAGCTTACTGTGTAATTTATTTCTCAGGGCTGGCACTGTCGGGGTTAGGGCAGAGTTAGTAGGGCTATATAAATCAGACATTTCCCTGATAACAGCAAGACATCGGTGTTGCACGGTTCTATTTGTCACTCTCTGCTCTTTCACAGAGTAAATAAAATCCTTTTTTATTGCTTCTCCATTCAAATATCATGCAAGGGCATCCATAAAATGCAGTCACCAGTTTATGCACTGCAGTGTAGTTTAAGTCCTGATCATTTTTCTGTGCAGAACTCAGTCATCACTGCTCATGAGTACATTGACCAGCCTGTACTTCAGAGTTTTAGGTCATTTAAGTTTCCTTTAAGGATTACAGTAACCCAAGTATATATTATGGTTACTTAGCTAAATTTTTGATACTGCTCCAACCACTTCTCCAACCCAAACCCCAGCACCATCTCCCTTGTTAAATTTATTTTAATAAACAACATTTAATTACCATGCTAGCCAGTAAGTAATTTTTATATTAGTTTGCTAGGCAATGTTCTTTACAACACGCTAGTGAGCGTTTGAATGTGCACGCCTGCGTTGTGGTGCTGGACATAATGGTCTCCCATTGTTTTCATGGTCCTTTAGAACGATGGAATTGTTCTACCATTGAGAAGCTTGCTTGTTTTATACGTTAGCATTTTCTTTCTCCCATGTTATATCTATGGACAATTCGTCATAAAATTTTTTTTATTTTGAGGTCTCGTTCAAATTTAATAAAGTCAACAGCCATGAAAGTATAAAAAGCATGCTTGTCTCAAAATGACCAACAGAATGATGGGTCTTGTGTCAGGATCCATTGGAGTTATATTTTTGTGCCAAAAAGTCATTTTTTAATGCACATTTTTAGGGGGTATCCAAAACAGCAATGGCGTAACGTAGCTTTACAAAAATTTGCATTTGGCGAGCCTATGGCAGTTGTAGTCCATCTGTGAAATGGAATTGAGATTGGTTTTGAAACGGCGGAGATATCGAGGTTCAAAAATCGCTGTTTTACATTGGAGAGCTGACTAACGCAAACATACACTGAGCGCGGTAAATAACAAAGAGTGCACAAGTGGTTCTGCCTGTAGTCTCAGGACTGGTGGTTACACACACCATAAACAACTTATTAAATAAAATAAATAAATAAATAACAAAAATTGCACAAGCAGTTCTGCCTGTAGTCTCAAAGAAGAAGACAAAATTGAATAGAGCACCCCTGAGAAATCAAAATAAGATAAGAGGGGCTGCCAAGTATTTTTATTTTTTTCTGAACCTCAGTGAATTTGAACTTATAATAAGGAATAACAGGCAATAACAGTGGAAAAGGTCACTTATTTTATTCCCTGTTAAAAAGCAGGTAAATGTATTGTGTTATATAGCAAGATCTTGAAATATATTTACTTATTCATGCAGGTGGCTTAGCCGTAACACGGAAGTGCAACTTCTAATCATGAAAAAAAAGGGGGTATTTTGTTTAGAATGAATAAAATAAATAATTTAAGGACACTGGGTATAATTTCACTAGTATATATAGTATAAAATAACTAGTTTGTGGTTTGAAAATGCAAATGGTCTAGAAAGTGACATTATTCTGGAGCAAACAAAGCTGTCAGCATGTCCTTGTGGTCGGGACTGGTACATTGTTTCTTACCCACAGCCATTCTATTGAGCGGCACAGAAATCAAATCCTTTCAATTAGCCAGCTTCCCAGAGTTTATCCACTCTATATGTAAATGAGTGGAGCAAATGTCATTTTGACCCACTCAGTTTACCATAAAAAGACATCTATTTTGAAAAAGGGGTGAATATACACTCCATTTAAAACTAATCAAGTACTTCTATAAAATTCTCAGTGGCAAAACAATCTAGTTTTTCTTTAGGTTGAATTTAGATAAATATTCTCAGTTTATACTATTTATTTTCTTTTTATAGGCTACAATTTAAAGTAAAATTTAAATGGCATGTTTGCCAATGGCATGTTTCTTTTTAACATTAATTCATACAAGCAGGAGATTAGCAAAGCAGTAACATTTTCATGTTCACAATATTAGAGAGCTAAATAAGCTTGGCTTTATTTTGGTTGTCCAGCAATAGACAAAACAACATTACCATTAACTGGTTGACCAATTCGTGAATCACATAAATTAAGATGGATACCTTTATTACGGTGTATATGATCAACAATAGGACAGAATAAAATAAAACCTGGCTGACCCCAGAATAGCATACTGCAGGAATACACATGACCTGATTCTGCATGGTGGTAAGGGTGTTTTAGCGGCCTGACACCATGTGGTTGATATTTCAGATTCTAACTGACAGTCAAAGCAATGTGCCTCTGAAATATATTTTTTTCCTTGTTGGCTGGGAGCTATAATCAAGTGGCCTGATAGGTGTGCGACATCAGTTTAGTGATGGATGTGCAGAAGGGGGACACTGGCTCTCACCTAGGGAATGACAGTTCCTGCTTAGCAGTCACAGGTTTTTAATAAAGCATATGAATGAGGATGCTCTTCATCTGAAAACACATGTCAGGTAATAACAAGGCTCTCTCATCCCTCAATGCCTGGGGGGAGAGAGTAGAGTATGGTGGTGTAATCTACTGACGCTGAGGATGTGGTCTGCTCTGAAATCATTTAAAACTCGGAGCATGTGTACCGCAGATAACTCCTCTTTGGCCTGGGGCTAATGTGGAAGCCAGTGTGGAGAGAGAGAGAGGAATGTTCTGGAGAGAATGGGCAACAGTGTTGTCAGGTGCTGGATACTCTACGGGGAACTTGGTCCACTGGTTCTGTGTGTACCTGTGTGTGTGTACCTGTGTGTGTGTGTGTGTGTGGGCATGTTTAGCCTACTTCATGGGGACTAAATGATTAGGGTTAGGTTAGGTTTGGGGTTAGGTTTAGGAAGTTGTAATGATAGGAATACAAGGGTTAGGTTTAGGGCTAGGGTAAGGGTTAGGTTTAGGACATCCCCACAAAGATATGAATACAGGACTGTGTGTGTGTGTGCATATGTGTCTATGTGAGTGCACATGTATTTGCTCGTGTGTAAGAATAGTAGGAGAATAATATGCAGGTCGTAAGTCTGCTTAAGAGAAAAGCCGAACAGTTTGTAAGATATTCCTCTGTCTCTGTTTCAGCAATAATAGGACAACTATCACAATGGAAATAACATTTTGCTAAAACTAGGTTAAAGTTCCTTAAATTAGTTAATGTGTGAGGTTCTTAGGTATGCGTTTTCATTTCAATAAAAAATATAAGAGTCACAAAGACTTATCATGCAGTTAACCAATGAACAATTCCTTTGGGATATTTTATGCTTCATTCTGAATTCAAATGTGTGTCAGCGTCATTGTATGTGCATCAGTGGTTATGTGTTTCTGTATTAATGCAGTTTGTTTTTTTGCAATATGCATATATTTATACCAAAGCCAATTGGATATTATACAACTTCATGCAACAACAACTTAACTTTATATTATACAACAACATTCCTTGAATCATTCAGGTTCACATTTCAAATTAAGTAATGTTTGCTCCATGCTGTAACAGAATTCTGTTTTGAATGATCTATGAGGGATATTTGACAATCTTGTGTTTGTTTTCCCTCTCTCCTGTCTTCAGAGCTCTCTCCTACCCCCTCCTATGCCATCAACACGTTAAGCCTGAGAGCACTCACCCCATCCGTGGGGGAGACTGTTTTCTAATAACCTACTAGAAATGGAAGTGATTTGTAATTGGAAAAAAAAAAGGATTATTTATTATGAAAAAAGATAATTATTCTAAGCATCCCTGAGGTTTTTGTGTGTTTTTCATTTTGTTGGAATGTTTAATGAGACAAAAAATTCCAGAGGAGTGGGGGGTTTGTGTATGTAGCTGTAAAGACTGTTTGATTCAATCATTTGTGTATTAACCACTTTTCCCAGCCTGCTGATAACCACGTTTGTCTCAACCCAGGAAAATTGTTCCCCATAATAATAATACGAAAGGTTTTCTTATGGCAAAAATCCATGCCATGACTGTGGGGGCGGAGTCGTTTGGCTTTGTCCAGGGCTGACTGATGCTCCTGCCATACTTCCTGGTTACTATCAGTTTTGATTGTCCCCTTCATGACCCCTTAACTCCCAGGAGCTGTGATCAGTGGTGCCCCATTTTAACTCCCAGGACCTGTGATCAGTGGTGCCCCATTTTAACTCCCAGGAGCTGTGATCAGTGGTGCCCCATTTTAACCTCCAGGAGCTATGATCAGTGGTGCCCCATTTTAACTCCCAGGAGATGTGATCAGTGGTGCCCCATTTTAACTCCCAGGACCTGTGATCAGTAGTGCCCCATTTTAACTCCCAGGAGCTGTGATCAGTGGTGCCCCATTTTAACTTCCAGGAGCTGTGATCAGTGGTGCCCCATTTTAACTCCCAGGAGCTGTGATCAGTGGTGCCCCATTTTAACTCCCAGGAGCTGTGATCAGTGGTGCCCCATTTTAACTCCCAGGAGCTGTGATCAGTGGTGCCCCATTTTAACTCCCAGGACCTGTGATCAGAGGTGCCCCATTTTAACTCCCAGGAGCTGTGATCAGTGGTGCCCCATTTTAACTCCCAGGAGCTGTGATCAGTGGTGCCCCATTTTAACTCCCTGGAGCTGTGATGATCAGTGGTGCCCCATTTTAACTCCCTGGAGCTGTGGCTTGTGAACACAGCCTTCACTGTCACTGCTTAATTAGTGGATTTAAATTCCCTCAGTGTGTCAGAAGCTCCCTTTCTGTAAGATCCCTTTCAGTTGACTTCTACACGATAAATGGGGGATTACATCTCTGCTTTGACTTGGTCTCCAGAGCGACGTCATGCACAGTGCATTGCACTGTGAAAATCTTCGGGAAATGCTCATTTATATCTCGCTACCAATCACTTAACATGGGATACCTTATCTCCTTTGGAACATACTTATCGCCCTCTATGCACACACAACTGAATATTACTCTCGCTTAGACCCAGAACAAAGATATTTTGGAAAAACACGCCTTTATTCTGATACTCTATACCAGTGGTCCCCAACCATGTTCCTGGAGATCTACTGTCCTGCAGGTTTCCATTCCAATCCTAACAAAGTACACCTCATTCAACAGCTAGAGATCTCGTTGAGCTGCTATGCCAAGATTAGGAGTGGCAAATTAGGATTGAAATGAAAACCTACAGGACCGCAGATCTACAGGAACATGGTTGGGGACCACTTACATACACAGTACCCCAATAGAAGGTTTACATTTTCAGTTGTATATTGAACCAAAGCATCCTCACTTAACAATGAATAATAGAGCTGGGTTTCAACTAAGTCCCTTTGTGCAGCATATCTCCATGCTCTGAAAGTTTCAGTGACTTCAATACGCCTGTGGATTTATATCACAGGTCTTGCCAACGGCATTACATTCTATATTATTAGCAGGAAAAGACTAATCTACATGAAAATTGCTTTCATGGAACCCCTGGATGAGGAAGTTCCACCAAGGGCATCACCAGAGGTATATGCTTAGGGGGCTAAGCCTCTACTTGGGGGGTTTGGGAGCATGCACCCCCCTGAGAAACCTTTCAAAAAAGCAGTCACAAACTGTTCCCCATGAGTTTTGAGAGCAGAAATAAGCCTAAAATCAATAAATAATTTAGTTGTTGCAAAGAATTTTCTTTAAATTGCTTTTATATTACATTAAATTACATTACAGTCATTTAGCAGACACGTTTATCCAAAGCGACATACAGTAAGTGCATACAGAAACATCATCGAAGTAACTACAGACCATGAGAGGTCCTAGATAGGAGTATCACTCCAGGTGGAGTCTGAAAAGGTGTGTCTTCAGGCCACGATGGAACACAGGCAGGGTTGGCGTAGAACATAGGGCAATGGGAAGTTCGTTCCACCACTGGAGAGCTAGGGTGGAAAAGTTCTGCAGTCGGGATGAGCAAGCATTGACACAGAGGGGGGGAAGTGCGAGTCGCGAGACGACGAGCGAAGTGGTTGAGCAGGAACATAGTTCTGGATGAAGTCCTGCAGGTGGGCGGGGCCTGTCCTATTGGCTGCAGTGTAGGCCAGGGTCAGAACTTTGAACCTGATCCTGGTGCAACTGGTAGCCAGTGGAGTGACCTCAACAGGGGGGTACATGCGAGAATTTCTGGAGGTTGAACACAAGCCGGGCAGCTGCGTTCTGGATCGGTTGATAGTCTTGTGAGCAGTTGCAGTAGTCCAGGCGTGAGGTGACCATAGTCTGGACAAGAAGCTTGGTGGAGTAGGTGGTCAGGTATGGTCGAATCCTCCTGATCTTGTACAGGAGGAATCTGCAGGACCGTGCCGTTGACCTTTGAAGTCCAGCTGGTCTTCCAAGACCACTCCCAGGTTCCTTGCAGAGCAGGAGGCAGCCACCATGGTCCCGTCAATGGTGATGTAGAGGTCTTGTATGGCATGAAAAGAAGCTCTGTCTTGTTGAGGTTGAGCTTCAGGTGATGGGTAGTCATCCACTCAGAGATGTCAGCCAGACAAGCAGATATCCTCTCCTTCACCTGTTGGGTAGAGGGAGGGAAAGAGAGGAAGAGTTGAGTATCATCAGCATAACTATGGTATGAGAAGCCATGTGAATTAATTACTGAACAAAGAGACTTAGTATAAATAGAGAACAGCAGAAGACCCAGTACAGATCCCTGCGGGACTCCTGTAGACAGGGGATGGGGTGCAGAGACAGAACCCTTTCAAGAGACTTGGTAGGATTTATCCTAGCAATAGGAGAGATCCTACTCTAGGATAGATCCTATCTTAGCAATGATATATAGCAATAGGTTTGGGCTGATGTACGATACCCTACCATCGTCCATCAACTAAAATGTATCGGCATCGGCTATGGTTGACAAGTCGTGATGTCAAATACGATGTGTAGCCTATTCTAGTTTGACAGTTTATATTATAGCAATAGCAATTGCCTCAATGGCAGTGGAATTAATTTAGGCATGACCTGTAGATTAAATTTAACCAGTGATTTGTTTTTTATTGCAATTAAAAACCAGATTCCATAGCATAGCTATATCTAAATGTTCATGTACGCATTTATTAAATTTTAACTTGTGATCACCCTTCATGAGCAGAGAATAATTTTGGGGGGAGGGATTCCCTCAGAATTATACTCTCCCGTAAACTTCTCCCTATCATTAAAAAAAACAAAAAACTTTTGAAGCTTTATCAAAACTTTATGAGTCAAATAAGGTTACCTACAAAGCTAACTGTAAACTATTATCTGTCTGTATTTTCAGGCTATCGCAGTAGCCAACTGCAGACATAATACCAGAGAGGCTAGCTACTCCACGTTGCAGTGGGTTCCGTTTTAAAATGTATTTAGCTGCTATAATAGTAACAGGCAAGCTTCACAAATTCTGTTTAGGCATTTTAGTTAAACAACTATAGTTAGGCTATCACATATAAACATAAAACTTTAACCAGTAACTGTTAACTGGCTATAGGCTATAAAAACTGGAGAGGTGATAGGAGCTAGGGGTTTCAGCTACTAACGTTAATATGGTTCACATAGGCCATAACGAAGAAACTCCTGCTTTTTTCTACCAAACTAAGTGGTTTACGATCATATTTTCAACCCAGTTATACCCATGATACATACAATATAAGAATAAGAATCAAAGCCTGATTTGACTTAATACAAACAACGTTATAGTTAAGTTGTTTTTCAAATCGCAGACTCTGGCAGGTCAACATATGACTCTAAATAGTGAAAGGCTAAGTAGTTGAACTTACTTATTTTTTCTACATGGTATGGATCCAGCTTAGCAGTAGCACTTATGTTGCTGTCGAGCTGATGTAGCCTACTAGTGCTTGTTACAGCAGCATTGGAACGTTCGTACTACAACCCAGTCTCTGTAGCGGTCATTTGAATTGAGTGGTCACGTGGCTCAGTGCACGCACCACACTCACTGCACTCTAACCAATGGCTGCACTAGATTAATCCTCCACAGAGTCCTAGCGCCAGACTTTTCCGTGGGCGTGATGAGTCTGGAGTGTCAATGGTGCATTTTGGAAAATCAATCTGAAAAAAATATAAAGATTATAACGAGTGGCGTAAAAAATACTTAGAGGGGCTACAGTACATTGTAGGGGGGGTAAGGCCCCATAAAATAGGTCTGGCGATGCCACTGTGTCCCACAAGGACATCATGGCCTCCAAAGACTTAATGCAGCAGCCATCTCTTCAGTCAGCACATGATGGCTGATTGCGGATAATCAGAGATCAGGAGGGTGCCGGTGGACAGAGCATGGCTTCCCTGCAGAAAATCCCATCTTAAACCAGCCTAAACTGGTCAAGCTGGCTTAAGATGGGTTTTCAACACTTCTAGCTCGTTTTAGCTGGTCGACCAGCCATCAGCTAGTCCACCAGCTTAGCCTAAGCTTTTCCCAGCCACAGACCAGCTATTACCAGCTAAAAGTATTGAAAGCACAACTTAAACCTTCTTAGAATCCCAGCTGGTTTTAGCTGGAATTTTCAGCAGGGCTAAGTAAGGACCATCTGTGCTTCTTAATGAACATGAACATTTTTGGCTTTCACTATTCCAAAATGCAACCAAGCAACCGTGAGACTATTCTAAAATTGAGATGAATCAACTGTAAGTGTGGCTTATACACATTGCAAAATACAAATGTGCCATGTAAAAGATTAACATTTCAAGATTGATTAGATCTAAGCTGCATGGAAGCTACATCCTAGCAGACCGCTTGCACGCTACTTTGCTGTCATCATTACTTCTGCTGTACACAAAATGTGAACTTCAAACAAAGTTTGATGTAAACTTTAAGTTAAAAGTAGATACCCTTTATTGTCAAGATTAGAGCACTAAAGCTGCTTTCTGGAGTTTATTTCTTAAGTGAAGAAAGGTTATTTCTCCCATCGCACCTTGATAGAATGATAATTAGCTTTCATATATTATATCTTTCTACATATTTGGAGAGTGAAAATACAGGTAGTTTTTTTTAACACATTCAGTAAAACATGCAATACATCGCAATACCTAATGCATGTCTAATTCATTATTAAGACTGTTATTTAAAACATTTAAAAGTATCTGCCCTTTCAAATCCCTGGTCTTTGAAGGATTTTGTGTCATGGTTTTCCTCCCCTTTCCTCTAAATTCCACGCCTCACATATTTTCTGTCTATCGGATTTGTTCCCCGCATTCCCGTGCGGGATTTTCCTTTCGCCAGGTGATTAGTTGGTTCACCTGTCGTCCGCGTCAGGAAGTACTTATATCCCTGAGTTCCGCTTCCTGATGCTTCGTTATCACTTCGTACCTGCACGAATGTTTTAGGTCGTTGTTTGTTCCTCTACACGCAAGTATCAAAAGATTTTATTCTTTATTCGCGTAGCAGAGCTTTAGCAAATAATCACTTAGAAGCTCAGGGAGTATTGTTTTGTATTTCTCCCTTTCCTCTTCTCCTTTCTACTCCCGCTCTCTGTGTTGTTTGAGGGTGTGAGTGTTATTTTATTTTCATTTCTTTCACCAGTTATCGGGCGTTCTAGTCAAGTTCCGAGGGTGTCTTGGTTTTTGCTGTACTATCCCTATCAGTATTAGTTTGCCCGTGTTTACGTGGCTATCCCGTTTATCAAGGGTGTTTTTGGTTTTCGGCTACGGCTGGGAAGTTCTTTCACATTGTTTTTTCTCTGTTCGCATTTGGCTCATCGTTGTACCACTACAACGCCCTGACATTTTGATGATAGATGCCATCTATAGTACTTGTCATTACAGTGTTATTACATCTCAGCACAGTTGGAGATAAGAGAGTCAAACTCATCGTCGGCAGTTCGCCTTTAATAAAGCCAACAGCTGACACTTGAAGGCAATCCAAGTTCAGGTTGACTGGACGGGCAAGCAGTTCAAGCATCTTATGATGAGGGACAAAAGTGATAAAAGATTATCGCGCGTCTTAGCCTGCTGCTGTCTGAGAACCACAATATACAGGTGCAGCTCAAAAAATTCGAATATCGTGAAAAAGTTCAATATTTTTTGTCACTCATTTCAGAAAGTGAAACTCATATATTATATAGATTCATTACACATAGAGTGAAATATTTCAAACCTTTATTTCTTGTAATTTTGATGATTATGGCTTACAGCTAATGAAAACCCAAATTCAGTGTCTCAGAAAATTAGAATATTTAGCTTTAACATATTTTTAAAGTATCATATTTAATATTTGGTCGCATATCCTTTGCATGCTGTTACTTCCTGAAGTCTGTGACCAATCAACATCTCGATATCTTATTTTCAGGTACTGTTACAAGCGATACTATAACCTCTCTGCATTTGAACTGATCTCTATGAGAATTGGGGGGTAAGACTAGATTCAGCTGTAAATTACGCTGGTACAGTATGGAACACCCTTTAAGGGTTGTTTCTCCTGACTTTTTTCCCCATAGAGTTCTATAGGAAAATGAGTCAGGAGAAATAACCCTTGCAGTGATCCATCCACATCTACTCCATATCTGGCAACAGAGTGATGGTTTGGGGCTCGTTCGATAGCTCAGACCCTTGATGACTTACAGCCATTTAGCCAGTCATGTGTTCCATACTGTACCAGTATAATTTACAGCTGAATCGAGTCTCACCCCCCAATTCTCATAGAGATCAGTTCAAATGCAGAGAGGTTATAGTATCGCTTGTAACAGAACCTGAAAATAAGGTATCGAGAGTCTTTTGATGTTGATTGGTCACAGACTTCAGGAAGTAACAGCATGCAAAGGATATGCGACCAAATATTAAATATGATACTTTAAAAATATGTTAAAGCTAAATATTCAAATTTTCTGAGACACTGAATTTGGGTTTTCATTAGCTGTAAGCCATAATCATCAAAATTACAAGAAATAAAGGCTTGAAATATTTCACTCTATGTGTAATGAATCTATATAATATATGAGTTTCACTTTCTGAAATGAGTGACAAAAAATATTGAACTTTTTCATGATATTCAAATTTTTTGAGCTGCACCTGTATACACGCACTGTTATAGCAAGTGTATAAAATGCCGCTGAACACACTGCATGGCTCCCAGACACCCATGCAGCCATGCACATGATGACTACGAGGCTTGTGGATTTCAATGTGATGAGAGGTGACTGGTGATTAACGAGTACATTTTAACCCTTTCTTTAATGTCAGGCTTTAGACCACTGTTTAATTACTTGTTTCAGACAAAAACAGCAGGCAAATGAAAGAGAAAATAAACGTGAGTTTTTGACTTGAAGTTACTGCCATCACACGCCATAAATTTAAAGTATAATTTGATGTGCTAAATGGTTATATGCAACAAGGAAAAATGTCTGCCATATCTCAGCTAATAAACAAAGAGCAGTATTCTGGGTGAGAGAAAATAGATTTTGTGTTGTGTCGTGATAATTTACATATGGAGCTGGCTGGAAATCTAATTTTACAGAATAGTTTAGGCACAGCGGGAATTCAGCCTCAAAAGCACCGGAGTGCGATTCAGAGAGCTAATTAAGGTCGTCCCACCGAGTATATTCTTCCCCTTTGAAGGTTCTGTTCAGGAGCTCCCATAAGCTGTAAAGCTTTGTGATATCATCACCATATTTTCACAAAACACTATTAAGAATCAATATACCAGGGAGATATGCAATTGGGCAAAAACAAAGACAAAAACAAACACAAAAATAACCTCCCAAAAAATTAGAGGAAGGGGAGGTGCAGTTACGCGTTCAAGGAGAAAAGATAATTCCAAAAGTAATTCAATGGAATCCTCAGCATACCAGGCCCAGCCATGTAAAGGACTCCCACAAGATGGCCCTTGTCACCCACGAGGGAAGGAGGGTTTTTGTTGGTGGGTAATTCTATACTCAAATGATACTCCTCTCATAGCTCATATATGTATGTAGTTCTGGTGTGCCTGCTACAATAGTGCACAAGAATGGGGCAAAACACAGAAAAAAGGTTTTCTGTACCAATTCACCATGATTGAATACATATTCACAGACAGGACTGGGGTTTAGTCAAATAACATGTCTTCTTCAAGAACACATCTGACCAAAACATTTTGTTCAAAATGTATTGGTAAAATTAATAAAAATGTATTGAAATAAACCCGCAGTGTGCTGTTGTCATGTACCACTACTATTGCTCCTGTCGTTATATAACATTTTCTTGTGAATATGTAGAACTAATCCTGTCTAATCCTCATATGGCTTTGAACAATTTGAACACATCTATTAGCACAGAATGCAAAGTCATGTGTCCAGCCTGTAGGTATTAAAACATCATATTGCCTTGCATTTTAATATTTTTGAGATGATAGAACCAATTAATTTTATAGTATATTCAGTCTTTTAAAATTCACTGGTTATTTTTCCAGTTATTATTTGGTTATTTATTGGTTATTTCCCAATGCCATGGCAACATAAAAAGTATACCTACAATCCTGAAAAATAAATTAACTGATATTGAAGTAGGGAGATATTATAATAAGCAAATTTTCTGACCACCCACACACATTATTTGGACACTTGCTTGCTATTAAACACTGATGATTATGTGCCAAATATGTATTTCATGAATGTCTGCTTTTGTGAACCCTCTTAATTGAAATATAATTTGGTATTTCAGAATCAGGTTTCACAATCAATTGGTAACTCTTTAATCAGAGTATATAATAGAACAGAAGACTTTCTAAAATGTCCAGGGAGTCATCTGTGGATTTCCGCAGAACTCATATAAACGTACGGAGTCGTCGTTTTGATTGAGTCTGTTTTGTGTCACATTACAAAATAAAGAACCGTTGTCACTATAACATTGGGGTCGTAAAATAGTGGAATTGTGAGTTTTATCACATTCAAACTGTATATTGTGTGACAAAATAATTAAACATTTTCGGCGTAAAAAAAATCAATGAATGCAAATAAACTGAATCGCTTCCGGCCCGTATGCCAGAATCAGGAAAGTAGTACATATCAGTTACACGTTGCTTGTAGCCTTTGTTGTCCCTCCTGAACATTGAGCCGCATGGGGTCCAGAGTCATAGAAAATTGATGGTTGAATATGATTGGGTGCAGCCTACCTACTGGACCTTTCTCACAGCCTTCCTCTTTAAGGCCATTGTTCTCAAAGCACTTTAGAATCAGACTCTTCATTAGGCAAAAACTGTTCATGAATGGAAAAGACAGAATCATTTACATCTGGAAGGAGTGAAGAAAAGGTTTTCAATCCTTTTAAAGCTGAATTGTATTAGTGCCATTGGCTCTGAGGGCTCTACCGAGTGATCATTTAAATACCTCATAGAGTTCTCATCTCCAGGGGGACATTATTATCAATCAGGACACCTTGCTCCATCACCTAAATCTCTGATGGTTTGAAAGGCCCTTCTAGAATAATTTAGTGAAATCCCACAACTTTTTATTCAACTGATACTGCCAGGAGCTTTGACATTTTTTATCTTACAGCACAGTTAAAAATGAGAGTTTGAGGCTAATTTATGGTGCATAGAACAGGTTGCTGCTGTTTTTAAAAAAATTTTGAAATACATTTAGACCAAAGAAACCAGGTGACTCATTATGTGATGTACATTGACCATATGAATTTAATCAAATTAGTCCCCCCCACTAACCTCTGGAATTTCAATGACCAATTAAATTCACAATAGTTTACAACATCTTCTGTAAACCTGTTTGCTCGATAAGCTGTCAGCTGCTCACTGCGGACAGCACAAACACAGTGACCCCACAGTGACCTGTCCAGATGGATAATGCATCAGGTCACTGGACACGCCTTAAACAAAAGAACACGTTACAGAAGAGGGTGATAGGATTGGCAGGCATGTTCTGGTTTGTGCAAGACGCAGTCATTTTATATGGCTTTCTGCTGGTCTGAGCTCAATGCAATGAGATGGGGGAAGGCCATGGTTATTAATTGTTTTTTGTTTTGTGAGAGTGCTACATTTTATGGGGACAAGACATTCTTCAACCAGTTAATGGTGAGGTGACCTTAAAAAACAATTCACTTCTGTGCTTCACACTGGGCATGAACAAAGATATAGTAAAGTTTAAGAAGCAACGTAATTATTACATTTTCTTGGTAGATACTCTTATCCTACTGTTCCAGTTGTACCAGAGGCCACAGAGCCAGACGTTTGCTGAGGTAATTGAGGTAAAGTTTTTTGCCCCAGGGAGCAACAGCATGGTTGTGCCTGGAATAGAATATTAAATGGTGCCCACTCTATAAATCACACAGATTACACATCCCAGTGACAGTAATTCCCATAAAATAAATGTCTCAACTGTAGACACTGAGTGTTGAGTTGAGCGCTTCACGATGGTAGCCAAGCGCATGAATGACTCTGTATCCCTGCTCATTGATTTCTCATCTTGTTCTAGCCAGCCATTCCCCCTTTGGAAACAAACGGCCCGCTTCACGGGTGCAAAAGCTTTCATTACTCTCTGCTTGCAGCCCTGGCGTCTGACTAAAGTGATATGGATCCTGTACGGGAATGCAGATATGAGGGGCTGGGACCATGGAAACCGTCTCCATGGAAACTGCAGGAATCCTGCCCTCCTCTCTCCCGAGAAGCACGCGCCCCGTCTTATTTAAAGCGAGTTTCGTTGACTCAAAGTGTGTTTGGGGGGAATATTGAGAGAACCCATTTCTATTTCCCAGAGAAACCAGTGCCACATTCTTCATATTTGCAGAGAGAACCAAAACTAGTCCAAACAATAACTGGGAGCAGGATGCCAAAAGGGTCTCTCTGGAATCAGGGTTTGGGCACCTTAATTGACAAAAAATAAATAAATGATGGTGCATATTTCCATCGCTTTATACTGCTGTACACCAGTCAAAGATTTCTTGTGAGGGCAATGGTCATTGACTTACAATAAAATATATTTGCCATCAATACAAAAAAATATATTCATGCACTTGTTGAATTAGATTTGAAGCCATGCTAATGTATCTTTATCTCGTTTAGTTGCACTAAATCCTGTTTAATGTGTCATTGGTAACTGTCATAGTTGCCACCAAGCTCCATGTTTCTCCACACTTGCATCTGAACTATCAATGGACAGCATTATACATTAAAATGATTATTTTTTGTATTACAGTGTGTTGTTGGCCACAATTGGTAATTATACTTTTTTTTTTTTTTAAGTTACTTTATGCAGTCACCGATAAATTAACTTTATTTGTGATAATTACAGCAAAATTAACTGGTCCCCGTTCTAGAGATTTATATTCAGCAGCATGTGTAGAACAGTTTTTGTGACTCATCTCCATAGAAGTATTGCTGAAATGAGATTATAATTAGGTTGTCTTCACTGTATAGTTTATTATTGCTTACAAAGAGAGAGAGTGGGAAAGAAATCACTCTGTGATTTCTCTTTAGGGGGAGGCAGGAAATTAAAAAGAAAAGGATGTCACGTGTAAAACATTTATGATGATCAACTGGGACATCATTTATTCATTTACTTTGTGTTTAATTTATTGCTGAAGTGCAGTCACCACCATTAAAGCTAGACACTTATGTATTTAGACCAATTAATAGATTTTGATAATGAACATAATGCTGCTAGAATAGAAAAAATAGATTTTTTTATTTTATTTAAAAAGGCATTCATACATATAGGAACTACTGGAGCGAGGCTTTACTTTTACACAGAAGGTTATAGGGTACACACGCCCATATATTTAATTGTTATAATATTAAAAAGTGCAACTGGAGCGTAATTATATCTTCATAACTTTTCCTGGTCATTTGCTCTAGTTTGCTATGATGTGCAAATTCGATATTTCCAAAGCACTTTTCTCATATGTCTAATTCATAATTAATGAATGTTTTGAATACTGTGACAGAATATTGTGAGTAGCAACAGTAACAGAGTGCTAATCAACAGGATGCAAATTACGGGGGTGTCAGGGTGCTAAAGCCCTCCGGATGTGACGAGAGCCCCCGTGAAGATTCACCAGGGGGGGGTCCAGGTATAAAACTGTCAATCATCTGTGCCAGGACCATGAAGACCATATCCGGTTGACCCTGCTCACTTCGAGCAGACGCAGTTTGTACAAACCACAAGGCCGTGGGAAGGCAACGGGTGACGTCACAGTGACTTTGTCCATATTTTTATACAGTCTATGGTCCCTACTTCAACATTTTTTTATTTCATTAACTATTCACTGATTCTGAACAAATAAAATATCAAAGAGAAAACAAATAACAGTTTTAAAAATAAAAGCAAAAGAACTGTGACGGCAATGTGACGGCTTTGCCAAAATCATAATCGCCAGCCAAGCTTACCTCCCCGATCGGCCGAGTGCGAAAGGGGGATTTCAGATGTGAATGAAACAGACGTAACAGACTCAAAAAGCCTGTCTACTTCGTGGACATTAACAGTAACCCTACACCATTCGTAACTTCATGGATTAAAGCAGGCCGCCGTCAGTCAACTGCATGGGTGACGGGGAGGACAGCCCAGACAGCTGAACCTATGGCGTTTGTGGTCCATTTTGGCTCACATGGTATGAGTAGCGCCATCTACTCTGACTTATTGCTCAGTGTTGTTGACATTGTAGCTCATTTTGTCAGCTGTCAGTCAGCATTGGTGTGTGCAGCACCATTTTTCATCTGTTGTGTAGCTTCGTGCGTGACTGCAATTTTAGCAGACTATTTGCCGCTACTGTGTCTAGGTGTGCATTGGTTAGTCTAAATGGATTCTGAAATGAGTAAATTAGGTGTCCTACAACCATATATAGTATGAACGTGTCTGGTGCTTAGACTTAATTCGTGCATTGTCTGACTTCACTGAAGCGCGCGCATGCGTATGATCTAGTGTATCTCCATATTTTAGGGCCTTTGCTGAAAAATAGGAGCCCACACCTGAATGCCACAGTATAATTAGCACCCTGCTAATCAATTGCAGAAATGTATACTACAGGACGTCATTAAAGATGATAACCGTCCTTGAGATATCCCTTCTTGAATGCAGTGATACGCTTGGCATGTAACATTAGCAGTATTTGTAATGGTGATTAGAATCGCATGCAGACCCCATTGTTTTTAAAAAAAATTTGTTTTCCACATGGATCAAATGAGTCCCAGACTGACATTAGCAGCAGGGTTGGACTTAACTGTGCTCAGAGTTGTCCTAATGAGATTTGCGAGATAACAAAAAAAAATAACTCCAGGACTTTTAAACACTTGAGGAAAAGTTAGCTTTTTTATTTCAAATTAGATGCATAAACTGGGCTTAAATGGTGCTTTATCGTGAACTGCACCACACCTTACAAATATTTGTCTTAATAATGATCATTGCATTCACATTGCAGAGAGTGAATTATTAAATGGCATGCAGTCATAACCAAAGGCTAAACATACTGAAGTTGTATTGTAGCACTGAAGCAGGGTGTTAAAAATAACATAGATTCTCAAGTACTCTGGTACCTTGGCACTCTGCAGACACAATCTCCCATTTTCCAGAAACAGTAATGCCTTCGTATTGAGCGGCAGGACAATTTTTCTAAAAGTGGAGAAAAAACCTGTACCAAATTTTCATCAGAAAAAACAACAAAATGACAGATGAATCGGGTTGTTTTTGTCTTCGGGCGGCTGATCTGACACTTTTCAGAGGAGAGAAAATCAATATGCGTCCGTGATATGATAATTGTAGATAGTTTGCCTCCAGTCCCCTGTTCCTTCAGATAATCGCTACTAATTTGTAGATAAAAAGGAAAGATCTCTTTTGAAGGTCTGTAATTCTGCTTCATGGAGTTGTTGTGGCACAGGTGATCTGGTTGTAGGAACATTATCACAGGATGAATGGGACCATTACAGGACATTCATCTGTACTATCAACTACAGCCCCATGCTGTTAATTTATTTTAACTCAAGCATTTCGCATCAGAAACAACACCAGATAAGTGTACGTTTAATAAAGTAATGTGGGCTTCTTTTTGATGTGAAAATTCAGGCTCTGCTTTAACGGCCTATACAATAATAGATGACCACCCTTGTTACTGTGAACCAGACTTAAACAGTCTCCATTTGCTCCCGGAAAATGCTGCAGTGAATTTAACTTGGGAGTGCTTAAAACAATGGCTTTTATTGGTTTTAGAAAAAACCCATCAAGTGAAGCGGTTCTAAATTGCAATATCATACAGTATGTGCTGTTATAATGCGATTCGAGGTGAGCAATGACTTATCAGTACCACTTAGTAACTCTTAGAATGCTGGATTGCTTTATTCCTGCAAGGTGTGGGGTAAAGTTGGAAAATGGTGATGTTTTATGTTTTCCTTTATGCTTATTTGTACAAGGGTAGCTTATGGAAATAAAATATGCCAAAACTGGCACCATCTGTGAGCATTGATTTATCCTTACGTTTCTAAGTCTGTATGAGTGAGCGCTCGCTTTTACAAAATAGCATGTGCATAATTACCAAATGTATTCTGCAAGAGAATTCTGAGAAAGCAAATGGTAAAAGGGAACATTACAGGTTTTGATACTCTCCACTGCCTGTCTGTCTGTCTGGTCAGGGATCCAGTGTAGAACAGGGCCATTGGAGATACGGGAAGAACCTCTATAAGTCACTGGTAGCCAGAAAGTACTTTAATTCTTAATTCCTGGGAACAGGAAGTGCCTCACTTAATTCTGTTCTCATAGAGGAAGTGCTCAGCTCACCAAAGACAGCAATAGCAAATCTGATGGATAAGATGGAATCCATGCTGCATCTATCCATCAAAACAAGTTAATCTAAATTAATCAAATCCTCATGATTGCTCACTGCTGTGTATTTCTTTGAAAAAAAAGAGGGGGAGATCATATGCAAAGCACCACACTACAATTAACAAAGCTTCCTCACATATCTTTTTGATTGCAGAGATGTTTTAGCAGGCAATCACTGCAATCAATTTCTTAATAATTACTGCTTCTTATTACTAATGACGTGATGACGCTCAGTCCCATTGCTGTCAAGTGGCATTTTATTTATTAGGCTTCAAATTCATATGAACATTCCCCATGACATGACAAAGTCCATCTCTTCAGTTAATTACATGGCCTCGTTAAACCAAATTTAGCCTTAGCTTGTTGTAGGCTGTTTCCATATTTTAGTAGACTTTCCATTTTAATGGCACACAAAGCAGAGCAACTTAACCGGTTTACTCAGGCCACCTAGTTGCGTTGTCACCGGTGTCTACATCACAATCATCCGACAGTACCGAGTCAGAAAGCCTAACATCATGGAAAACTGCTATATCATATCGGCTTCATCAGTGCTAGTTATCAGGGCTATTATCACGCTAAATATGAAGTTTCTACGTGCCATCGTTGTTCCGTATTTCATAGAAGTATCTCAACCACTCTATAGTGTGATCTACACGAGAGCGAATCGGGATGAAGATACCAGCCATTTAAATATATTTAGGAGATGGTTACACATCACATACACATATTATCACAGCAACAAGAATAAAAATAAATTGTACAAGGGTCTTCTTTCATTTAAATCGGGATTGGTGTTTGTGTAACGTTGACATCTGGAGTTAAACATATTCAAACAGAACGATACAGAAGAGAAGGAATTGGGCAAAATTTAAGCATCTGCCCAAAGGGGTTAATGGCTTACATTCAATACATGCAATCAATGTATACAGCTGGATATTTAGTGAAGCTATTCAGGGTAAGTACCTCGCTCATACAAACATCAGCAGTTAGAATCAAGTCTACAATATTGGAGCTACAAGCCCAGTTCCCTAACTTTATGTTGTACTGCACTAGTTATGACTAGTCTATCATTAATGCATGCTAGAAAATGTGAGTCAGATTGAAGCCAAAGTTGCTCGACTAAAAATACATTTCATGTAAGGGTAAAATAAGTGCTGTTGCAATGTTTCTCATTTCAGTGTAGCACATTATGACCTTGTGTGAAGTGTTTATTTCTGGCAACCCTTTCTTCGTTTAATTAGAGAAGGCGGGGTACCCGGAACATATCAGCCAAATTAAAATGGCCTTATTCCCCTTTCCCATAAGGTGACAAAAACAACAGCAACAAGAAAAATAGGAACATACATAGATGATCAGTTAAGCAAAACTGCAAAATGAATGAGTACATAAACACATACATAAATGTGTCATAATTACTTAAACACGTAAGACTGAAACAACAAATCAGTTTAATAAGGTTACTAAATAATGTTGTATCATTGATAGATATGCTGTGTATTGAACAAATGCAGTATATCTCAACAACAGTCTTGCATCTTTCAAAAAGTTCCATCCTGGAAATGTTTCATGGAGGTCATCCTAAATCATTATGCTAATCCCACATCTCACTATTTCAAGAATATCTCCAGCTGTTTTCAATTATTCTGGGAGTGGGGAAATTGAGCCTGAAGAGAGATTGTCTTTGTTGCAAAAACATCAATCCAATCAGCCATTGATGGCCTGGTTTAACTTTCTCTAACTGACATTTACCCCGGCTCTAGCTTTTGTGCCGAGAGAGTGTGCAGGGTGGGTGGGTGGGTGGGTGGGGGTGGGGGGGTTGTGTAGAAAGGGGGAGCAGTAGAGATTGCGGAAAGGGGGGCACAAACAGTTATATTCAGCCTCCTAAAACCACAGGTGTAGGATTATGGGTTTTGCATAATTGTGGGTCCATTATGGGTCATTTTTATAAAAAGATGAATTCCGAATGATCCGACCAATAGAGTACGGGAGTGTTCTTTTTTTTTTGTGTCTTTGTGCATGTGTGTTTTTTTCTGGCATGGTGGTTGATAAGGCAGGATTCTAATTTTAAGTTTTACATTTCATACATTTCTGTGACTCTGTAGAGGCAATATAACGTTACTTCATCTAAGTGTGAAGAGTGGAGTCAGAGACAGAATCAGGCTCAATCATGTCAAATGTTGAATATTTTGTGTCTGGGTTGGACAAGTAATTAATGAATAAACAAATTTTGCAATATGTAGCAATGCATTATCTCCATAGATTTAGGTTACTCTATGCGGTGGTGTTTCAAGATTCATGTAAGCCCCAGTGAGAAAAAGCAGGAATCTAGACATCTAGAGGGGTGGAAATCTGAGAATGAGAGGCATTTTGAAATAAACGTATCAATTTAGCCCAAGGTACAACCTGGCTACATCCTAGTCAGTTAAAAAACTTTCACTTTTCAAACAAATCTAGCCGGTTTTTCACCTAGAAGCGAGACGGCATTTCAACATCTTTTCAACACAAAAATGTTCACTGGGACATTAAGATATAGCTAATGTTAGCTAATGACTTTGCATGCATCTTGTTTCTGCTAGCTGTATGTAAATACCTTCTTTATTAGAGGTATCCATCTATCTAAGGCAACGTGGGTTATAGCTCACAATGGACATATTTATTCATAACGGATAAGCATTTTTTTGGATATTGTAGTAATGGATTAGACATAGATTGCAAGACATGTCTTCACCAAGGAGGTTATATGGCACACAACGGAGATATAACTAAGAATAATTCATTAATAAGCTACATAATTTAGCTAACGTTACCCAGATACCATGCTGATATTGGACCAACAAACTATATGTATTGGACCACTAACCTTGTCAATTAAAGTCAGACTACGCTGGTCATTTTTCATCCAGCGATGCGTCAGCGGGGCAATGTTAGTAGTAAATAAGCTGGAGGATTGCAGCTGGTGAGTTGGCAGTGGTCTGTGAGTGGAGTGAAGCTAGCACCCAGTACACTAATGGGTCTTGCAGGTGTTCCAATCTGGCCATTTTGATGCCTACAGAACTGCACTGCTGGTAAACCGAGCTGCAAAATGGTGAGAAGCCCTCGAATTCTGCCGGTTCCTAACAGGTCCCTGTCAGACCGACGCTAGATGACCTCTCGTAAACCAATGTACAAACGGCTAGCAGCCTGACAGCATATAAGCCGGGAGCCTGCTATCTGTGTAGCAAGCGAGCTAACGCTAATGTCTCAGTGTGAGATCAGAGAAAAGCAAAATGCCATAGAAGTACCTTTTTCGGTCATGCTGTAATAAATGATGGTCCGAACCCCAGCTTAACAAGGAAGAGAATAACTAACATTATATGATCGATCTCATCACCTATATGATAGTTTGCTTGCTAGCTAACGCAGTAGCTTACAGATGGAGTAGAAAAGTGGCCATCTGTGCGTCGCTTCTCAAACATTGTGATTCTTTGAGCTCTTTCCAACGACCAAATGCAGAACCAAGGTTGACCCATGTTTTACTCCGGTTCTTGTCATTAAGGACTGGTACCAGGCTTTCTTGGGTCTAACGTTACTGCTGGATGAGGGCTCTGGTGGTGGAGCCGGGCATCAAATTCCACCATCACTGTCGGACTAGCTGAATCTGGCAACCAGTTGAGACTCCTGATACAGAGGTGAGTGTGATACCAACATCGTAATACTACTGGCTCAGGAGTGTGTTAGAGCCGGCGTTCTGACAAATAGACCTATCACTCAGAATGACCTACCAACATGATTGTGCGCATGCGCAGTGCGTTTCAGAGGCAAAAAAAAGTTGGTAGGTCATTCTGATGGACATTTCCCCTCTGACAGGATGTCCTACCCTAGTTGGTAGGTCATCCTGAGGAGGTAGGCCACATTTTCAGTACACCGGGAACTCTGATGTCTTACACAGAGAGAAACACTGCCCTCTTTTAAGGCCTGTAAAACAATTTTTGTAATGATACATTCATAATCAATATTTATTTTTAGGGAAAAGCAATACTTTTATTCTGCATCTTTCATCATGCTCAGTGGATGTATTATATATTTCTTTTTAATTCTCTCCACAAAAATTTTATATCTATAGCCTTTAATCTCAACAGTACTCAATTACTGTATAAGGGGTATACTGTAGATCACTGTAGATCAGGGTGTATTGAGGAACATATCCAGTGGATTGTGTGTGTTTACTGTATTTTGAGTCTACAATGAATCCATTTACAGTAACTGTTTTGCATGAAAATAATCAAGCAATGCAGTGATATTTGAAAGAAGAATATTGTTGTTGAAAGAAGTAGGAACATTAAACAGTCAGACAACTTATTCAAGACACATAAGTGAAACCTTTCTTATGGCTGCTTCACAATCGATTTAATTTGAAATATTTTAAATCAATTTAACAAATATCAAAAACAATTGTCAAGTCATCTTTTAACAAAGCTTCCATCATCTTGCTTTAAATTGATAGCGAGGTTGTTATTTAATTTGTGCAGGATGTAATTTAAGGTAAAATTATGGCTTCAACAGCCAATTTATTTTGTTTTACTTGCATTCCATTACATTTTTTTATCAAAATAATTTTATTACACTTTATAATGTATTATGCTGCTCTATGGTAAAGCTTGCGCGAGGAAGATTCCAGAATGAGGGCAACAACATGGCTCTACCGAGTCCCTGAGGTTTTCTGTTTACGTCAATGTCAACTAGTTAACGTTGTGATAGTTTGCAAGAAAATCCAGTAAATTACTGTAATTTTCTCAGCAACTTTTTAACAGTGTAACCATACATCCAGATTGGTAATTTATTGGCGTGAATCCGTAACAAGCTTCATTTCTCTAACGTTACCTAATGGTCACATTGAGGTTAATGCTATTCCATAAATTATCACTTTGGTAAAGCATTACTTTAACCCTTTTAAAAAGTAGGTTTTTTGGAATGCTTTTCAGTGTTCTACATCAGCATCAACATCAGCGATGGTTACATCAGCATTAGAGCGTTTAGTTCAGAACATTCTAATCACATATGTGTGATCTTACACCTTAACAGGTTAAAAAAGTACTCTATCAGAGAGTGTTACACTGGTGTATCACATAATAATTATTCAGAATCCTTCTTCTCAATGGCTTGATAGAGTGCAAGCTCAAGATTTCATTCTCCTTTGTAGGCTTGGTCTTGAGAATGGAACAGCAAGCACTTGTCAATACAGTTCAAAGCAGCCTGCCAATTGTATCAAGTGATAAGAATACAAGATGGATGCTCTAGTTCAGTGGTTCTCAACCCTGGTCCTGGAGTACCCCTGTGTATGCTGGTTTTTGTTCCAGCCACAATTGCAATACCAGAATTTTAACAAGCTGTTAATTTTTCTTAATTCTGTGTTTTTAATGCGACTTAAGAGGATTATTTACCCTCTTAAGCCACATTATGTCAGCAATAGCTATGCATGCCATGAAGAATAAAAGTCCAATATCCACATTGTGCTGTGTTGTAAACAATTTAAAACATGTAAAAATTAAAGACTGAGGTGAATCAATAGGCTCATAATTGATGAAATTGTGGATGCATGGCCACTAAAACTAATCGTTTGGTGAATAATTAAGAATTCAAAGACAAAGCAAAAGATAATGAGCCAAATCTGCATTGTGTTAAGTAAAGAATTTTGAAGGAACTTAAACTTCAATTACCTAATCAATTACCTAATTCGGTAATAGTCACCTCAGTTGTTACCTCTTTTTTGTAATTGTTTGCAATATAACACAATAAGCATAACGAACAAGGGGATTGTATTCTTCACGGCATGCATAGCTATTGCTAACCTAATGTGGCTTTAAACATTAAAAACACCAAATAAAAAATAAAAAACAGCTTATTAAAATGATGGTATTGCAGGTATTCCAGGATCAGGGTTCAGAACCACTGCTCTAGTTTAATGAAAAGCTCAGGTACATATTGAGTAGCGGTTCCTAATTCCTGGAACAGCGGTACACTGCTGTTCTTTATTGGTATGGGAAACACAGAGGAGGATGAGTGTATGAATATGATCATTTTTCTGCCCACCGAGCAAGCTTTAATGTCTCCTTTCCAAAACCCTATACAACTTTCATGCAAATAAAGAAGTTTGCACATAATATTGACTTAGTAAATTTAAAAGAGATATTTAAGTGGCTAATTTAGCAAAGTCCCCTCCCAGTTGTTCTGTATTTATCCCAGTTATACATATGCACATGAGGGATTGCAGAGGAGGGCCTCGACACATGAGAAACAACTCTTTAATGCAGATTTAACTCATTACATAAGTAAATCCCGCATATGTTTTTACATAGATTTATTGTGAGCAATGCACAGATAGTCTTTTAGTAAATCAGGCCCTGAGGGAGATGAGTGTTTGAAATAATTTTCTAATTCATGATCATGCTGTGGCATGGAAAATGGAGACAGCTGAGGAACCCTGGGGGAATATTTTCACATTTTTGCTCCTGTTAAATGATTTAAAGTTAAATAATTCAATATCTTTGGTCATGACTGTGAACATATCTCACGAAGACGTAATGGCAAGCCCATTTAGGTCTAGTAAAAACCAAAAGGTATCCACAACAGCATAAAGTGACTTGAATATTCGGTAGGTTTCTACCTCTACTACATGATCTGGCATGCTGTTCTACGCATTGATAACTCTCTGTAAAAAAAATACCTGATGATATCAATGTGGAATTTACATGTAGCTAATTTATACTCCCCTTGTACTCTGACTATAGTTTCCTTCTACTTCAAGGTTTTGCAAATGGCTGCATATTATTTATTTTAGGTTTCTGAAAATAAAATGTGCAGTATATGACAAGCATATGTCAGAACGGCTATCAGCACTAAGTTAATTTGTTGGATAGAGAAAGAGAATGTCTTTGTGAAAGCGAAGAGATCCGTTCTGATCTTCAGATTAAATGGTGAAAATGCAGATAGGGAAATTGCATTCATTCCCCGCCAATTAGCGTTTGCCATGCTAATTATGAGATTGATTGTGTTTTAACTCGCTGCGACAGGGGCGGGTGGAGAACACTGCCCACAACACTGTCTCTTTCACTGCCTCCAATCGATCACATCTGTGTATCGCTCATGAGAGCGCGTGCTGTTTCCCTGCAGTCACATCTCTTCTGACCTCTTAATGCTCCGTTCCCTCTGACCACTCTGCCTCTGCATTGTAATACGAAGGGCAAACACAGGTTTTCATCAGGACACTATGCAGTATAATAGACACGCTCATAATAAAATAAAATAAAAACACATTAACCTGGTAGATATGGTTCATCGCTGTTTTGTTGGTTCAATCTAAAGACTGTTCTATTTTCTGTTCTTAAAACAACGTAAACCCCCGCTTTTAATTTAGATTTGTCCTTCACTTTGAAGTAAAATAACTAACTCTGAAATCATGTTCAAAAACACAGTTCAGCAGCTTGAGCCTCCACCAGAACTGTAACCAGGTTGACATTTTTACCAAGATCATCAAAGGCACTGATCACATGTTGAACATGATTTTCTGTAAAAACCAAGACACTACTATCGATATTTCCATGCTGAGTTTCAAGCACACAGTAAATTGGAAATTTAAATAAAATGTACCAGTATATTGATCGTGAAATTAATTCAGTATTGAGCCTAGTCTGTATTGAGTTGCAAAACATTTGATTATTTGTAATATGCTGAGTGTAAAATCAGTTGGGGGAAAAAATCCATAGCTTACATAAACCTGACCTAAATACAAAACGCACGCAAAATAGATTATGGTATCTCTAGCCACCCACAGAAACGACAACAATATTGTCAGTGACATGCTGATTTAAAGTTGCTCACTTTACGGTTTTGCTGTGAACATGTAAACAAAAAAAGTGCATTTATGTACAACACATGTAGAAGGGTTAACTAGCAACCTACAATACTCGGCAAGCTAACCACCATAAAACTTACCTACCCAAGAAATAGGCTTTCACATCGCTGCCATTGTGTCAATCTTGCACTGTTTGGTACCTCGTATTATGAGTTTATGAACAAGAAGGGTGGTACTCTAACTCATTTTGTAAATTATCTAGCTGAACGCACTTTATCATTTAAAAGAAAAGTGTACAAGCTACCAGTCACATGCTGCTAGCCACCATTACATGCTTTCCCATTTTTGGCGACCAATTTTATAAATTAATTAAAAATGTGACAACCCCTCTCTTGGGTGTTCTGAATGTCTAGCTGCCTGAATATAGAAAAAAAAAACATTTTCAGTCCATTGACTCCCATTATAGTGGCACCAGAAGTTCGTCACCAAAGTAGGCTCTATAGCTCTATAGGCATCACAGAACGCATTTTTCCAAACATTATTTAAAAATGGCTTCCTCTTTTTATTTATTTTTATTTTTTTAATTACCAGTCTCCCATTCTGCTCATGTCATGTTTCTGTGAGAGGTAGGAGGATTACCATAAATATGCTGTCTTTAATTACAGTGAGCTCAAAAAGCTTTCAGTTGAGTCTCGACTCCCTCTTGCCTGTCAACCGAGGGACATGTGGAAGGAGCTGTGGAGGTCACAGCCTTCATGCATTTTCACTGGGGATGAGTCAAACATAAAATGTGCGCTTCGTAATTATGTACGTGGAAGCAAGCCACATGCTTATTTGTATTCATCACTTATAAAACACGCTCTCCTAAAACACGGTCGGTGTGTAGAACATGTTCTTCTGAGAACTGCGCGGTGCTCTGCCTCACACACTGCTGGTTGGATCCATGATTAGTTTAGGTTATTGAATGCCTTATAGTCATGCTTATATGTCTTCTTTGCAGCTTATGTCTTTAATTGTACAATTCAGGCTTCCCAGCAGCAAGAGACGGATACAGTGTACTCAATACACAAGCAATTATAAAATACCATCCCTATTATATATATTATATTTCAGGCTTCCTGAATCTTCTCAATTGATCAAGGGGAATTTTACCCTAATTTAATATTTTTTTATATTAATCTAATGCATAATATTATTTTTAATTTAACACCTCCACTGTTGTGGAATAATAAACAGGAGACAGATATATACTTTTATTTATAATTATGACAAAAATATGTAAGTTGAAAATTCTATTTATTTATTGGCCATGTTATCAGTGGACAGACCAATTTACCATAAAAAATTTTATTCTAGGGTGAAGTTCCTCTTTCATAAATACTCATTCAGAACAATACTCATGGAAAAGTATATAGTGTTATGTAGTGTGAAAAGATGAATAAATGTTTTAACACAAGAGTAAAGTCATACAATATCTCAGCCATATTTCAATGGAAAAATATTCCTGTGATTCAGTGCATTTTATCTGGACTTGATTCTTGAGATATCTTCAATATTGATACATTTTTATATTGATGTGTTTATAAAAAAATGCCATTTATGTAAATTAAGTTACAGTATATCCATATTTATACATGGCACCAGGTAGATATTGGAACACAAGGTTGTGCATTAGTTGTTCAAGGTCATTTGTCAAAATTGTCAAATGTAATTAAATTACTTGTGTGATTTGGTAGATTAAACCAAACTTGATTATGATTGGTCTTTCTTAATTGAAATGGTTAAGACTTTGAATTGGTTAAACCAAGGAGAAGGACCTTGTTATATATTCAACTAGAGCAGCTATAAAATCAGACTGCAAAAATGAGAACAGGGCCTTACTTACAGGGATATACAAAATATTGGAAACACCCCTGAAAAATGGCTTTAAGCATCTAAACCACAATTACAAAAACATCTACACAGGCGATTATTAATTTGAATGCTAATTAGAATGTGTTTGCTGAAAAGAGGTCTAACCAGCAGCACTTTGCTAGGTATGGCTCCAAAGCAAGATGAGGATACTAACCGAGGTCCAAAGGGGCAAAATTATTTAAGGTGGCAAGGGGAACAGTGTCAAAAAGTATGACAACATATGCCCAACACCAAATAACAGCATCAGCAAAAAAGAACTGTGGCTGCAAGTCAAAGCTCTTCGACAGGGACAGACGGACACTTTGTAGGATAGTTGCCGATAACCACAGAGCCACAGCTCTAAAAATCACCACAGAATTGAATCAATCCATATCTGAACCAGTCTCAACAAAAACAGTATGTCGTGAGCTTCACAAAGCTGGTATTTATCGCAGGGCCACCATTCGGAAACCATTTGTATCCAAGGCTAATGCACAAAAACACATAACATGGTGTCAGGAACACAAAACCTGGTCCCCCTGAGCAATGGAGAAAAGTGATATGGTCTGATGAGTCATATTTTACTTTTTACATATGGATGAGTTTATGTTTGGAGAAATCCTCAAGAGGCATTTAGAATCCAAACTTAGATTTGTTTATTTTCATAATTTAAGTCAAAATAAAGTGCCCCAAATGCAAAAAAAAAAATCTTTAGTTTGCAACAAAATACTGAGAGCTACATAAGTGAAACAGGTAGCATATATATCATATCATAAACTCCATGTCCACAAGTGTGCAAAATCTGAGGATGATATGCAGAACTACTAAAGGTCTATGGTGCAAAATATAGGCAGTGTACCCTGTTGTCTATTAGTGTCTCCAAATCTATCCAAATGGCTAAATTGTGCACTGCTCTAAATAAATAAAAATAAAAATATATTTAACTACAAATCAACAGTTTTAGCTCATAAAACTCATTTTCATCAGTATAGGGGGGTAGATATCTATGGGTCCAAAACCCCATATGCAAAACATGTCATAAAATGAAATGTGTTTTGTCCATTATAAAGCATATACATTTGCTCCTTCTGTTGGTTTTAGATAAAAACATTGCTATCACAGTGTCACATACACCTAAATATGTAGCCTAATCATTCACTCTTGTACTTCAATAAAACATCACTTTTTCCTGTACTCTACAGTATGTATTCTTTTGCCCCGGGATTGCATTTTTTTGTAGTTAAAAAAATATATATTTTATTCATAATTCATAATATACCTTATTCATAATGACTAAAAGAAAAAATTACATGCATCTACCACATATCAGCAGACAATAAATTGGAATGAGCATTTTTCATAGCCTATATTATGTACAATAACATGAAAACAAAATAGTATTCCACCATCTGCAAAATGCTGGGAAATGTTTTATCTTCAATTAGAATTGGTAGCTTACATCAAAAATAAATGTAATGATTGCACTACAGCAGTGGTCCCCAACCCTGTTCCTGGAGAGCTACCCTCCTGTCGGTTTTCATTTCAACCCTAATTTGGCACACCTGATTCTGCTAATTAGCAGCTCAACGTGATCTCTAGCTGTTGAATGAGGTGTGCTTCGTTAGGGTTGGAGTGAAAACCTACAGGATGGTAGATCTCCAGGAACAGGGTTGGGGACCACTGCACTACAGTATGTGAAATGCACTCAAAATGCGAACAATAGGCCTATCAATCATATTGGAAAGACACTGCTCGAGTGGAAAAACGAACGTACATATGTAGCCAGCGAGACCAACTGCATTTTAGATGCAAAAATACTTACATATCAGGAAAGGGAATACTTCCCTCCCTAATGCGTTTTCTATACTAGACCGTTAAAATGAAAACTGCCGTTATGCTGGCCTGCAATTCATTTTTCAAAGCATCCAATAAGACGTTGCATATACCTCTGCTAAGGTTATAATTTATTGGATGAAAGAGCCGACAATTAAACCAGAATTAACTGTAATGAATGAGACGGGCTTTCAGGGCATGGGGGAATTACGAGTCCACATTTCAGATGGTGTAAAAGTGTTGGTGTAATGGTGTAATAAAGTGTTGTATATTTCTCAAACGGATTGTACCAGACAATAAATGACCACTGAATTTTGAAAAGAACATCTCTGTAAAACCAATGCTAGGATTGTATATTTATTTCATATTTAGTAGCAGATATTTATTGTAGAATACATGGTACAATGAGACAATAATTTCACATGTTTATTTTGCATTTGAGTGAGCGGGGCAGGGGTAGGGGGGGGTGCTTGTTAAATGAACTTGCTACGGGAAAATAGTGACACTTAGAAACTCTCTATTCAGCAGATTTGTCACAAATCGTCTACCAATAAAGTTAGAGCGCAGAGTTTGTGATTTCCACTAATAGTTTTGCTGCAGGAGCAACCAATGTCTCAGTTGAGTAAAATGACGCCACCAGCGGCATTATCACTAGGCATCTTCGCAAAGGGGTTAAGTATGGTGGTGGTTTTGTAATGGTAAAGGCAGCCATTTCATGGGACTCATTGGGTCCAATGATTGCTCTCCACGGACGTGTAACGAGAAAATCATATGAAACCATTTTACAAGACCAGGTGCACTCTATGTTCCCTCATGATGTCCCCATATTACAACATGATAACGCCCTCATACACACTGCTAAAAACATTAAAGAATGGTTCCAAAAACATGAGGATGACATCAAATGCCTTCCATTGCCTGCATAATCACCAGATCTAAACATAATTGAACCTTTCTGGGATGTTCTGGAGCGCAGAATGCAAACTAGATTTCCACTTTCTTCATCCCTCAAAGAACTGGAAACTGTCCTTCTTGAACAATCGGCCAATATCCCACTACACACAGTTTAGAAATTGTATGACAGCATTCATAGAAGGATTGAAACTGTTTTGAAGGCAAAGGGTGGGCTTACTCGTTATTAGTTACTAGATATTCCGTTTTTGCGTTTCCGATATTTTTGTATTATTTAATTGCCTGTAGGCAGAATGCTTTTGCCATTGCCACAGCAAAAAAAAAAAATATTGTAAAAAATGGAAACCATCGACCATGACCATTTTTTAAAAAAAAAGGGAAAGTAGTTTTCCCCATATTAATATTTGGTCTGAGATTGCTAACAATATGAAATATTTATTTTTGACAAATCTATGCCAATTCCATTTGATGAAACCATAGAAATGCATAACATGGAAATCTGTAGTTTATTCACACTTCACAGGATTGCAAAAAAATCAAATAAAACAGCCTAATAGACACCCTGCTTGTCAAGCAGATGAAAGTCCAGCTGAGCCTTATAGTAAATGAGGCTCCCAAAACAGAAATGAATCGCTCTGCCTCAGAGGTTTCTGCTGTCTTGTATGGTGCCCCCTGGGGGCAGGGCGGAGCAAGTGTCCCAGCTGTCAGAGAGTGCAACCTTAGAGTCATTCACACCCGATGTAAACGTGGCCGGGCCAGGCCGACGCCACAGTGGAGTCCTTTGTGACTATAAAAGGTCACAGTGAAGAGGCACAAAGTGGAACTATTCAAGGTTTATGTAAAGTGCCTTTACTGCTGGGAGAGGCTGTTGGAGTCCACATTATAGTGACTGAGTGCATACAGAGCCACACTCCACAGGAGCGTGCTAAAATACATCCTCAAACTTCTTTCTCAGGGAATACACTGAAGAGGAAACTTTGTGAAAATATTGGGCTTACTGCATTAGTTTTCTTTGTTGCATTTTCCCAACCAATTTCCTTGTAATCATGACATTTGATGATTTTCCACATGACACAAACTTTGTCCTAAAAGAGATAAATGTAATAGACCTAATGAACTGGGAAGAGACACAATTAAGCAAATACAGAGTTTATTCAGAGAACCTAAATAGTTTAAGGATATATCATATTTGGCATACCACTAAGTACATTTTGAAGCATTCTAGATACGTCCATAGCTTTCTTCAAACCATCCTACAGAAATAATCAGAATTTCTTTAGAAAGTTTGAATACTGACTGTAATTAGTATTCTATTCTGTTTCTACCATGTGCTGATTGGTTCTCTCCTGCATTGTGGGTTCGAGGCAATAAGACCCTGTCAGTCATCTCCCTCCGACAGTCTGTAGTAATGAGAGGCGCTGTGCATATTCCATCACAGGAGAACGAGTGACAGATACGGACTCCCAGGGTCTCCAAGGGGGTTCAGCGTAATGAGGCTGTTTCAAGCTGTCACTCAGTGCATTAGAGCTTTGTCTTCCTCTAATGTTGTATATTACTGCCTTCAATCAGCTGGTCTCAGACGCTCATGGACAGTTTTAATGTTGAGGGGTCAATCACCATCTGAGTGGACCTTCACCTGGACAATTTCCTCAAGAAGTCAAAGTGAATGGACAGAAATTTAGGGCCTGATTTACTAAGATCTTTAGCATGTGCAAAACATTTTTGCACACACAAACGAGCAATGATTGGTGCAAAACAAATACCATGACCAATCATTGGTTTTGCGTGTGTTAAAAGGACATAAACTCATTATAAAGTAAAATATCTGCATTGAAAACATAACATAATTTAACTTCTTTAACTTATTATTATTATTATTACAGTCCTTCACACCCACTTTGTGTTCCAGCCTGATGGAAGCTAATGGGCCAATTAAACATTCAGTAGTCATGCATAATGTTAATGTACAATTTCTATTCATTATTTAAACTATGCACTTGCGGTCTATTTTTTAAAGTGACAAGTACTTTACATTTTCTGTACACCAATGAAAACTGGTTTTCCTAGCTAATTGCTGTAGTTACCTTAGCTGCTTTGCTATTTTAATTTGGCAGCTTGATGAATCTGACAAAGCGGTTCTCATTAATTGTGGGTGCTTTTTTTGGTGACAGCTCATGCCTTCACATACAAATTCTAGATCCACAGTACAAACACACACACACACACACACACACACACACACACACACACACACACACACACACACACACACACACATACACAGGTTTTTCTCATAGAGACTTAACACTTTGGTTAACTGATTCATTTTGGCTGTACGGCACCAGCTGTGACCATCTGGTGGCGCTTGCTGACATCACATGACCACCTTGAGGTCGCGCATCACATGGTGTTAGCCTCTGTCACAGGGAGTCCAGTGCAAACAGATGGCCTCCACTGAACCCGCCATCTCTTTTCCAAACTCCATTACCAGAGGAACCAAGAAACACATATTCAGCATGACTTTGTTCATTACCTATTTCATTCCCTTCAACTTTTCCCTGGTCATGTGACGTGCACCCATTACAACTACGGAATCATCAGAACTCTTAAATGTTGGAATGCCTTCCCATTTCCATTTTTTTTTATTCCCTTGTCTTGTCCTTGATGCATAGGGTTTAAATTAAACAGCTTTCAACTTCTTATTTTTAGATATGTGAATTTTAAAAAGCAGCCTGAGCCAAACGAACAGTAATGATAAATAAAAATAAGTAAATAGTATACATTTATAAACTGAAAGAACGCTTTGTGAGCATGATTTGCCCTTCAACAGTTTTACAATTATTTTGTCTTTTAATTGTTGTCAAACAGCATTATTAATGGCAAAGTGGCTTTTAGTCACTTAAAAACTCTCAATTTCTTCAGGTAAACACAAAATGAATCACCATCAAGTGGCAATAATTACTTTTTGGAATTCTCCCTCACTCTGCCTTTGAATACAAAAATAAAACTTTTCTCATTTTCCAGCTAACAGCTGTTTGTTATTCTTTGCGTGGGGTTTAAGTGTGTCATATGTCATGGTTATGAGGCACTCAGATAAACTACGTTCTAAATTTGCATGTTTATAGCAATTGTGCAAGGATGAAATTGGCAGGTAAGTTAAATTTTATGACTCGCACCAGTCTGTAATTTAGCCGAGCAACAAACTCGACAAGCCAACCTAATTTATCACTCTCATTTGAATGATTATTTTGAAAGAGCCCTGCTTTATTATGATTTTATTATCAAATACAAAAAGTAAAACGGCCTTAACATCTGCGCTTGGAGTACTCATTTTGTCTGGATGCACGCCAGCCTCGGAAACAGACTGTACTCTGCAGAATAATTTCACATTATGAAATACAGCTGAGAAAATGATTTGCATAGTAATTACGTGATCGCAGCAGATTAATTCATACCGTGTCACATATGTCGCTGTTTCTCAATCAAAGCTCAAATTTGGAGCATAAGTTCCAGTTGTATGCTGTGATGAAAATGGAGCTCTCATGAAAACACAACATAGGATACATACATAAGATTGGCATGTATTGGAAAATTACTTATATTTCTGAAAAAAAAGAAAGAAAAAAAAGATTTAAGATGCATATTACCATCCGAGAGTTTTGGGCAATTTATTCAAGCAAGATTTGTCTCTAACTTTGCTGCACAATTGAATTCAAGTGTTGTATTCTTTCTTCACAAACCCATGCTTATACAGTATTTGTGAAGATGTGCATAGTGCGTACCAAGCACACATTACATGCATGGCTCTCTGACAAACAGATATGTGGTATGTCCAATCAAACTTATTATAGTCACATCTTGCAGCCTCATCATAAACTATGCTACAGAAGAATTATTATTTTTTAAACTGTGGCGTATATGCACCTGTTGAAATTAAGTAAATATGGCCGGCATGTGTAAGCAATATGCATGTTCTATGTGTGAAATATGATCTACCACAACCAATACTGGTTTATTGAAGACTGATTTAAAAAGAATTGTGAGGAAGTGATTGTTTACCTTTGAGTTTTGTATCAATGAATAACCCTATAATTTGGGGTTGGAGCTTTATTTAATATTATTTCAGGTTTAGTGTTTGTTCTCAATGGACCTAGTGTGCGTGTGTGTGTGTGTGTGTGTGTGTGTGTGCGTGTGTGTGTGTGTGTGTGTGTGTGTGTGTGTGTGTGTGTGTGTGTGTGTGTGTGTGTGTGTGTGTGTGTGTGTGTGTGTGTGTGTGTGTGTGTGAGTCTGTGTGTGGGTGCATGCACGATTAAGAATATTCTAGGCACTTACAGAAGTACCAACTACTTTGGAGTTACTTGACGTGTATGTTCTTGCTTTAAACCAAAAACTTTTGAATGCCACAATACCAGCCATTATAAAGCCTCCAGGTCATCAGAAACTTCTGTAAAAATCTAAAGTATCTTTTATCGCACACAAAAACTGCCTGGGCCAATCAATTCACTTTTATTCCCCAACTTTGAATACATTTGAAAACGAAATCAAACATGATAGCAAATCTGACTACTTCCTAACCTTGCTTATTCTACCCACTCCTGTATATTCACCTGCACAGAGAATTTTCCAGACCTTTCCAAGAACACAGATGTACTGGAGAATAGCAAATATCCACAGATCAGCTGACAATTATATTTGAGGGGGGAAATCAATGCGTTGAACCTTTTCCGTCTTAAATGGGTTCTCTGTGGATCTCCATGGCTCCTTGAAAAGGGGCCTATGCTCTCTGGTTATTATATTTGTGAAAATGACTGACAGCCGGGTAAGCTCCAGATTTTTAGATACAGATGTTCAAAGGCCCTGCATTTACAGTACTGGATATATGGACTGCATCATATAATACTCTTGGCATTCTCTGGGATGGACTCAGGGGTCCATATGAAATCATTATGAGTCTATTTCCATGAACCAGCAAGAAGTGCTTTCATCGCTCTGTGCGCTGGAAAAAAAAAAGCAAGGCTTTTTAATGTGCCTACTGTGACACTCCAGTCCCTTTTGACCCTCTCAAACACAAGATCTGATTTGGCCAGTGGGAAATGCATGAACTCGGAGAGCTCTCTGAGAACCTGCTGTGCAGCCATCCATTTTCACTTCACAGCTCTCTTGTAAGAATAATTGCAAATCGATCCATCAAAGGCCTCATTTGCAAAGTCCGTGCAGTTCTCTTAATCGCCACACGGAAGCGGTACAGCTACAAACCTTGGGTGATAATCAGCACCTCTGATCTTGGCCGAGCCCCATCCTCCTCAGTGCCGATCAATAGACAGCGCTGTCCTTTGACATTGCTTGTCACTATGTCCTTTTAAAAATATTCCTCCCACACAAGGTCCTCTTTCTCCACGTAATCCAATTTTACACATTGGGTATTTTTATTTCCTTTTATAATTGGACGTACGGTACACATCTGAAATAATGGTACCGCCACCAAACATCTTTGAAGGTCTCATCGTCCTGCTATTACTTGATTGTGTCCACAGAACAGAGTATGAGCATTTTTCTTTTTGATTCTCTACGGCAGGGATGGGCAACTCCAGTCCCGGAGAGCCGGTGCGTATGCAGGTTCTTGCTGCCACCAGTTACCCTGGCTCAATCAGCTAATTAGTCATACACACCAACACCGATTCACTCTTAGATAAGACCACAATAAAGCACTACAATACCTGCATACAGGCACAAGAACATTCATCAGCTGTTGTTCATATCGGGGAATGTAGCTAAAATATCAGATCATGTAAATGATTAGGCTAATTTAACAATGAAGTATTGTCTACTTCAGGGGTGGGCAACTCCAGTTCTGGGGGGCCGGTGTGTATGCAGGTTTTTGCTTCCGCCAGTTACCAATTGTTTAATTAGCCCATTTCGCGATATGAACAGAAACTGACGAATATTCCTGTGCCTGTATGCATGCGTGTATTGTTGCATTTTATCGTGCTCTAATTTACGAGTAAATTCGATGTTGGTATATGTCACTAATTTAGCTTATTGAGCCAGGGTAACCGGTGGCAGCAAAAACCTGCATACACACCGGCCCCCCAGGACTGGAGTTGCCCACCCCTGGTCTACTTGTTACAATTTTCCACATTGTTGAAAATAATACATGCATAATATAACGATCGAGATTGGTGAAGGAAATATAACCACGATTTTTGTCCTTCAATATGGAAGGAACATTGTCAAAGCATGTGCTTTTCAATATTTTCTGTGTGTAATAAAGTCAGTATTAAAACTAAGCTGAGCACCTATCAATTGCTTATCAGGTTCTTTCTTTCGCCACTGGCAGTTCTACAACATTGAATATGTTGGAAATTAATAGATTACATTGCTGTTCTTGCAAGGTCACACTGGATATGTGCGCACACGCCGCGCCGGCAGGAGGCAAAAGATCAGGCTTTGATCCTGTTATTTAGATTAGATACACTGTGGCTATTTAATCTTAAACAATGGTGCGCAGTTGGTTGCACTAACTGGCAAGGCCAGCAGGGACGATGATTATTTAATTTGAAGAGGAGAAGGATATTGTGGTTGCAGATGTAACAGTGTAACACTATGTTTGGTTAGAAAAATAGGCCAGAGTCTGTTTTTTCACTCACAGTTGTTTATTCCCTGGTGGACACACAACTGTAAGAACCATCACAGCATACACTCTCGCATAAGCGCCAATGGACACTATAAAATAAGACAATAAATATATACAAAATATTTAGTTGGCGCTTGGGAAGAATGAAACCCACCACATGGATTCATTCAGCAGGGGCTTTGCTCTTCCCTGCTCATTTCACATGTTCCCCTACCTGTTAGGTATTTAAGCCGCTTCCGGACGCTTCGTGCATTCACAAAGTCAGGCTTAGTTGGGTTAAGTCTCTCTGCTGCTTAAAATTAAAAAAAAATTGGTTTTGCAGTTGAGACATTTTTTGGCCTAGAAGCCTAGGGAATTAGTTTTTCGGTTTCCTTATTTCTCTTCCCTCTCCTTCGCTCCCACTTTCTCGTTTCTGAGAGTGTGAGTTTATTTCACCAATTATCGGGCGTTATAGTGACGTTCCGAAGGTGCCTTGTTTTTTGTCCTTCTCTCGCTATATTTTTAGCGTTCGCTATTTTGATTATTCTCTCTGCCCGTGTTTACATGGCTAGCCCGTCTTATAGGGGTGTGTTATTGTTTTGGCTACGGCCAGGGACTTTTTATCCCTTTTTTCCTTTGTCGCATTTGGCTCATCTACACAAACCCTGTTATTGTGTTATTCTACACAAACCCTCACACATGGTCATAATTTGAATTGGTGTCATGCCCATGATTTTCTCTCCTTTCGAAACAAAAACACTAAAAAATGATTACACCAACAATCATATGATAAAACAATGCAGACAAGGTAGAGGATTAAATGCCTGGGTTTGTCCCGTTCAATTGTTTCTGCCCCCGAGCTGTGCGTGCAATCTCCATTGTTTGTAAGCAGGAAACTCATCTATACATCCCATATACCTCAAAATAGAAGAAATACAATAGTTGACTTATACCCACTTGGCTGATGCTGTTTGGAAAGGGTTTGGCCTATACCAGTGGTCAAAAATTAAGTCAGATCTAAACCCTCACTCCAGTGGCAGAATTATGGGATGCTCTCCAATCACAATGGCCTCCAATAGGCACTCCAATGGCACAAACTAATGATACAATTGAGTTTCCAATTGAGACGTTTATGAACACAATAATTTACTCGAAGTTTAAAGTCAGAGGAAGGGGCGTGGCTATGACTGGAGGTTTAAATGCTAACAAAAGCATGTTTTTCAGCAAACAAGTGAAGAAGTATCCACCTGGTGCACTGCATCCCGATGGATTGAATTTATTCTGCACAACTTGCAATTTAACAATTAATTACACAAATAAGATAGCAATAGACAGACATTTAAAAAACTAGAAAACAGCACTGAAGAGACTGTTAAACCTCTTGCTATTATAAAATAGAACCACAGACTTTTCATTTCAACTTTGGATGTTCACCACTTTTATTTAATTTATCTTTTTTTAATATACCTCTGCTGCAAACTATTAATAATTACAATTTATAAAAAAATTTGTGCAAGTTAAATTCTATATAACTGCTCTCATTTTTAACGTGGGCATTTCCCACTGCTTCTAACAAAAACTAATATGTCCCTGTACAACATTTTAAAACACTGCAGCATGTCCACATAGTAAGTAATCAAACTGAATTTAACACATGAGTGTCACTTGTAAACATCGCCATCAATAATATCTGTGCTTAATTAGTGTCAATTGGTGCAAATGGGATAATTGTTTGAGAAGTGGCTTGACAAAGAGGCTAGAAACTTCTAGTTGGTGGAAGTCTGAAGTACCATGCAGGAAAACAAGGGAAAACAAACTTCTGGCCAACTATTTGGCAAATAATTCCAATTGAAAAAGGTTCCATTTTGAATTGATTCAATTACAAACTGACAAGTGAAATAAATTGGGTTCCATTTGCTGAGAGTGTGAAAATGAATGGAGTTCACTGACAGCAAATGCATTGTGCAATGCATGCATACAAGCCCAACCTGCACTGTGTTAAAATAAATTAATTTAACCACACAACTATGGTAGAAATTAAACACATTTTCTACTACCTTAATTGATTAAGAAATTGTCTTCGACAAAAAAAACGGATACACAGTGGATCCACAGAACCGAGGCTGAGAACTGATTTAAATCATTTTGATTGAAATAATAATACAATAAACATTTTTGAAAATGTTACACTGACCACTAAACCAATCAAATAAACAATTAACATCATTCGTGTTGTCCTATTCATTACATGTATTATTTGCTCCAAAAAGCAATCGTATCAGACAATTCTCTCTCACTTTTATTGCATAACATGGCACATCCCTGGACATCAGCCCTCATGCACCTAATGCCCATGGACGCTTTATAAAGTGGTAATGCTATGCTTATGAAACTGCTACGTATGCTCTATTACAACAGTAAACATTTTGTTTCAGATTATCATACTAGGTAGATGATGCATTGTAATTACTGTTACCTTCCTCCATGGTTGCGTTCATTTCCCAAAACAAAACGGTGTGCCCTGCAACTCGAGACCCCTAATCAAAGTCAGCTAATGACATAGTTCAGGCTGAACCATGCAACTTTGCGGCCCATTCAGTGCTTAATTATCGCGAGTGCCTTTACACTCAATGCCTTGACTGAGCCATTCAGCAGTTCTAGCCTTGCTGATTTATTTCTGAACTCTAATTTCATACATATCTTAAGTCTCTTTCAGTGGATCGCTGATTAAAAGCATCAGGTGAACAGCATCGGGTGGACCTGCACTTGTGGCAAAAGCCTTGAGAGCAGTGGAGCACAGAGGCCATGTATGCATGTTCCCCATTCATGGACAGATGCTATTAAACCTGCAAAGCCCATAACACATGCTTATATAAACAGTGAATAATCAGCTGATGAAGAAGACAGATGGGCCTGTACAATCTGACAAGATCTCCACAGTATAAAATCAGTGGAAGCTACATTTATTCGTCAATCACTCAAAGTCATCCTCAAGCCATATGTATTTATTTATCTCACTTTAAGCAATTAAAACTGCATTGGTAATCATTCAAATGCATTTCAAATAATTTTCTAACAGCAGGTACAACCATTCATTCATTATCACCCCCCCGGCTACCAATGCAACATTAAACTTGGGCAATGCAGAAGAAAAGTATTATGATTGTATACAGATTGCCTTAGAAGAGCACGTCTTATATGTGATTCAGCAAACTAGACTATTTGCTGATGTGTATAAACTATAGATTATTTGTAAATCATAGTACGTTGATTTGATGTAGCAAGGTGCTTTCCAAGGCTTTACATTAACAATCCGACAATCTGCCACATACCAAGAGATAGAACAGACTGCCGGTTGCTGATTGCTGAATGTGTCTTTTGTGACTGATATGATTCAATAGTTAATCTAAACATGGATATGGTAACATTCCACAAATTAGTTTCCTTTAATCATCATAGAAATGTGTAAAAATCATAGAGATATTATTAGCAGAGAAGAGTCAAAGCTACATGTGAATGCATTTATTGTTCATTAGTTTTTTTCTAGCTCACACCAGAGCATTATACTTTGTCCTTACATTTCCTGCGCAATATGTATTTACCCTAAAACTGTCGATGTGATTTAATCTCAAGCCTTCACATACAAAGGCTACTTCTGAATAGCACTGAAACAAAGCTTTCTAAGCATGGTTGCCAGGGTAACGGGGCAAATATAATACAGACTGGCGTGATTAAGATGTGGCGCTGTGTCTTCCCTCTACGCCTGCCGTTTGTTTATTCTGGGTGTGGTAATTAGAAATCAGAAATGAAAATGAGTATTCCAAGCGTGGAGCGAAGCAATTTAAATTCTGGCTCAGTGTAGACTTTGTGAAACATTTTTGTTAGATTTATGGAGACTAATATCTTTCCTGTCTTTGACCTTCAATGATTTCCTGATAAGTGACAATGATTTGGTAATGAATAAGAATGATTTGCTGGAAGCAGGCCATAATAAGGTATTCAAGATTTTCCTTCATCAGCACTTCTCTGTATCTCCAGAGCAGCTAAAGCTTAGGCTTCTAACTGTAAAATGTACATTCATCATGGACACTATATTAAAATTTAAACATAATGTCAGCTTTCACAGAGCTTCCAGATATCACACTTTTTTTGCAGTGCTAATAATTCAGACAAAAAAATTAAGGATGGTATAAATTTTTGTTTCCTGCTGATTTCTGCATATTTATATTTAACCGAGTCAACACAGAGCAGAAAGTTGATATTTAATATATATTTTAGAGGTTTCCAAGCCCAAATACATTGCTCATATACTGTATAGAGTTAATACTCATAAAACTCCAATTATACTTGGTATTTGTTTATTAGGGTATGTCTGCAATTGCCCAATATTCTGAAAAGGTAAAATATAAAAACATTTATGTTGTGCCTGACAAGGAATGTACGTAAGTTTTCTGCAGTTTGCTAACAGCATTCTTAAGAACATAAGAAAGCATCAGCTCTCTTCTACCTCATGCTGTAACAAAAAATAAAGTTTTCTCATCAAAAGTCATTGTTAAACGTTATGATACTTAAAATAGTTATGATACCTACCCTGTTTAAATAAAGATTATATACATAATACAACTGACAAAGAAGAATCAATGGACATTTGTACTTCACTCAATTACATGCAATATTTTATTTTATGTCACAAACACAGCTTAACAATAACTCGTGTTAACTTTTTAGTTAAGGACAAATGGTGAATGAATCCAGTAAATCAGTTGCTAGATGTTGGTGATACAATGAGCTTCTATGAACAATGATGACTGCAGCTGACGGCTGCTGTTAGGAGCAAACTATGACCATAACTGATTTATTATTTTAGAACCTAAGGAGGAGTGGACTTCTTCTGCAATTGGCTAAGAAGATGGTTTATATTAAATTGTATTATATGTAGCACACAGTTTTTATTCAACATTTTTTTTCTCAAAAAAAACAAACAAACAAACATATTTTTCATTCATAGATGTAATCATCCCTCAGAGTCTACTTTGTAGATCGGTATTTGGCAGTATTCTCTGAGATGTCTGTATGCATTTTGCACATTTAGATTTTGAAATTTTGCCCATTCCTCAATTCACATCCACAGATTCAGCAGCTTGAGCAGAAACTCTAGCTGGGTTTTTATTTTTGGAACAAGGCTGGCATTTCTTTTGAAGCCAAAAAGGCACTTGTTGCCGTAACATTTATGCCTGTACTCGACTACAGTGATGTTGTATATTTCCACGCATCCACCCAGGGTTTTTGAACCGCTGATACTCTTTATCATGGAGCTTTAAGGTTCATCACCAACTGTAAGGTTTTCACTCACCAGTGCACCCTGTATGATCGGGTTCGCTGGCCTGCACTAGCCACGCATACACTAAGTCACTGCTAATTCTCTCAGTCATCTTACTTATGTAGCTATATCTTGAATAAAAGTGGTGGAGGTCATTGTCTTTGTTCTCAGGATGTATTCTTGTTTGTCCCCAATGTCCGTACGGAAGTGGGAAAAGGGCACTCGTGTATTCTACTCCGTGTGCTTGGACTGCATCGGAAAGTTATTTGAAACGTGCTGAGCTGGTCTCCCTTGGTGTTTTTAAATCTATGATAAGAATCTAAAGGCAGCCTCATTTACTTGTTCTGGCCATTTGGTGTCATATACCATATTTATGATCTCGATATTAACAAATTCTTCTGTATTTAGATGTCTGTAACTTTGCGTATTTGACTTTCTGCTGCCTGTCTTGGCCAGGTCGCTCTTGAAAGAGATTTTTAATCTCAATTAGTCTTTCTGGTTAAATCAATAAAATAAAAATATAATTTGCTCCAACTGCCAAGTTATTATTATTATCCTCCCCCCAAAAGGTCTATTATTTTATTGGATTTCACTCAACCAGCATGTGACAGGATAATAGATCCATTACAGCAAGGTTTCCATTGTGACCGTGTTTTTCCAAATGTGACCATTTTTGATAAGAGCTTTTTACTGTTGCATTGATTGTGACTCAGAGCTAATTTTGAGCCGGTGTTCAAAACTTTTCCTCTTTAAGTACTCTCATGGCACAATTCTACAGTTACCTATACATATTCATGAGACCTATATGTATATAGTATACAGTGAGCACCATAATTAATCAGTGACCATGACAATAAGGTTGAAGTGCAGACTGTCAGCTTTATTTTGAGGGTATTTTCATCCATATCGGATGAACCGTTTAGAAATTATAGAACCTTTTGTATGTAATCCCCCCCCCCCCCCCCATTTTCAGGAATCAAAAAATAGTATAACATAATGTAGTAATCATTTTAAATATTTGGTTGCATATCCATTGCATGCCGTGATTTCCTGATGTCTGTGACCCAACGATATCAAAAAACTCTTGATATCTTATCTTATCTGATACTCTTACAAGCGATACTATAACCTCTCTGCATTTGAATGGATCTCTATGGGAATTGGAGGGGTGGGACTAGATTGAGCTGTAAATTACACTGGAACAGTATGGAACACCATGATTTAACTTTAATACATGTAATTCTGCAGCTTTCCACGGTCTTACACTGGCTTATTATTAGAGGCACACCAAGCATCTTCTCAAATGTTACCCATCTGCCTATTTTGCTTTTATGTCTTTAAATGACATGCATGCACACCAGGCACTGGACATGCAGTGTGTGCGTGTTATCAATTTACTATTCATCAAATCAAACAACAAATACATTATGCAGTTTAACCACGGATGGTGCTCACCGTGACATCAGCGTGCCCTTTTCGCGATGCTGAGAATGTGGCCTGGCTGAGGGTGTACTATTGATTCCTTCATGGATGCTGCTGGTCTCTCTCGGTCGCTTGTCCCTGTGCTTTCTGATGGATTTTTGTGTTGTTTATCTACAATGGGGTCTAGATTTACTGATTTTTACTTGCATGCCAAAGGTCTTCAAATGGTCAGAAAAGCATGGAACTTTTTTAAAGCAATAAATGGACGAAATAAGAGACAGATGAGACAAGACTACAATGTGTTTTTGGACCAAATTAAATACGCTAAGCTGAATCACCGCATATTTTCTTTCCGCTTTGCTTTGTATTTCATTATTCTCGTAAGGAGCGCACATATAAGTATGACACCGAGGGCTGGATTTACTAAAGGATTGCGACTGCTTTTCCGACGCAAAAGCAGTCGATTAAAAGCCGCAACATCTACATCGGATTTACTAAACGGTCACAATGGGTACAAATCGCTATTAGGATGTAATTTGTCACTCTGCATAGTTAAATGTCTTTATGCATATGTATACCTGGAGTGAAAGCGCTAAAACAGGGTGGAGATTATGCAAATTAGGCCATTAAGTATTCTATCTGATTTACTAAATCAGGCATTAATAGCATCTCTCCTCTTTGCGTGATAATTTTTAGATCTCCTGAAAGCAGGCGTAATTTGTCTGCTGATATAGCCTATAGCTCACATACAGGGTGCATGAGAAGGGTGTCGGGCTGTAGGACATATGTATATTTGTTTTATTGAAAGGACGCAGAACTTCTATTGAAGTCATCAGCTAGAATAAAAACGCAGTTCTGAATTTAAACAATTGATGTGCCTATATCGTCCAGTAGGGCTTACAGTAGAATTAATTGTGAATGCAGTTACCTTCCGACGCTCTGTGGTATTCTTCCGTCACAAGTTCACCCGTGTCTATTCCTCCCACTCCCACTCCCACTCCCACGACTTGCTCATTTTGCATACCTTCCACCTTTTGTTCTATAAGTGTTCATAGGATATTCTTTCTTTAGTTTGACCACCACCAGTGTCATTTTTCCACATTATGTTGAAGGAAAGTTTTTCTAAAATCATACCATCTTTTCTTTAAGATCCTCTACTGTTCATAAATTAATTTTGTATGTGATGTCATTCCAAAATGTTCTCCTCCGTTATTGTTGTATATGTTGTAATACAGCGTTGTGTACCTTGTTAATGTAAGTTTTATTTTTCTTGTGGTTATATCGCGACTTTTGCATGCATGGTTCCTCTGTATCCACGCAAATGGGGGCATTTAAGTTTTTTGATTGTGTAATTCGGACCAGCGATAGTAAATCGGTCATTAATGTGGCGGTATTTGTGACCGCAAAAGAGTCGCAATATAGGTTATAGTTTTGCGCTGCGACTGTGTCCTTAGTAAATCCGACCCTGAGGGATAGTAACAGAAAAAAAGGTTCTTTAACACACCCCTAATAATTCCTCCCCCATGAAAGAAAGTGAAAAAATAAGGAAGTAAAAATAATCCTAAAATCCCAGCCCATCCCTCCCACTATCTCTCCTGGCCATACCTGCAAATGGTAACTACCACACTTGTACACCAACCCTCACTTCAAAACACACATGCATGCGGGCACGCGCACACACACACACACACACACCCATCCAATTACATACTCATTCACACATATGCACACACACACACACACACCCATCCAATTACATACTCATTCACACATATGCACACACACACACACACTCACACACACCCTCACCCACACATATAGGCACATACACTCATGCACTCTCCCGACCACTACGAACAAGCTAATAGGACAAGCTAATGGGACAGCCACAAACGTGTATCAAAGACATGGGAATGAAACTTCGTACATCATAGTCCAGCAGTGAACCGTGGGAAGTAAAACCAAGCACTCTGTAATCTTACCTTTAAACAGATGATTACTTTCAGTAAAACAAAATGAGAACCATGATCCACTGAGGTGCTTAGAGGTACTTAGACATGCACGTAATTGTCCTTAATTAACTCAAATTACCGAGTGCACCTTTACTAAGGTGCATGACCAGAGCATGTGGGAAAGTTCCCTATAGTTTCTTACATCGCCAGCAAAGAAAAGATAATTCACCATTCATTTTAAGCATTTTCACAGGCGTAACGTATACCCTATCCAAGCTCTTAAGTTGTCTAAAGTTATAAGAGCAGTTGTGAATTCTAAAACAGATATCTAGAGACCAGTCATCTCTACTTATCTTCTCTCCACAGTCATAGCCCCACTTTTGTCTTTAGAGATTCGTTGAAGAACTGCCCAACATCATTCTATAAACCTTGGATATAAGTTTCGTAAATTTGCCAGTGTTAAGAACATCGTCCAATTTAGACGATTGTGGTTCATTCAATACATTTTGTTTTGAAAAGAACCTGAACATATGAGAAGAGTGAACCTTGTATCTATCCTGAATTTGAGTACATTACATAAACGAATCATCGAAAAGCTGACGGATTTCTTGTATGCATCTTGGATTTGAACGTATTTGCAAACACTTAGCTTGAGAATAGCAGGAAATGGAAAACAGCTTGAGAGCTGAGACACGTAACAAGGCAATTAGTAAATCGTTAGTAATTATCCTATCCTAGCCCTGTCGTTAGTAAATTAGTTAACCACCCCGTGTTTAGCCAGTTAGTAATTAATAAGTCCTATATAAATATTAGTAGTGCAGGGTAATACAAACGAAGTGTACAGAAACGAAAGTAAAACTCCGTGAGAGGAAGCGAGAGATACAGCACAGAACGCAAGGCTGCGGAAAACATGGAAAAGTGTATGCTACAGAAACTGACAATACTAAACATGACAGAATGACAAAAACAAACTCAGAACATAACAGTATTGTCATTGAAACAAGTGGATAAACATTGGGTTCTCTAAATGGGAGTGAATGGAGAGCGAAGTACATTATGATTATATCCCAATATTTTATGAGCCAATTTCTGTTCAGTATAATGGGGTTCTGAGTAATTGTCTTAAAAGTACCAAAATCAAATTAGGTGAGATATTTCAGTTCATAAGGGTAAGATTCAAACATCTCAACATCACACATATTCACCCGTGATGACAAAGAATCAGAATCAGAATCAGAATCCCTTTATTCACCAAGTATTTACATACAAGGAATTTACTGTGGTTTATTGGTGCGTACATAAACCAACATAAAACATAAAATAAAATAATATAATATAAAACACAAAACAAAACAAAACACAAAAACAAGTAGTGCAAGTAGTAGTGCAAGTAGTAGTGCAAGTTTCATCCAATATAATATTATATTATATATGCAAGATAAAAATAAAAATAAAAAATATAAGTAAAAATAAAAATATAAATAAACAAAAAGGATGGAGATATTTACAGTGAAATGATTACAGTGGGAAGTAGGTAAAGTGTAAAGTGTCTATGAGGCGGGATAGAGTCTGTGTCTGTGTCGGAGGGGGTCCCGGGCCTTGTTGATAAGGCTAACTGCAGAAGGAAAGAAACTGTTTTTATGGCGAGAGGTTTTGGTCCTGATGGACCGCAGCCTCCTGCCAGAGGGAAGTGTTACAAACAGACTGTGACCGGGGTTAGAGGGGTCGGCCACAATCTTGCCTGCATGCCTCCGGGTCCTGGAGGCATACAGGTCCTGGAGAGATGGCAGGTTGCAGCCAATCACCCTCTCCGCAGAGCGGATGATACGCTGCAGTCTGCCCTTGTCCTTGGTGGTGGCAGCAGCGTACCAGATGGTGATGGAGAAGGTGAGGATGGTCTCGATGATGGCAGAGTAGAAGTGGACCATCATCGTCTTTGGCAGGTTGAACTTCTTCAGCTGCCGCAGGAAGAACAACCTCTGCTGGGCTTTTCCAGTGATGGAGCTGATGTTCAGCTCCCACTTGAGGTCCTGGGAGATGAAGGTTCCCAGGAAGCGGCGGGAAAAAGAGGGGGAAAACCATTGTTTCCTTTGACTAAGTTGTGCAGAAAAATAATAACGTTTGAGATTTGGTAAATTAAGATGTCCACTGTTATAGGGGAGGTGGAGCGTCATAAAAAAAATAATTAAAAAAATTCATACATACATGCTTCTTTTTTTCCCCAAAGTCGCTTGAGAAAACCACAAGTCGCGGGGATACGTTTTTTTTGGGTTTGTTTTAAAAATATGATTGTTTGTTGGGAACGTCTAACAAGCCACTTTGTTTTTTGACATTTATGGTATCTATTTTCCACAATGCATTGAATGACACTGTCTAGCTCACTGGTTTTAATAATTTTATTACCTATTATTTAATAATATTAGTGTTGGGCTAGTTTTGGGCTTGTTTTTGAAGGTGAGGTTGCTTATTTGTCTCGTGAGAGTTGGCAACACTGCATACAGGGTTTTTATTCCAAATGAACAAAGAAACTTTGAAAGACACACTTTTCTGAAAGAACAACATAGGTGGGGAAATTGGCAGATTCTGAAACAGATATAGGAATTTTGGCAGGAGAGGCATCTTTATGTTGGCTCTAGCCAACGAAGATAAAGAAAGCAGGCTCATTCTTTACAGGTCTTCAGACACATTTTGAATGACAGGAGGATAATTCATTTGATAAGCGTCTTAGATTTTTTTAAGGGATATTAACACCAGAGTGACGAATGGAGGAATGAGACAATTTCCACTTGAATTGATTTTGCAGAATCTCAGTAATAAACAGAGACATGGGCATAATCTGTGTTTTGGATCAGTTAACTTTATATCATGACAATTTCCTGAATTCGATAAGCTCATCAAGGATCCAGGGTTTTGGAGTTACAATTTTCATACCGCAGATTTTTCCAGAATACTCACCTTGTTTTTAATCCATTACTTTGCGGTTGCGCCCATGTGCCCATGTTCCAAAATTCTAATTGTGGAACATGAATCTAAACACAAACTAAAGAAAAACAACTTTGTTTTGCAATTTTGTGAATATTTCTTTGCATTTGTGGCACTTTATTTTGACCAAAATTATGAAAATAAACTGTTAGTAAACGAAATATACTAAAGTTAGTGTTGTAAATGGGACAACTGTCTTGTTTCATGAAAGCCATTTTCTAAGTTTCTGTGATGCTCACACCTGGAATTACAAAGCCTTAAATAGAATGCCCCCTAAATAGGTGAGAATTGTGCAAACGGGTTAAATTGAGCCGGGTCTTTTCGGGAGAGTATTGGCATTTGAATGTTGTTTGCATCCAGCTATGTATTGATCTTCACACACATTGATCTTGTTTCATGCATCTGGCTTCATTCAGGGCACAACGTTTTAAAAAGACAAAACATTAGCTAGCCAACGTGTCATCAATATGAACTTCTATGTATTGTTGCGTCTGCGTCTAATTTTGCACAGTAACTGAGAACGTACAGCGTGGTTCACTAATGTCGGCCAATACGCAAGCTGGCTAGCTTTTTTCGTGGTGTGAAGGTGAGTTACTGCAGTAGGCTACTCACGTTTCTGAGCACGTTGAGCGCAATGGCTATTATTACTATAGCTAAACTCTATGCAAGCTATAGGCTTTGGTGTGAAAAGAAGCAGCTGACATCACAACGTGTTTCGGAGGAGAACCCTGGATGTCTACACTCCCCCAAATTGATAGTGGGGTTCACGCAATGTACACGGTTGCGGTTGCAGACGATTGGCCATTCTAAATTGGGGAGGGATGCACTCAGCCCCACATTTGGTGCCAAATTTATTTAAATAAATTAATAAATGTAAAAAAACTATTTGCAGGTCCTTAGCAGACTTTTCTCAGTCTTTAAAACTTGCACTAGTCATGTTTAAGAGAATGCGGTTACCTTGAGGACAGGCACTAATACTGTAAATGTCTATTTTTATGAAATATTGACTAAAGGTCATGATGTGATGGATTGTATGTGTCTGATTTACAATCAATGCTGACTGGACTGTAATTGCTTCCCCATATAGATGTAAATACCCTCAAATTAAAGCTGACAGTCTGCTCTTTAACTTCATATTCATTGTTTTAGTTGAAATCCAGTGTGCTGGGGTGCAGATAAAACAAAAATTCTGTCACTGTCCCAATACTTTTGCCTTTAACTGGAGCTAACAACACCTGCTGGAATTTGAATCGGCACGGTTACAGACACAGGAAAGCAGCATCGTTACATGGTTTTGGTCGTCTGCTCAGTTTCCCAAAGCAAGTTATATTTCTGTCCTAAATTGTTTCATTTCCATCAGACGGCTCATGTTCAAGCTCCTTCCTGCTTAAAGCGAAGCAAAAGCTGAGATCTCGACAACAGATCACTAATGCACAGATTCTGTGCCATTACTGTGAGTTTTATTGCTTTATACTTAACAGGTTTTATTAATCAAAGCCTTTTCACAAATAATACAGCTTCTCATAATGTGCACTGGAGGGCATATGAATTAGAGCTGTTGTTGCTTTTCACATTTTTAAGCACATTACATGAGCTGTTAAAAATACCAGTCTCTTAAAATATCTATTTAAATGATCAACTCTCTCTTTTAAATGCAGATTGTTGTAGCAGTTAATTTAATTAAGATATCATCAATATACATCTGAGTCCTTCATTATGCCGACAGTGTCAGGGCGTGCTGGATCGGAGGACCAGGCGCCACAGTGGGGATCTTAAAACACCACTAGAACGGAGACTGACTCCGTGAAAGAAACGAGAAAAACTACAACAGAAAACCAGACTCCCTCTCTCCCATAGAAAGGACGTTTTTTGGGAGAGACTGGGAAATAGAGGGAGAACGAAAAACAAAACGCAGTAAGGCGAGCGAACTCGTAACCACGAGATATAAGCAGATCCTCTTTATAAACAAGGAAATGCGATAACAAAATAATAACCCGGAGCGAACGATAAGGCTTTGGGATAAACAGCACGTAAGTTGCTTCAACAACTTTGTGTTTAAGGCAAAGAGGTCAGCTAGATCTGTCTGTCCTGTCCTGTCCTGTACCGTACCGTACCGTACCGGCGTTCCGTGTCAATCATAGACAATATGTGAAAACACTGAGTAGCAGGACAAACCAAAACATGGGATGGATAATAAAAACCTAAAGAAAGAGAACGCTACACGAGCGCTCCACAGAGAAGTGGCCAATAAAGCAAGAGCAGGCTTAGAAACCATGACAGACAGTATATTTATAAAATAAAAAAAAATAGATTTTTAAATTTTTTTAAATGCTTGTAAAATGTATATTTTAATTAAATAAAATGTAAAAATGCAACCTATGTAATCTATTGACAAATAAACCAAGTATATGCAAAACTAAACACAATTACAATTGTTCAGTAAAATGCTTTTTACATATAAAAAAAAGTTTTAAAAACTTTTTTTACATAGTTTACCTGCTCATCCACAGGTGTGTTCTCTAATCTGGTCTGGGAACCCTGCACACTGAGACAAACCCCTGAGGCCCAGGGAATTCTGGGATTGAGCAGGACCTGTCCACTGTGTCCGTACCCGGCTGCAGTTATGGTGAGAGAGGGGCTCTGCGGTCTGCACGGTGACAGTCACATTAGTGCGCTCTCAGAGAAAGACTGATCAGATCTGACGTTCTGTCCCGTACATTCGCTACCTGTCAGGAGAAAGCTGGGTAACACTGTCATCAACCTGACATGGAGGGGGAGATCAGGTTTGCTAAAGCACAACCTGATTTACCTTTTTATTTTCCTACCCGAGTCTTCAGAGAAAAGCCAAGGCATTTCAGACATTTTATGTAATGGATTTTAGTGGCGGATAATCAAACGCGAAGGCAGGGGGATCAGAACAAGTCACTCACACAGTGAGGACCAATGAGGGGAGTAACACAATAATAAATGCAAAGAAAGAAAAGACAGGAAACTAATTCCTTGTGGCTAAACAGCCAAATGAAAATCAACCCACTAAAATAGGGCAAACTCGAATACTGAGTGAAACACAAACTAAATCTCCCGAGCTCAATACTGGAGCCAAAACGGGAAACTAAGCAAAGAAAAGAACACCTTCGGCACATACAGTCAAGCCGGAAAGGCTTCACCTTCTCCACGTTTTATTAGATCTATTGTAGTATAAGTCTGGAACGTAATAAAAACGTGGAGAAGGTGAAAGGGGTGTGCAGACTTTCCGGCTTCACTGTAAAGTTCAGCCGACCAAAAAGATGTAAAACCAATACGAAACAAACAAAGAAAAACTGTCTCAGAGAGAACAGCAAAAAACTAAATAAATAGCACAGAACGCTAACAGGAGGAATAAAACGTATACCTGAAAATAAGCTAATAGCAAGTCCCTCGTGAACATAAACAGCGTTTAATATCACAAGGTCGCTAGTACCTGGCTACACCTGGCTCAATGCAATGTCGAATGACAAAAAAGCACCGGGGAAACGGAAGTGAGGAACTTAAATACCCCGCAGGTAGAAGCACAGGTGAAAATAATAATGATTGAGGGAAAGCAAACCCCGGAACGGAACGATAGATTCTCAATCGGGAAACCAGGACGAGAACCGCAACGGAAAAGAAAACAAAAATCCACGAACCATGAAATTCTATCTTTCTCTCTCTCTATATATGTGTGTGTGTGTACCCACCCGCATGCATGTGTGTTTGGAAGTGAGGGTTGGTGTACAAGGGCGTTAGGTACGATATACCTGTGTGTGTATTCGCTTCAGGTTACTTGAGTTCCTACTCCCTACATTAGCTATATTAAAGTACACACAGCCCTTTTCTTTGTACAAGCATCTAATGTTCACCAGGTTATCCTCATTTAACATGTAGGTCATGCATACCTTTTCTCTAATAATACGTACAATATGTACACTGGATTTACCAATTCGTGCAACTGCAGAAAGTCACTTATAAGTAAGTTTTCAGATGACTTACACAATGTACTGTGTCAAATTTGTAATAAAAAATATATATAATAATAATAATAAAAAAAGGTTAAAGAAGCATTTTTCCCAATGAAAGTTGCAGGGGGCTAATAACTGACAGAGTCACGTCTCGGCTTTGCTCCAGTGTGTTAGCACAGAGGACATGTGAAAGTTATTAAACTCTGATCAAAGGTTCCAGTCAGGAGACATTTAGTCTCAGAAGCGCAGCAAAGCACAAGCTCCTCTTTGCTTTTTGCCCCTGGAGCGCTTCACTCCACAGACTGTGCCTGAGAGCTGTCTCCCTGCTGTGTGACAGGCTGTGGATACGGCTCCAGTACAGTTTGAGCTCACATGGGCTTGCAACAGAAGTAATGTGAACACAACGGGTACGTTTACAATATCCCTGATCCCGTCCATGCTCAGTGAGTACGTTTACATACGCACTAATACTCTGATCTGAACCTGGTTATGGCAATACTCTGTTTACTGAAATGGTAATGTAAAGACCTTTATTCGATGATGTAAGGTCATAATCTGTGTTTTCGAAACCCGATTTGCACCCCTGGTTTTTTGCCCAAACTTTCGATTTTTTGGTGCATGTAAACACCTTTCTCTGGTTTCTTGCGGCTTTTCAAAACTACGCATGTCAGGTCTAGAGGCAGTGTTACGTCAAAATTGTTCCACCCGTCAAAATCTGCTATGCCTGGGGATTCTTCTGGATCTCACTTCCCGAATTTTATTATTTAACTTAACGCATTTCACTGGTGAAAATATATTGTTCAGTGTTACGTGATTGTCAAATTATCGGGAAATTGGCCAGATTTAGAGATCGGTAAAGCTAGCTAGTACAATAATATAAATGAACCAATTCGTTATAAAAAAACTAGGTATAATAATTACTAGCTAGCTATAATAATAATAATAATAATAATAATAATAATAATACTTTTTGACGGGCGGATCATTTTTGTCCTTACAACGGGAAGCAGCTACGATTATGGAGAGAATCATGTAAACGCGGCTTTTGGAGTAATAAAATTATGTCCATGTGAACGTGATAACTTAAATACTGGCATAAGCTGATAGCTTCCAGTAATCGGATATTGCTGTGCATGTAAACATACCTGTGTCACAGGAACGTGTTCAATATCACAGTCACTATTTGGGTTCAACAGCACTTGGATGCTGAGGATCACAGCTACGAGCTCAACATGACACCACAATAGCTATTAAATATCATTATGTCATTAATATCCCAGCTGTGTTCTCAATATAGTTATATATCAATATCTATCACAGCTAAACCTCAGAATATTAGCTAAGACTCAAATTACACCTTTAAATGTGAAACCGCAAGTGTCTTTAAGAGATGTTTTTTTACTTTATTGTTCTTTTTACCATCATCTGTTGCCTATTTTTGTTTCCAGGAAACCAGAATGCTGCTCTGCCAGTCTTTGAAATGTCAAAGATATATTTAATGTCCAGTCTCTAGTTAAGCATACATTCGCTGTTTTAGATTTCCCTGTCGCTTTGACACATTATCATACAAATGATGTGTTATATTCAAGCCAGTTCTGTCACTGTCATTGGACAGGAGCGAGTCGAGGAAAATTAAAACGTTTAAAAAAAGGATTATAAATCAGGGCGTATCACTTTAGTTCTTTCCCTCTCTGTGAGCTGTTTATAGGTCAGTTTGGAATGAAATTAAATACACCTCTCCGCAGGACTGAACTAGCCTCTTGGCTGAAAGCCAAAAAAAAAAAAAAAAAACCCTGAGCCTCCCTGAAGTTGGAGAAACAACCAAAACAATGAAAGGTCATTATAGCATCCCTGCAGCACCAGATGGTGACTGTCCTTCACTGTCTGCAGCTGTACAGATGCTTGTATGTACATTGCGCTGTAGACGAGGTTATCAGGAGAGCCAGGGGAACTAATTTACCACATGAATCATGTGTGGGCACACCTTATCATCTGCTGGCAGACTCACTAGCACCTCTGATAATTAGTTATAATTAGATAACTTTCATATTACAGTACATTAAAAATCAACTTAATAATAGCCTTGAGCACAACATATTTCTCTGTTGCTACTTTACACTGGAAGGTCTGGACATGAAGACAGTAGGGTTATGGGGTCTTCTGCTCAAATTGATACTTGTGAAAATATGCCAGAACCAAATTTATGCAGGATTATTTTTAATGCCGTAATGACCACAGTATGAAAAATAAACCGCTGTTGAAGCGACACTATCAACATAGTCTCAGCTGACACTATCAACATAGTCTCAGCTGACTGCCTGCTCACATATTCCTGGTTGAAGTACTCTGCGATATGTCTGCAAGTAAGGAGGTGCAGTACTAATGCAAAAATATAAGCCTGCTAGTGTTCTGGTGTTCAGCATAGAATAAAGAAAAATAAAGAGTCTAGCTACAGTAGCTACATCAAATGAAAAGGTAACCATTCTACCCTTGTTGATTAGCTGATCAGCTAGTTATTGGCACACTATAGATTCTGTAGCATTCAACTAGAGCAAGTTAAGCTGTCTCAATATTAAACATAACATCCTGCTTACTCAAATAGGATTGGGTTGCCACTCTGATGTGAGACAAGAGTGCCTAACTTCTGGGGATGTGCAGCCAACTCAGCCATTGACCTTTAACATAAGGCTGGCTAAAACATGTTAGAATCAATCAAATTGCAGGAAACCAATCTCACAAACTGGAAATACCCTTTCCTGGATGCTCTTGAGCAGGGGTGTCCAATCTAATCCAAAAAGGGCCGATGTGGGTGCAGGTTTTTGTTTTAGCCCAGCACTAAGACACCTGATTCTACTTAACAAGGTCTTGATTAGTTAATTAGTTGAATCAGGTGTCATAGTGCTGGGCTAAAACAAAAACCTGCACCCACACCATCCTTTTTCGGATAAAAATTGACACCTGCTCGGGAGAGCATCTGGGGTCAAGTCGTCTTTCATAACTTTGTCAACTATTTCTCTCAACCAATCTGAAGTTTCTTGGCCTCATTGTGAAAAGAATAAAATATTTGTCTGTGTAAGAATTAATATTTCTAAATCTAAAAATTAAAAAATTATAATTTTATTCCTTTTTTTTGCTAAAAGTTCTGGAAAATGTCCCTGGAATTTTGGAAATTGAGGTAATTTTGAGCATTTTCCTTTTTATTTTTCATAAATCTTAAGTATGTTTTTGGTTTTTTATGTATTGGGCCTATTTGAGGGGAAAATACTTTTCACACATTGTTAGGGAGAAAACCATGGGTTATTAAGTTTACCACAATGTGAACACATGTTTTTTTTTTCTCCAAATGCAGATGTTCAACAAAAAGCATGCTATATAATTATATAAGGAAACAAACATGAAAATGTATACTTTAGTCATAATTCCTTTCATCTAAGATGCCAAATTAGATATCCCAATGCATTAGGAATAACTAAAATAAGGTAAAAACTAAATATTTTAAGTTGACTTGCTTGACCTCAGCTCATTATTTATCTGAACCACAGATAGCTTCATCTTCAGAATGAGACTCTGAAGAATCTGGACAATCCTATTTGATGGACAAAGATGACACCATACAAAGAGTTTCAAGTTTAACTGAATAGCCTCTTAACTATTTCATTGGTCAGCCAGCTGCACACTCTGCTGTGTGTTCCACCAAACAGGGACCAGTTTCCGTTTTGATGCAGCTGATGTTGGGGGGAACTGGAGAATAATTGAAGCAACAGGGGACATGGCTTTACAGTCCCTTCCACCAGGTTGCTGCCTTGATGTGTTTGGATGCCTTCCAGATGGGAAGAGCACTCCACAGTCCTTCCTTGCTGGAAAATCTAGACAAATTTATAATAACTTTCCCCTGATCTATACTCCTCAAAAAAAGTTTGGAAACGTTATTTCGGTCGATTATTCCTCCCCTTTAATAATACCAATTGGTATTGTATTTTATATCGTTGGAAAGCCTGATTAGTCACCTTTACAACGAGGTACAACTTATAAGGATCATGCATTCGTGGAATGAGCAACACAGCTAACCGTGTGGGTAGCGGCCCAAAAAAATGTGCCAAAATCCCCTGCAATATTCTTCTGTTGGTATTCACTCTCGTTTTGAGCTTCAAGTGCTGGCAGGTGTATGGGACCTAACTCCATCCTCCAGGATGACAACACTCGCCCCCACAGAGCCAGGATCATCACAGAGTACCTCCAGAATTTGGGAGTGGAGAGGATGGAATGGCCTGCCGTGAGTCCAGACCTCAACCCAATTGAACACTTGTGGGATCAGCTTGGGCGTGCTGTACGTGCCAGAGTGACCAACGCAACCATGTTGGCTGACTTGCGACAAATCCTGGTTGAGGAATGGGATGCCATCCCACAGCAGTGTGTGACCAGGCTGGTGACCAGCATGAGGAGGAGGTGCCAAGCTGTTGTGGCTGCGTATGGATCTTCCACACGCTACTGAGGTCCCTGACAGTGTAAAATGAATAAAGTGTAAAAATGGCCAATATGTGTTGTTTTTTCCTTATTACTGTGGGAGAGTGCAATCATCCAGTCCACCAAGCAACTCAAAACGAGAGTGAATACCAACAGAAGAATATTGCAGGGGATTTTGGCACATTTTTTTGGGCCGCTACCCACACGGTTAGCTGTGTTGCTCATTCCACGAATGCACGATCCTTACAAGTTGTACCTCGTTGTAAAGGTGACTAATCAGGCTTTCCAACGATATAAAATACAATACCAATTGGTATTATTAAAGGGGAGGAATAATCGACCGAAATAACGTTTCCGAACTTTTTTTGAGGAGTGTAGATTAAGGTGCTGTGCAATGGCAGTGATGGTACCATATGCCGCAGAAACCTGCTCTCCTGGGCCTGCTCAGCACATTTTATTGTTTGTTTTCTTCAACTTGTTGTGTTTTATTAGTTTGTTTTGTTTAACCTTCCTATTATGTTTGTTTTAACCTTCCTATTATGTAAGATTCTAACATAATAGGAAGGTTAGACATGAGATGGAAAAGTTACCGAGCGCTACCTGGAAAATCCCCACCCTTTGCAACCCTAGTTCCAGGCCCCGCTATTTGATTTTTGTCTACCTCAAATTTTTATTTTAACATAAGACATTTAATCACATAAAATATATAGCAAATACATTTGCTTCAGTCTGATTAATCTTAGTTCACATCATATTTTTTATTCCACACCCAAATTATCCAGTATGGAGAACTAGGGTGCATTCATACAATATTCAAAAACTGCTACTCAATTTTACCCACAAAAAGAAAATGTGCAATCTAGTACACCTTTTCGTTGTTGACTGGACAATATTGCACATATTTTATAAGAGAATAGTTAATGTTATATAAATGTTATGCAACAGGTCATTTTTTATGGGAAGCGAATTATTTGAAAGACACAAAAAATTATAATGTCTTTAATTCATAAGAATAACATTGCATTTCGCAACCCTGACTTTGTGCTTTGCATGAATACTTCTACAGGCATTGCATTAGGCATCAGGCAACACAATCCAGCTGATTCAAGTGTGAGCCACATCTTCATAACACTTTGTGATGTCATTTTTTTGATGGATTCCATGATGTTTTGCTCAATATCATCCATTTCTTGCAGCTACAATGAGAAATCAAGGACAAATACAGCCAATGCATCTCAGTGGTAAATGTATTGTTTGGCTGTTGGTGCACTGTCTGCTGTTTCTGCCATAATGAATGTTTACTGTAGTTCTACTTTAATGAATGCCTCTGGCTGTTGCTAATGTAAAATGGGAGAAGGAACCGGGGCAGTTGGCTCAACAAACGGGAAAATACGATTTAAGTGGGGTTGTGATAATGTGCCTCTATTCTAGTTTTTTAGTTACAGCAAACAAGGTTTTGTCGGTTTATAACTAATTTGCCTGCTGACATTTGAGCAAAAAACATTCTGTCAGGCCGTCACTCAGATCTACGCATCATTTCAGTCAAAAACATTTAATTTACAATATTACAGCTCTAAAAATATGGGAAAGAAATGTGAACTAAACCATGGTATGCAAAGGAGGATTTCTGAGGAAAAGAGAAATTAGTATGTTTCAGTGATGTGATATAGGACAGAATCTGTCTATCTGTCTTTCAGATTTATCAGATTACATTACAATATTTAATGAATATCTGATCAAACCAGTCTTAAAATAAAGATCAATTCAAACCACAGGGGAGAACCACAACAGAACCAGATATGTTTAGAACAGTGACATTGCTCGTCAGTATTTATTTTCTCTCAAGTTTTAGGAAGAATAATTCATATATTAAAGTGAAATTTGCACTTTAAATTCACTTATATTTGTATAATCATATACAAATATATCTCTCAGAAAATTATATTTTGAGAGTAATAACTTTAAGAGATATGGCATATTATTCACAATGAACATAGGTACGGTATGTCCAAATTGTAACGAAACTTCATGGATTATTTTTGCTTAAATTTGTAACAAATATTATGTATTAGGAATAACAGCATAGTTTTCTAATTACTGACATTATTGAATGCATGAATGTCAGCTCTAAATGTTAGACTGTCAGATTTGAAGGCCAAAAGCACACTGTGTAATGTATACCTGTGACCCCCCTGTCGCCTTCTTTAATTACTTAGCCTTACCAAAAGCTCCAACACAGGCATGAGTCCATTATGATTAATGACACTTTACTTGGCCTTCCTGTATGGATGCCCTTTCTCAGCACTTTAAAAGTTTCCAAGTTAATAGATTTCTTGAATGACTAAATTAAGATTAAATAGCCTATAGAACAGCAACCATACATATATAAAACACAATTCTGACCGATATGTTCAGTTCAGGTCTGCTTTGCTGCAGGCAATATAATGCCCCATTAAAGGATACTTCAGCATATGAATATTGACGTAGATTCAATGTGTAAAGGTCACATGATCATAGTCTACACCAGTTTTCAAAGTAATGTTTGACCTCAATTAAATTAACTGCGCTATTTGAGATAAATTGATAAATTGATTGAATCTACCCCCCCCCCCCCCTCCTCCCCAAATGTAGCTCTAGTATCCTTTATGATAGTTGTGGCCCTATACATGGTTCTTAGCTGCATAATCATCAAGAAACATAGCAACACCACCATAATCAGGAAACATACCAAACACCACCACTAGCTCCAAAGCAACAAATAAGGGAGGGATACAACTTACTTTAATTTTATCCTGATCCTCTATCAGTTTGACATGATTAACAAACATGGTCATTCAAATAAGAATCATCCATGAGATACTGATTCTTAGACAAAGTTAAAATGCAATTATTTACATCAATTAAAGTAGCCACATATCTTTGCTATTGCATATTATAGAATATTGTCAGTATTAATAAATCAAGTAAGGCAAGTTTTTTCGTTTGGCACCTTTCAAGCAGAATAAAAAATAAATAAAAAAACAGATAAAAGGCTACAGTGCATGAATAGATAGCCCCTGATTTAATTCAGTTGAAAGTCAAGGCAAACAAAAAAATTTTAGTTTTGATTTAAAAGACCTGACAGTTGGAGCAGACCTCAGATCTTCTGGAAGTTTGTTCCAGAGGTGTGGAGTGTATAAACTGAAAACTGCTTCACCGTGCTTAATTTTGACCCTGGGAACAGTGAGTAAACCTTTCCCAGATGACCTTAGGTGTCTGATTGGATCATAAAGCACAAGCAGATCGGAAATGTATTTTGGCCCTTATAATCTGTAATGTGTAATGTGCTCCACTCTTTTAGCGTTAGTGAGCAGCTGTCTGTAGCAGTGTTCTGAATGAGCTGCAGCTGTCTGTAGCAGTGTTCTGAATGAGCTGCAGCTGTCTGTAGCAGTGTTCTGAATGAGCTGCAGCTGTCTGATAGATTTTTTACACAGACCTGTAAAGACACCATTACAATCGTCAAGCCTACTAAAAATAAATGCATGCACAAGTTTTTCTGCATCGTGCTTAGGCATGAATCTTCTAATTCTTGCTATATTTGTAAGGTGACAGTAGGCTGATTTTGTAGTTGTCTTAATGTGGCTATTAAAATTTAGTTCTGAGTCCATAACTAGGTTTCTGGCTTGGTTTATAGACTGTAGTGACAAGGACTGAAGGTGAGCACTGACTCTTAATCTTTCTTTTTTAGGACAAAAACTATTATTTCAGTTTTGTCTCTGTTTAACTGGAGGAAATTCTGGCACATCCAATCATTGATTTGTTCAATGCAATTAATCAGTGATTGTATAGAACTGTAATCACTTGATGACACTCTTATGTAAATGTGTGTGTCATCCGCGTAATTATGTAATTTTTTATAATCTGAGCATGTAGATGTTGAACAGAAGAGGGCCAAGAATGGACCCTTGGGGAACTCCACATTTGTTCGCACCGATTCATAATTACCAATCGACACAAAGTAGTCCCTATCCTGTAAATATGATTCAAACCAATTTAGCACTGTGCCAGAAAGTCCTATCCAGTTTGCCAGTCTGTCTAGGAATATCCTATGGTCGACTGTGTCGAACACAGCACTGAGATCAAATAATACCAAAACTTGAAATTTTAGCCTCATCACTGCTCAAATGAGTGTCATTTAAAACTTTAAAAAGAGCAGTCTCAGTGCTGTGATGTGGTTGAAATCCAGACGGAAAAACATTAAAACAGTTGTTTAGGGCCAAGTGAGAGTAGAGTTGCTGAAATACAGCCTTTTGAATGATTTTTTCCTAAAAAAGGCAGGTTTGATATGATATTCATCATTTCAGTTTGATAACTGCAGTTTTCAAGGCCCTTGGGAAAAGGCCTGACTGAAGAGCCTTGACCCTCTGCAGTACATCTGATGCCATGCAATTAAAAACATTTTTAAAGAAGCTAGGCAGTATCAAGGCAGCTGGTAGAAGCCTTCAGATGTAGGACAGTTTCCTTCAACATTTCATAGTCTATAGCAGAGGTCGGCAACTCCAGGCTTCGCGGGCCGGTGTGTATGCATGTTTTTACTACCACCAGTTACCACGGCTCAATCAGCTAATTAGTCATACACACAATCACCGATTCACTCTTAAATTACAATACACGCATACCTTAATCCGCTGCGGTTCATATCGCACATATGTAGATTCAAATATCAGATAATATAAACGATTGGGCTAATAAAAAATTGGTAACTGGTAGCAGTAAAAACATGCATACACACCGGTCCGTGAGGCCTGGAGTTTCCGACCCCTGGTCTATCGGATGAAACTGTGCCATGATGACTAGATTAGTCTTAGGTGGGTGCATGGGTGACACAAGCATTTTGCCTGAAATTAAGCTACAAACTGATTTTCTTATCTTATTAATTTTATCTGTAAAAAAGGATGCAAAGTCATTGCATGACTGGATGGATAACAGTCCAGGTGCTACTGATTTAAAGGGGTTTGTCAGCCTGTTAACAGTAGAAAATAAGACACATGCATTATTGCGGTGTTTATTCATTATTTCAGAGAAAAAGGACTGCCTTGCTCTCTTTAGTTCTAGATTATAGATGCGCAGTCTCTCTTTATAGACGTCATAATGAACCTGGAGTTTTGTTTTCTGCCACCTGTGTTCAGCCTTTCTACACTCTCTTTTTTGGTGTTTACCAGTGTGGCATTTCTCCATAGCGATTTTTTCGTACTAGAGACAACTTTGACCTTTGTGGGGGCAATGGCACTGAAATTATCTACAAGATCATCGACAAGGAGAGATGGCAGGTGTGGATGAAAAAGCTGAGATGAACAGCGCACTGGTGTTTTCATTGATGCAGCGCCTTCTGACTACCTCTGTTACACCTTTGGCATCCACAGACATGGTCATTTCAAAGAACACACAATAATGATTAGAAAGAGCAACATCAGTCACCACAAACCTTGAAATGTTCACACCTTTGGAGATACTGTAAGTAAATCCAGACTGTGTCCCTTATTGTGTGTGGGGTGTGTCACATGCTGAGACAGTCCAAAGTTATCCAGTATGCAAGACAGTTCTTTAGCACTTACGTCTATGGGATTATCAATATAGATTAAATCACTCTCAATGACAACACAGTCAAAATCAATGCAAATCACAGACAGTAATTTAGCAAATTGGGTCTCTAGATGGTTAATAATATAGCTCGACAGGAGGATTTCAACTGAAGAGCTAGATATTCAAAAGAGGCAAACTTTTGCATTGATAAACAATATTAAACATAGTGGCTACTCCACCTCCTTTCTTTAGTACTTTAGCCTCACTGAAAAAGTTGAAATTGGGAGGAGCTGATTCGATAAGAACTGTTGCCCTGTTGCTGTGGTTTAACCAAGTTTCAGTTAAAAACATAAAATCGAAATTTGGCTCGATAATTAAATCATTAATTAAAAGTGATTTGCCTGCCAGGGACCTGATATTTATTAAAGCTAAGTTTAATGTACTAAAAAACATTTTCTGAAGCAGATTCTAGTTGTCGAGCAACAGGTATCAGACTAGATAAGTTAGCAGTGTTGACTGAAGACACTTTTGCAATTCTATTTGTTATCAGAACAGGAATGAGAGAGGTCACAGGGGATCCCGTCCCACTATCGGAGCAGTAAGGAATGATCGGCAATCCTCAGCACATCACTTGCTCTCTTCAGAGTTATTATCGGCACTGTTGTTAGTACAAGCCAAGCTATCAGCCGCCACTGGAGGACGTGGCGGTGGGGGGGGGACGTGCTGAGGCCTTGAGTAGTGCAGCCAGCGGATGCGGAGGGGGGACTGGGCGCCGTGAAGGAGCAAAGAGAGAACAGGGGCAGGGGGGCCGAGCTGGGAGACACCTGTCAGTGAGTCCCAGTAGGGGGGAGGCAGGGGAGAGGAAAAGAGGGAGAGGGTGATGATGGGGGGGTGGGGAAGACTGTGGTGAGGGGAGCTGGTTATCGTTCAGCTGGTCCTGAGGGGCCAACGCATTCTCATCCTGGGACAGAGACTGCTGCATGGAGTCGGAGTGTGGGTAAGGGTGAAGTGTCTCAAGGTCAGACTGCGCAGAGCACTGTGGCTCAGTGGCAGATGGGTGTCGGAGGCCAAAGAGGAAATTGTTCAGGGAAATTTTTCTCCAAACCTGTTGAGGTGAAGCCCATCTGTCCTGAATAGGTGTCTGTGCCCCCAGAACAGATTAAAATTGTCAATGAAATTGATTCTGTTCGAGCTGCAGGTTTTGGACAGCCAGGTATTCAGTAGCCTGCTGAACTTGTTGATTCCTCTGGCCAATGTAGGCAATGGCCCACTAATAAAAAAACTGAACTCCCAGTTTGCTGACCATTCTAACCAATCAAATGGGAGCTTGACGTTCTTACCTTTAATGCTGATTTTAAATTGGTTAATATTAGCCTTTAATCACTCCCTTTCACGGCACTCCACTGTCATGTTACACAGAGAGCTAACGTGTTAACTAATGTTACCTGAAGACAAATGTTTATGATCTATTTATTAACGTGACCTAACTAGTTAAATTGGTAACGTTAGCTCGCGTTATCGAAATCTAAAAAGATGAAGCGAACTATTACGGAATTTTTTAGTAGCGTTACCGTTACTAAAAACGCAACTGATGTAGTCGCTGTGGCTGCTGAAACAGTTGGTGATGCCGATGGCGATGTGGATGGTGTACACTTTTCGGAGAGAGTGGCTGAAGGACTTTGAATTGCTTAGGTATGAGAGCGGCGCAATGCACTCTGTGCACTGTAAAGCCTGTGGGACGGAGATCGCAGGTGCAGTCGACACATTTTAAGCGTGAGAGCACGGAGACAGCGTGAAGCAGGAGACTAAATTTTAAATCCTGGCCCCAGGATATTGCGTAAAGCCCCAGTGGTGGCCTACCATGCGTTTTTAAGCCTACTTTTACCGTTTTATGGTACTTGTAAACGGTACTGTTATATTGTCTTTTTTTATTAATAAAAATAATCTATTACATATATTGTTGGTGCTTCTTACATTTTGATGGGTGCTCCTAAATTTTTGATGGTGCTACCAAGTAAAAACGTTTATTTCGCGCCCTGAAAATCATGCTTCAGTATTTCTGATTGCTCTTTGCGGACATCATAATGTCCAACATGAACCAGGACTTGTCTGATACTAGCATGTTCAGATATTAACTGAGGGACCATGTTGTTTATATCAGAGACCATAGCACCAGGAAGACAGTATGTTTTAATGGTCTTACCGCCTATATGTATGATGATGGAGTCTCCCACGATTAAAATGACAGGTTTGGTCATTTGCTCTGAGGGGGTCTTATTTCTTAGCCTGTTTGCTGCACCAGCCTTCTTTGGCTTTCTTTCTGTCAGAACCCCTTCTGGTTTGTCTATAATCATTTTTGTGTGAATTATCAACAGTCATTTCCACTTCTGACTCCCATATGTTTAAAAAACGGCTCATACCTGTTCTTCTGACTCTCGTATGTTTAAAAACGGCTCATACCTGTTCTTCAGACTCCCGTATGTTTAAAAACGGCTCATACCTGTTCTTCAGACTCCCGTATGTTTAAAAACGGCTCATACCTGTTCTTCAGACTCCCGTATGTTTAAAAACGGCTCATACCTGTTCTTCAGGCACAGTGGCGGTGAGGCAGGCACTGCATGTTTTTTTTTGCTCTCTTCACTGTCTTCCAGGCGTCCGGTGTAGAAGTTGACTGGACTAACTTCTCCCGTGGGAATACAGTGTTACGTCCCTCTTTAGGTTTTGCCCCAAGGTCGTCCCAGCGTGTAGACCTTTGAGTCTGTTGTGTCTGCTGTGTTAATTCTGTTCCACTCTTGCCAAGTTTGTGGAACATTACAGTGTCATTCAATGTTAGCTGTTCATTATGGCTGGTTTCATTACGTTGTACTAACTCACTTATTGAAGACGCTGGAAGTGTTTTGTGGAGCTCAGAGTTCTTCTCTAGTTCAAACATTCTCACTTCAAGCACGGCAATCTTCTGTAGCAGTTTATAGCAATCCGAGCATTTTATGTATTCTGAAGCGTACGGAGGCATAGTGCTATCCACTGGGTACTGCTATCATGAGAAAGAGCTTGTATTGCTGCGAGCAGGTCGGGCTAGAGTAGTGCCGGTCAGGGAGAAAAAAGAGCAAAAAGTATGTGATCGTGACCCGCAGCCACTTCAGAAATAGTAATCCTTTAGTGATCCAGTTGTTGGTAGGGACCACTATTCATCTATTGCACTGCAGTCATTAAAGAAAAAAAAAACATGGGAAGATAAGGGCAAAGCAGAGAGCAAAGAGCAAACGCGTCTGCACTGTCAGGAAGCAGAAAGCCAAATCTTCAAAAGATTATCTCATTATACACAAACAAAAAAAATAATGTAAATGTAATTTTAGCTGCTGGCTAATGGATTGTAGTAACAAAATAGGTTGATGTTCATTAATTATATACCTTACTGGCTTCCACTAATAAAAGAAGAAAAAAATATGGAGATTTCATAACAAAGTACTATACTGGTACCATATTACAATTGGGGGAAAAGGGTATGAAATCCTAATATATACAAATGTGAAAAATGACGACTGCACTTATTTCCGGTATCAGATGGCTGCGATGCAGTAGCTGGCTTGGGAAACGGTTAATTCTCTAATTTTGACGTAAGATCAGCTCCACATCTCAAATGGTTTGGACTCAGCAAAATTCAAACCTTTCAATGTAAAGAAGAAAAAAAAGACCTGGGGCAATGGTGACAATCCAGAAAAAATGAAAATGGTTTTAGCACGCTAAAAAGATTTTATGAGAATGTATGTGATAATGAGTATATTTTATGGCTTTCTGGCTCAGGCCCACCATGAGTGAAAACACAATATGTCAGGCAGAGCACTGAGCTAGACGGGACTTCAGCAGTAACTGCAGAAAGGGTTGCCGCCCATGTGAATTAGAACCTCTGTGTCATTATTCTATATCTCCCTGACAGGAACTGTACCTTATAGAAAGTTAAATGATGATATCATTGCCTATATCTGCTAACGTATGCCATTTTTCAGAGCCTCAGCTCACTGTTGTTTTTCCAAATGAGCTGAGTTGAGGACATTGTGTTTGCTTTCAATTTATCAAACGTTAAATGGGCAAGTAAACGGTTCCTCAGAGGAACTCGAGTAGAAGAGCCCTCGGAATATCACATGCCACCAGAAGAATTAAACGTGGAACCATTTTATACTCAACAGACACTTAAGAATCAACTCATTTAAGATCCAAATTAATACAGAGGGCAGCTGCTACACTTAAGTATGCTCCAGACTCTGCTGTGCGGTGATACTGGCACAGGGTGAGAAGCACACACTGTATTTATTACTCTGACTCTGAGTTCTGTTCTGTTTAGAGGAGACCTGTTTTAAAATACATGAGCGCTGGCCCAGGGGAGTCCAGATGTCTGGAAACATTAAGAATAACAATGGACCTCGCGTCGCTGTGCATCGCGCATCGCACACTGCAGTCGCCTGAGAAACAGAAGCAGACATTTTAATCTGGGTCATTTATGTTCAGAAGAAATTTTTTGTGAAAAAAAGAAGAATGCTTCAAATTGCTGTGGCCCCTTTTGTAATCGAACCTCAAAATCATCGCCGTCCCACCTGTTCATTGTAACTCGTGGAGACTCGTGCTTGCAATAGGACTCTGTTCTGCTGTGAAATGAACAGGACATCAGATGACACCTGCTGAGGTGCTATAAACTATGTTGGTTTACTTGAGCACAGTAACATCTATAGGATATTCTTGCAGTCTGCAGCTGGTACTTATACAAATGCCAGCTGAAGATATGATTGAGGTAATTAAATAATTAAGAGAATAAGTTGGAAGAAAATCCTCAAACGAATCGACCCTTGTTGCGCACCCGTGCTGTAAGGGTTATTGTAAGGACGAGCTAACTTTTTTATTGTTTTTCATTGAACTGCCTCTGAAGATGAATTTATCAGTGGCAGAACAGTTGCTATCTATTGAGTTATTATTACTCCTGCTTATGACAACAGAGGTGATGGTTGTACTCAATAATTGTTAAGTGCAACCACCATACTGACCTCCACTTGAAGCTGGAGCTGCCTTCAAAAATGTAAATTCCAAACTGGCAGGCCTCAACAATTGAATGTCACAGACCTGCATCCAGACTTAAACTCAAAAAGGAAACCATTATTATCCCTATGATATTCTGTGGCCACGCTGTGGCCCTGACCCCCAATTTTTGTTGGTGTCTCAAGAGGTAATAAAACCATACAGGAGAGGAGACCATGATACCCTCAATTTGATGCATAGATAAGGGTATCAGCATGGGTTTTAATAGCCTAAAAGACATTTCCTTTGATATTTGTGATGGGGATAGAGACAGCCAGGGAGCATTCTTATGTTCTTATGGTCAGGTCAACCAGAGCAGGCTACTTAATAGCAACGTAATATTGTATGGACCATGAACAAGTTTGACGTATAAAATCATATTGTCTCTTTTTCGAAGGTCGTAATCTTATCACTAGATATCCAACAACATGCATGCATACACACACGTGTAAAATATCGTGTCACACGTCATGTGTCACTGCTCATGATCATCATGCACAAAGGCCAAGCAGTCTAAACCAGTGCGTGCTTCACACCATTGCACTGTCCATGTCACATCACACAAGAGAAATGTGCGCAGTAAAGATGTCTCATCACTGTAGGCTATGCATACTTTTCTCAGTAAAGCAAATGGGTTTTTGCGTGCCAACCTGGCATATAAAAAAGCTGGTTAAGTCACGGGGGTCACCAGAGCCTGGGGTCAAGTGCTACACTACAGGATATGCAATGCAAAGCAGAACATCATTAGCAGGTTCCAGAAAGATCCTTCCAGCAGTCTCACTCATTTATGTTCATCTGATTAAGCTTATAAACTCAGAAAATGACAAAGCATGCAGACAAAAGGTTTTTTTTTTCTGTTATTTCATTGATAATGATTGAACATGAAGTTTGTGATACTCATTATATTTCTCCAAACATGCTAGTTACAGAATACTAGAAATGTTGATAGAATTGCTCAGAGACACGCATGAGCTCTTTTCATCCCATTAGCCTTTGTTTCTGTCTGACAAGAGCCGATCATAATTATCTATTAACAGCACAGGGACACACAATAGTTTTTGTTATCTCATAATTATATCTCATTACGGTATGAATCGGTTCCGCAGCATCTTCTCAAAAAATAAGAAGACATACTAAAATATCTCACAAATAAGCTTCAAGGGGTTTGTTTATATACATGTAAGCACTGGAAATCAGCAGCACATTGATTAAATTACATAGAGACTGAGACTATCTGAAGTGGGCTCTTTTACTTTAGCTTACTTGCTAATGAAGGCCCATTGCCTGTCATGTACTTGCATTGCTGCTTGGATAATAGTGAAGGAACACGTGCAGTTTGTGATCTCTCCTTCTCAATCAAACCGAAGACAGGGCTTTTTGATTCTGAGCCACACATGCACTTACATAAATCCTTATTCAAATGGGGAAAAATACCATAAAAGTCATATGGGTTGACTTGCTTATGACAGATCCAGGTCTGCAGACAGTTGGAATCATAAGTTGCCAGGATCAGTACATACCATATGCAAAACAGCTAGTATAGTTATGTTTCAGTGAATTTACCACCATTGACCATCTGTGCACTTTTGCTGGGGTGAAAGGAAATGACTCCTGTATCAATATCAATTTCTGCAACTGTCACAAAGGGAATGCTTAGCAATTTACGTCACATTTTATAAATGTCTTTCTTATTTCAGTCAGCCTTTAATGACCTATTTCCAGGGACAGTGGAAAAATGATCATATCAGTGTCCCTCCTCGTGAGAGTTAAGGTTCTACTTTGTGACTACAGCGCTTGCCTTTGTCTTTTCACAGAACAGTGCAAAAACATTCAGTATATCCTCGTAAAACACGGCAACTCATTTTTGTCCCCTCTAGGTGATATGAGTCTCTGGTTTAAATCTCAACAACCTGGGGGGTATTTCACCAAACAAGATTAAGGGGTTAGCCAGCTAACTTTTGTAAATATTTTAAATTTGCTGACATCCAATTGGATGAGAACCTGGGTTACTTCAAATTATTTACAAAAGTTAGCCTGCTAACTCTTTAATCCCACTTTGTGAAATACCCCCCTGGTCTCAAAACCCATTAATATCTTTTCAATTAATTTCCAGCACCCTTGACTGCGCCGAGACTCAAACAGGAATCGGGCTTATTCTTTTTGCTATCTGGGTTACGAATAGGATATAAGACTAATTAAATCAACAAAACATTCATTCAAATTGGGGGACATAGGCCAATGACAGGGCAAAGGGCTTCCTCTTGTGGTAGACTGAAATAACAACCTGACGTGATCAGTTCCATAAGCAGAAGTTCAGACACTGGTGTTGCATAGTGGCACTTTTATTTGCACCGTGCAAAACACATGGCTGTAAACATTAGTAAAAGTTTTTTTATTTATTGATTTTTTTTATTTTTTATCCTGTAATACCATATACCCGGTAATACTTGGGGACTATTTGACAGTAGGGAAAAATGAATACCGCCCAACCCTACACTCCAGGCTGACTGATTGTTTTATCTCTTATTCAAATGATTACAATTATATTACAGATATTCCATTCCCTTATTCCCAAATCACATTATATTCTAACACATTAATCCCAAATCACATTCTATTCTATAAAAAAACATTATCTCCTATTCTGCTTCTTTATTTACATGTTTTATATAGGCTGCATTCCTGCAGGCTTCATGGCTTTCTTTAGGAAGCCATGGTAAAACAATCAGAAACCTGCACAACATAAATCAAACAGCAAGTCCTATAGACACATATACATCTGTGGAGCCAGGCAAAAAGTTAAATCGGACTCCACCAACATAAACATTGAAAAAAGGGCAGTCTTATAGAGGGTCAGTTGCAGCATTCTTAGCTGGAGTTTAAATCTCTAGACCACAGAACTGCCGTACAATGGGAACAGCTATCTGATATGTGAAGTAAAGATTAGCTGCTCCAGTTTAATGCCGTTTTTTTTTTGGTGTAGTTAACTACTGAAACTACAACTGAAATTTAGTCTTTGTGAAAAGCCCAGATGGGATTATTTTGTTTAGGACAGGTTTAGGTCTCAGGGGTATTCCAGGAAGCTGGATTGTCAGCTCACCTGTGAAAAATATTTGGCTATAGTTTTAATGTTTTGAATCTGAACTTGAATATATTAGGTGTCAATTGATTATTGCTATTTATTAACAAATGTTCAGAGAAGTTGTTGCATGCTATTTTAGAAGTTACCTGGCTAACTGAGTAATCCTGCTTGGTGCAATACCCCCACCTGGACTCTAGTTTCTGGAAGGCAGGTGTCTGACTGATGGACATTGTATACAAAACCAAAGCTGACATTCCTTGCACTTTCCCATGAATAGTGGGGTATTTAATTTTTTTGGTTTATGTATGAAGTGCGCACTTTTTGCAATAAACTCAATTGAGTGGCATTTTTTGTTGGCATGTGACTTTTTGTATTATATTTTGTTATAATTTCATATCACATGTACATTGACAATTTCATCAGTAGTTTGAACTACTTTTTTTAAGTAGCTTTAGTTAACCAAACTAGATTTCTCCCTAGGGTAGCTGAGCAGTAGTAATTGGTAGCTTCCAAAGATATGCTTTCAAAGTAGCTTCCCCAACACTGTGACCCAGCACGATCATTAGCCACTCACTAGCGTTAGCCTAGCATTAGCCCAGCAATAACAGCAGGATGAAAGCTACACACAATAATGCCAATAACCACACAACTCTATTCATCACATATTCATCAGCACAGATGCACCAATATGAAAAAAAAAGAGTTTCGGCACTATAGTGACTGACCTAAAAAGAATAATAAAATACTCTTTATCTGTGAACTGGTTGTGGTTTTATATGGGGTCTACTGCCTACTGAAGGATGCAGCCCAGCCCAGATATTTAATATTAATGGTTGCTTAAATAAAATGTACAGAAAATGAAAAGGTGTTTATCTGTTATCTGCTATTTAAGAGAAATTATGTGTTTTATTACACATTGTAGTTTTCAAATGCAACTTTCCATTTGGTTTCACGTCAAAGTAACTGACAAAATAATGTAAGGAGTGCTTTTTCACGATTCAGTTTCCATTGCTCGGTAAATCCCACCCCTCTTTGAATCTGGGTTTCTCAGCAGAGTATGTGACAGAGTATGTGATAGAGTATGCAATAAGTTATATTAACAGATGTTGCACAGGTTCTGGTAACAAAATACTATACGGAAAAAAAATTAAACGTGAACAAACTTGAAACAAGTCTTCAGCTGCTAACTCCAAACGCAGTTAGAACGTCTATATTACAAAGAAATGTCTTCTTCCGACTTATTTTTCCATAGAGTTCAATAGGAAAAATTGTCAGGAGAAACAACCCTTAAAGTGATCCATCCATATTTACTGCATATCTGGCAGCAGAGTGATGGTTTGAGGCTCGTTTGATTCCAGCATAATTTATAGCTAAATTTAGTCTCACCTCCCAATTCCCATAGAGATCCATTAAAAAGTATTTATAGTATCGCTTGTAGGAGTACCAGATATAAGATATCAAGAGTCTTTTGATATTGTTGGGTCACAGACATCAGAAAGTCATGGCATGCAAAGATATGTGACCAAATATTAAAAATGATTACTTTATTCTACATTGGCTGCAGTTATTGTAGGGGCCAGTTACTTTTTCACACAACGGAAATGTGTGTTTGGGATTTTTTGTTCATGAAATAAATTAAATAAGTAAAAAAACAAATGTGTCATTTGTTCACTCAGGTTTCCTAAAATCAATATAATATTTTGTCTAAAGATCTGAAAACATCCAGTGCAAGAAATATGCAACAATAAAGGAAATCAGGAAGGGGCAAAAACTTTCACGGCACTGTATATATCTATATTTCACTTGGTGCACTGCTCATTTGTCAGATAATATATATCGAAAACAAAAGATAGCTACTATTTTTCCAAATAAACCATGCTTTGGAAATGGTTTTGTCGTATTGTTCAGTGACTGATTACAGTAACAAAAATAACGAGAACCATGTTCCACCAAAGTACTTAGCTGCCTTGCATGTGATTTTCGTTTGATTAGCAACCAAAATTAATTAATTAAAATACATTTTAAAAACTCGATAAAACCTACCATTGTGTAATGACTTGTGTGGAACGTGCATTTGGTATATATTAGGACTGCTTCCGCTTTTAATGACGTCGAAAAGCTAACACTGTTCAGCATGTGTAAACTTGCGGACTCGGTCTTGTGTGAACGGCGAAGACCAGTTACTTACCAGTGACCACATTCTGGTGTGAATGGGTTCACTGTGGGTTGAATCCATGTTCAATAACCCATGTCAACCCTGGGTTTTGTGTATGAAAGGGGTATATATGTGCTGTGTGAGCACATCCTTTAATAAGAGGGTATCTCTTCAGTGAAGTGTATCACCTGCTCAAGTATATTTTAACGCCATAATTCAGAGCAGGGACCAAAGGGAAAAGCTATTAAACATAAAAGGCTTTCCTAACCTCGCAAAATAATTGCCTGAGTGAGGAGTTATGGCCTCTGTTTCAAAGAGTCAAGACTCGCCTCTCTCTCAGCGTGGAGGGAACAGAACAAGATGGAAAAACAGGAAAACACTGATTTATGAGCGATATGGTGCAGGAACTCGCACTCGTACTCGAGACACATTTCAAATTCATCACCCACAAAGTCCACTGTATTGCCTAATATATCACCCATTTAAATCATTGAAATTCCATGACTGAAAAAATTTCATCTTGAGTCATATTTCCACAGTGATCGCATGCCAGTATATCATTATTTCATTACCTATGTTGCCAACTGTGTGCTGTGTGGCAACATTGATGTGTGAAGGCTCTAATGACAGAGTTGATTTAAAACATTCATCATCAAAATTTGTATTCCAAATAATAATTTCAGATATTGGCATATATGCTAAATATGATTGCATGTACTGTATGTAGGATATATTGGTAGTAATCTCTAGAATCTTTATATTCACACAAACATAATTAAATACAGTATAAAACAGTATATGATATTGTATATAGTTTAATTTTGATGCCATTGATCAAAGGAAAAACAAACCTTTAATTCAACATTAGTCTTCTATAGCATCAAGTCTTCTCAATCAAATGATTGATGAGTTTGCAGAACACATAGCAAGGGATTTGAGACCATTCCTCCATAAAGAATCTCTCTGACAAAGTCCTTGGTTCTCAATTATGTTCTTGATCTGTTCAACAGTTAGAAGGGTTTTTTCTTCACTATTGATATTCTTCGGCCATCCACTGTGGTCTACTGTTTCTTTTCTAAAATAAAACTTCAACATTAGTCTACCAGAAAGTAGGCTATATCTAACGTACAGCTCTGTGAATGTTGGTTAATGTTATGGGCTGGTTATGCCGATCCACTGGACTTCTTCTTGGTGATAGAACATCATGAACTCACAATAACTAGTAAGTAGGCCTAGTAACAGCACTGAAAAAACTAATCTTCACAAGCATTTTAATCTTATATTTAGACTTTAGAATTTTATTTCTGTTACTTTTTTGCTAAATAAGACAATAAGATTGCCTATGGGGTGAGATACTTTTACTCATTTCTAAATGTGCCAGCAAGCAAAAAGTAACAAGCTAACATTTTCCACTTTAGAGAAAAAAAGAAAGGGTAAAAGTCTCATTACAAGACTAAAACACTTTTTTAAAGACATTATTTGCAGTGCGTTATGGTGGCAATGGAAGGATAACTAAGTTATTGAACAAGCTCTTCGCAAAAACGATTTAGCCATTTCAATTTCACTGAAGTCGAGTCCTGAGCACGCATGGCAACTTCGCTACATAAAAAGTTACGCCTGTCACATCCCGTGCCTCTATGTCTTAGTCTGTTCCTGGTTTTTCCGTTTACAGTACTTGTAGTCCGTTCCTTGTTTTCCCTTTCTCCCCATTTCATGTCTCTGCTTCCCACATCTGCCTTCATGTTGTGTATACTAATTTCCAGCGGTTAGCCCTGCCTGCTCCCTGCCTGCTCCCTGCCTGCTCCCTGCCTGCTGCCTGCCTGCTCTCTGCCTGCTGCCTGCCTGCTCTCTGCCTGCTCCCTGCCTGCTCCTCATTCCTGTTTCCAGTTCTGTGTTACCTGTCCAGTTCCTGTTCTTTTGCCTGTCCTGCCTGTTCCTGTCCAGCCCTGCTCCAGTCTTCCTGCCCACTTGCCCTTCCCCGTTCTAGCCCTGCTGCTGCCCTTCGCCCTCCTGTTCCCCTGCTCTGACAGATTCCCCGGTTCTGACTCCTGCCTGTTCCTGGACTTCGCTTTTGCTCAGTCTGCATTGCCCTGTTTGCTGGACTCTGACCCCTGCCTGGAACTGACCATGTATCTGCCCTGCCTGTATTGCTCCGTTTTGCTGGACTTTGACCTTTTTCTGTCGACTTCTAATAAAGCCTATTCCCATTACTTTTGGTGTCTGCGAGTGGTTCCGATCGGTTCTCGTAACAGTAGCCTACAATTTAACATTAGCCCAACTAGCTAATGTTATAGTTAGTATCAATGTCTAAATCCCTGTGATTTGATTTTATGTAAAACAAATTGCTAAATAAATAATTACCAGACAGAAGCAAGCTAGCAAGCAAAATTACAAGTGACAGCACAATCTCATACCAGCTAGCTGGTATATGTGTCTGAGAGTATTAGTTCGCTGCAAGATCAAATTTTTTTTTGCTAATAAATCGATAGATAACATTTAACACATTTATAATGAGCTAACTAGCGACATGAGCTACTTAGCAGAATTTCTGTAACGTTTGTGTAGAAAGCCTACACTCATTCCAGAAGATTAAAAACATTTAATACCAGGCACGGACTTGATCCCCTATCAAGGGAATCGGTTATGTTTACTTCAGCTACGAGATCTTCTGCACTCAAGTGCTAGCCAAAGGTCAGTAACCATGGATGGTTAAAACTAACATTACTTTACAGACATGCTCCTTGTAGTCTATTCAGCAATTGTATGCATTGTATAATCAGAGTCATATGTTGAGTAGAGTGTTGCCTACGATGAGTAAAACAACTGAACTATAACTTTGTTTTCGAATAGTGTCAAGTAAATTTACGTATTGATTTTTATTATATTTATTGTGGGTATAACTGGGTTTAAAATATGACTGTAAACCTCTTCGTTTGGTAGCAGGAGTTTCTCCATTATAGCCTATGGGAAAATTGAGAGTTGCGGTGCGCCTCAACTCCTGGCTCCTCCCACCTCTCCAGTTTCTATATACGCTCTGACAAGCCTTTTACAAAATCTGCAAGTGTTACTCTCCCCCATGTGCGCCCTCCTGTGTTCAAAAGGTGTAACATCAATTCATCCAACGTCTCTTCATTAGACACTGGTGGAGATTAATCAAATTGAAATACTTGTAGTTGACCAATGTGAAAGAATGCAGGTCCTTGGCCACCTGTCAACCTATGTGCGAAGTTTCATACAAATCGGATCACAACTGTAGACGCTAAGCCTGTTACGGACAGGCGCGAGTGATTACAATACCCCCGCTCGCAGCGCTATGCGTGAGCAGGTGTAACAAATACAACGTAAACTGTGGGCTGGGTGAAATGAACGAACAGCTGTGCATATGATACATAAGATGAGCAACACTGAAAAACACTCCTCCTTTTAGCAGATTACATGGTTACAATCACATTGTCACAGGCTCACAAGGTATTACTATTTAAAATGGAAGTCTATCCTTGTGTCCCTCCAAATCAGGGCTCACGACACAGTTTTTTCATGCTTCATGACAAGAGCTAATCGAGGAAAATTGCTTTTTCACTTCATTCTGTCTCCAGTCCCCTTTACAATACAATAGTCTTTTTTCTCTCTGTTCAGGAAATGCATTTTTTGCTATAATTCTGTTTATTTCCCCCCTCAAACATGGATAACAATAATGTATCTTTTTCAACAAGGAGGTATTGCAATGACTTCATCTGAAATTGAAACAAATTTAAATGAACATTTACTTTTTTAAATTTGGATGACCATAAATAATCGGACACTTTGTCGGATCAAATTGAATAATCAAAGGGAGTGTGACACAGCCATGGTGCGTAAAACACCTCAAAACACAGAAATCACACCAACAAAATACAAGCCATAAACACCTGCTACTGACCTTCTCAATGAGGGACACATTCACCAGCTGTAATACTTGTAATACCCTGCAGTTTCTCCCAGTGTAATGCTAGAAACAAGGAGCTAAAGCTGCTTTTACTGGACTGAAAGTGGGATTATAACCTTTTTTAAGTATGTCGCTGCGTACACATTGACCATTCCCCTGCAGATAAAATCAAATACAAAACATTTATTCAGGTCCTGAAATTTCAGACCTGTCCGTGCGATGTGTGAAAATATATTTGTACATAATCTAGTGCACAGTTAACATCATACAATATAGAAAAGTAGTACTGGTATAAGTCAGTACACTACCACAGTAAATACCATGAATCACATTTTTAATTAACTTACAGCATAAATTCCCATCTGGAACACTACTCTGATCACAGAGGAGATACCAAAAAAGAAAACTAATTATCAAGTAAATGGTAAATGGTAAATGGACTGCACTTATATAGCGCCTTTATCCAAAGCACTTTACAATGGCCTCTCACTCACACATTCACACATCAATGGCGGCAGCCACCATGCAAGGCGCTAGCCTGCTCATTGGGCATGGGGGGTTCAGGGTCTTGCCCCAAGGACACTTCGACATTGACACAGGGACGGAGGGATCAAACAAACCGCCAACCAAACCCTGCGATCAGCGCCCCGCCGGCCTCCCTGAGCCACAGCCGCCCCGTAAGTAATTATCAAGAGAGTTGGTTGTTTTTATTTTCATTTGTAACTTTGCTTGTGGTAGATCTTAGATTTACCATCACACAGAACTGGGTGGCAGGGACTAACCAGGACATATACTGTACAATTTCATATTGGTATATCGGTATATCTACAGTTCAAATATACCATAGGACCGACAGCATTCCACAAATCAATACAATTAATTATTTATACCGTCATTATTCTATACTTTTTAATCTACAGAACAGTGAGTCTTCTTTTGATATTAAACATGGACTTGGCATTGCCTGGTGATATTTGAATTAAATCAGTCTGTAGTATAAATGAAAGCCTTTAATGTTCTTTGTGTATATGGTGGGACAGAGGGTGCGCTTTTCCCTCGCTCTGAAGTGAACAACAGTATACAATTTTTACTAAGCACTTTGGAAATCCCGAACATCTCATAATAATGATAGATCATAGACTTAAAATTCCCAAAACTGGAGTCAGCTTCCCTCTACAATCGCCCAATGAACCACCGACAACCTTTAAATCTGTCAAGATCTACCTCGTCTGACCCTAAAAATCACCAAAATCCCTGAACAACCACTGTGGACTTATGTAAATATTTTGTTTAATTACTTGTCATGAGTGACAGTGAATCATTTATGTTTTCTTTTTTTTTTTTTTACCTAGGCCTATATTCTGTAGCACCGTCTTTTTTAAAAAAAAATTTTTTAAGAGCTGTCAATGTTCCAGAATGAAACAAGATGTTTCTGACATCACATCAGAGGAGCTTGATGATTCATCCCAAGGTGACTTCCAAATCGCATCCAGAGCATCATGTAGGATGTTGAATTGACTGGCACAATCTCTATGCACGTGTGTACGTGTGTGTGTGTGTGTGTGTGTGTGTGTGTGTGTGTGTGTGTGTGTGTGTGTGTGTGTGTGTGTGTGTGTGTGTGTGTGTGTGTGTGTGTGTTTATGCGTGCATTGGGGGTGCTGGTTTTCTCCTAATTTTATTAATTTATTTTATCAAATGAAAGGCGGACATCAGGCACTTGGGGCAAAAGAGGCAGGTGCTCGGTCACCCAGATACCCCAACCCTGCGACCCTCACCCCCACATGCCTGAATACAAGGGTAATCCATTTCTACACTTTTGTGTTTTCAAGATGACTGTACAGTAAGTAGAACCAGGCGCATCAGGGCAAAAGCAAGGGTACTGCACTTTGTCAACATCAAAGCTGCCCTGTGCGGCGCTAGCCAGAAGGAGTTGCTTGGCAGACCAGCCAAAGGGCATCGACTGCAATTTAAGCGAACCGAAAGAAATCCAAGAAATACAATTGAGAAATAAACAGGCCAGAGTCATTTTCCACAAGCTGAAGGGAACCCCACCGTGACAGTAGCTCAGACATGGACATAAAGCAGGAATCACGAGCATAGCTCACGTCAGCATGGTGGGGCCTATCAGGTTTGCTTTTGTTTTGTTTTTGTCTGTAATAAACCATTAACTTTCATACCATATTTAATCACTATTAATTGCTCGTTAGTGACATTACAAATGGCATTGCCACATTAGTTTTACCACATTAATGTGACATTTTTTAAAAGGCTACGTGTTCAAAAAAGAGCTTCATTGCAGCTTCGCCACTTTCCTTTGTCAAAGTAACTGCATTCATAGGTGTTGTACCTGTATTACCCTTTTAAGCCAATCTGATTCATTATTTATAACTCATAAGTCAACTGAAATATAATGGGACTTTTAATCACCCTCACAGTGTCTTTAAAATTGTATTTTCAAGCATAAATCATTGTAAACGTCTAAGCAGGTTATCAGAACACTTGAAAGCGCTGAACATAAGTGTCCTGTCTTTACACTTTGCTTATATATTAACGAGTGATTTGCTGAGTGACAAATCACAAAAATATTATGGAATTTCTCAAGATTTGAAATGATCACTAAATTGATTAAGTGTGTAGTGATTTGGTCAATCAATATATTATAATGAAGGTTCAGGACGGCACTCTGCCTTTAGGATTTTTTATTGAATAAAATAAAGACTGACGCATTTCGGAGTCAAGCTTCTTATTCAGAGTAAGACAAAGCCGAATTTGGCAGAAGGAAGTAGCCTAGTTCAACAATCAAACATGATCCAGTACACCTTTGTGACACTGCTCACTGAATAGTTAATTAACAAGGCACATTTATACACAGAACAAGCAATATATACATTGGGATATTATGACAAACATATTACATCAAAATGGATTTGCAATGTCAAGATAGATTCTAAATTTTAAATCAGAGGGCAATAATTAAGTCCATTATTTAAGCCTGAAGGTGTTTTCGAGTCTATAGGTGCAAGACCCAGTAATCTTCCCTTTTGAGGAGCAGCTGGGAGCAGCAGGACACGGTTCCCTTTCAGAGGTACGCACTCGCTCAATTCCTATGAAGCACAGGGCATGCAGAGAGGAACCGTGTCCTGCCGCAGCATAATATTTAGCGATTGAATAATCGAAGTTATTCCTACAGTCAACTTTAAAAACTTTTACAAGATCTGCGGGGGAAGCGCCAGCACTCTCTATATTAATATTATAATGAGGTTTTAGGTAGGCAAGTGCAGGCCGGAGGTTTATGCAAATTAGCTTTCCTTGAAGTGGCATTTCATAATGCGTATGAAAAAGATCAGTATAATCAGTGGTCGTTTGTGGAGCGATGCTGTTATCGTGACAACAGCCACTTCACTCTAGAATACTGTCACCAAGTTGTGTGATTTAAGTCGATATTATCATGTGTACCCCGTTCAGAAAAAAAGGCGGTGATTCTGAGCTGGGAGTGAAGGCCATTTGGAACGAGTTCACTAAAAGGGCATCTTAGAACTGTTTATGCAATTTACAGAATTTACTGAAGCTTTAAAAAGCTGGATTACACTTTCCATTTGCATAGATAAAACTCCCAGAACTGTACTTTGTATTTTGACATTTTAAAGCTTCATTAAGTTAAGTGAATAATTTAAAGAAACCATGCCCTGAAGCAGTCCTGACCTAAAACTGCTTAACTGATGTTAACCTTTGTTGCTTATTTAAACATCATTTGCGGAACAACTAAATAATGGCAAGTTAAATGCATTATAATATATGTATTTGAATCTCTAGCCAATACATGTGCCAAACGTGTATAATTGTTACAATAACCAAACAAAGTATTTTGCTTCCATTCTTCAAAGATGTAGCTAGTAAAAATGACAGCAGATTTTTTTCTGAAACTACTGTAATAACAGAGCATTCTAGGCTAGGCTATATTTTCAGTGACTGCACATATGAACATATACATTTTAAAGCAATTATAAACAAAAACATAAATATATATTTTTATATATTGTGCCGGTACTTTTACCCTTTAGTGTAGGGGTATTTCTCAAGATACATGCACCATAAAAATAGCTTGAACCAAAATTATTACCAAATAATTGGGTGTACAACTTCTGGAGTCATAAAGTCACTAAAACCATCTTTGGAGTTACTTGATATGTGTTTTATTGCTTTATACCCAAACCCTTGAATGTCCTTTACCTGCTATTGGAAAGTCAGCAGGTCATCAGAGACCTTGAGCCAAATATGGTCAATTTACCTGCTGCTGCTCAGAAATCATACTGAAAGCTACTCAGTTTTAAGTATATAGTATTTTCTTCTATTTTAGATTGAAGGTCTCACTCAAGAAAGATAAGGTTTTAAATGTCCCAATTTGGCATGCATTAATCCTGAGGCTTTTATACGGAGAAAATAGCCTTTTTTTAAAAGGTATAAATTGACCCAGGGAAGCAGTGCTAATTGCATTTAGAATCAATTTGGATGTACTATTATTGTAATAGTCTGAACTATGCCTTTGTTGGAGGTGAAATTATTTCAGATTGGATCCCGTTTGGAGGAAAAGCATGTAGGGTTTAACAGTATAATGGCCTTACACTGTGCCATAGTCCACTATGGCCCGCTTTTCTGCTTTCATTAAAATGAAGACAGACAGGAGCCAGTTCTCTTCCATGTTACTGCAGATAACATTGTACCTACACTACAGGATAAGTAAAAGTTACACTTAATGTAAAGTTCAAAATCTCAATAGTTTTCTGACGTTTTCACATTCCATTCTGGTGAAGATTCTGGGTACTTATTATCTAAGTATCTCGTTATTCCTCCAAGGTAACTACGGTTTTACATTTTGCATTAACTGTGCAGTTTCTGTGTAGTTACCCTGTAAAAAAAAAAAAAACAGTTGCTATTCAAAGTCAACTATCTATTTAAAATACCTTCTTACACCTTGACACATTGAGTAGTTCAGTTACTGAACACTGACCATGTACAGACACAGCGTAGATACAGTGTAAATATTAGGGCACTGAATGTCACATGGGGCCTAATTTGGGCCCAGATTTTTAAATGAGATGTGCACTGAATGTATAGCTCCTCATTTACCTGAAATGAAACTCTTGCATTGTCTGCGAGTTTGTTTTAATTTTTTCTGTAAACACCAGCTTCCATCACAGATATTAGGCTAATGGTAAAAAATGCCATTGCAAGTTAGTTTCATTTTTTATAACCTGCACAGATGTTCATATTATAGTTTTAAACTGACTACATGAAGTAATTATAATTTTTTTTCTGGTTTTTGGAAACAAAAAAATTTATATTGATTGAGTTGAACCTGACCATTGATATTCAGGGCCATTTAAAATTTCATGATTTGAATGTATTTACGCAAACCTTATACAGTATTTTGTACATAAAATAAAGGCACTTTACAAGGAAATTATGTAAGCGGTGATCTAATATCAAGTACCAGAGCCAGACTATCATTTTTCTATTAGCAGTCAGATCCTCAGCGCTTACGGATGATTTGTGAAGCTCTTCATTGTTCTGAAGATACCATAAAGCACGTCGCCCAGGACGGGTAGTGAAGTGATTTGTTCTGCCGTGAGCGGTCATGCATGACTTTCACTTCATAAAAAGGGGAGTAATCGATTCCCTTCTGCTGGCTCCATTCAAACTAAACTGAAGGCCTGTCAGTCCGATGCGCAGCTTCTGTTTTAATTCCCACATTTGCAGGAATAAGATGTACTAGACAATATTTTATATTCAAAGTGCTAAATAACATCCTTCAGGTTAATTATGCAATATGCTACAACTGGTGGCTATAAGGGAATCAGACACAGTCTCAATATTTAAGTCTAGATTAAAAACGTACCTTTATGATCAGGCTTATAATGAGTTCTAGTCCGGATACAGGACCAGAGAAGCCTTTTTGTCATAGAGTAATGCGGAGTGACATCCTTTCCTTACTGTCACCTGTCAACAGCTGTGACCCCATCTTCCTGGGCTGGCTCTTGAGAGGTGGATAGGATTGTTTACTCTCTCGTTACTGGATGGGTTCTCAAACCCTGTCTTCATAGCTATGCAGCCATAAGTTACTCCTGGCGGGGGTACTTGCCCACCCCCCCCTCCCCCCCCCCCCCCCTCTAACTGTTCTCTCTCTTTCTTTTTCTTCATTCCTCATGCCCCGCATCTCGAGAGTTGCTGTCCAGCTTCCTGTCCGTCGCCGCTTGCCCCTCCCTCCCCACCACCGCTGCCAGCTGATCCTGCCGCCATCGGCACCCGGTTTCCCACCATCGGCACCCGGTTTCCCACCATCATTGCCGCCACATCTGGACTGTCATCTAGCTGCTGCAATATCTACTATCATGGATATTGGCAGTCAGTTTTGACCATGCTGGTCATTAAGATCTAGACCCTGAGCCGACCTGAGGAGAATGGGTTTCCCCCTTGAGTCTGGTTCCTCCCAAGGTTTCTTCCTAGTTACCTCAGGGAGTTTTTCCTTGCCACTGTTGCCTCTGGCTTGCTCTTGTGGGGGTTTAGGCTGGGTTTTTTCTGTGAAGCGCATTGTGACAACTAGTTGTGAAATGCGCTATATAAATAAATATTGATTTGATTTCATTTGATCGATGGGTAACCATCAGGTAACCAGGGTCTGAGAAGAAGGAGTACACCATTTCTGTAATGTTTTGAATCAGCTGTGATGCAATGTCACACAAGTGACAGCTCTGCATCCCATATCAATAACAAACTTGGATATAATGCATTGGAGGTGGATTGAGTTTTGGTCTTGAGATAATGACATAACATAAACTATTAAGTAAAACCTGAGTATTTGAATAACTAGTATAACTGATTTTCATGGTGTAGGCAAATCTTAATTCTACAGGATACAATGACATTCTAGACAATTCTGTGCTTCCAACTTAGTGGCAAAAGTTTGGGGAAGGCCTTTTCCTGTTTCAGAATGACAATGACGTCACGTGGCGCTGTAATGGAGACGTGTAGTCCAGCTGTTTCTCGTGTTCGTGTTTGTTCATTTGAATGTATTTTGTTGTCAGGCTTTTATCTTGTGTTTTCTTCATGCACTGTGTGTCTGTTGTGTTGTGGGTCTGCCCCACTGTCTATGTTTTTTTTTGTTGTTGCTGGTGGCTACAACTGAAGTTCCCTAACGGGAAAATAAAAGTTATTCTATTCTATTCTATTCTATTCTATGCCCCAGTGCACTAAGCTTGGTCCATGCAGAAATGGTTTGCCGAGATTGGTATGGAAGAACTTGACTGGCCTGCACAGGGCCCGGAACTCAACCCCACCAAACACCTTTGGGATCAATTGGAAAGGCGACTGTGAGCTAGGCCTAATTGCTCGACCTAACTAATGCACTTCTGGTTGAATAGAAGCAAATCCATGCAGCAATGTTCTACCATCTAGTGGAAAAACTTCCCAGGAGAGTGGAGGCTGTTATAATAGAAAAAGGGGAATGACACATGATTTTGGAATGAGATGTTGGATGTGCAGGTGTCCATATATACTTTTGGCCATGTAGTGTAGTGTTCCCATTAGTTCCCCTTCTCATCTCTCTTTTCTCATCCACTGTCTACCGAGATTGACTCGCATCCCATTCAAAAACCTCGGTGCTAGCCAATTAAGAGACCATGTATTCCAGCCAGAGCTCTCCACTCTGCAACCTCGAGGACCTCGAGGGGTCAGGCAGCAGATTGATTTGTGTATTGGAGTTACGTGGCAGCATGCTCCCTACACCTTCTCACAACCACAAGCTACAAGTAACTGGCAGGAAATCAGTAATAGTATGAATAGTTGCTACCCAATGTTGACTCCTGTCTGGCCAAGATTGTCAAATTTTCTATCTAAGACTCTAGTCAGGTGTTTAAAGTTTAAGCGGCAATAAAGACTGCCCTCAAAGCCACACAGAATGTTGTTGCACCTGCAGGAGGTAAACCATAATCTCTGAAACAAGATTATAAGATTATTTAAGAAGGTAAAGGACAAGGATAAACCCATAAGTTATCATTCAGATCAATATTGCGCTAGCCTTAGCCTGTCTGCACTGTGATAAGGGCATTACTCTTAAAGGGTCTTCTGAGGGAAGTGGAAATAATTCACAGGTTAGACTCTAATCAGAGAAATATCTCTTAAATTTTCTCATAGACTGGGCTTCCATCGGTAACCTGAAACCTCAAAACTGTCAATCAACCTGAAGAGGCCATCACTGTCTGCCGGCTACATTTAATCAGACATCACACAAAAGAGGTTTTCAAGGTGATGAAACCTTGCACGTGAGCCAGCAAGGTTAAAGCTGCTAGGAGGGTCAGAGGGTTAAGATGCTCAACGCAAGCACTGGTTGAGCTTTGCAGTTGCAGGTTCTTGCTCTCAAGCCATTGTATATCTCAAGATATGACTAAGAATCCACAGCGGTGTGACCAAAGGAACACCAGTGGGCTTAGCCAACCATAGGCCTGAAAGATAAGGCCAGTTGTTTGTTTTGGACTCTTAGTCCACACACACTTGCTGTTTAATGCACCATGAATCAAGTCCTGACAAATCTTATGGATGTCACATTCGATGACTGTGGTCTAAAATAAATCGCATGTCGATTTGATTTGTCTCAAATTTCCATATGAAAAACTCTAGAGGTATTCTGGGTAGTTCTGCCATTATTGGTGTTGATTGTAAACATTCCAGCAACATTCTTCCCCTGTCGCTAACATTCTACAGACAAATAGCATCCAATAATACATGTCTGAGAGTCTCAAGACACGCTGTAGTTTGTTTATCAGGTTGGATGGAGCATGAGTAATCTGCATGCGACTACTAAAAAATGCTTACTCAATCGGAATTCAAAGAATGGGATACGTAGCGTATTATAAATCATGTGTGAACAGATGGCCCCATATGTTGCACATATCAGGTTTCGTAACACCATAATCAGCTAATGACACAACTAAAGTCAGGACACAACAAATACAATTGAGCATGCTGTGGTGAGTTATTTTACTGACTGAAACATTAAGCACGCTCCTTCGAGTTTTATAAGGACGTGTCAGTATGAAGGGTCCAAATCAATTCTAAGTCTGCTGTTTAATAGAATATGCTTTGTAGAGTTTGTGTAGGATTCTCTGTGCATGAAGAAGTGTTCATAAATATTCATTACCACATCCGTACATATTACATGGTATTAGCCCTGAGAATATCTGAATCAAACACTGCAGGTGGTAGATTTGGGGAAAACTGATTGCATAATAAAAAACTGCATAAATCAACTGGATTTTGTAGAAATGGTATATTGGAAATCATAAACGTGAAATACGTACATTATTTATTCTGTCATACAGATAGATGGTGCTATGCAAAACCTTAGTGATGCATCCAATCCTATCTCCAAACAAAGAACTACTTCTTCTACTAAAATATGCATTTTAAAAATGCGCATGTGACTCTAAATTCAGAAGAAAAATAGGTAACAAGTGATACATTTTCACCAATAGTCTGCCAAAGTGTCTTCCAAACATAAAATAACTTCATTATTTGCCAAGTATGGCATCTTGTCGAAAATATTTACTATACTCTATGAATGATGAGGAATAATGTATTCATTTGATTAATCATTTTTGACAAAGAGGATGCACAAGGAACGGCAGGCTCTGAAAACATGAAGTATTGATTAAACACCATCACCGCTCTATATAGAATCCTCATGGTCTCCTGGGATCAGGTCTGAAAGAGAACCAAGCACCAAGAAAAAAATAAACAAAACTGTATACTATTACCGAGTGAAATGATGAGACATAAACACATGCTTTGTGTATGTAATGGCCTGTTGTGACACACAGGTGTCAATATTAAAAAGAAAATTCTGATTATTCATTTTTACTCAAATTAATGACATAAGAATATTAAAGTATGTTGTGTTACTTAGTTTCTGGTTCTCATTTGGGCCCCCCTGTCCCTCTATCTGTAACTTTATCTGTCACTCAGGAGTTGATCCAATAAGAAGAAGAAAAACTGCCATGGAAGTCATGTAGGAAAGTAAGCCAGGCCTGGCCTTAAGGCCCTTAAACAAGTTGGTGCTGAAGTGCTGAAATAAAATGTAACTCTACTGCAATGTTTTGTGCTGGTTTTCATTGCAGCACTGAATACTGATGAGGGATGCATTTGTTTTTGGTTCTATGGGATGGGTATCAAAACTATGGCTGTCCGGGTTAGGGCTCAGAAATAAATACCTCAAAAAAAACATTAGACAAAGAAACAAAAAGGAACATACTGTGCCGTGAAAAAGTTTTTGCCCCCCTTCCTGATTTCTTTTATTGTTGCATATTTCTCGCACTGGATGTTTTCAGATTTTTAGACAAAATACAATATCGATTTTCGGGAACCTGAATGAACAAATGACACATTTGTTTTTTACTTATTTAATGTATTTAACGAACAAAAAATTTCAACACCCATTTCTGTTGTGTGAAAAAGTAATTGGCCCCTTACACTTAACTGCATCCAATGTAGAATAAAGTAATCATTTTTAATATTTGGTCGCATATCTTGGCTAAATGGCTGTAAGTCATCAAGAGTCTGACGTATCAAACAAGCCTTAAAGCATCACTCTGCTATAAGTAGATATGGATGGATAACTTGAAGGGTTTCTTCTCCTGACTTAATAATAGGAAAATGTGTTAGGAAGGGGGCAAAAAACTTTTTCACGGCACTGTAGTTATTGCATTTCCGACCATGATTTGCAGGGATATAAACATAATCATCAGATCAGTTCATATTAAACGTATATTCATTCTGATACTGATCTAATATAAGTTTTGGGTTGTATCATAGGTCTGTACAGATGTGTGTGTGAGACAAGAATTGTCAAAAAACTGTTATTGAGCGCAATGATATTTGATTCATTTGCACATGTCAATCCCTCTCCCCGCTCCCAAATAATCAGCATTCCAGAATCTTACACTGGGTAAAAGGTGCCTCTGTCCAGGCATGGCCTCTCAGGCCTATTGGGATTATAGCAGTGCGGAAAGAATAATGGAGAGCTGTGCCCATATAGTTCTTAAAATGATTATTCATGGGGACTGTCACTGGGAGGAAGTGATGTGCACTGAATTTCAAAGATGGCTCCGTGGAACAGTCAGTGGTTACCTGCAAGAGACGCGCTGCTCAGCAATGACTTTCCCATTGTGGGGACGGAAATATGCGGTGAGGTAAAAAATGTATAACTAAACGTCCGGCCGCGTGTCTCTGTTGGTGACAGCGCTCCCCCTGGGGATCAGTCAGTATTACACGCTCAGTTCAAACCCTTTCCAGGTGCTGAGCTATTGAATTTCAATTACCTCGTGGTCTTCAGGGAAAAGGGCTCATGGGTAGAATATATTTGACGCACGGATGACTGGAATATAATGACATGTACAGTATATTAATCTCAGAAAAATTATGTATATTTTTACAAAGGTGGCAACATAGGCATACTTCTGTCTGCACATTTATGATTATCCTGGCTTCAACAACAATGGGAAAGAGATCATTTTAATATCATTGCGCATCTTCACAAATTGTTTCAAGTTTCCTGTCAGAATGGGCTGCTGAAGACCTTTTTTAATAAAACTTTCCAGTGCAGATGTTCCTACTTCTATGAATGTGATTGGATGGAAGGTTATATAATGCTGAACAGCCTGACTATACACTATGTGGTAAAAAGTCTTAAATTGCATACGTATAGTGAACGGGCAATATGTATATGAGCCAGTTTAAAGGTTGAATTAATCTTTCAATTGAATACAAATATTTCAGCCAAACTCATCTTAACAACCTTGGACAAGATTATATGACAATTAATCTTAAAGATCTTGCGGACTACGAATATCACAATCCAATCGAGTATGGAAAAAAAACATGTTTAAATGTAAAAAAATAAATAAATAAATTTAAAAAAAGTACATGTCACATGGCAGAACATAACGTCTAAGGTTAGAAAATGTGAAATTCGTTACTATTTATTTATTCTAAAAATAATTCAGCCAAGGTGGTCGTGCAGCATTATGTTTAAAGGAAAAGTTTATAGGTTAATTTCCTAGGTGAGAAACCCCTGTTGTGCCCTGGTTAAGAGCGTCTGCTAAACATCGCGAATGCAAATGCCTTTCAGAGCAGTGGCTGATCTGACGGACCCTGGTGCACAGGTGAGAAAATAGGCTTTAGCAACTACAATTATCTTCATTCTCATCTGACCAGTACATTTCAATACGCACCCATGCGGTCATTTGTAATGGTTTTTAGTCTGATGTTTGTATGTTTGTAGTATGTTGGATGACTCACATAATTTAATATGCATGCGTTTGCAGAATTAAACTTATCAGGGTAATCCTCGCTTGAAGTCGTCCCTCTGGTGGTTGCTAGTGACTGCTATGTTGGGGATTAATGCCTATCACTCTCACGATCAGTTACTGTAGCATTTGAGATATCTGGTAGGATTCTTGATTAGTTTACCAACGCACTCGAATAGTGTCTTTTTGTTCCAACTGTGAGATTTTATGCTTGCATTGTAAGTGGTTGAATATGCAGTGACTCACACCACAGTCCTCATGATGATTCGTGTGAGAGTGTGTGACTTGAGTAAATTCAAATACAGTGAGTAGCAACAAGATGGCTTTCATAGTATTCTCCTCACCACCAGACACACTTGGTTTTCCCCAAGACTAACTTGCTCATATGCATCTAGCGGCATTAGGTTCATCAGACAAAAAACAAGAGTGTCGTGGAAATTTTCTCTTTTACACACAGCGAGCAAGTCTGATCAAACAGAACTAGCAACAAAACCGTATAATAAAACTTAGTTTATTTGCAGATAAACCAGAATGAAAAAGGTCTCACCAGATCTCTCTTTCGAATAGGATGTACAGAAGACATTTATAGACTTTTTACTGATTTGCCACAAGGGGCGGACTCTATTAATATTAATATTGAGTCTCCAGATAACTTCTGACCTTGCCATAAGATCAGAATGTTCAAGCAGACTCTCACTAACAATAACATAGCCGTTTATATTCTAGGCTGCCTGTTTTTCTCTAAGAGGGACAGACACAGAAAGATATTTGGTTTGTATGAATGCAAGCACATTTATACTGCATTTGGATAATAAGGATTATATATGAAAGTTATGTTTACTGGAGTGATTGTCTCCATGTTAATACACACATATTGTAAAAATTCCTACATAGGTTACAAAAAAAAAAAAGGAACCCTGTGACACTGATGTGGAAGAACGGCTTCTGCAGTGTCATGTCTTCACTGCCTGAGCTAAAGGAGGGGTCATGGGGTCATGAAGTCTATAAACACATACAACTTTGTGATCAACTCTAATCACTAAATGTGGAAACGTCTCATACCTACCAAATCAAATATGAATCTGTTTAACACATGTTTAATATTCAATTTTCTGCTCTGGATGACAAAGTGTTAACTTAACCCAACGCTAACCAGGGGCACCACTGAATCAGACCCTCTGTAGCCACAGAGAGATGAGGCAATTTTATTTCACTGGAAAAGAGACATGATTGGAAAATGCACCTTCACATGGCTTATGGAAGACATATTGGAAAACAAGCTTGTCTAAATAGATTTGAAAGTGTATTTTCCAAGCTAATTAAAAACTTTTTCCCCCAAAAACTTTTTTTGGATGAATGACAGGTTCATTCTGGTATGTGGGCTGGACAAATGCACACATCAAATGGCAAATGATGATAGACTGCTTACCTTAGAACCCCAGCTTGGAGAAGAGGGTGCTGAATTATATGTTTTTACACAAAGATATAATTCATCTACTTATCTGTCATTTGTTTATATCTCATATATAATGAACCAAGTAACCTTCTCAGCACTGCACACTTGTGTATTTTGCAGAATCTATTCTATTTTGCAGAATCTATTCTGCATGCTTTGTGTGATGCCATCTCACTGCGTGAAATCTGTGTTTCTGAAACCGAAAGATTTTGCTTTAAATGAATTTTAAATGAAAAAATGAAATGTGCAAATACCTCAAATGTTTGGTTTTGCTCATGTTTTTCATCCTGGGTGTAACTACCTGTAGTCTACAAGCTGTACCAGTATTGCTGCAGTCTACAAGCTGTACCAGTATTGCTGTAGTCTACAAGCTGTACCAGTATTGCTGTAGTCTACAAACTGTACCAGTATTGCTGTAGTCTACAAGCTGTACCAGTATTGCTGCAGTCTACAAACTGTACCAGTATTGCTGTAGTCTACAAGCTGTACCAGTATTGCTGTAGTCTACAAGCTGTACCAGTATTGCTGTAGTCTACAAGCTGTACCAGTATTGCTGTAGTCTACAAGCTGTACCAGTATTGCTGTAGTCTACAAACTGTACCAGTATTGCTGTAGTCTACAAGCTGTACCAGTATTGCTGTAGTTTTTTGCATCATCTGCAAAATACTGTAGACATGCCAGTGTTATTGTCAACCACAATTTTCTTAAAACATAAGATTGTAATAGATTTTAGTGGCGGATAATCAAGCGCGAAGGTAGGGGGATCAGAAACAAGTCACTCACGCAGAGGACCGATAAAGGGAATAACAAAATCAATGCAATGAAAGAAAAGACAGGAAACAAATTCCTTGTGGCTAAACAGTCAAACGAAAATCAACCCACTAAAGTAGGGCGAACTCAAATAACGAGTGAAACACAAACTAAGTCTCCCGAGCTCAATACTGGAGCCAAAACGGGAAACCTAGCAAGAAAAGAACACCTTCGGCACATAAATTCAGACAGCCGGAAGAGTGTAAAACAAACGAAACAAACAAAAAAAACTTTCTCAGAGAGAACAGCAAAAAATAAAATAAATAGCACAGAACGCTAACAGGAGGAATAATACCCATACCTGAACTAAAAGCTAATAGCAAGTCCCCCGTGAACATTAACAGCATTTAGTATCACGAGGTCGCTAGTACCTGGCTATACCTAGCTCAATGCGATGTCGAATGACAAAAAAGCACCGGAGAAGCGGAAGTGAGGAACTTAAATACCCCGCAGGTAGAGGCACAGGTGAAAACAATGACGAGGGCCGCCGCGGTAGTACAACGGTAAGAGCGCTGACTTTCAGTCAGCGCAGTTGTACTCCGAGGATCGGGGTTCGCGCCCCGGTCCTGCCATATCCGAGCGTGGCCGGTGCCCTGTGGAAGCGGCAATTGGCAGCCGCTTCCGGGTGGGGGGAGGGGCTTGGAGAGAATCGCTGCGCACGGGACCCAGGGCGTGTCACGGTCAGGAGCTCGAGGAGCTGCGCCCTGTAGAGGACGTGGCGCCCGCCTTCCAACTACTAAATATACCGAATGACGGGGTTGTGTAGCAGTGGTTCTCTAGCGGTTGCTACACGGGGGGGAATTTAATTAGAATAGGGGTTCAATTGGCTACCAAATTGGGAGAAAAAGGGAAAAAATCAGAAACAAATTTTTTTTTAAAAAGAAAACAATGACGAGGGTTAAGCAAACCCCAGAACGGAATGTGAAAAAAATCAGATAGATTCTCAATTGGGAAATAAAGACAAGAACCGCAATGGAAAAGAAAAGAAAAACCCATGAACCATGACAAAGCTATTTTTTATATAATTTGAAAAGTCCACAAAACAGCTGATATTATGTATTGCAGGCTTGAATAAATGCTGCAGAAGGTTTCATAATTGTGCGCTTTTGTTGATATGGCCAAACCCACACAATAAGGCACCAATGATTCAGACTCTCCTCTGACTGGAGTTCACTATGATCTACCGATTGAATTTCAGGGGGTACCTTTCTGCCTTTCCAGTCAGAAAGGCTTTGGTTTGGGATTTCTAGTGTCTTTCCCAGGTATCATCGCAGTCTGCAGATACATGGCCTCTCTGTGGGTGTTTCCAGGGAAACGCAGGTGTTCTGACAGTGTGGGAGCGGCACAGATACTCAGGTGAAGCTGAAGCCCCTCTCCGTCCTGTGAGAGACCTGAAGTGCGGTCAGTCTGTTCATTATTCATCATTACGGCCAGCTCCATTTCTCAAAAGATCCACGCTGCGCGGGGGAGACCACGCGGTTGCTCCGGTCCTTTTTATTTCCAGAAAAATTCCTCTACTGGTGGGAAGGAAGCCATCACAGGCCCTGCAGGGGGAGGGCAGAGGTCACAGTCATCGTCTGCCCGTGTCATTGAGGCTAAGCTCTGCATGCTAAACAGCAATGGGGGGTCCAGCCGCATTCACTTCTCAGGGCAGGTGCAGACCTCCTGCGCCAGGCCTTTCCCTGGGAGTCATTTGACTCTTCTATCTGCAGTCAGTCTCTCTGTGTCTCACGGCCCACTTTGCACTCAAGTCATTTGTCTCAGTCAAGAAAAACTTAATTATTCATTTTTTTCACCTCAGCCAGCACCTTGAGCTCAATTTAGCTCCAAAAGTCATTACTCGTGCGCCACATGGGTGCATCCACAATTCAATTAATGTTGTAATTGCACAGGTTTATATTAGAAACCCTGAACTTGCTTCAGCAACTCACAAACACTTGCAGAATGTGACTGATACAAAGAAATGTGAGATTAGAATCAAATTACTGTTTAAAAAATGCAAACATAATGTTTGAATCCCAAAGTTGGTATTCTACATGGAGGGATACATCTGCTGAATGGGGAGATGGGGTTGACTCTTGTGATCTTCTGAGTGGCTTCAGCGTTCGGTTACAGGGTTTGTGTCTCTCAAACAAGCTCTGCATCTCATACAACATTCTCGGGATATTTATCCATTCAGCGCAACAGGAGCTTCAACAAAGCTTGCCTTATATTCATAAAGCATCTCGGAGTACAAATGCTGATGCAGGATCAGAATTTGCCCATTCATTTGCGAACCTTATCCATTACAAGCTACAAGGAAAGACTGACCCTAGATCAGCAGGTCTACTCTGAGGTGCTGTAATATAGGCACAGGAGTTCTGCAGAACCCAGAACAGCACAGCCCCCAGCTATGCTGCAGAGTGCAGACTATTAGCAGCACGAATCCCACTCAAAGGAGTGCTGCTGCAGTGCCAAGGACAGTCCTGCTTCCCTCACAGATACGGTAGCAGGCTGTATCTGATTGAAAATCAGCAGCTGCTGCTTATCGCCTCATGAGTGGTCCTCTGTAGGTGATGTTTCGTTTTTGGTTTTCTGGCGGTACACGCATGGTGTGTTTGGGATGGCCAGGTTCTGTTGTAACCAATCTTAATTTCAAAGGATTTACATTTGGTTTTTGTGGGTGCGTCCCAATACTCAAAAAATGCATCCTTCTTTCCTCCACTACTACCTCCTCTCTACCATGCGCTGGAAACCGATCTTTGTGTCCTAATTGAATGTTGCTTGGCAACATATTAAGTACAACCGGTTACAAATTGATTAATGCCTCGACGCAAACCGCAATGTCAGGTACATTGTATACTGTACATGCAATGTCAGGAAGTTTTGCATACTTCCGGGTAGGAAACGAGTGGTAGTGGGGGAGTGGAGGAAAGGAGGAGAGGAATGAAGAATATTGGGACGCAGCCCTTGTTTTAAGCTCATAGTGATGCTTGCCGCTTTGACAGTTCACCTGCCCAACAAGTGGTTGCATCCTACACTTTATCACATGATAATATGGAATTTAGTCAAAACGGTAGATGGGCTTCAGCGCAACTGCTTGTGCGTGCAGATATATTTATTGACCATAACTTTCATAAAATGGGGCGTGAAGCACTTGGTAATATGACTCTGGTTCATTTGCTTTTTACCTTATAAGATATGTCTCTGCATTCAAATCTGAAATGCGTATTACTGAACAAACTGCCCCAGTGCTATCAACTGTTGTACTGTACATAGACAAAAAATAATAGTCATGAACACAGATTCAATGGGATGTGAAGCACTCTGTAATATGACTCTGGTTTATTTGCTTTTTACCTTAGATAAGGTAAAAGGCAAAAAGGTAGCCCTGCATTCTAATCTGAAAATGACCCGTATTTGCTACAAAAATAACCTGAAGTACATTTGGAGAAAGTTTACGCTGCTCTACATGTAGAAATGGAATACAGTCATATGTCATAAACAGAGATTCATACGACTTACCAACAATGTTTCCATGGCAACGGGGCTGGCACAATCCTGTTAGAGCTTTCAGGATTCATAAATATTGGATACCAGGGATGTTTTGTGTTACCATGGCCACCTGTATTAACGTCAGAAAACCCCCTGCCTCTTATATTTCCATTTCATTAAGGCTATAAATTAAGGCATAATTATTAAAACTGTCTGTGGAAGGCTGGATATCACAGAATATCATAAATCAAGATGTGCATGCTGTTGATAGACTGAATTATGGCAAAAAAGTACACTGCTTTGAGATTCTACCATATATATATATATATATATATATATATATATATATAGCATATACAGTGCCCTCCACTATTATTGGCACCCCTGGTAAAGATGAGTAAAAAGGGTTATTAAAAAATTCACAGTTTGCTGAATTAGCTCAATCTCAAACTGAAAAAATGAGAAAAATCCATGTTTTAATTGACGTTCATTTATTATGAGAAATTATTTTTAACAAAATTCGGTAACCGCAACTTTTAAGACCCAATGTGTGTGGGGACCATTGTGAATCCTGTGTTCCTGTGTGTGTGTGTGTGTGTGTGTGTGTGTGTGTGTGTGTGTGTGTGTGTGTGTAAGGATGTACCTTTAGAAAAATGGAAAATTTCAAATGAGAAACAAAACCTAAATCTGGAATTGAACTTGAGGCTGGTTACTCCTAGAATATTAAGATTTATCTCAAGAGAAAAATCTTGAGAGGTCCTGGAAATAAAGGAAATAAAGTTTGACTGTATGCCCTACAGGGTGTGACCCATAACACACAGAATCAACAAGAATCACCAAATAATTTTCCTTTCCAGAATCTTGCCTGAACTCACAGAACAACATATAGCTGATTACAGCACACACATCCATCAGTCTATGATTCCCTGTTGAATTCTTACCTTAGGCTAATATAAATTATGAGAAATATGATGAAATTATTATTTTTTTCTAGTTGGCACAGTGTGCCTACACTGAAGCATGTCTTTATGAGACAATGCATTGTTTGGCAACAGAAATAACTCTCCAAATAACACTATTAGCGGAATAGAAAGACAGTTGCTATTTAATATGGCCTGACGATGTGTCAGTAAGAGAGATGCAGCACTGGTGTTACAAAAAAGTTAGTAATTATGAGATTTTTAACACACAAAATTGCACTGGTTATACTGTATAATGCTCAAATACTGCACATGCCCTAAACTCAGTATAAACATGCATGCTTTTTTATTGCTTTCCAAAATGGCACACCATTTACGGACCATACTGTTGGGCATCGTCATGTACGTAACAACCATAATAAAAAGCCACTGACTGACTGCATTATTGGACAGAGAAATGAGTATGGCGGGTGATTCCCTTCCACAAGCAAATCTTTCTTCCGAATGAGCATCTTAAAAAAAACATTAATCACCCCCCATAATGAGTGAACTGCACCATCCAATATGTTGGATGGGAACGTGTACATAAGAGCCACACTACTGCAAATAGTGTTGTGTGTGAGAAGCAAGCATAGCTTTTTAAACTGTCCACAGTTATGCAGAGGTACATTTTGAGTCTTTACTGCAAAATCACTGGGACAGAGAAGCCCAGAGGCTGTTCTACATGTAATTACAGCAAATTAAAGCGTGCCAACGAGATGTGTCTGGAATTTATCACTGCTCATTAAACCGGTAAAGACATTGATAATTGTATATTAACCTCTGTAATTCACAACCCCGGTAACTGTCACAGTGAATTGGGGAAGTAAGTTGGGAATGGTACTTTGTATTAACACACAGGATACAGGTAATAGTGGGCTGCCATTTTCATATGATTATATAAACACTTCAAATGTTTAGCTCTTGGCAGAGGTATGGAAGTTTAAATATGACTCGAGAGCCCTTGGATAGTTTATAAACTGGATAGTTTGCCGCAAACATGCAGCTAATATGTAGCGCATTTGCCGCAAATGAAATTGTTTTCCACAAAATGTTGCCAGTTTGCCAGTAGCGGTGAACTAAAAACCTTTCCAGAAGTGAATGACAGTTCCCACAAAGCTAATTTGCATGTGAAAATATGAGCTCGCCACAAACCTGTGGCAACAATGCCAAAGCTTTGCTGCAAATTTTCTGGAAGGCCAATATTTTTGTAAGGGAGTGCATCTGCCATTATAAAAGCATGTGAATCTTTACGGTGGATCTGTCAGGTTACTTAGTCTGTCGAACAAATTTGGACCCCTGTGGTTTTCAATCAGTCTAGACCCCTCTGCTGGGAGCACACCAGGCTCCCATCTGACAAAGAGCCGTTTACCACAGATCAGCCAGTCACTTTCAAAAACAGCCACAGAGTATAAATCTCTAAACTTCCCTCCTGGATTATTGTTTACGTCTGATATTACAGCCAGAGCTCTGCCCAGAATAAGTGCAGGGGTAATGTAATCCGCTACTACGCGTTTCTGTATCTTGACAACAGCAATTAAAGCTCTCCTCAGCTGTCATCTCCTGCAATGGAGGGCATTCAATTTTCAACAGTTTGTCACCACAGCTTTCCCTCTCAGAAAATCAATGGGAGGAGATGGCCTCCTGTCAATCATTCCCCTGTCCCTCATTGATGTCTCTTTCCAATGCCACGGTGCTACATCGCACTGTAGGGAATTACTGACAGGGCTAACCAGAGCATTTCTCTTGCCAACAGCTTTGAGTTTCCAGTCTGAATATCTTAGACAATTGTCTTGGTTTTTTTTAAGTTTGACTTTCAAAATGATCTAACCTGTACATCTAGTCCATATATATATCCTTCCCCACACCCACCTCCATTTCTTCCCAATCAGATAACTCATCAGTGCAATCATTACAACCACTGAGGGCCTCATTTATCAATATGGTCGTAAATATGAGCGTATAGTTGAGCGTATAAAATCCTGTGTGAAAATCTCACGTGTGATTAATCAAACTTGTGTAAACCACCGATCTGAGCGTTAATGTGTTCGCAGGTTGATAAATCAGGCTAGAAAACCCGTTATGTGGCAGAGGATAGCTGCAAATAGTGCTTCCTTTGAATAGAAAACTACAGCTGAGATTTTAAAAGATGGTTGAGTATGAAACTTGCAGCGAAAAAGAGAATAACCCCTTCACAAAAAATGTTCGGGCGGTACAGGTGGAGGAAATTGTAGCTCGGACTTCTTACCTGCAGACGAGAGGATGGGGATATCATTGGTAAATGTTGCCCTGGGAGGGTTGACGGGTGACTGCAACAGCAACTTGTCCCTGCCAGCATTTTTTTCACTTACACTGTGACTGGCGGCATCAATAATTCTCTTACGATGAGGTGCAAGGTTTTCTCGGTATTCTAATAAAGCTAGATAGACCAATCTTATAAAATATGACTGGTGATGCGCAATTATTTTCATATTGCTGTCTCCAATTAATCCTTTTACAGAGGCTATTTCCTGATTTAATTATTTTAACCAGCTCATGTTTTATTCAATTTAGGCTACATGTGATGAGCAACTAATAGCTGTGTCTAATTAAAAAAACAACTTATTCAGATATTATTTTTTGCCAATTAGGCTACACAGCGTAGGCCCACTTCGAGAGCCACAACACATAGATGAAGTGCCTCTTAAAATATTGCACAGTTGCATTCAATGCTTTTAATATTTTCACAAATAGAATTCCTTGTGCGTTATTTTGCCCTATTTACAATCAGCTTCTCATTTTAGCCAAAATCAGATTCTTTGGTTTTCACCTGTTGACTCCCAACAAAAGTATTTTTTTTTTCTCCATACAAAGTTTTTTTTTGCCCCCATTAATCAGGCGACACAACTATTGCCACAATAGTTGTGTCACTGTCACTGTTCACTGCATGCAATGTTGCTGCACCGCCAATGGAAAAAAGCACACACAAAGTAGAGCGCTGTCGTGAGATTTCTAGGCCCTGAGTGTGGAAGTGACTTCATAAAGTGTAAAGCTCGGTTCACATCTTCACTAAAAACAGAAGTGTGGAACAGACGTACAGCTTGAGGGCTCTCTAATTAGAGCTTTTATCCTGAGAGCATCCTGACCTAGGGAGTCAGACTGGAAGAACTGTTCAGAGAATCCCACTGCTATCTCCTCCTCTTCCCAATATCTTTTAACTGCCGCTTAGCCACTAATTATTCACAATTATTGTTTGACAACCCTGATTAGATAATGGATGATGAACACTGATTACATTTCATTTAAAAATAAACTTATGACATCTACCAGCAGATGTCTGGCCTCTCAAAGTCCAATTAAGTCAAGAGCTGACCCATAAGACTTCAGATCCCCATGGGATTCTGGGTAATGAGATCCCATTTGGACCCTCCAGGGACCCCGCTGATATATTGACTGGTGCTGCCGAAACCCAGGTCAATATAACCAGTACTCTTGATGAAAATTAATTTCCTTGTTAGCAACCCTTCTTGTCTTCTTGAAAGTTTGACTAATTGCTCTCTGTGTAAGTGCAACACCCACTAATTTGTACCCTTGATTTATAGGGCGAGATCCTCCTGTAACTGCCTCATTACACTCCAACTCAGTCACAGCTTCTGTGGTCGTGGAGCAAATATTAAGAAACTAGGCCAACATATTAGAGAACATGCAGCACGGAAGCACTGGCATGAGCATCAGCTCTGAATAATGCATTACATAATGGCTTCAAAGCTAACCACTCTGAGAAGCTAACCATTCTGAGAAGCTAACCATTCTGAGAAGCTAACCACTCTGAGAAGCTAACCACTCTGAGAAGCTAACCATTCTGAGAAGCTAACCACTCTGAGAAGCTAACCACTCTGAGAAGCTAACCACTCTGAGAAGCTAACCATTCTGAGAAGCTAACCACTCTGAGAAGCTAACCACTCTGAGAAGCTAACCATTCTGAGAAGCTAACCACTCTGAGAAGCTAACCAATCTAAGAAAGCACCATCCCTGTCTGGTTTCTGCCACTGATGTCTCTACTGCATTTGATACAGTTGACCATCAGGCAATCCATTTGGCACTTCTCACTGAAATAGGTATCAGAAATGGTTATCCACATGCCTTTCTGACAGCTCCTATCAGCATCTCAAACTTAACTCAAAACTCAAACTCTCATCTTAACTCTCATTTTAACTCTGATTAACTCCTTGATTAACTTCTTGATTGCTATGGGCCAATGCAGGACCCTGATGAAGAACCTGATTACCTCTGAAAGTACATGTTTTGACTGAATTGAATTGTTCTATTGTTTTTAAAATTATTTTTACATTCCCTTTTTGGATGTGTATCCTTAGCTTTTGACTGTTAGACCACCTCTGTTTTTTTGTAATCAGGGCTCCATTGAAAAAAAATAATACATATACTGTATATATCTTGCCAAAACTTGGTAACACAATGGTGTCCACATCACTGCCTGCCAAAAATCTCCTCTGTCTAGTCCTGGATAGCAAATAGTCTTTCACAAGGAAAGTTAGTATCTCAAAGCTGCCAATTTCTTCTCTATACAACTTTGTCATAACCTTACTACATATGCTGCACAGATCATTATTCAGGCCCTCATGCTGTCCTGACTGGACTGATGCAACTCTCTCCTGGCTGGTCTCCCTGCAGGTCTCCCCTACAGCTTATTTAGAATGCCGCTGCTCCAACATAAACACACATCATGCTTCTCCTCATCACCGTTCATTGGCTACCAGTTGTCCAATTAAAATTATTCAGACTCCACCTTGACTGACCTACCAAACTAGTACCATGTTCACCTAGCAACTGTTTTTCGCTTGTTTCCTGTTCCGTAATTCTTGTTTGATTTTATAATGTTTATAATGTCTTGCTGATATAGCCATAGCTTACCATGTGCACTATACTCAATGTTCATGACTACGGAAAGCTGCTGCGTCTGACCTGTTGCAGTTGCTTCAATGACCTTCGGTATGCACTTTGAATTAAAGCGTCTGCCAAATTAATGCAATGTAATACAATGCAAATCTAGTCCTGGCCTATGGTGCAGCAAGAGGAGCAGCCCCCTCTTACCTGCAATATATTATCACTACACTGCTAGGCCTCTACACTCCACATCCACTCCCTAAATGGGCCTTCTTCTCAATCACACCCCTTCTATTCCTAGAGGAGTTGGATGCCCTGCTCAGCCTCTTTCCTGAGAGCAGACGCCACCCCTGCTGTGCTCATAGTCCTCTGCCACCATTCCCCTCCACCAGTATTTCAGCTTCAGCTCATAGTTCTCTGCCACCATTCCCCTCCACCAGTATTTCAGCTTCAGCTCATAGTTCTCTGCCACCATTCCCCTCCACCAGTATTTCAGCTTCAGCTCATAGTCCTCTGCCACCATGCCCCTCCACCAGTATTTCAGCTTCAGCTCATAGTTCTCTGCCACCATTCCCCTCCACCAGTATTTCAGCTTCAGCTCATAGTTCTCTGCCACCATTCCCCACCACCAGTATTTCAGCTTCAGCTCATAGTCCTCTGCCACCATTCCCCTCCACCAGTATTTCAGCTTCAGCTCATAGTTCTCTGCCACCATTCCCCTCCACCAGTATTTCAGCTTCAGCTCATAGTTTTCTGCCACCATTCCCCTCCACCAGTATTTCAGCTTCAGCTCATAGTCCTCTGCCACCATGCCACTCCACCTTCAGATTCAGCCACAAGGCTTCACCAACAAGGCAACCAACTAAGTCTCGTCTTCACCAGGAGCTGCCATACTTCTAACACCACTGTATCGCCGTCCCACATTTCTAACCGCCACTTCCTTTTCTTCTCTCTTCACCTGTTTCCTGCCCCTAATCTCTTCTCATCAAACTTGGGGCCTGATTTATTAAGACCTTTAGCGTGTGCAAGACATTTTAGCACGCGCAAAACCAATAACATGACAAATGATTGGTCATGGTATTTGTTTTGCACCAATCATTGGTTGTGTTATTACTTCAACGTGTGCTAAAAGGTTTTGCACCCTCTAAAGGTCTTAGTAAATCAGGCCCTTAGTCTCTGCTTTCCCTCTCCCTTGCCCTCTTGTGTTCTCTCATCCTTTGCCCCACTGAATCATTTTCCCTTCTGTCTGTTGAGGATAATTATTCCACTCTTCTCTTCTCTTTTTCCTCTTCTTTTGTCTCACTCTGTCCTGACTCCACCCAGCCGGGTCATCCGTACCCTCCTAGTCTCTGGCTAAGTGACTGCATTGCGTAGCTAGAGCCAAACTGCAAGTGACAGATAGGAAATGGAGGAAAAACAGATCCCTGGACGATCAGTCAATCTTCCACCCCCTCCTGGTCTCATTCTTTTCTACACTCGCCTCTGCTAAATATGCCTACTTTCACTCTAGAATCCAGTCACCTACTTTTAACCCGCACACACTCTCCTCTATCCCCCCAAACTGCAAATGATTGTGTTCTTTTTAAAGGACAGTGTCATCAGTAACTCCTTCTCACACATAAGGGCGGCAGTGTAGTACAGTGGTTAAGGAACTGGGTTTGTAACCGAAGGGTCGCAGGTTCGAGTCCCACGTAGGACACTGCCGTTGTACCCCTGAGCAAGGTACTTCACCTGAATTGCTTCAGTATATATCCAGCTGTAAATGGATACTATGTATAAATGCAAAAATGCTGTGTAAGTCGCTCTGGATAAGAGCGTCTGCTAAATGCCTATAATGTAATGTAATGTAACCTTCTCCTCACCCACTCCCCACCTGTTAACCCTCCTACATTTCTATCATCCTTCTCACTCCTCTCTAACTCTGAAACTCAACACCACCCTATTACTTGTTTTCTTGATTCTATCCCACCCCCCTAATTTATTTATTTTTTTTAAAAATTTTCTCCCAATTTAGTAAACAATTGAACCCCTATTCTAATTCAATTCCCCCTGTGTAGCAACCGCTAGAGAATCGCCGCTACACAACCCCGTCAGCCGGTAGTAGAAAGGAGGGCGCCATGTCCTCTTCAGGGAGCAGCTGCCAATTGTCGCTCCCACAGGGCACCGGCCATGCTCGGATCTAGCAGGACCGGGGATCGAACCCCCCGATCCTTGGGGCGCAACCACCCCCCTAATTCAACCCATTCCCAAGGAAATAATTTTTTTCATCTTCTCTTTTTCAACCAGGATGGTCCCCGCTGCCCTTGGGAGGGCCTATGTCACTGCTTTCCTGTCACTCACACGATAAAACTGCAAGTGGAACCTCCCCTTTCCATCTCCAGACAATGATCACACCATACTGTGTACTCCAACCAATGTTTCTGTTCAGCATCCTGGCTGTCCTATCCCTTTGAGGTCCCAGCAGCTTCTTCTTGTGTCCCCGGTCCTTTTCATTCCTTAATCGTGCAGTGTCCCCAATCTTTTGAACCTTTTGAAATTACACTCATATGACGCACTCATATACAGTATGCATTTATCAGATACTCATTTGTCCAACGTGAGGGCCATGCATTCTCACATTTTATACGTTTTGTATGTGCATACCTTTGTGTTAAAACATATAGGTTTAGCTGCAATTAAATGATTCAGACATGACTTATTATTAAATGTATGTTTTCATTTATTTTTTATCTTTGCCATCATTGTTTCAGTTCAGTTGTCACCAGAAGAACTACCTTGCAACACTTTTTGTGAAGAAAAGTGACTTTTGCATTTGTTTGTTAAGGAAAGTGAAGGACAAATGTTGATTGGATCCAGGCCAAAGTCTCATGTTCAAAATCTTGAAACCATTTAATTACTACCCCTCTCCCCCCCTATAGTTGCTTTCTTATACACTTTTGCTGTTTTCATTGTGTTCAGTTAAGTAAATTGTCTTGACAGATCGTTTATCGAACTAACAGCCTTTTTTTTTTTTTTACCCTTCTCAAGCTGTTTAACAAACTCATAAACCACATTTTATTTTCCGCCCATTTGTTTAACATATTAAGCACAGAAGGTTTTAGGAGAAATTATATTTTGGGCTGTTGACTTCATCCTAGGTAAAGGCAACATGACAGTTATTCTGATCCATTTTAAAGGTCTCACTAGGTGTCATTAAGAAATCAGCTGCCCAAAGCCCAAGCTTATTAAAAAGGGCAAGCTTGATAAACACGACCTGGTTTTCTCAGGTTTTTCTCTGAATGATCATTTTGTACATAAACGTGTTACATTTACATTTAGCTGATGGTTTTGTCCAGACTGACTTAATACAAACACTATATTTTTATAGGCAATCCATTTTTATACAGCCGGACTTTTACTGAAGCAATTCAGATTGTGTACCTTGCCAAACTGTGCGATGACAGCACGTAAGCTGAAAATCAAACCCATAAGCTTTGCGTTGCAAGATGTTGCGCTGCAATTTCCTAACCATTATACTACCCTGCCACGCCTGAATAATGGGTCAGTCATTCCCAGCTATGCTGCTCAAGGATTTGGGAGATTGCTGGGACAAGGATCATCTGCCATGGTCAATTTCTGAATTGGGATTTTAGCCATTTTTAGTTCCTTGGGAAGAAAACGTATATGTTTGTTAAAGGTTAGGCAAAAACTTTGGATGTCTCTGCATCAAATAATAGCATGGTAGTATCACAGATGTAACATGTCATAGTAGTAATAGGATTTTGCAAAAACAAATAATCCATCTGCTTTCCCTTGAGATGTTCATTTCTTGTGTTGGCTGATCAGTGTGGATGTCCAGTCTTCAGAGAATCAACATTTATGTTGTATATGTTCATACATATTTGTCCATATTTGTGTTTGGCAATGCATAAATGTAGGAGAAGCCTTGAATTTTGTACTGACTGGTATCAGCATAAGTGCAGCTCTGGGGCTGGTGATGTGTTTGCTTCCAATGTGCATGAGGAACACAACTGTTTTTTTCTCTCTTTACTTCCGATGAATCATACTATTGCAGTTCTCATGTTTTATTCAAGCCATGTGCCGGCTGAAAACATCTCCTGATAGGAGCAAATTAAGGTCTACTTACAACAAAGACTTAAAGTTTCAAAACATTCATACAAATGCCCCCTACGTACACAAGAAGAATGGACTCCCACTACCAGAGCACAGGTATTATTGAAAACGGAGCACAGCCTCCCCTGTGGCCTGTTGTAATACCCGAGCCATACTTTTTTCCATATCAAATTCCGGCATGTACATTTGTGACCTCGTTCAGCCTATTCCATTTGCAATACACATTTTCAATAACAGTCTCGATAGTCTTAAAAAAAAGTCTTAAAAATTTGACAGACTTTTACCTGCATATACTACCCTTTTTCTTCTATGTGGCGAACCCATCTGCCTATTTTTCACCATACAAATGTTTTGAACAGTGATGGAATTAACTGCCCTTTCTCTGCCTCATCGAAAGTTGAAGGCCAGAGTTGCTTTCTGCATTGGATGATTGGCTGGGTTCTCTAACTGGTTAAACAAGGCAGTTTTTTCTTGTGCCTGAAATAATTATGGAGTAATATAAAAAACTAATGAAAAGACTGCTTTTTCAACTCAAATATAAAATTAAGTAGAAAGGGGCCTGTTCAATCAAATGCAAAGATGGAGGTCGTTCATTTTCTTCAGTAGACTATTGATTTAAGGTTAATGATGGTCAAACAATCTGCACATTAAATTGTGGTATAACACATAGGGAAAATGCATGAATTAAATAAAATAAAAACTCACAGGGGGGCTAATGTTTGAACTAACACGTATTCTGTCCCTTCACAGACAATAGTAATTTCCCTCTTACCCCTTGCTGTTAAGGGAAGATCAGTACAGCTTATTGTGCTTGAATCACATTAAACAGATGACTAAGCATCCCCCATTTATCTTAATTAAAGTTCATTTCAATCACCGTCTTGTCTTTGGAAGTAAAGACTACCCTTAAAGGAAGTAAGGTTCTTCACATAGCAGCAGGGCTCCCTGTGGACACATCCATTAGTGGAGAATTACAATGCCGACCTGAATTTAGCCACCGCTGGAAGTAAGCAGTATTCTCCTTTCCAATAAATCAAGCTGAAGGAGAAAAACACAGGTGGAATCTGCAAAGTTGTTTCAAAAACTAAGAATAATAAATTTCCTTTAACCTTGCTCAAGTCTTAGGAGTTAAGATTTCCTAGATTCCCAGGAATCAGAATTGGTCTATTTGTCATTGTTTTTTGTGGACAGGACAGTGTAATCTCAGTGCTGGGAGATCACACTGAGAGGAGAGTGTATGTTGTGAGGTAATGAGGTGTATGGGTCTGTATGCCCTGGTTTACCAGCAGTTAGTGGGCAGGATATGCCCATGCTGATGCCCCCTCTACCCAGGACAAATGCCTTGTCTGCACCCCACCCCCAAATGCTGCTCCCTAAACTGCCACTTTTAAAACCGTGTCTGCGTCGGTCTGCGTCACGTCAAAATAATTAACGCATCTATTATAATCAATTGTGAAACCTACACCAGCCATGTGCGTTGCGTCACGTTATGCTTCACCCTGCGTTGCCGCTCACCCTGTTCCTATTTGAGACGCGACGCTCCAGATCTCCTTGTGCAAGTCCCACTTTCGCCAATTGACTGGGGAAATAAGACCCGCCCCCGATGTTAACGATTGGTTCTTTTGTATCCATTGCGCGATTACTGAACGTGTCTAGTGCAGGTATACAATTTTTTGGACGCAACCCAGACTGATGCAGACACTCGCGTCCGGTTTGGGACTCATATAAAGATTCTTTTATTAATACATTACAGTTCAACAATGACACATTAAATCAAGCTGTAGCCCGTGTGTTTTTCATGCTGCAAAATGTCCCTGCAAACATCTCAGTGCTTTTTCATTTTCTGCCTTAACTAACAAAGTGTTTATATAGTCATTTCCCATTATAGCTAACCTGATAATAGTACTGTGTGCATCATATCATCTTGAATGCACTTAGACAGATGCCCAAAGCAATACATGTTTTTCTTATTGAAATGTTTGTTGCAATGCATATATTATACCTGAAAATTAGAACGGCTCCCTGACTCTGATTTTGTTTTCAGAACTCATCAGCATGTAGATAATCAATGCATCTTCTGCCATTTACCATTTTATGATGTCAATTTGCTGTTTTGAAACATTAAACATGGCTTTTAACAATTTCATTATTGCAGTGTACCTCTGCCAAGTGGACTGACCCTCAAAAGGAAGAATAACCTTCATTTTCAGCAACATATACATTTACTTATTTAGCACCAAAATGGAACCAAGGAAAAATATCTAGGTTAACTATAAGCATCAGAATGGAGTATCAGACAGTGAAGTGACACTATAGAAAATCTGAACAAAAGCTCAGATTCAGCAGTAAGTGAATAATGTGACATAGTGTGCACTTATATAAGTGTACGCCTACCTGACACCATATTACAGTCCCATATTTCAATAACACTGAGGGAACCTAAATAAATTAAACAAAATTAAATAAGCATAGAAATCAAGATCCATGACTGTTGGAAAAGGAAGTCGTTAACCCTCCTATTGTGTTTTCAAGTTAAGATATGTCAAATAAAATATAGATTGGTATATTGGAACCAGACTTCATGATACCCTAATTATATAAACAATATAAAATCAGTTTTTACCATCTCTCTCTTCCTCCCTCTTGCACACCTGACCCCAAGAAAACGATGTAAATCTTTCTCGCAGCACTGCACAGATTTCTCGCAACATCGGTATCTATAAATAAGGCTCGTTTGAAGTATTGTCTACATTTCATTCTGCAGCAGCATCTGTGTATTTCAACATGCAAAAAAGATTCACGGCCTACAAGGCTCTTTGATTACGTCTTTGATCATGACAATAAAATAGAGCAGAGAGAGCAGGCTGCAATTGAGTAGGAAGTGTCTGAGATTTAGGACGTCCAGTATGATCCTGACCATGATGGAGAGCTTTGATGAGCAGGAGTAAGTAAGTAAATCTTTATTTGTATAGCACCCTTCACAACACGAATGTACAAAGTGCTTCACATCCTTAAAAGTAGATAAGATAAAAATAATAAAATAAAATAAAATAACATCAAACAGAACATTTATGATTCTAAATCAGAACATTGAACATGCACAGGGAGCAACAATTAAAAGGACCAGACACTGGATTGTCTATAAATGTCCAAACGCCTGCCTGAACAAAAGAGTCTTTAGGTGACTCTTGAAACAGCTCTCGGAGGACAAGGATTTCAGGTCCAGGGGGAGAGCATTCCAGAGCCTTGGGGCTGCCGCCCCAAAAGCTCGGTCACCTTTAGTTTTAAGTCTGGTCCTGGGTACCTGCAGGAGTTCCTGGTTGGATGACCTCAGAGACCGACTAGAGGAGTGTGGTTGAATGAGATCACAGATATAAGCGGGGGCTTGACCGTGGATGGCTCTGTGGGTGACTACTAAAACTTTAAAATTGATCCTGAGATGCACTGGAAGCCAGTGTATTGCGGCAAGGATGGGGGTGATGTGGCAAGACCTCCTAGACCTGGTGAGCAGCCTGGCAGCGGCGTTTTGGATCAGTTGTAATTTATTGACGGATGATTTGTTGAGGCAGGTGAACAATGAATTACAGTAGTCGAGTCTGGATGAAATAAAAGCATGTACGGACATTTCTAGTTCAGCATGGGATACAATGGACCTGAGTTTTGCTAAATTTCTGAGGTGGAAGAAACATGAGCGGGTGAGGGATATGACATGTTTTTCTAAAAGCATAGACTGATCAAATATTACACCAAGGTTTCTCACATGGGTACGTACATTTCCCTTAAGGGACCCCATGTGGTGTGCCACTTTGGACGCGATGTGGTCAGCAGCTATGATTAGCACCTCAGTTTTAGCTGCATTTAATTGGAGGAAATTATTTGCCATCCAACTCTCTATGGCAGATATACACTCATGGAGTATGCAGAGTTTCTCCAAGTTATCCGGTTTGAAAGAAATCTGGAGCTGGATATCATCAGCATAACAATGGTAGGAAATGTCCTTGAATTTGCTGATCAGGACACCTAGGGGGAGCATGTATAGAGCGAAAAGGATTGGAGCCAGCACGGAACCTTGTGGCACACCACATGGGAGGGGGGAAAGGTCAGACCTAAACGGGCCAGCGGCCACCGAGAAACTTCTCTCTTTGAGGTATGAGGCGAACCAGTTTAGGGCACTCCCAGATATGCCCACCCACTCCCTGAGCCTGTCTAGTAGGATACGGTGGTCTACCGTGTCAAATGCTGCGCTAAGGTCTAACAGGACCAAAACAGAGCATTTGCCGGAGTCAGAGGACATCATGATGTCATTTGAGACTCTGAGGAGGGCGGTTTTGGTGGAGTGTTTTTTGCGGAAACCTGACTGAAATTTATCTAAGATGTTATGGTTGGTCAAAAACGTGGTGAGCTGGTTTGCCACAACTTTCTCTAACACCTTCGAGATAAAGGGCAGCTTAGAGATGGGTCGGTAATTTTTTAGTTGGGAGGGGTCCAGATTTGGCTTTTTAAGGAGGGGCTGAACGACCGCCTGCTTAAAAAAAGCTGGGACTGCGCCAGAAACTAAAGACCTATTTATAATGATGCCTAAGCTGGGGCCAACAGCACTGATTACCTCCTTTAGCATGGCAGTAGGGAGAATATCTAGGGGGCTAGAGGAAGATTTCATAGAGGCTACTATGTCTGTTAGCTCCGTCTGTAATTTCTGGCTGGGCAGGGAAGGAGGGGAGAAGGGGAGGGGGTAATGTTCGCCCTTATATCTGCAACTTTATTCACAAAGAATAAAAGAAAACGATTACAGTCTACATTTGAAACAATAGGTACAGATGAGGAAGGGGGGCTAACTAACTTCTTAATGGTACTGAACAATACTCTGGGATTTTGCTTGCTAGAGGTGATTAATTTAGAAAAATAAGCAGCCCTAGAGCTCTTAACCAGATCATTAAAATCAGATCTGAGCTCTTTAAGGTAGAGGCGGTGTACTTGAAGGTTGGAAGATTTCCAGAGCCTCTCTGTTTTGCGACACAGGAGGATCCCAATGAGACAGAACCTCAAAGCCATGACATCTTCATGCCAAAGAAAATGACTATATACTGTATCGTAGTCCACAACCCCTGATGAGAGGCAAGGCAGAGTACAAACTGAGAATATAATCAAAATGACCCCAGCGCCCACCAGATATGCAGTGTCACATGTCCGAGGCATAGAATCTGTGTTACAAAAGGAGCTGCTTCACTGCTGTCTAGCCTAATATCAAACACAGCTCTTCCCCAACAACGAGTGTTTGTGTGTCTAATGTAGGTATGTAGGTGGAAAGAGACCATAAGATGAGAGAAGCTGGCTGGAGATAGAGTGGTCGGTGCTGTTCTCACCACTCTGGTTGAGGGCCAGCTCAAGCATGCGCTTCCTCCGTGAGCGACCAGCTCAAGCATGCGCTTCCTCCGTGAGCGACCAGCTCAAGCATGCGCTTCCTCCGTGAGCGACCAGCTCAAGCATGCGCTTCCTCCGTGAGCGACCAGCTCAAGCATGCGCTTCCTCCGTGAGCGACCAGCTCAAGCATGCGCTTCCTCCGTGAGCGACCAGCTCAAGCATGCGCTTCCTCCGTGAGCGACCAGCTCAAGCATGCGCTTCCTCCGTGAGCGACCAGCTCAAGCATGCGCTTCCTCCGTGAGCGACCAGTTTCAGCTTCTCTCTATGGAGGAGTCTTCAGAGGTTCAGAAGTTATTCTTTTTTTTGGTTGGATTCATCAAAACAAAACTGCACAAAAGAAACTAAACTTAGCCAGTCAACACTAGGTCAACAAAAACTCTTCAAGGCAGTCAACCCCAAACAATGTTAGCTAACAAGCAGCATTTAAGGCCTGTAGCAACCAAAGCACCCCAACTCCAAACTGAGTCTCTGCCAAAAAAAAAGTGGGCGAGGCACAAAAAATGGGCCTTCTTATACTTTCTTCCCAGTCACCTGACTGCCCACAAAATGGCGTCTTCTTATGACTTCAAAATGGGAGACTGCACCATCTCACCAGCCAGCAATAGGGAAAGATGGGATAGAAAGGAAAGATAGAAATGTGTGCCCATGAATATGCCCATCCCTCCTAACATCTGCTTTTGAGCTTTTAACTTAATGTTCAATTTAAATTTGTTATTTTGAGCTAAATAAAATTTGGGTTCACAAACTAAAAAGTGATTTAATTCCTTTTTAACATAATGTGTAGACAAGTGAATTTTGACCAATAACACCACAGCTGTTGTGTCCAAAAAATCTCAAGCTATTTATTCTGTAAAAGTTTGTTTAACACTAGTCTGTTACAATTAGATAATGTATATTCACATCTTGCCTTTATCATACCCAATATAATATATTCATTTTGACTGTTTAATGCAAAAGTAAGAGTAGATGTTATGATTTTGAATGAATATAAGTTAGTTATGAGGTAATTTGACCCACCAACACAAAATGTGTGCCAATTTTTAACACAATAGGAATATTAACTCTGTGATGGCTGTAAGGTGTGGTAAGCAATACAATAGCTAGTAGGAATGGGAATAGTTTGCACTCATAGATACACACTGTCAGTATTTGAGTCTGTGTTGTGTTTTTCTGTTATCTCTGTTTCAGTCATGTCCGTTTTTGTTTGTGTGTTATTGTTTTCATTGGCCGTCTCCCAGCCATGTGCTCTTGTGTTTAAATCCCCATTGTGTCCGCCCCGCCTTATGTGTCAGCTTCTGATGTGTCTCACCTGCCCTGCTGTTCACCTGTCTCTCGTTTTCTCGTTAGTCTGTGTAGTTAAGTTCCACTCTGTCTTGTGTTCTCTGTGAGTTTTTGTCACAGTTGCCTGCTTCGCGCTGTTTCGCTACAAGCCTTTCCTGCACCACGTTTTGCTAGTTTTTTTTCGTGTGCCTGATTTCTGTTCTCCTGAATTTTAGATTTTGTTTTTGCACTTTTGCCATGATCACCTGGTTTTTGACTACTGCCTGTTCCTGACTACGATTCTGCCTTTTCCTCGTGGCTTTTTCCACTAATAAACTTCGGTTTATTTTTCAAGTACCGTCTGCGCTTGAGTCTCTACTGCACCCTGACACACTCCTCTGCTTCACATGGAGGCAAGGCTCAGATTTGGCTCATCTAGGATCATACTTTCTCACTCCGGATGTGCAGAGATCACGTGACTACATTGCAGCTCCTTCCATTCCCATCCCTCTGCTTGTCTGTAATATCATTCCCATGAATCACTGTTTGTTTGTGCTTTACGGATTTATCTTTGACGGAGTTTCACTTTGTTTATTCCGTTTATGTGCTTGTGATCTGTGATCCTTTCTTCCCGCTTTCACAGAGGACTCTCCAATGAGCACTTTATCTGTCAACAAAGGCATCTGGAGGAAGATTTCATAAACTCAGGAGTCATAAAACTTTATCCGTCTGGCTTCTGTCCTCTGTGGCATAGTGACAATCGTCGGGATGGCGAGGTTGCAGAGCACTGCCATGCCTCGGTTTGCTGAGCCAACTTGTCGTGTGCTCATTACATTACATTACATTACAGTTATTTGGCAGACGCTTTTATCCAAAGCGACGTACAATAAGTGCATATTGAAGGTCGTTGACACAACTACAAGCAAATCCGACAAAGCACAACTTTCTCACAACGTAGGAGCTATCCCTAGTAATGAACATAGAATACAGTCGGCTATACATTCTTAACTATTAAAATAGCAAAAAACACAAATAAAAAATAAAAGATAAACAGGAAGTACGTACTATATAATTGGCCCTATAAAGGTAGTTAGTCAAGATGGAGTCTGACATGCTCCCATGTACTGTATGGGTTTCAGTTACCTGGAGTCTGACCCATGAGCCCATGGTTTAGAGTGGCGTTCACTTGCCATGTCAACAAAATGGTGTGGCATTGTGGAGTTTAAATTGGGACGAGCGATGCCCCTTGACTAGTCCCTCCACGTCCGATTGTCCACGACAACTTACTTCATAGCTGTGCTCCGTGTCTGGAGCATTGGCCACTACCCGCCACCTGTGGACGCAGATGGTAGCAGTCGTCTCTGCTTCAGCAAGCCGGCTCTACCGCCGCTCTGCCTCCCTCGAGCAGCGTCTGATCTCAGAACCACCCAGCATATACCCTTTATCCCCACAACACTGAGACCTCTTTTATAGCTAGTCTCATTAAGCTATTCTCACCATGATTACGTTTCTGTATGCATGAGCAATAAGTGGCACCGCAGTGATGATTTCAAACATTTCTGTTACTGCCACTAGCGTTCGTGATAATTACCGTGATTGCAGTCCTCAGTCGGTGTGAACTATTTTACAGGCTAATGTCACCGAATTTTCACAGGTGAGTCACATTCTTCAGCGGAACTGGGGCTTTGTGTGCTACATATACTGCTGTTTCAAACATGACACCTTGTGTGGCCTCCTTCTGCTTCCTATTGGTCTCTGCTCCTGTGTAAATTGGAAACTAGCTGCTTTTGACAGCCAGTATTTTTAAGAAAACATAGCACTGCATCTTGAACACAACAATGCAAGAGAGTGGTGAAATGAACAAAACCTCAGTGCTGGTTGCCATGGTTACTGTAACAAAATTTTTATTTTTTTATTTTTATCAATGGTTAAATGTAGAACTTACTGATTTGTTAGAATCAAGTCCCGGTATTATAGCCACCATGACTGGTATGACAGGGAATTTATTGCTCTTTTGTGTATGTGCAGTAGATCCATAGCTGCCACAAATCAGTAGACCTTCCAGTCACACTGATGTAACTCAAAGGGAACAGAAGGCAGAGGCTGCGTCCCAATAGTTGACAAATGCAACCTTTCCTCCTCCATCCACTACCACTCCTCTACTCCGTGCCCCGGAAACGGATCTTTGCGTTTTAATCTAACGTCGCTGATTACATCTTAATTACGTATTAATGGTTACATATTAATTAATGTCTCAATGCAAAAAGCAATGTCAGGTACATTGTATACTGTACGTTCATGCAAATACTTGTACTCGAAACAGTTTTGCAGTAGTGGGGGAGTGGAGGAAGGGAGGTGGGGAGTGAAGAGTATTGGGACGCTGCCCCAGTCTCTTGACTAGGTGCTCTGAAGGTCAGATTCAATAAAGGTCCCTCTGATAGGATGTTAATCCTCACCCTGCATGTCCTCTTGTGTCTCCATTCAGATAATTCCCTGTATGAAAAACAGCAAAAATCCCAGGAGAGTTCAGGTCTCACATCTAAAATTGAAATCTTCTGTCACCTCTTGTTTTGTCACCTTCGTTAAACAAAAGAGGACAGAGCAGTTGGCTCAGGCCACTGTAAGATTAATTGAAACTGCAGCCAGTGATAACTCAATTGTTTTTTTTACAAAATGATCTCATTATTATAATCCCATATTTGCCACTTGTTTGTGATAACCTTGATGATATTTTTAATTATGAAACCATGCCTGTATTTAAAGTATGACTGCAGCCACGATAAAGACCATGCTTAGGTAGAAAGGACAGACAGATTAGAGCACACATCTCCCTGGCTTTAATTAATTATACTGAACAAACTGTGAAAAGCACTCAATTTCAGAAGGGTATTAACTGTACTTTTTCACCTTCCGAATTAGAATTGCAATTTTTTGTGCGGGCATGCATGCACACACACACACACGCGCACACACGCCACTGTCATATGGAGTCCATTTGGATTTTATTTATTTATTTATGTAAATGTAGTAAAAGTTTTTTCTCAGCTGAGACTGTGATTGAGAGGGACAATAGCTGATATTTGATACAATAAATGGCAGATAGTTTTCTCTTTCATGGAAAATACATATTTCGCAGTGTATATTTTCTTTAAATATTACTTCCATATTTTTACAAAATATATTGCATGAATATGTCACAGCAAAATATAATATTTAAATTTCAAGGTCTATACATACAATGCTTCTGACAATATGGCACATATTACAAAATTAATTTATTCCTTGAAAATCCGGGCAACCAGTCGGTCACAGATTCTCCGTTTTGGCAACCATGATTTCCTAGTTGGTAGCCTGACTGGGAAACTGGTCCAAGAAAAAAAAAAAACTTATGAGTGGATTTCTTAAGCTTACATTATAGGTATATGTTTGCCATTACCTGTTGATCTCAACAGCGCTAATGGAATTAACATGCAAGTTATCGCAACTGTTAATACTTGTTCTCTTCAGCAAATTACCATATTGCAGTTACGCTCATGGTGAAACACAACTATCTAGACTTGTAGCAACCTCATGTATCATTTGTCTTTATGTAGGAAAGACCTGTCTTCCACTTTATCCTACAGTACGTCACATGACCACACGTAAATACACATCACGTTATAAAGTGAAAAGAGCAATCACATGCAAACTCCGAGTTTATTCTGAAACTCTAAATCTAGTTGTATGCATGCATTCTTACAAGGTAGTCTGAGCACGCACAATTTACTGTAACCTGTTCTATGCTGTTTATCTGTGCAATGTAGGGATATTCAGTGCTGACATTATTACTGGGTAACCTGGTCATTATTCTAAATGCCAGTTTCTCCTCAGGATAGTAAACACAGCATTGAGAGTTTGAGGGGTTTAGTATCCTGCTTCACGTATACCCCTGTACCACATCTGTCAAAATACTGTGATTAATTAATAATCCCAGCATAGCGCCGGGAATTCACACCACAAATCAATGTAACCTTTTCAGTAGTGAATAATGAAGTAGAGAGAAAGTCACCAGCCTGGCCCCGTACAGCAAAGCCATGTGGGTCAGCACTAAGTGATTAATGCTTGGAAGAACAGAAGCCAAGAGACATGTCTGTCAAAAAAAAAGTAATAATTTCACTTAGAGTTGTAGAGTTGGTACTATTAGTCCTCCTATTATGTCGGAATTGTATGACACCTTTTATGTTTAGGGTCAAATTGACCCCGACAGTTTAAACTGCCACACATTATTGTAATAGAAATTTTGACACTTTGTCACCTTCTTAATCCTCCCAGTTGACAAGCCCTTTATCCCCAAATGTTAAAACTTCTCATTTTGGAGCGGGAGGTAAGTGAACGTTTGTGAAATTTAAAACCTGTATGGCAAAGTAATCAGAATCACCCACAAAAAAATATGAGATACTAAACGTTGTATATTTTCTTATGATTTATACCACTACAGAGCCTGGGGTCAAAATGACCTCACACAACACCTGTGTATACAAAATTGGTACAGGACCTTTGAAAACAGCATTATGTTTATTGCATGTTTACTATTTAATCCCACCAATTAGGAGAAGTCATACAAGATGGAAAAACATATGTTTAACTGGTTTTTAAGAGATTTCAAACACTGCATGGGGTCAAGTTGACCCAGAGCATAATAGGAGGTTTAACTATTCAAGTGTTAAAAGCATTCATTACTCACCTGTGATGCCTATCATGCATGCTGAATCATGTTTTATGCATAAATAAACTCATTTGGCCCCATTCTATTGTGTGGGATATGAGGATATGATTCCACTGAATAAGACATGATTCCAGTGACCAGGTTTTTGTTTTAGCCAATATAACATGATTCCTTTGACCATTCTGACAACACTGCTGAACACATAACAGACCTTAAAAATATGGCCTGTAGAATGTAACACTGACAGCTGTGGAATTTTCTATTTGTTCTTTGCACTCTCTGTACACACGAGGTACATTGTTGCAGTGTAGCTTGGTCAAAGAAGAAAGATTGGTCACTTTTACTTTTGTCCTCTCCTTGGTTGTTGTTTTTTGTTGTTGTTGAATTTGGACAGAAGGTATTATGTATGCCAATATGGAATTTACTGTAAATACAGAAGATTTCTCCAAAATGGCTCAAAATGTGAAGTGCCTTTTTGTTGAACTGAAATCCATGTCACAAAAATAGGGTTACGAGACCACATTTTGCTAATGCTTTAATGCAACGACATGAGGGTATATTCGAGATGCACTCTACGCCCCACTGAAAATTCCTGTCATGAATCAAATTGCCGTGATTCTCCATTGGGGAAGAATCATTTTGTTTCAGTAGCTACAACTGAATGTGAATCACAGGGATGCTTTGATCTTCCTCTTATGGAGTCTCTTAATGGCGTTGGTTTTTAAATTGCAGAATCCTCCTCGTCTGTTTATTCCAAGAGGAGCCAGAAGTGGATGAAAGTGTACACAAAGTGCCCCCTCAAACCAGCTCTTATGGCACATTAGAGGACATAATAGCCCCGATGAGTTACTGAATTACCAAAGAGAAATTATGGGGCATGAGAGAAAAATGGATGGAATGATGAAGCGTAAGATAGAGAGAATAAAAATGATACTATGAAAATCATGCTCTTAAGTCTAATTCTTGTGTCACAGTTTCACTTGGTGCAACTACTGATAGCAACATTGTATGAAATTCTATAATAACGGTCAGTGCAGTTTTGACCTCAACATTCATTGACGTGTGAAGAATTCCATTCCATTCTTTTCTCAGGGCCCTGCATCGATATGAGTAAAGCAAACATGGTTAGTACATACTGTGTGCATACATACACCCATGTATGTATGCTTTCAGTTATTTTCTAATAATGTGAATGACACTATTACCACATCAATTGCTCCATAGTTGCTATTGAACCCAGCGGGGATTAACCAAGGGAGTTTCATCCGCAGTAAATATATAAGCTATGAATACAACAACAGCATTGCGTAATTCTGACATCTTATAGTGGAAAACAGGGTTGGGTCAATTCCGTCGATTCAGGCAGTGAATTTAATCTCAATTCCTGAACTGCATAACGGCCATAATGTTTTACGAGGATGGCTGTTAATGAATTGGATTTCAATAAATTTCCTGAATGTACTTAATTGAAATGGTACTAACTTTATTTATTTATTTATTCATGTCTATTTTACTCAGCTGTATATGTAAATATCCTGCTTTATGAACCAATGGGTGTAAGTCACAGCGTTTGACTAAATATTATTAATACCAATAACAGTTATAAAGTATCATAATGATTAATAACCATTGTATCCAGTTGCGAGAACAAATCGATGGACGTTTTCTAATAAAGATTTTTTTTGCATTAAAATGACAAGGTCACAGAGCGTTTAAACGAAGTCAGTCGTTCACCATGGTGCAAAAGTATCCGAGGTGAAGCAGAGCTGATCTTCAGCGCTTCATTTCCACGGGGATGGAGAGGGTCACAGTCCTGACAACAGACAAAAGGCCTTAACACCCTGCCTTTGGCAGGGCCTGCCAGAGCATCGATTTCACATTAAGCTGACAGCCATTCCACTGCGTCCTGCCACGGTAATATTTCAAGCATTTTACTGTCCAACAATTCATCAAGTTAATGACTCTCTCAGCTAAATGAGCGTTTGCAGTGGGATATCGAAACAGAAAGGTTTAGGAAAATAGCCAGTCCTTTCGCGGTTTTGCTCTTCTTGCTGTTGTCAACCAGAAATCAAGCACTGACTCAAAGAATAAACTCTTGAGGATAAATAATAAATTCACACCATGTTGTAAACTGCCACCCTGGTCATTGCTTAAAGGCAAATTAAATACTAGAGAGGCATGGCTTTAAACCACAGCATTAAATACTAGAGAGGCATGGCTTTAAACCACAACATTAAATACTAGAGAGGCATGGCTTTAAACCACAGCATTAAATACTAGAGAGGCATGGCTTTAAACCACAGCATTAAATACTAGAGAGGCATGGCTTTAAACCACAACATTAAATACTAGCGAGGCATGGCTTTAAACCACAGCATTAAATACTAGAGAGGCATGGCTTTAAACCACAGCATTAAATACTAGAGAGGCATGGCTTTAAACCACAGCATTAAATACTAGAGAGGCATGGCTTTAAACCACAGCATTAAATACTAGAGAGGCATGGCTTTAAACCACAGTGTTAAATACTAGAGAGGCATGGCTTTAAACCACAGCATTAAATACTAGAGAGGCATGGCTTTAAACCACAGCATTAAATACTAGAGAGGCATGGCTTTAAACCACAGCGTTAAATACTAGAGAGGCATGGCTTTAAACCACAGTGTTAAATACTAGAGAGGCATGGCTTTAAACCACAACATTAAATACTAGCGAGGCATGGCTTTAAACCACAGCATTAAATACTAGAGAGGCATGGCTTTAAACCACAGCATTAAATACTAGAGAGGCATGGCTTTAAACCACAGTGTTAAATACTAGAGAGGCATGGCTTTAAACCACAGCGTTAAATACTAGAGAGGCATGGCTTTAAACCACAGTGTTAAATACTAGAGAGGCATGGCTTTAAACCACAGCGTTAAATACAAGAGAGGAATGGCTTTAAACCACAGCGTTAAATACTAGAGAGGCATGGCTTTAAACCACAGCATTAAATACTAGAGAGGCATGGCTTTAAACCACAGCATTAAATACTAGAGAGGCATGGCTTTAAACCACAGCATTAAATACTAGAGGCATGGCTTTAAACCACAGCGTTAAATACTAGAGGCATGGCTTTAAACCACAGCTTTAAATACTAGAGAGGCATGGCTTTAAACCACAGCATTAAATACTAGAGAGGCATGGCTTTAAACCACAGCATTAAATACTAGAGAGGCATGGCTTTAAACCACAGCATTAAATACTAGAGAGGCATGGCTTTAAACCACAGCATTAAATACTCGAGAGGCATGGCTTTAAACCACAGCATTAAATACTAGAGAGGCATGGCTTTAAACCACAGCATTAAATACTAGAGAGGCATGGCTTTAAACCACAGCATTAAATACTAGAGAGGCATGGCTTTAAACCACAGCATTAAATACTAGAGAGGCATGGCTTTAAACCACAGAATTAAATACTAGAGAGGCATGGCTTTAAACCACAGCATTAAATACTAGAGAGGCATGGCTTTAAACCACAACATTAAATACTAGAGAGGCATGGCTTTAAACCACAGCATTAAATACTAGAGAGGCATGGCTTTAAACCACAGCATTACATACTAGAGAGGCATGGCTTTAAACCACAGCATTAAATACTAGAGAGGCATGGCTTTAAACCACAGAATTAAATACTAGAGAGGCATGGCTTTAAACCACAGCATTAAATACTAGAGAGGCATGGCTTTAAACCACAACATTAAATACTAGAGAGGCATGGCTTTAAACCACAACATTAAATACTAGAGAGGCATGGCTTTAAACCACAGCATTAAATACTAGAGAGGCATGGCTTTAATAAACCACAGCATTAAATACTAGAGAGGCATGGCTTTAAACCACAACATTAAATACTAGAGAGGCATGGCTTTAAACCACAACATTAAATACTAGAGAGGCATGGCTTTAAACCACAGCATTAAATACTAGAGAGGCATGGCTTTAAACCACAACATTAAATACTAGAGAGGCATGGCTTTAAACCACAGCGTTAAATACAAGAGAGGAATGGCTTTAAACCACAGCGTTAAATACTAGAGAGGCATGGCTTTAAACCACAACATTAAATACTAGAGAGGCATGGCTTTAAACCACAACATTAAATACTAGAGAGGCATGGCTTTAAACCACAGCATTAAATACTAGAGAGGCATGGCTTTAATAAACCACAGCATTAAATACTAGAGAGGCATGGCTTTAAACCACAACATTAAATACTAGAGAGGCATGGCTTTAAACCACAACATTAAATACTAGAGAGGCATGGCTTTAAACCACAGCATTAAATACTAGAGAGGCATGGCTTTAAACCACAGCATTAAATACTAGAGAGACATGGCGTTAAACCACAGTGTTAAATACTAGAGAGGCATGGCTTTAAACCACAGCATTAAATACTAGAGAGGCATGGCTTTAATAAACCACAGCATTAAATACTAGAGAGGCATGGCTTTAAACCACAGCGTTAAATACTAGAGAGGCATGGCTTTAAACCACAGCGTTAAATAATAGAGAGGCATGGCTTTAAACCACAGCGTTAAATACTAGAGAGGCATGGCGTTAAACCACAACATTAAATACTAGAGAGGCATGGCGTTAAACCACAACATTAAATACTAGAGAGGCATGGCTTTAAACCACAGCATTAAATACTAGAGAGGCATGGCGTTAAACCATAACATTAAATACTAGAGAGGCATGGCTTTAAACCACAGTGTTAAATACTAGAGAGGCATGGCTTTAAACCACAGCGTTAAATACTAGAGAGGCATGGCGTTAAACCACAACATTAAATACTAGAGAGGCATGGCTTTAATAAACCACAGTGTTAAATACTAGAGAGGCATGGCTTTAAACCACAGCATTAAATACTAGAGAGGCATGGCGTTAAACCACAACATTAAATACTAGAGAGGCATGGCTTTAAACCACAGTGTTAAATACTAGAGAGGCATGGCTTTAAACCACAGCGTTAAATACTAGAGAGGCATGGCGTTAAACCACAACATTAAATACTAGAGAGGCATGGCTTTAATAAACCACAACATTAAATACTAGAGAAGCATGGCGTTAAACCACAACATTAAATACTAGAGAGGCATGGCTTTAATAAACCACAGTGTTAAATACTAGAGAGGCATGGCTTTAAACCACAGCATTAAATACTAGAGAGGCATGGCGTTAAACTACAACATTAAATACTAGAGAGGCATGGCTTTAAACCACAGTGTTAAATACTAGAGAGGCATGGCTTTAAACCACAGCGTTAAATACTAGAGAGGCATGGCGTTAAACCACAACATGAAATACTAGAGAGGCATGGCTTTAATAAACCACACCATTAAATACTAGAGAGGCATGGCTTTAAACCACAGCATTAAATACTAGAGAGGCATGGCGTTAAACTACAACATTAAATACTAGAGAGGCATGGCTTTAAACCACAGTGTTAAATACTAGAGAGGCATGGCTTTAAACCACAGCGTTAAATACTAGAGAGGCATGGCGTTAAACCACAACATGAAATACTAGAGAGGCATGGCTTTAATAAACCACACCATTAAATACTAGAGAGGCATGGCTTTAAACCACAGCATTAAATACTAGAGAGGCATGGCGTTAAACCACAACATTAAATACTAGAGAGGCATGGCTTTAATAAACCACAGTGTTAAATACTAGAAGCATGGCTTTAAACCACAACATTAAATACTAGAGAGGCATGGCTTTAAACCACAACATTAAATACTAGAGAGGCATGGCTTTAAACCACAGCATTAAATTGAAATGTCTGGACACAGAAAACCCAAGTGCAGACCGGGATCAGGCAAAAAACATAGTTTATTAGATCAGTTCAGAGGTCAAAACCAGGTAAGCAGAGTAGAATCCAAAAATCAAAAACCAATAAACAAGCAAAAGTCAAAACCAAGAAATCATAAATGCAAATTAACTTCAGTAAATACACAAAAAAAGAAAGAAAAGTAGAAAAACCAGAAATCAAAAGGCTAATGTACAAAAGGGGCTAGGCTAAATCAAAATCAAACAAAGGGTGTCTCAGGAATCTCATGATATACTCAGGCTTAGTAAGGCATAGGCATCGGCATGTTCTGACAACTAGGCAGAGGAAATGTGGGTCTGAAATACACAGTGGAAGGGGAGGGGTAACAAACAACGTGAGGTTAAAACATTAGGTAAACAATAATTCAATAACGAGGAAAGAACGAATACATGGAAGGGACTCGGAAAACATGCATGACAGACAACGGGCTTGAGTAGGATTGGAGTGTGCACAGTAATAAGGGGAGGCGTCGTCTCTAAGGATAAGCAGCTGAAACAAGTTAACAAGTAGCTCAAGGACAGTTTAGTAATGCAGGTAGAAAAGATAAAGCGGGGAAGCTGGTTAAATGACAGACAATTGGTTTGTTAATACACATGTTAATGTTAATGAGTTTAGTAAAGTGCACGTAACAAATAAAGCACACAAGTGATTGTTAGCTCGAGTTATTAATATATACAATTATACACGGGAATGAAAGCAGGAAGTAGCAGAAAACGAGACTCCAAAAATACAGCGTTAACCCAAGGAAAATCCCAAAGTCACCCAAATAGTGCATGCACAAGACTGGGTAAACAAACACATAGATGAGACTTGGACAACCCATGAACAGAGGGGGATGCAATGATAATGTGGAAAATAATAAATACATGAATGATTATGAAATAAAAATACAGAACAGACAGACAGATACTCAGAACATAGCATAAATACTAGAGAGGCATGGCTTTAAACCACATCATTAAATACTAGAGAGGCATGGCTTTAAACCACATCATTAAATACTAGAGAGACATGGCTTTAAACCACAGCTCTGTCCTCTTTAGATTCCACTAACCTTCATACAGTGCAGCACTGGTGAGTTTCGAGGCTCCCAAAGAGTGTAATTACACTTAACTGCCAACTTTGATATCAAAGCCAGAAACTTCGCTGTAATCAGATGAATGGCTGGCCGTGCATGGCACAGGGAGAGGTTTCCTCTTACTCTTATAGTACTTATACTTATAGTGTGTCTGAGTCTGTGCATGAGAGAGCATGTCTGTGTTTGTGTGTGTGTGTGTGTGAGGGGGGGGGGTTGTGTTGGCAAGCAATGTGAGAGAGAAATGCAAATTAATGAGCTGTAAAAAATATTTAAAATTGTGACCGATCTTTACAAGATCAAAATAAATAATAAATAGCACAGGTCACTATTCTAATCTTTAAAAACATACAGGATGTCCATTATGTTGCAAGTTTAAGTCGAGATGTGTGTTGACTGTTAATTGTGCTCTTTTTAATTAAATGTCTAATTTCCGGTAATGCCCTCTGATTCATTACAAAGGCCATCTCCCATGTATTTTATTTAACTGTGTGTGTGTGTGTGTGTGTGTGTGTGTGTGTGTGTGTGTGTGTGTGTGTGTGTGTGCTTGTGCGTGTCTGTGTAATAGCTAAAGAATTTATTCAAAATATGCATTTTGAATTTAAATAGCAAGACAGATTTGTTTTTAATAGAGCAAGTCATTTATGTTCCCTCACTGATCTCTCTTTACAAATAATTAATTGTTATTATTCTTTTATCCTGACTGTGTAACTGAATGGTTTTGGTTTATTTGGCAAAAAACAACAACTATTCATTCGTCCGTGTACATCATTTGTGTTTATGAATAATTATGTCTGTTATTTGCTCTCCATTGAGATTCATTGATCAAAACAGACTAAAATTTATATTTGTTTTGATATTGTTTTCTTCTTAAATCATCATAAATTATGAACGTGAATGCCAATATCAATTTTAGTCACAAACGAACCTGCCGAAGATACGCCGAAACGCTCGTTGTTTGTTCTATTTTAACTAATAAACCGTTTTTTTTTGCCTCTGAAGGTCGGTCCTTAAACTTTTTCCATTTGAGTGTGCGGGCTGAACATTGGAGCTTTGCAATGCATATTTTCGTCCTTTTTTCATATAAATTTTAGTCTGCTGATGGTGAGTTGATGTTTCTTCTCATTAAAAGTAACATCATCTCACCAGTGGGGGCACATATGGTATTCTATCGTGAACATCGTATTAACATGAACATGATGAAGTGTGTGTTACACTGACTGCCACTGTGCCCATTGCACTGCAATAGCATTAACATGAACATGATGAAGTGTGTGTAACACTGACTGCTGCTGTGCCCATTGCACTGCAATAGCATTAACATGAACATGATGAAGTGTGTGTTACACTGACTGCTGCTGCTGTGCCCATTGCACTGCAATTCTGCCCTATCTGCAGACAATAACACAAAGACCCAGATCAAAAAACCCAACTTGACAAGAGTGGTGCTCCTATCCTTGTGACAAGTCACACATGATGGTGTATGGGCCACAATGCAATAATTAGGCATCAAGCTTACGCAACCAAACAAAAAAAGAACATTTACACGACAGTCCGTTAATCAATTTTCTGTCTGTTAGGACATCGAAAACAATACAATAAAACGATTGTGTCAACAAGTGTTGACTACGGAGTGTGTACACTGAATGACAGGTATTTTGTTCTCCTGGCTCTGTCATCCGTGTCATCGCTCAGTCGCTCAAATGATGTCATTCCGGAACCATAATGAATCAAAGCTCTCTTTCAGGGCCATGTGTGAGCAGTAGAGCTCTGCTACTCACTGTCACGTCTCCATGAGGCACTTACCCAGCATGCACCTGTGTAACCTCCTCCACAGCCATGCTTGCTGAGTGTGTACATCTTAAGTTATAAGTACAGTATGAGTATAGTAGTTAATTTCTAAAGAGAGTTCAGGTTAATCTTAAAAGCAGCTCATATTAAAAGACAATTTATTTTTCATCTAAATAAGAACAAAAAACTGCATTCATTGTGGCATACTCCGAGGTGGTTGGAGTTGTCACGCAACTGAAAACAATAACCTCAATGTCCACACCGCGACAATTCAATTTAAATGGATAATTTAATGCTGTTTTGGGGGAACGAGAGGTAGCGGTTAATGGGAGCGTCAGCCAGTCCGTAATCCGAGAGAATAGTCGTTGTACGATGCCAGGGTTCGGTACACGTAGACGGGTTCTTTTACGGTCCAGGACTGATGCAGGAGGAGGGTTGTCAGACAGGCGGGGGTCGGTAACGGGGCGGGTTCTCATTCAATCCGGGATTCGGGCACACAGCAGACTTCTCCTGACAAAACAAATCAAACACAGCGCTTTAACTTTCTCTCTCTAACAAATACAATCTCCTCTCTCACTCTCTCACACTATCTCTACTCCACCTTGGTTTCGCATAAGCTACTCCGTCTTCCAGTTGTTTGGCAGTCCATTTTCTAGGGCACCGATTAGCCCATTGATTCACCACAGCTGACTTGCCCGGCGTCTTCTCCAGGTGCCGTGTATTTCCTTGTTTAGGTGGCGACTTCCGCGGAACTCCTAATATGGGCATGCCGTCTTTCCACATCAGTCGAACATATCTTCCATCTATTACCTCTCCGTGGTTCTGTCCCCGCCGGTTGCCACATCATCTACTACCAAAATCCACATATTATATTGTTTTGAAGTCTTCTCTGTCTCAAATGTTTTTTTACCAGAACAACAGAATTATATTTGTGTAGTTATAGCTACATGCTTATTAGTCGTGTAAAGGATAGCATTCGCTCTGAGGGGTGACAGGACATCAGCAGTTCCCAATCTCTAATTGCACACCAAAGAATAAGAATCAATGTCCGCAAAGAGCCTGTTAGATCTGTCTTGATATGCAGGTCAGGTGTCTGCTTTGCGTCAGGGCTAGGATCGAAGTTAAATACATGAACATGACTTTATTCACATGGCTCCCCATTGAAATTGAGAGTGTTGGTGGGTATCTTGCTCCCTAAATCAGTTTCTGGAATACACAAGTGATGTCTATTGAATGTATCATAGGACAGTCTATGCAGAAAGCAGCACTGTGAATGGAAATTCACCCACTTTTCCAGAACGTGATGAGATTTTCAGTGATTTTTTTTGTGTCTGAAAGATGGGGTTGTATTACTGTATGAGTGACTTTTCGGAAAGGCTGTTGAACAAAAAGTGATAACATAAGACATATTATTTAAACTACTGACCCTGACTTAAATGTGTCCGTACAATAATGGCACTAATGAAGATTTACTTACTGTGATGTATCTAATACTCAAATTATCATTTTGCTTGCATAGGTAATTTGATGGCATTAATTCAGGGATTATACAGTAGATATGAGGGGAACTATATGGAAGATATAAACCACAACATGCCGTATATATACAAGAATATATGGCATGACAGGGGTGGTGATTGGCCCGATGCTGAAAGCCGAGGGCCATTAACCACCCCTGTTGTGCCATATATTCTTGTATATATACACTGGCATGGAGTGGTGTATATCTCGTATACCATGGTTACCAACAATGATTATATATAGTTACTTTTATAGATTTGTATCGACTTAATCAGCTGAAACTGAAATATCCTTCCGCGGCCCTTTTGACATGTTGTTTTTTGCGTTGTCAAGCAGAACTCTGGTTGGTAGTTTTATTTTGAACCGAAAACATTCGTTAATTCTATTTCTGGTTACTAGTTATATGTCGTTAGTTCTGAAAACAATCGATTTTACAAGGAAAACATAGTTCCTTCTTGGTTTTATTTGGTCATTTTGGGCATTGCATTATTTTAAAAAAATTGTATGAAACCATAACTCAATCAGATTTAACGTTACCTGGCTCCCTCTCTGTCTTGCTTTTTAAAAATAGTTTGGACACGCAGACGATGCAGTGTAGACTATTTAAATAGCCTAACGTGCAGGCTAGCTAAAGAACTAGCCTACATTTCAGATTCGCATCATGATAAAATACTACGGAGTTTGTAAGATGTAATTTATCGAAGAAATTTCGCTGGATAAACATGCTTTGTGAAGTGACTTGCATTCACAAGCAGTCCGCATGTTGCTTACGTTAATTTAGACTGCAGGTAAATTCCTACTATGATAAATTCATATTTCCAAACTGAATAAATACTGCACCTCTAACCCCAAAAATGTTATAACTAAGTTGTTGTAACTAAGATATTTGCCGAATACAAACTTTTTTATCTGCAGATTAATGTTATTTACCAGTTTTATAAGTCAGCTGTATGCTGTTGCTACGGTAATTTATAGAAGAGACGGATCATTATTTTAAAAACAATGACAAATGATGAATAACTTGAAGGGTTTCTTCTCCAGACTTATTTTTCCAGAGTTCAATAGAAAATTTGTCAGCAGAAACAACCCTTAAAGTGATCCATCTATATTTACTGCATATCTGGCAGCAGAGTGATGGTTTGAGGCTTGTTTGATACCTCCGACCCTTGATGACTTACAGCCATTTGACCAACTATGTATTCCATACTGGTCCAGCATAATTTACAGCTAAATCTAGTCCCACCCCCCAATTCCCATAAAGATCCATCGAAATACAGAGACGTTATAGTATCGCTTGTAAGAGTACCAGAAAATAAGATATCAAGAGTCTTTTGATGTTGTTGGGTCACAGACATCAGGAAGTTATGGCATACAAAGAAAATGCGACCAAATATTAAAAATGATTACTTCTATATATAAATGCAGGGGTGCCAATAATTGTGGCACCCATGGTTTTGTTAAAAATAATAATTTCTTGATGAGGAATTTTTTTTCTCAAAATAAATTAGCTACAATTAAAGGTTGTATTTTTCAAATTTTATTTGTTCAATGTGACATTAAGCTAATTCACCAAAAGCTGATTTTTTTTTTTAACCATTTTTACTCATCATTACCAGGGGTGCCAATAATAGTGGAGGGCACTGTGTATATATATATTCAAAAAAATTAAGGGAACACTTAATCATCACAGTATAGCACCAAGGCAATTAAACCAAACCGGTCATGCTGGATGAGGTTGCAGACAGCATAACATTCGCCATGGCGTCTCCAGACTCTTTCACGTCTGTCACATGTGCTCAGTGTGAACCTGCTCTCGTCTGTGAAGAGAACGGGGCGCCAATGGCAGTTTGGTCAGAAACATGCACACGAGTAGCCCGCTGGAGGTCATTTTGTAGGGCTCTGGCAGTGCTCCTCCTGTTCCTCCTCGCACAAAGGAGCAGATACCGGTCCTACCGCTGGATTGTTGCCCTTCTACGGCCCTGTCCAGCTCTCCTCGTGTAATGGCCCATTTCCTGGTATCTCCTCCACGCTCTTGAGACTGTGCTGGGAGACACAGCAAACCTTCTTGCGACAGCACGTATGGATGTGCCATCCTCGAGGATCTGGACTACCTGTGCAACCTGAATGGGCTGCAGGTACCGCCTCATGCTACCAGTAGTGACAAGGGCACTAGCAAAATGCAAAACTAGAGAAAAATCTGTCAGGAAGGATAAGGAGAGAGAAATGGTATGTGTGGGGGTTGTCTTGCTGTTGCCTCTCCTGTCCATCTGTTGTCACTTTCATTTGCACCAAAGCAGTTTACAATAGTTTACGCTTCCTAACTGGACAAATCGATATCCCAGAAGTTTAATTGATTTGGTGTTATACTGTGTTGATTAAGTGTTGTTTAATTTCTTTGAGCAGTGTTTATACTGTATATTCATGCATTTAAAATGTGCTGTTATATTTTTAAATAATGTGTTTGCAAGGCATCCATGGACTGAATCTCAATATGTGAAAAATGTATAACAATGTTAAATATCATCATTACATCTCAATACCTCTGCTCAGAGGCCCACCACATGAATTGTGTTTCCTTTCCCAGTGAGGAAAACTTCTGTAGGTACAGCAATCATTCCACAAAGGCTTCTCCTTAATGTCTTCAAGGCAGCAGTGTGCTTCTGGAACACAGCTCTCATTGTTGTTCTTCCCATTGCAGCCCACTGCTGGTTTGCACTTCTGGAAATCTCAACATTCATCTGTTGACTTAACCAAAAATACTTGCAGCTTAGATGTAGTTAGACGTAATTAAATTTGAAGTCAAACACCCCACAGTAATGTCTGCTCATTAGGCTAACTTTTATTTGCAATATTCATGAGCTCCCCTGCTTCAGTTTCTTCACAATGATTTCTTCAGGCACAAAGACAATGGAAAAAGTACACACTGTCTAACACAACAAACTGTAATGTCAGCGTACATATTGTAAATTATGAATAAAGACATTACAGCCAGATATGCCTATTAGATTAATTACTTTTTTGTTGTTGTTGGAAGACAATATCTCATTATATTTGTGATAGATTTGGGACTGAAAAGAATGCTATAACCTTGAAGGCATGGCATTAAAGTCTGTCTGCAGCCTGTTGAGTGCCTGAGGAGAGTGGATAACCTGTTCCAACTGAATTAAGGCAGTTTCTCCTGTATAAAAGCACCAAGGATATGGCGACCTGATCAATATCTCACTCAGGGCTCAAGAGCAAATCCTGTTGCACAGAAGAAAAAAAAGGCCAAAACAGAAATTCAGCTCCTTCTTCGGGCATTTAGCTGCTCTGAGATTATTATGCATCTTTAAACTAAAGCAAACAGCCACAGTTAACTGACCTGGATACAGCAGAGCTGAGCAAACCATCTGACATGTGGAATTTAATTGAGTCTCCCAGGAATACAGTTCTCTAGTAGCATTTGTGAGCAGTAGCTCGCCCAATATAAACATGGAATGAACTGTTCTGTGGTTGTGGCCTCTTGTGGTTGCCAATGATTACTGCAGGAGCCACACAGTCAGACAGGGAGCTGATATAATTTATAGCCATTCCAGTGAATGAATGAATGAATGAATGAATGTTTGACTGGTCTGACACCCAACTGAACGTGTCAAACTTCGCACAGGCATTCCAGCTCCACTTGGTTTCAGTGCTTTATGAATATCAGCAACCTTATGTAATTTTTTTGAGATTGAGATGGCTCAGTTTAACTCCACACACTCTTAAGATGCCATAGTGTCTAGTAAGGCCGTACATGTCTGATTAGTATATGTGATTATTAAAATTACCAATCTGAATGAAACGTTATCATTTCCATTTTCGTAAATTTCTCTATGTGATAGGCATGTGCAATAGTTTAAAATTCTGAAAGAATCCCTCTTTTATTATAAATACATAAATTCAGGCCATTTAACTGTAATTTATTGATGTGCTATTTTCAGAATGAAAAAAAACAAGGAATTACCCTCAATTAGAGATGAGAATGTGAATGCAAAATATCCATATTGTTCACGAGAGAATAGTGAATTGTTCCATCAGTCATCACGTAACCTTGATACACAGTGCTCTAGAACAGACCAGTTTCTTTCCAACTGTACTCTGCAATTTTAACCTATTTGAGCTCATTGGATAGCATTGCTTATCATTGATATGCATGTACAAACCTCAATTCCGAAAAAGTTGGGACAGTATGTAAAATGCAAATAAAAAAGAAAGCAGTGATTTTTAAATTATCTTTTACATATATTTAATTTAAAACAGTACAAAAAATATATATATAATGTTTTACCTTATCAAATGTTATCGATTTTTGTAAAAATACGCTAATTCCGAATTTGATGCCTGCAACACATTCCAAAAAAGTTGGGACAGGGGCAACATAAGACTGGGAAGGTTGTGGAATGTTCAAAAAACACCTGTTTGGAACATTCCACAGGTAAACAGGTGAATAGGTAACAGGTGATGTGATCATGATTGGGTACAAAAGGAGCATTCACGAAGGCTCTGGCGTTTACAAGCAAGGATGGGTTGAGGCACTTTGAGAAACTGCGTGAGCGAACAGTTTAAGAACGTTTCTCAATGCACGATTGCAAGGAATTTAGGGATTTCACCATTTACAGTCCATAATATTATTAAAAGATTCAGAGAATCTGGAGAAATCTCCCTGCGTAAAGGGAAGGCCAAAAACCAATATTGAATGCCCGTAACCTTCGATCCCTCAGACGGCACTGCATTAAATCCGACATGTTTCTGTAATGAATATAACCACATGGGCTCGGGAATACTTTGGAAAACCGTTGTCAGTAAACAAAGTTTGTCACTGCATCTACAAATGTAAGTTAAGACTCTACGCAAAGCCTAAGCCATATATCAACAACATCCAAACGCCGTTGACTTCTCTGGGATGGACTGACGCAAAGTGGAAACGAATGCTGTGGTGTGATGAGTCCACCTTTCAAATTGTTTTTGGAAATAATGGACGTCGTGTTCTCCGGGCCAAAAAGAAAAAGGACCATCCCGATTGTTACCAACGCAAGGTTCAAAAGCCAGCGTCTGTCATGGTATGGGGGTGTGGCACATTATAAAGCTCAAAATATGACAACGGAGACCCCAGACTGTTGAATGGAATGGAAAAGATTTTGCTTTCAAAACTACAACAATTAGTGTCCTCAATTCCCAAAAGATTACTGAGTGTTGTTAAAACGAAAGGTGATGTAACACAGTGGTAAACATGCACCTGTCCTAAATTTTTTTGGAACATATTGCAGGCATCAAATTTAGAATGAGCGTATATTCACAAAAAACAATGACATTGATTAGTTAAAACATTACGTATCTACTGTTTTGAATTGAATACAGGTCAAAAAGGATTTGCAACTCATCGCTTTCTGTTTTTATTTACATTTTATACACTGTCCCAACTTTTTTGGAATTTGGGTTTGTATATATATATATATATATATATAGTAGGGCTGACTTTCCTTTTGTTTTAAGGTTAAACAGGCCCCATGCTGTCAGAGTAGCCCGTCTGCCTGCTGTGGCTAAATGATGATTAAATCCCTCTTCCGCCCACAAGCATCTGCATCTACATCATCCTCCCATCAGCCACAGGGTACACTGGGAGCACATTGTCACATCTTGCCCGATCCACATAGAACTCAATTGTTTTTTTTAAGATGCAGTTTGGTGCAAAGAGCCCAGAATCATATATGATTCCAAAAGAGATTGTCAAGGAACTAAATTCCCTTTCAGTCATTCTCTTATTCAAATGACAAAAAAAGTTATATCAGCTCGTTTGGACTGTGGGCAATTTTTAAAAACAAATTTGCATCTTGCATCGTATGCCATGAATCTATTTTTATAGATTTCCACACGTGATTTTCAAGGAAAGTGATGTATTAAAAGTTTTACTAAAGGGTTTGTATTTTATTTAGCACATATGAATAGTGGGAAATACTAATTATACGTATATATATACTGTATATATATATAAATATAGTCGTGAAAAGCTGTGCAAGGAAGACCAAAAAAACCCTAAGGGGTTTATCGAGTGGCTCCCTTAATAAGACAAACATTGTGGAAAAATGTACGTCTTGTTCCACCACAATAAACCTGAGAAAAGACTTCTGAAGGGCATTCATGTTTTCCCTCAAAATGAATAGAAAGCTCTGAGTCTAAGAAAATAGGAATATACTGTAGGGGCTTAGGGGCTCATGGAAAAATATATACACTATATATATCAGGCTATTTATCATTGCTATTTATAAGAGTAAAAGTATGGGGAGTATTCATCATCAGTGGAGCACAAACCCTGGTTTTATAAGTAATGCTTTCCTCTGGTTAAACTGGCAAGACATATTAATAAAAAATAAGGCCAAGAAAAAACATTTAAAAGTGTGTTCAGGTCCCCGAGTAAATGGGAAATGGATGGAATAATATATTTTAAGTTGCTCATCTGTCACAATATCTTGCTAAAACTGGATGCTGATGCTAAATCTAAGTGGTGTAGCATTTTGGCACAATTACAGGGCTGGCTGAGGGACGTCTGCGGCACTTTTTAAGAGAAAACAGCTTCATAGTGGACCTTATTAATGACACTGTTAGCATGCTAGTTTAAAGAAGTGTTTTATGTCCTTGGGCGTCAATGCTGTGTGGAAGTTATTGTTGTAAATGTGATGGACAGATTAATTGCACTTTTCATTGGATCTAGTTTGATTCCTGTTCACAGAATATCTCTCCTATCTCTACTCAAATTAACACAGTTGCCACTTTATGAACCAGGTTTCATAAGGACACAAAGGCCAATATATTATGCGCATAATTTGTTTGTTTACAGTGATGACTGGATTCCCCCTTACGGAATATAAATTTTGCACCACACTTGGAAGTAAAATTCCAAATCAGAGTAACTTCCCATAATGCTTCTTTTTTTAATCTACTGTATAGCTTCCTTAATTTAATCGATACTAAGAATCACCAATGTGCCTCAGTAATAAAATGTAGCAGTAAGCCATTATCTTTTAAACCACTTTCTTCTGCTCACTATTCACAGGTTAAAGGTTAACTGTAAAACAGGATAGAATAAAATGTAATCCACGACTTAGTATAGCCTACCTGTCTTATGTGAGGTGGTTTTAATTAAGAAACTGAGGAGGCACAGGCATGTTCAACATGTCTTTCCATATCTGAAACCCCTTTTTCACCGGAGAAACCTTTTCTTTTTTGGCTACTGGGGCATGGTTCCTATTCACGTTCCCGTTTTTAGTCCCTGCTGCTCGCGAGTTTGTACTTGTCGATGGTTCGCAAGCTATTGCGGTGGAGCTTGCGGTACTGAACATCGCTGATTGATCGAACGCAACATTCGCGAGAATCAGCAACCAGACCAAGTGCCATTTTCAAATATCGGCAACAGAAAATCATTTAGCAGCAGCAATGCATTTTTAACAGCAGCTAGGCAGCAAGCGAGTTTTCAAACAAAGGAGAAAAAGTAATGGAAAAACAAAACCAAACAACGATGAGATGCAAGCTTTAATCAATATCGGGTCTACGGACAACATGTCATTCAATCCGTAACAAAAATACGCAGTGAATGTTCATTTATTCATAAAATTGTAAAACGTTGCATAAACAATGAAATATTGAATGCCGTAATCACTATTTCCACGTTACATATTAGCATGGCAGTGCCGTGATAAAAAGCAAAATACACTGTTGTTTTCAAATTAAACTTTATTTGTCATTATGCACAGGAACAGTACAGCAGCAGTTCAGCTTGCTAGCTGGCAATGAAATGCTTGAACTACAAGCATCCTCAAATGTGTAAAGGACAAAAGTAAAATAATAAAAACATGTTATGGTGATATTTTTTTATTAGATATTATAAAAGATAAGATTATTTAGAGAAATCACATCATGGTTTTATTTGTTGGTTGGCTACAATGGAAACAACAATAGATTGCCATTGTGTTTGCTGTGTAATGGTAACCAGCAAATTTTGCAAATCAAACCACTGTGCAAATATAGGCAGGTATAGTGCTACAATAACACATCTATAGCCACACGTAATAATGATGGCTGTTCAAATAGGTAGGCAAAACTGTATTTTGAAAGCAATAGCTGTGCCATGAATGCCTGTACAGCCAGATGATAGCTGTATAACCAGAGGATAGCCATATAGATCCTGAATAACTAGCATTATTACATGCATTTTTAGATTAAAAAACCTTACTCGTGTTGCAAAACCCCGTGCCTGTACACCATTTTGTGCCATGTGGGCGTGGTTTCCACTCTATTTAAAAACGGCTCACGAACTGGCACATGCCGCTTGTGCCTTACAACTCTTGACAAAGACGGCTTGAAAAGACAATCACACGCAACAAAGCACAACAGACAATTGGAGGCTGGCACAAATCACATGACTGCTGCCGCTGGCTTACAGATTCCACTCTATTTATGCGGTTTCCTCCGCCGTTGCCGCCTCATAATCAACGGTGACTCGGAGCGCACCCACTATTGACAGAAGCATGATCACACTGTTTTTGTTTATGGAAGTAGTTGGGGTTAACCAGTGTGGAGTTAACCAATAGGGAGTAAGAACATAGGTGCCGCATCACTGGATGTTTCACACTTTCGGTCTCTGAGCCAATCAAGACACTGTTGACTTTTTAGACATATTTTTAGAATGTTTACAGATTGTGTGTGTGAGTTTACCATTTCAGTGAATTTAAGTTTATTTCTCGAACCTATTGCTATTTTGTACAAAGAAACGGATTTTGATATAAAGGCTGTTTTTCAGTGTACTTTGCCTACATCTTCACAGTTCTTGAGGTGTGGTGGGAAAGAAAACACAAGCGTGCTCCATGAACTGTGTAGTCCCTGTTGGGGAGAGTTCCTGCCTTCTTTTTAGTTCCTACAACCCAGTGGAAAAGGCCAAGAGCCATAATATATTATAACATGTTCAAAGGCATGTACTGTATGTCAGACAGACTCACTCCTGAGATTCTGATTCCAATGCGAGTTACTCCAGCTAGTGCATCACTTATTTTTAAATGCAAATGCTCAAAGTATTGTAAGTTAACACCCGAACACATCTCTGATAAAACACAATCAGCATACGAATACAATCAAGATAGTGAAGAGAGTTAAGTCCCTAAGCTGAGCTCTGTGAGAGAAAGACATTTCTCTTCTGTGCAGGAGTTCTCTTGTGTATATCTACAATTAAACAGTTGCTCTGTTTAATTGAATTGCTCAGTAGCATCAAACACAAACATATACCAAAGAAACAAAGCCAGTCTGAGAGATACAGGCGAAAGAAAGTCAAAGAACAGGGACTAGATATTGGTGACTAATAAACATCCCACATTTATTTAAGGCAGAAGGAGTCCAGCTATGACACTATAGTTATGGATTAGTACAGTGCGCCTTTTGCAGAAGTGGGAATATGCAATGACTATAAAATATGTGACAGAGATGGCTTTTTAGTCTGTCTCTGAGTAATGAGAGGATCTCTAATTTCTGCAAAGTCCTATGAGGCACCTCTTTCAATAATTTCAAAGCCCCGTTAGCCAAAAAAAACCCGCTGCCTTTTCTGAAAAGGAAGAGGAATCCACAGTCTGCTTGAAACCACAGGGGTGCTCGCAGGATTCTCCAGATTAATAAACTCACTCAGGTGTGGCGGCATTAGACCGTTCAGCACAATGCATGTCACGGACTGAGTCCATCGGCCACCTTTACACACGAGTAAATGAGAGTGTCGAAAAAGCCGGGATAGAACATGGGCACAGTCCCCGATTAATCTCCTCTCCTCATTTTTATCAAGGCTGATAAGTCCGGCGAGCTCCTGGGGCCTGGAGCTCCAGGTGAGGCTGGATGGAGTCGAGGGGGGTGTTGAGATATTGGCTCATTTGCTGCTCAGGTTTACAGAGGGAGAGACAAAGAGAGCAGATACTGAGGCTGGTGGGAGTGTTGGGGCGCGCAGCTGTGAAATTGGATTTTGTCCACAAGTGTCTGTTTCTGTTTGACATTTTCTCTGGGACCTAAGTAAATTACAATGGATCCCTTGCACTGATGTGATTCTTGTCTCTCCAGCGTAGACGGATTGCCATTCTTCAGCAGAGAGGCCTGTGCCGCCAGAAATTCTGCAGGGTCTGCCCTTTTAAAATGAAAGCGCTTGTGCGCTTCATAGAAAAATAAAGGAAAGGCTTTCCTAATCATGTCATTTCGAGCTCACGTATTGGCCGCAGATGGCACTGAGATAAAAAGTAGATGGAATAATAAGTGTGTATTAATGTGCATGTACTATTATATTCTATAGCCAAACATAATTTTCTTCTCGTATTTAATTTGTTGGCTCTCGTATATACGGAGACATATGGAACTCATAGAACAGCAGGCAATCAAAAATGCAATGTATCCCATACTATGCAGGCACCTATAAGGCAACACAGAACAATTTGGGTAGGGTTAGGTAGCACATCCCAACACAGGTGGCTGCATTTTGTAGTGCTTGCCAAACCAAATAACATAAATCTATTCCCAGCCTTGTAAATATGAGAGCTGTTACAATGCAGGCATCATGGTCAAATGGCTGAATTGTGAGGCAATAACAGTTTGACCCTCATTTTGGCAAGAGATTGTTTTGGCAACAGGCTTTCTGCGAAGGTACTGCTCTTAAAGGTACATTTGCAGTACTACTAAGCCTCTGCCTTTGCCATCCATTCATATTGGCATGGGTTTTTTTGTGCTATTTCTCAGATATGCACCCGTCATGCATAGTGCCCACTGTACAAGCCTCTGGAGGCAGTGTTATGATCTGGGGTTGCTTCAATTGGTCAGGTCTAGGCTCAGCAAAGTTATGCAGCTATACAATTAAGTCAGCTGAGTACCTGAATGTACTGAATGACCAGGTTATCCCATCAATGGGCATATTCCAGGACGACAATGCCAAGATTCATCGGGCTCAAATTGTGAAAGAGTGGTTCAGGGAACATGAGGAATAATTTTCACACATGCATTGGCCACCAGAGTCCTGACCTTAACCCCATTGAAAGTCTTTGGGATGTTCTGGAGAAGACTTAAATGGAATGGTTTGACTTTCCCGTCGTCAATACAAGATCTTGGCCAAAAATGTACTCTGGACGGAAATAAATGTTGTCCAAACAATGCCACGACGAATGCGCGCCATAATCAAAGCTAAAGGCGGTCCAACAAAATATTAGAGTGTGCAACTTTTTTTTTGGCCAGGCAGTGTATGTAAAGTGTGATGTAAAGGCATCTATTTAGTTATTTTCTCTTTGTAATGTTTGTGCTTCCTTCCACCATGTTGATATAATTAAAAAATAAGAGCACAATTACATTATCTGACCTTGCCTCTGTTACAATATGATCAGATGATACTTGCGTATGAAGACCATTGTTCAGGAGGTCAATTCCACCCTCATCTTTGTACCAGTCACTTATAATAAAGGCACGACCAGTCCACTGTAGTAAGGTAGGTTTTAACCATCCGTGCCTCGACTTGCATAAGAAGTCATCCGCGAGCTGCAGAGTAACGCACAATAATAGCCTGTTGAACTTCAACTGCTCTGAGTGAAATTGCCCTCATTTTGAAGTAGCTGGCTGCAAGTTTGCTTATTAAAACATGATTAATTTAATACGGCAGCTCCCGGGATGCATACCATACAGTGATGGGACTGTAAATTGGATTATCTGATGCTTCCATGAGAATTATAGCACGCCAGGGAGCTATTGTCTGGAAGCTGCGGTAGAGCTGAGCGTGGTTTCCTGTCTCCCCTGAGATCTTATTGGATCAACTGATCTAATGGGATGAAAGATAATGCCCCATGAGTTACTATGCCCCATGCGGGGAGTTACTGACAGCAGTGTACATTATTATTTTTATTTTTTTATTTTTTGGGGGGAGGGGGGGGGGGGGTTCGGTCACACGTTTCCCAAGCTGTGCATGTCTTGAACACAGTGCAAAGCTGTTATAATTTTGAAAAGGGGACCACCAGAAATGTAACACCACTGGATGTGTGTCTCTGAACAGAACTAAACATTCAGCCTAGAATTGAAAAAAAAAAAAATAATAGATGAAGAGAGAGAGGGGTTGTGCTGCGAAAGGAACTCTAACTAATTCATTGTTAAGCAAACTATCTACAATATGTTGTTTATGTTGAAAGGGTGGTTTATTATTTATTTATTTATTTTACATTGAATTAACATCATTGCACATAGCATATCTGATTCCAATGAATGATAAACTCCACTACTGTGTTTCTGAATAAAAAATATTATAATTAGGACAATTGTTTGTATAATCCACGAAAACAATCTTGCATCGTTACAGTGAGCAAATATCAATGGCTATAAAAGGTAACCAGAGGTATGCATTTTATTTTATTTTTTTACAAATGCCCTGGCTTTTGCACACTTATGCATTTTTCTTTCTAAAAGCGACATTTTACATTCACAAACGAGCAAGAATTTTGTATTACCACAATGACCTTTTTCTTTATGTGTAGGAGTGGGAAAGTAGCTGTAATTCCATCCCAGAAATATTCAGATTTCATATTCTTTAAAATATTAATGCGGTGGTGGGAGTGTGGAAATTCTTCTCATTATATGAGTGTAACCCTGTATTTGTGCATGTTCCAGACTTTTGTAGGTGGGGGATTTTCATGTACTACTATGTTAAAATACTACATCATTAACTGTTTGAGAACCACTGAATATAATGTTTTTAATAATGTTTTTATTATATTTTTACATTTAAAACTGTAATTTTACATGATATTTCTTTTTTGTTAAATCTGGGGACCTAAACTGAACATTTGTTGGACAATTATTAGAATCATTATTATTATTCGTAGTGGTAGTATAGGAAGGGCATTGTAGGTACACATATTTACTTGAAAACTAAATAAAATTTGCAAATGCCAGCTCGTCCAAATAAGTTCTCAAATAACTATCGGCCCTGGTCCTCAACTCTGAAATTAGGGTTACTCTACGCATGTGTCACAGGGATCAATAAAAATAAACTGCCACACAATGAATGAAATGGTCAAATTATGTTCAATAAAGAACAGAGGTCTAATTAACCATCTGGTCTATCTAAAGCTTGGCTATAGAAAAGGCAATTTCACTAAAATGTGCCAGCTTTGGGAGCGGCATTTGGGGGTGGGGTGCAGACAGGGCATTTGTCCTGGGTAGAGGGGGCATCAGCATGGGCATATCCTGCCCACTAACTGCTGGTAAACCAGGGCAAACAGACCCATACACCTCCTTACCTCACAACACACACTCTCCTCTCAGTGTAATCTCCCAGCACAGAGATTACACTGTCCTGTCCAGGAAAAACAATGACAAATAGACCAATTCTGATTCCTGGGAATCTAGGGAATTCTGAATCGTAAGAGTCAAGCCAGGTTAAATGGCAATTGTAATCCTTAGTATATGTTCAAGCATCGCATTGCATTGCAGATTCAACATGTTTTTTTCCCTTCATCTTGATTTATTGGAAAGGAGAAAACTGCTTACTTCCAGCGGTGGCTAAGTTCAGGTCGGCACTGCAATTCCCCATTAATGGATGTGTCCACAGGGAGTCATGCTGCTATGTGAAGAACCTTACTTCCTTTAAGGGTAGTCTTTACTTCCAAAGACAAGACGGTGATTGAAATGAACTTTAATTAAGATAAATGGGGGATGCTTAGTCATCTAATGGGATTCAAGCGCAATGATCTCACTCTACAGCAAGAGGTGAGAGGGAAATTATTGTTGTGTTTCTGAAGGTTGCAGTCAAATGAACATTTAACCCTTTGAAGCGAAATTATGCAATTTCCATCCAAAATCACTCCCTTTAATCCCAGTTGAATAACTCATTATTTCTGAATGTTTTCTTTTTTTTGTTCGGTAGTGGAGACATGTGACTCATAAATATGTTGAATCGGATGACTAGTTGTTATATTAATAGTTTTTTATTTTTATTATTTACATTTGTTTTTATCATATCGTTAATCACAGGTAAGTGCTCACCTAATGGCACAAGGGATTTTTAACATCACATCCTGTGTATTTGAATCTGATTAAACTGCACTCACTGACTGCTGCGAAAGGACAGCGGAAAACAAGGGAAAGACCATGTGATAGCGCGGAGAGACTGCCAACAGGAGGAAACAGACCCCACTGGGGCTGTCATGGCTTAGCTACCCATGGAAGCAGAATCCAATACGAAAACAATATGTTGGAGCCACTCGCCAACAGCTACGGAAACACAACCAAGGAAAACACCTGAGAATACCACAACAGCAGAAGGTCATAAACCTGTGGCAGCTGCGGCGAGAAATAAAGGAACCTCTGCTCTGGGTTTGAAAGGCAACAGCAACACAAGTCCTCGGCCTATCCATGAGAGGAGACAACGGAGAAAGCAGTGGAAGAAAGCCCATCAAGGAGAGAATGAAGGCCTTGACCTGCCACGAGCAGACATCAAGAGTCAACTGGAAACTCTGAGGAGAGCTGAGAACGGGAGGAAGCACCAAAAGAAAGAAGGAGCAAACAGCAATGCTACAGTAATATGTTACTGTGACATTTTTATAAAGACCTCTTCAAGTTTTGGTAAAAACCTCTTCAAGTTTTTGTCTTTGAGCTGGTAAAACTCAAAGACAAAAACCAAGAGCTACAGCTGAGGTAGAATGAAACTTTTCTAAGCTAGCAGCTGAAACAAGGTCCGTCCAGTGAAAATGGGGTGCAGGGGGTTTGTGGCTTCCTCAACAACCAGGTTACTAAAGGAGCTTGGGATCCATTGCCAGGCACTGCAGGAAACAAGCATCCACCCACTAGCTCTGGCTCAAATGGAAAGATCTCACGGGGGCTCAATATTAACATCAAGAGATCAGGAAGACATGATGGAAGGTGATTCCTGGGATGCTGGACTTCACCATTAAGCCCTCTGGAGATGTAGTGGGCTAATCAACGAAACGTTGAAAACCTTATTATGTCAACTTACTGCCATCCTCAACACCAAGGCAATCTCAAGTAAGTGCTCACCTAATGGCACAAGGAGTTTTTTTAACATCACATCCTGTGTATTTGATAGATCATTTTTATTAATGTTTGTATTATAATTTATTGTTGTTGAATGTAGTCAACGTTTCAATTGCTTGCAGTGGCATACTAATGTTTTAATCATTTCAGTTCTCTGAGCACAGTAGCTTTATGACGTGGCTAGTCCATATTAGCTATTATCGTAATGCAAGATGATAGACCCAAACTGAAACCTGTGGTTTGGGAGATGTATTCAAGTGAACTCATTTTTTACAGTAAGCACAATTAAATGTTTCTCATATAATAAGGCCTACCGACTAATCCACATTTTATCCAGGCCTAAGCTTTAAATTTCCTAATGGAGAGAAGCTTTAGGGCAAAATTAGGGCTTGGATGTGAGTTGTCTATTACATAAACCTGCTTAATCTGTATAAACCCGAGCATCAGAATCACCATAGGTCTCTAAGGGTTAATGTATGTTATCCCATAATTCAATATGGAGAGTATTTTACTGTCTGACCTTCAATCTACCCTCCAATCAACAATCTACGTTAAAAATGGCCCTGATCTCCAACATAATGTGATAGACAAAGCCAGTTTATTTAAACACAAGGAAAGGAGTTCAAATGTAACTAGGGTGAAAAGGTAGGTGATTGAGATACTTTGTAAAAGGAGAATAATATGCAATAAGCTAAAGTCAGGTTGTCTTATTTTAAACAGATTTGGCTGTAACTGTTAGAGAAAGGCTCTTTCATCTTTAGCTGACATCCAACAGGAGAACCTTTACAGGTGATGCATGACTTTAAATATGAGAACTACATTAGTCTGATTTATAGGGAGAGCACAAGGGGGCATAAATATGGAGAGTGTGTGGAGATCAGTGTTCCCCATAGATTTCCTCCCAGGCCACAGAGATAAGTTACCATACCCACCGACACATCCCGATCTGAACAAAACTGCAGCAAAGTGGTCCTTTTTTAAGAGTTGAAATGCATTCTATTTTCAAGGAAAAACATTCAAGTTAAGGGCAATTTTTTTATTAGAACTTAAGTTAAAAAGTAAATACGCCCTCCACTTTTTCAATTTTTTTCTGTAAACAAATAAATATTTTGAATGCTAATTGTACTCGTACAAGAAGGGGGGAGGGGTGTAGAAATGCGATAAGATTAACCTTGTTGACTCCCTCCAGCCTGTGCATTGTGGGAGTTGTATTTATCTGCTTTCTCGAGCCGCATGAATTAGCAGGTGCTTTACCTCAGGGGAGCAGGTGAGTCAAAGGGAAAATCTGCTCTCTGCCAGCTGCGCATTCCCCTTGTTAACAACTAGCTGAATGAATGCATGTGTCTGTGGTCTGTGCCCGCTGTGACAGCCCCTCTCATGTTGCTGAACGGGGGGATTATGGTCTATTATCTGATGCAAGGTCAGGCTGTGAGCAGTGTGCACTCGCTGAATGTTCATGAGCAGGGAAACTTCCGGGTGTCTGGCTGTCTCACCTTGCCAATGGCTATTCTTGTCTGCTGTTTTCTTTTTGTCTGTCGAGAGAGAGAGAGAGAGAGAGAGAGAGAGGGAGAGGGAGAGTAGTAAGACATGAGGAAGGGTTGAGTTCAGGAATTGTGGGATGTGGGCCATTGTGCTCAATCACACATTAAATGATCAATACATTTCTTAAAACAGAGAGAGGATGCAGATGTGAGTTTGTATGCAGTTAACTTCTTTTGTGCTTATCGGACTGACCAGCACAACAATGTTCTTTTTTTAATTGTGTAACCAACTGTGTCCTTCTGTTATGAACAAGCTCATTTTTATTTGTTATTGAATTTCCATACCACAAGTCCTCCCTTGTCCTGTCTTCTGCTAAATCAAATGCTCAGCTTGATATTGTTAGACTGCTGCATAGGCAATGTAATAGTCTAAAGGGCTCTAGTCTGCACCGAACAGCTCCCGCAATGCCACTGAATGAACATCTGCTTACATGAGTTATTCAGAGCTAAGGATAACCTGCCTTAGGACAGAGCGGGCTCCTCGGAGAGTCAATTTAGAGGCAGGCTGTAGCTAGCGGCTGTTGAAGACCAGATGGCTCCTCTGCACAGTGACAAACGCGCTCTTCCTCGCCCCGCGCACTTCTCTGCGTGCGAGGAAAGCGCTGGAGTTTGGGAGGCGGATTAAACGCGCGAACAGGAAGGTGCGGCCTGCCTCTGGATCTTTTGGTCCACCATGCAAAGAGAGGAAGCCAACACCTCACAAACACACCTTTACCCCCATTGACAAGCGCAGCATCGCGAAGCATAGCACGAACCCCAGGACAATATGAAGGAGATGTCGTGGGTGAGTCCGCAGTTTACAGCCAGTGAGCAGTATGTGTACTGCTAACATGCTGCAACTACATAAGAACATAAGTGCTCAGTACAATAACTGAATAGAATACATGCTTATGTACAGTGGGGACGGAAAGTATTCATACCCTTTCACTTTTTGCACACTTTATTGTGTTGTAGATTTAATTTTAAATGGATAAAATTTTAAATTAATTTTTGCTAATTTATTAAAAATCTAAAACTGAAATTTCTCATTTACATAAGTATTCATACCCTTTGCTTTAACGTATTTTTAAAGTATCATATTTAATATTTGGTAGCATATCCTTTGCATGCTGTTACTTCTGTGACCCATCAATATCAAAAGACTCTCGATATCTTATTTTCAGGTACTGTTATAAGTGATACTATAACCTCTCTGCATTTGAATAGATCTCTATGGAAATTGGGGGGTGAGACTAGATTCAGCTGTAAATTACATTGGTACAGTATGGAACACATGACTGGTTAAATGGCTGTAAGTCATCAAGGGCAATTTAAAATTAAATCTACAACACAATAAAGTGTGCAAAATGTGAAGGGGTATGAATACTTTCCGTCCCCACTGTATGTAAACACATCTACTTTTCTTTTCATTTACTGAGACTGTAATACCCTGACAGGATTCGGATTCAAATTTTAAAAAGACTGGACTCTTTGAGGGGGATTGTACAGAAAGTAGCAGTAATTGTTCCGTTATTATTATAATTTTTTGTTCTATTTTTTTTATTTCTCACCCATGTCTTCAATTACCTTGTTCCTTGTTGCAGGTGGGCTTGAATGCTGCCTCAGGACTTGCATTATTAAAGAGATAAATGGATGGACACTAAAGTCCAACACACGTTCCAGAATTTACATTATGTAATGCACTATTGAGTGTTGGTATTGTGTCAACACTTCCGTGCCGTACGTTCCCTAATAAATTGGTCGAGTTTCTTTTTAATATTTTCTCCACGACCACTGTGACTGAGTTGGAGTGTAATGAGGCAGTTAGGAGAAGACCTTGCCCTATAAATCAAGGCTACAAATTAGTGGGTGTTGCACTTACACAGAAAGCAATTAGTCAAACTTTCAAGAGGAAGAAGAGACAAGTTTGTAACAAGGAAATACATTTTCATCAAGAGTACTGGGTAAACTGACCACAATTTCAGTGCTGATAGTTCCTTAAATATATTTTTGTTAACCTATAAAATAATATTTACATATGCGCGACGCGTGCACACACACACAAACACACGCAGAACACACACACACACACAGACACACACACACACACACGCAGACACACACACACACACACACACGCAGACACACACACACACACACACACACAATTAATCGTATACTGAGTGCAGTAGAAAAGAAGCTTATCTAGACTCTGGTCTCCAGAGCTGATAAACTGAAGCAAAAAGACTGATGTGTTTTATACCATACTGTGATTCTCAGCTTCTTTCTTCTCTCACCTCCTGCAGAGAGCCATTTGTCAGGAGTGTAATAACAGGCGACTGTAGCAATGCTGAGGATTGTGTGAGTCCTCTGTGTTTGGGGAGGGGGGGGATTCAATAGAGTTTTTGGGGTTCCCATCACCAACACTCAGAAACCCAGCTGTGAACAGAGTATTATGTGTCAGGTCTTATCTTAATTGAACTTTTGCAAGGCCAAACATTTGCTGGTGGATATCAGAAGTTTGGAATTCCATCAGAAGTTCATCATCCATTATCTAATCAGGGTTGTCAAACAATAATTGTGAATAATTAGTGGATAAGTGGCAGTTAAAGATATTGGGAAGAGGAGGAGATAGCAGTGAGATTCTCTGAGCAGTTAGTTCTTCCAGACTCCCTAGGTCAGGATGCTCTCAGGATAAAAGCTCTAATTAGAGAGCCCTCAAGCTGTACGTCTGTTCCACACTTCTGCTTTTAGTGAAGATGTGAACTGCGCTTCACACTATATTCATTTTTTCCACACTCAGTGTTCATAATGATTACACTGAGGACTTGCTCGATTGGGGAGAAGGGGAGATTGGTGTGGGGTAGAATTTATATATGGACTAGATGTACAGGTTGGGTAATTTGAAAGTCAAACATGAAGAAAACCAAGACAAGTGTCTAAGATATTCAGACTAGAAACTCAAAGCTGTTGGCAAGAGAAATGCTCTGGTTAGCCCTGTCAGTAATTCCCTACAGTGCGATGTAGCACCGTGGCATTGGAAAGAGACATCAATGAGGGACAGGGGAATGATTGACAGGAGGCCATCTCCTCCCATTGATTCTCTGAGAGGGAAAGCTGTGGTGACAAACTGTTGAAAATTGAATGCCCTCCATTGCAGGAGATGACAGCTGAGGAGAGCTTTAATTGCTGTTGTCAAGATACAGAAACGCGTAGTAGCGGATTACATTACCCCTGCACTTATTCCGGGCAGAGCTCTGGCTGTAATATCAGACGTAAACAATAATCCAGGAGGGAAGTTTAGAGATTTATACTCTGTGGCTGTTTTTGAAAGTGACTGGCTGATCTGTGGTAAACAGCTCTTTGTCAGATGGGAGCTTGTTGTGCCCCAAGCAGAGGGGAGTTTTTCTACAGACTAAGTAACCAGACAGACCCACCGTAAAGATGTGCATGCTTTTACAATGACAGCTGCACGCCCTAGTCCTGTTTAAGACTCCTATACTTCTGCTAAACATTTAAAACCCGTAGGAGTGTTTATATAATTATGCAGTGAAGATTGCAGCCCACCATTCATTATATCCTGTGTGTTAATACAAAGTACTATTCCCAACTTACATCCACAATTCACTGTGACAGTAAACAGGGTTGTGAATTACAGAGGTTAATATGCAATTATCAATGTCTTTACAGGTTTAGTGATAAATTCTATACCCTGCTCTTTGGTATGTTTTAATTAGCTGTAATTATGTGTAGAACAGCCTCCGGACTCTTATGTCCCAGCAATTTAGCAGTAAAGACTCCAAATGTACCTTTGGATAACTGTGGACAGTAAAAGTTGAATAGGGAAGATATGCCGTTAAATATGATAGCTAATAACACATAAAATGTTGTTATTCCAAATAATGTGAAAGACATAGTAGTCATATCAATTTATATAACAACGTACTGTATATAGATAAATTATAACAAAATTCCAGTGCACCTGCTGCCAAAATAGGTATATCGTCAATGAAACAAATTACCTGGCGGAATTTTGTATCTCACTGATGGATAATTTCAGGAACATTTTAGAACAGGTAATTCAATATAATTCCATAATTTAGTATAAATTAGGCAAGGCTATCACATATCAATGTAATAATTTCACCCTTCACATTCAAAAATGTTGTATTTTATATCCTAAAGAACAAAGTGAAAGGAAATTGTTGCACCACCTCTGACACATCATCAACTGTATATTTTAGGCCCGATTAACTTTATGATGATTTTTAGTATCTATAATATACATACGGTGATCTCTCCTGTCCAGTCTGCTGTGGAAAAAATATGATACGATACAAGAAATAATTTCAACATTGAGTTATTTTTCCGTGGTTCAATACGATGCAAAATTGTACACAGTTAAAAATATCAAGTAGACTATTTGAAAAACTTTGAATTTATAATAAAATTTGCTCTGTAAAACCCATGAGGGATTCATCAATGCCGAAGGCTGTTATAACACAATCTCATGGCAATCATTGGAAACCACAGTCACTCACTTCAGCACACGCTTAGAGGGTTGGTGTTATTTTCTGTGTGTGTGTGTGTCTGTCTGTCTGGCATAGTGTATAGAGAACAGGGTTATAGTGTACATTTCCATGTGGGGCACTGCTGTGTAACCATAAGCCGACACTTAACCCGAATCCCTTTACAATAAATATACAACTATATAAATGGATTGCATGCATAAATAATGTAAGCTGCGTCAAGAGTATCTGATGAATGCTTAAAATGTAGTGTGTGTTTTTGTGTGTGTGTGTGTGTGTGTATGTGCGTGTGTGCGGAGCCGGTTTTAGGCATAGGTGACTTAGGCGGTCGCCTAGGGTCCGGGGTGGGGGCACACACCCACCCACCCCATCGATCTGCAATGTCATCTAGGGTGGCATAAAGGCTAGCTCTGTTTGTGTGTGTGTGTGTGTGTGTGTGTGCGTGTGTGTGTGTGCGTGTGCCACACCCTCAGTATCCCAGACACGCTCAATCTCAGTGATTGATGGGGCTTTGGTATATCTGTGAGCTGTTTCTGCTAAGGTATCTGGTCATTGCGATGGGCAAGACATGTCTCAAGCGCATAACTGACCTGGATCTCCACTATAGGCTACGGATGTCAGGGTATACCAATTTGATGGCAATCAGAATTTACTTGTTGTAATACCTTTTAGGGATGGGACAATAATCTATGTAACTAAACTCCTCAAAAAAAGTTTGGAAACGTTATTTCGGTCGATTATTCCTCCCCTTTAATAATACCAATTGGTATTGTATTTTATATCGTTGGAAAGCCTGATTAGTCACCTTTACAACGAGGTACAACTTGTAAGGATCATGCATTCGTGGAATGAGCAACACAGCTAACCGTGTGGGTAGCGGCCCAAATAAATGTGCCAAAATCCCCTGCAATATTCTTCTGTTGGTATTCACTCTCGTTTTGAGCTTCAAGTGCTGGCAGGTGTATGCCAGTGGGATGGAATGGGATGCCATCCCACAGCAGTGTGTGACCAGGCTGGTGACCAGCATGAGGAGGAGGTGCCAAGCTGTTGTGGCTGCGTATGGATCTTCCACACGCTACTGAGGTCCCTGACAGTGTAAAATGAATAAAGTGTAAAAATGGCCAATGTGTTGTTTTTTCCTTATTACTGTGGGAGAGTGCAATCATCCAGTCCACCAAGCAACTCAAAACGAGAGTGAATACCAACAGAAGAATATTGCAGGGGATTTTGGCACATTTTTTTGGGCCGCTACCCACACGGTTAGCTGTGTTGCTCATTCCACGAATGCACGATCCTTACAAGTTGTACCTCGTTGTAAAGGTGACTAATCAGGCTTTCCAACGATATAAAATACAATACCAATTGGTATTATTAAAGGGGAGGAATAATCGACCGAAATAACGTTTCCGAACTTTTTTTGAGGAGTTTATATATCACGATAAAAAACACACCGCCGCAGCAGGAGATAACATTACCAGAAACAACGGAGCTTTGTCCCCGTCAAAATGCTTACCTTTACTTCAATAAGTTGCACGTTATTTTGTTGAATTTTTTTTTTGTATTTACTTACATTAATTTGTGAAAACTAGCTATTGACATGGCCAAGATGTTGACACTTTTACATAATGCTTAACAATAAAACATGCTTTCTGATTGGTATAAATTAGTATTTTTTAGTAATTGAAGTACGTTTTAATACTGTTTTAAAAAAAAATATATTTTTAAATGCAAATGCTGTGTAAGTCGCTCTGGATAAGAGCGTCTGCTAAAATGCTAATACTAATACTAATAATTTTGACTTCTCAATGTAGACATTATTTTCTGGCATGGTTATCAGACTGTCATTATTTCATATCACATCCTTAACTGGGACATTTCTGTAAACCACCGGCATATCTGCTTCTGATCCAGGTTGACTGACACAGCGGGCATCGTACAGTTACACAGATTATATTTATTGAGCTGAATACCACAGTATTTCTCACACTGATACGCTTTATCATAGATACATGTGTTTATTGTTGCATTGCATATTTGCAGTGGTATTTTGGTGGGTGGCAGTAGAACAGGAATATCTCAGGGGCAGTCATTTATCATGGGGCATAATAAAGGCTCCATTGTATATGCATGTTGAGGGCTTTAAGTGTGTTCTTTCTGTAGTGTGATACAGTTTCCCAATAAGGAGACTGACTGGGCCGCCTGTTCTATCATGAAGAAATCTCTCAGTTTTCACCTATTTTTTTCTTCTTTTTTATTTATCCCACTACCTCTCACACCACCCAATTCCCTGCCATTTAAATTCACTCCCTCAACACCCACTATTATTATAGATAACTGTCATAAGATATCTGCAATATTGGCCAGTATTGATGCCAGTCTGGTCTGGTTTTTAGGTCAATTTGGTCTAGTGTGAACAATTCGCAATTTGTGGATTCGGGTGTGACACGCCTAGACTCTGTTCTGAATTTTTTTTTCAGAATGAGTGCGGACACATGCATGGATGTTACTGTGCGTGCGTGCGTGCGTGCGTGCGTGCGTGCGTGCGTGCGTGCGTGTGTGTGAAAATGTAAGGTGCAAGGTTTAACCGTAAAACAATGTCTAAATAAGATTAAATGTGAGAATAGCCTTGCATTATGTTATACATTTAGGGGTTTTATTAGTCAGTTGCTGAGGAAAGTTCAGGGTTTCTAATATAAACCTGTGCAATTACAACATTACTTAAATTGTGGATGCACCCACATGGCACATTTATAATGTCATATGGAGCTAAATTGAGCTCAAGGTGCTGGATGAGGTGAAATAAATGAATGATTAAGTTTTTCTTGACTGAGACAAATGACTTGAGTGCAAAGTGGGCCGTGAGACACAGAGAGACTGACTGCAGATAGAAGAGTCAAATGACTCCCAGGGAAAGGCCTGGCGCAGGAGGTCTGCACCTGCCCTGATAAGTGAATGCGGCTGGACCCCCCATTGCTGTTTAGCATGCAGAGCTTAGCCTCAATGACACGAGCAGACGATGACTGTGACCCCTGCCCTTCCCCTGCAGGGCCTGTGATGGCTTCCTTCCCACCAGTAGAGAAATGTTTCTGGAAATAAAAAGGACCGGAGCAACCGCGTGGTCTCCCCTGCGCAGCGTGGCTCTTCTGAGAAATGGAGCTGGCCGTAATGATGAATAATGAACAGATTGACCGCACTTCACCCGAGCAGGTCTCTCACAGGAAGGAGAGGGGCTTCAGCTTCACCTGAGTATCTGTGCCCCTCCCACACTGTCAGAACACCTGCGTTTCCCTGGAAACACCCACAGAGAGGCACTGCATCTGCAGACTGTACAATAATACCTAAGAAAGACACTAGAAATCCCGACCCTGAGCGATCCAGCAATTGCAAAGGAAGAGAGTACCCTCAGAAACTAAATGAAAAGATCATTGAAACTATGAAACTATAGATACACCCTCTGGTGTGTGTGTGTGTGTGTGTGTGTGTGTGTGCTTTCTGATTACTGCATGTTCTTCTCCAACGGTTTCTGCCCCTCTGTATAAAGAAGAGACCCTCCTGGCATGAGTAGAATTAACACCGTAATCGCCAGCAATAGATGTAGCTCAGCAGCCCTGAATTTAAGCAGCAATCATTCTAAAGCAAGAAATAATGGCTCATTGTTTAAACAAGACCTCATTTTTATGGACCTGAATAATTCACAGTCATTTGAAGTATAATTCAATGAAGTATAAAATCATTTTGGTACGAATTAAAAACAAAAATGCAATACATGTTCAAATTTTGTAGTTTGGTCAGTAAAATGTCATTACTCTGGCTTTACCCATGTATATTAATATGCAATGCTATAAACATTTGCTTTTGATGTAACAGAGCTAATTTCTCAATTAAATTTTGTTGGTACCAAATTAGCACACGTGCCTCTGCTAATGGCATACAGGTTCTCCTGGCAGTTCTGCCGGTGCGATAGCAGCTGGCTTTTCGACGACAGTGAAACCGTCTTCATGTGTTTTTTTTATTTATTCCTGATACCTAATGCTCCTTCCCCAGCTCAGGCGGCGAAGACATGATGCGGCAGAGGAAATCAAGTCCTGCCCTCCTCCCACATCACAGCGTCGAATATAGATATCATTATATTCCAGGCATCCGTGCGTCAAATATATTCTACCTCTGAGCCCTTTTCCCTGAAGACCACGAGGTAATTGAAATTCAATAGCTCAGCACCTGGAAAGGGTTTGAACTGAGCGTGTAATACTGACTGATCCCCAGGGGGAGCGCTGTCACCGACAGAGACACGCGGCCGGACGTTTAGTTATTCATTTTTGCCGCATATTTTCGCCCTCAGAATGGAAAAGTCACCGCCGAGCCGTCCTCCACGCGTGTCTTCTGCTGGTGACCGGCTGTTCCACGGAGCCATGTTTGGAATTCATTGATCATCACTTCCTCCCAGTGACAGTGCCGTGAATAATAATATCAAGAACCATACAGATACAGCTCTCTATGCTTTCTGCATTTCTATAAGCCCAAATGGCCACAGAGGCCACGTCTAGAGGGAGGCACCTTTCCAGAAAGGCAGAGAAAATGCTGCAGTATCATTCCTGTATGATTAGCCTGATAAAATGAATACAGGTTTGCATAAATCAATCAAACTAGACCTCTTCTCAATATTGATCGAAAGTGCTAATGTTAATGAATCCAAGTTAACCATCGGCCTACTGTAGATATAGGCTGCCTGTTGTGTGTTCATACCAACAACCTCAATGGCTGCATTCCACAATCTGGCCGGCCTGGTCAGGTCAAAATGTTTTTTTCCCCTTACCAAAAACCAAAAGACACCACCTGGACATGCTGTAAATCCCACCGATACAAAACCTAAATCTTTTTTTTTTTACTCCAACTTAAAAATTAATTTTGATAAAAACAAACAACACTCCTGTATTACTAATCAATTCAAGTAACTGTCATTATCAAAATTTAGCTTGTTAATTATGTACTTTCTAGGAATTCAGGCAGTACTTTCCTACAAATAAACTTTTATTCCATAGTAATTGTTCATGGCTTTGCTCATTTACAAGAGTTTATTTGACCTGCATAGACACTGTGAAATTGTTTTTTTATATGTGGTCAACAGCAATACTTACCTGGTGACAAGTTCCAAAGAACCAACACTCCTTGGGTCAATTGTAGTGCTTAGCTGGAGCTATTACCAACCTAAATATTTGATAACAACAGAATGAAGTGATTGGTAATAGAGGTGTTTTCAAGAAATTATTGTCTAAATTCCTGAGAAGTCCTCAATTAAACCCAGGCTACCAACCTAAACTTGATAAATACAAGGTAGTCCCGTAAATTGATGGTTAATAGAGGAAGTGTATTTCCATTTTACTTGTATTTACCTTTTTTACCAGTGGCAATTACCTGTTAATTTGCTATTGTACCATGTGATTGTAGCATGGCTATCTGGTTGGACAGTTGTTGCTTGGGTGAGAAGGCATTCAGCTCTCCGATTGGCTGACAGATAAACCCAATTCTATCAACAGCCTATAAATAGGCTGCAGTAGCCAGGTAAGGAGAAAGGTCTTACCTGTTGCAGTTCCGGGTGGTCCATTGGGCATACTGCTTTCCTCTGTTGTGAAGGTAGGCTGGTAGTTCCATGTGATGCATAATGATTGTACTGATCCCAGGTAAACTTATGAGTGTTGTCCATTATAGGTTCCTGTAGCGGGGCTGGTGGCGCAAGAGACGGCTATAATTTAAGGTACTTTTATTAAGCTGGGTACCGTGACCACAGCGAAGCATTTAGCTTTTCGGTTTCTCTGACTGATGGACGGTAGGAGCCTATGATAGAAGGCGCTATTGCTACCTAGTAACTTTTATTTCTTATAGAACATTGCGGGCTGCTGTTTTGCCTACATTATCATTCCCGGTGATCTACACTGCGGTTAACGGAGTTGTAACCACATAACTACGGCGGCTATACGTTGGGTCGCCGGCCGAAAGATTCGCCGCAGCGAACCGCTATTATTTTATCCCTGTGTTATATTTATTACTGCATGTTATGGTGGTTATCCACCGGTCTTTTAAAGTATTTACGTAAGATACGTGTGGGACTCGCGTCTCACTGACAAACCAACTGCGGGTAGGTTGGTTTGGGTGCGCTAAGATGCCATTCTTATTTTCTTTGTTTTGTGCTGAAGGTCGAGATTTCGTGCTGGTGTAGTTGGGGGCAATAGCGCGAATCGGAAGGCGGACCTTTTATTCATTGCTTGCGGTGTGTGTGTGTGTGTGTGTGGATAGTATTGGGAATTTAAACCTCACGTACTCACTTGGCTTATTTCACCCTTTGCAGTGCGTGTGTCTGACAGTCACGAGTGTGTGCTTGTCCGCTTCCGGTAAGTTGCCCTCTCTCGCCGCGCCGTTCTCTTCCTCACACACTTCAGCGGCGCCCCTAACTTTATTGTTTATTATACCTTGTGCTAATTGTATATCTGTGGGTACATGTTTTATATTGTTATTTGGTTTAATAAACTTGTATTGATTAAATCCACTTCTATTTACTTCATTTAATTGAAGGTGCCTGAGTAGAGAAGCATAAGTGCTCGGTGCATGGTAAAAGAACAAAACTAATTCCTTGGGTGAAATTCCCAAGGTGGCGTAGTCTAGTTAACTGTGCTACCCGCCACATATTGAACTAGTAAATATCTAGTACTTAGGAGACTGTAAAAAGAAGCATTACCCCTTTACCTCGACTAGTCTGACAAGGACTAAGATAATTAGAAGGTCCAAATACCAAAGCTTGAATTGTCACGAAGGCTTAACACTTAACACTCAAAATGTTGACATGCTAATACACCTTTTATGTTTGGGGTCAAATTGATGCCAAAAGTTTAAACTGACACAAAAGTATTGCAACACCTTCTGCGTCACCTTTTGTGTATCTTCCAATTGACTGCCCTTATCCTAAAATATTAAATCTTTGAAACATCTGATTTATAGCCTGAGGTAAGTGAAAGTTTGTGACGTTTACAGCCTGTATGGTGCCAACAGAATCATCCACAAAAAAGAGAAATTAAAATAGGTTGTATATTTTCTTACATTTTATACAGCCACCCCACAAATGACCCTTCACAACTCCTTTGTATACAGGACCCTTCACAAAGGACCTTTGCAAACATAGCATTATGCGTATTGTGGTTTTACCATTTAATCCCAACAAATTAGGAAGTCATATAGTGTGAAGATGAGAAAATTCTGCAGGTCAAATTGCCCCCGAACATAATGAGGGTTAACTAGAGCATTAGTAAAAGAACCTGTGGAAAAGCAAAAAGACCTGGTGCACACTAGCTCTCCCGCTGGCTGCAGAAATGTGGCTCGCATCGCTCTCATCATAAGCAAGGACTCGTGAAACTAAATGAACTCATCTGCTCTCAGCTTTCTGGCATGAAGTGTGAATTAGGTGAGATATGAAGATACAGAGCTCCTCAATATGGCTTGCAGTAAGTGCCCCAGATATTGAGGAAAGCTTCACTTTACGATCAGTGCAGGCATTGCGTTCCATTGCTTTCTTGCCATCTTCATTCTTTTTGGCTTCAGATGGTTATATGTACTGTGCTAAACTTTGCAGTAATCACATCCGTATCCCCAGGCTCTGACATGACTGATGACTGACTCACTGCCAATATACCCCATACATAACAGAATGCTGCTCCACGTTGTGCATAACAGCTGTGAATCTACTCTGTACACTACAATAGATTCATGGAGAGGTTTTAGAGCAGTCAATAATTCCCATTAGTTTTATATTATCATAAAACTACTCGCAAATCAAGTCAATTGAGCAATGCATTTTGTAGCTTTATGGTGTCATTATGTCAACATTTAATGTGGTCAATCAAAAAAGTCATTATGAATTGCCTCATAATAAAAAATACCTGTCATAACATAAGGTGCAATAATGCCTCAGATGGAATGGCTTCACACATTTCTTCCATGGCTTTATAATCTGAGCATATTTTGCTTTGTCACAACTTCATGAATTTTTAATATTGAAGTGTTATGGTGTCGAGTCGGTTTAGATGGAATAGCTTTGGGATTCTGAAGTACTTCACATGAACCGAAAGTGAAAATAGAAGTTAACCCACTCAAAGCACAATTCTGTCAATATACGGCACCATATGAGAGCCCATAAGGAGGGTTGAAAGACAGAGAGAAAGTGACAGAGGATAGACGACGGGGGAAAGGGGGACTCGCACACTATAATGAGCGTTTTTGTGTTTCTGTACCTTAGAGAAACTCAAGTGACCAGGACACAAAACCAAACCTTTGTAAGATTAATAGGCAATTTTGCACACAGAGCATTTCTTTATCATTTATTCTTTCTGTTCTGAGTTCTTTCAGTTTTAAAAAAAATGTTTTTTGCTTTCTTTCCTTCTCTCTCAGACTTCTGGGAGACTGAGGATTTTATACCTGAGCTGTGATGATATTCAATCAAAACTGTGTTCCCACAGCTCTTATGTATATGTTCTGTCAGCATGACTTATGAGATTAATTTGTCGCTCTGCATCATTTATAGAGCACTGTATATATTTTAAAAATGTGACCATATTCGTAAAATTATGTATATATTTGTTGTCTTTGTGAAAACACTGGTGGTCTATGATGGTGTAGCATCAAAATAGTAATCAGTCATTCCCTGTCTGTCCTAGAACCCTGCTATTGATTTGATGATATGTTGTATATCTACGAGCTCTGGACAAAGTTTGTTTGCTGAGGAAACCTTAAGGCAATAAGTTTATTAAATTGAAGAAGCCTGCACTTGCAGGTATACTTTAGATGCAGGTGTGTGGAGCTGGTATTGAATGCAAGTTAAGAGAAAAGAATGCTATCTGCACACTGCTCAACAAACAGACCAAGCAAACGTGTCAGCGCAAGCTATCATCAGTGCTTGTCACCCACACAGCTTTGCACTGTTCCTCAACGTGGCCTAGTCTACTGGCAATGGACAGTCAGGCAAGGGATGTAAACTGGCTTCAATTAGAACATTGGTGGCTCTTAACCAACAGAGGCAGTATTTGCTTGACTGCTTTTAAAAGCACAGAGCATTAAAATGTTTTTACACTTTTCACATCAGGGTAATGAGATGCATGCCATTAGTCTCCATCTTGATAGTTAGTGTGATACTAACAATGGTATCAGAAAACGTAGCGATGTTTGTGCCTCATTCATTGTTTAATGGTACTTTTACACATTTCAATAAATATGAAATGTCAATGAACCTAAAATTATTCTGGGGCAAAAAAAAAAAAACGCTATAAGGTCGTTGCTTGACAGAACCAATAACGGGGAACGATTTCAACCTAAAAATATCAGTTGAAAATGATACTGACTATTATGTTTAATAAATGACTCATTCCTCCCATAGTCATGCATACGGCTGAACCCTGAAGAAACCAGAAGGTTAATTATGGTTTAAAATAGAATATATATTTTTTTTTTAGAAACGAATCTGCCTTCATTTTCCCTTCTGATTATTTCACTTATAATTAAATAAGCATTAGAACCCAGCAGACACCTGCTCATGAGTAAGTCAAGTACAATGTCGTGAAGGTTTGATTACATCTTAAGCTTTATCACATTCAGAACTGCCCGTCCACGTTTCTTTGTTATTTACTATGAACTGTAAGTATACGTGAACAGTAAGAAAAGTTAGAGCTTTTTTTCTGGCTTCAGAAGGACTATAGCATATTAAAGTTGATCCTAAATATAATTAGCCCTGGGTCCTTTTATTAATTTTAAAAGAACAAAATGATTGTTCATTTTAAAAATATGGAATGCATTAATGCGTGCAAGTCCCTGATCTTTAATACATTATCTTCCCTGAGTGCTTAACTGACTTTTAAAAAGAAAGAGGTATCCTCTGGATTCAATGTTTTTTTTATACATAAATTAATATTAGATTGAGAATGAAAGAAGATTGAACATTCATCACCTTCTATTTATCACCTTCCTTTGAGATACAACTGGAGATTTAAACCACAATTTCAACATGGACAATTTCTGGTTTCACAAACAGAGGACAGTGTATTGCAGTTAATGGTCAGACAAATTTATCACACGGTTCTTTGATCAAATTAGATTAAGTTCGCTCTTATCCAGTGCGACTTGCATTTCTACAAAATATCCATTTAAACTGCAGGACAGTTATATGAAGCAATCAGGGTTACATACCCTTAGCTGATGGGTACAACAGCAGTGCCCTTCCTGGGAACTGAACCCTACACCTCAGAGTTGTAAGCCCAGCTCCCTAACCATTATACTGCACTGCTGCGCATTGCTGTTCATATAATTAAGTATACATGTAAGAAAAGTTACAGAAATTTTTTCTGGCTTCACAAGGCGGTCTGCAGCAGGTGTAAGCAGCTATGATAGGTAGGTGCGCCTGATGTTGACGCTTTATTTGTTATTGGACTAACGTTGATCCAATATATAAATTATTTCTGTATAATGTTGAACAAGTTAACGTCAACCAACGCCTACTAACTACCATTTTCGGGTTGATTTCTCCGGTGACTCATTCCTATGTCAGCTAAACACATGTGGTCACCCTGAGTAGCGTTGTTTTGAGTGGGTGGGTGCATCAGCAACATGCAAGTCTAGTTCTGATTGGCTGATCCTGTTGTATTTGGGTAAGTAGAAGAAACTGATGCAAATGATAGTTTTATCGAAAATAAACCATATACGTTTATCATCGTCACCGTGGCAGATTTTATCGCGACAATTATCGACATCGTTTTATCGCCCAGCCCTACTTCCAACTGCGCTGATTGAGTCATTGCTCTGGCATCCACACTTGCACAGAAGGATTACTGCAGCCGAAGCATGTGCGCTCCTTTCAAACACTCACCTGTGAGCCAGTGACTATTTTGGAGCTAATAAGCTACACAGACAGTACTACAGGAGTGCTAGTGCCAATTGGAAGAGATGTGTGTATCTCTTATCGACAGCAACTGTGGACACCTGGAATGTTGTATAGTAAATGTGTTTTTATGCCGTTTGTCTCATTGTTTTCTTTTTTTCCCAAATGTGGAATTCCCAAACATAAGTTTAGGCCCTTCCCAACAGAAATGACCACTGCAAATATGGCAGGAGTGCACACAGACATGAACCTCTTGATTGTTTTACTCCATAATTCACCAGCTGAGCTAAACATGCAGCTGGGACAGGCTGGCAACAGGCACCCAATCAACTGGATTACTCAGCATTGCATGACGAGCCAGGGAATACATAGCCAGAGGAAACATTCCTGCCCAATGGTCAAGTACACATATTCCTGTGGGACTTCCGACTGCAGTCACCACAGCCACACGTTCAATTCCAGGCACTACTCCTCCACATACGAATGAGGGCCTGGGATAGCTTGCATTAAAAAAACGACTTATGTACTTGGTCCAACACAAGTTAGGATCAGAGATAGAAAGTCCAGGGGGTCAGAAAGTCTTGCCATGTTTTTCTTCCACCCATGAACTCAGCCAGCTGATTTCACTGATTACTAATACCTCCTGGCTGAAGACTTGTGCTAATTAGCAGATCCAGCTGATTGTAACAAAATAATGAGGAGGACTTTTACTTTCTGCACCTGGACTGTCCATCTCTGGTTAGGATACGCCATAAGACTCGCTGGTAAACTTTGAGACTATGATAATAGGACAGTTGGCAAAATATCAAGCAGAGATTTCAAAATGGATCTCAATTATAAGTTGTATGTCAAAAGTTTTCTATCCAATTTAAGTTCACATTTTGTTTTTAATTAAAAATTATCTGCACTGGATCTATGGATCACACACGTAATGTATTTTTTTTGTTCAACAGACACCTTACAAAATGGTTACCTGATGAATGCTCATCTATCATGTTGCATAATTAACCTGAAGGTTGGCATTTAGCACATTTGAATCTCGGTTAAAAATAGCATATTGTGCAGCTTGGCACATCTTCATTAGATGCAAATGTGGCATTAAAACAGAAGCTGTGCATCGGACTGACAGGCCTTCAGTTTAGTTTGAATGGAGCCAGCAGAAGGGAATCGATTACTCCCCTTTTTATGAAGCGAAAGTCATGCATGACCGCTCACGGCAGAACAAATCACTTCATCTTCCCGTCCTGGGCGACGTGCTTTATGGTATCTTCAGAACAATGAAGAGCTTCACAAATCATCCGTAAGCGCTGAGGATCTGACTGCCACTTCAGTGCGACAATTACGCTCAGCCAGTTACGCAAGCTTCACTGCTGTTAGGGCGTTTACACAGAGCATTTCCAAACACTTTTCTCGGGCGACGTGCCCTTGTTTGTAATGCAGGTTGCATTTGAATGCAACGCCATCTTCACACTTGTGATATTTTATCAAATGATTATTAATAATCACTTCACTGCAGAATATACCAAAAGGGAGATCATCATAGCGCATAAACTAGCAGTTATATAGCAAGCATATTGTGAGCGCCAGCTTGACAAGCGTTTGGTCAATGGTCCAGCACTCTCTGGGTGACACGATGGCCAATTATGCTCTATACCAGAGTGTCAGTCAAAGTCAGCACAGCTAGGTTTGTATTTGACATCAGTTTGTGGGAATAACCACAAATTGAACCAGTGTCCCAATAGGATAAACCACCTTGCAGTCCAGAGAGATTTATTTTAATTGCCAATTCAGCCACTCATATACACAAGAAATCATACCAAGGCATCATAAATGGCAGGAGGAATAGTAGAATAGTTGCTGTTGATTCTCCTACTCTGTTTTTTGTAACACGGCTGCAGTTTCTCGTCTGTTTATTCAAAGCAGAAAAGCTGAAAGCAGTGGTCTGGACTGCCAGAGGCCATTATATTGTTAAACCGTGCATGCTTTGGCTTCAAAAGGAATTAAAGGCAAAATAATTTCACCTTTAAAAAAGACAAATGTCAGTCTGCTAGAATTATAGCATATTAAAGTTGATCCTAGACATAATTAGCCCTGGGTCCTTTTATTAATTTTAAAAGAACAAAATGATTGTTCATTTTAAAAATACGGAATGAATTAATGCATGCAAGTCCCTGATCTTTAATACATTATCTTCCCTGAGTGCATAACTGACTTTTATAAAGAAAGAGGTATCCTCTGAATTCAAGGCTTTTTTCAAAAATGAATTAATATTAGATTGAGAATGAAGGAAGTTTGAACATTCATCACCTTCCTTTGAGATATAGCTGGAGATTTAAACCACAATTTCAACATGGACAATTTCAGGTTTCACAAACAGAGGACACTGTATTGCAGTTAATTGTCAGACAAATGTATCACACGGTTCTTTGATCAAATTTGATTAAGGTCGCTCTTATCCAGAGCAACTTACATTTCTACAAAAAAAAAACATTTAAACTGCGGGATATTTATCGGAACTAATCGGGGTTAAAGCACAACTAAACTTTGGTATAACATTGAGTTGTGTAGTTACCTGGCCATGATATGAGTCCAAATAGTGGCGAAATATGTTCGTTAGTTGCTTTGTGCTCCCCTGGGGTGATAATTCATAATAGGGTATTTATCGCTCTCCAATCACTTTTATGGGGCAGCTAAAACGGTCTCAAAATGACACTTCTAGCATGTATACGATCGCGAAAGAAGTGAATTCTGTCAATACAAACAAAAAACTGTTCTTTTTTTATTATTAAACGCCCCTTTTCTTGCTTTTTCGTATTTTATTTGGAAAGTAGATCCGGTAGGTAGGCTATATGTTCTTGTGCCAGAAACAGCGTTAATGCGCCGATCAGAAACCACTCATTGGTCCAAATTTTCACAGAAGCAAACGTTCCTCCTACTATCTATGGTCCGACCTGCCGACATTTTGGTAGTCTTTTCTGGTAGCTTGCTAAACACATTGAAGAAAATAGTACTTTATAATAATTTAAATTACACGAAAAAAATGGCTGGTTATTTTTTGCATTGATGGAATCCGCTTTTTTTGCGGTCATGTGCGTGCTAGAAGTGTAATTTTGAGACAGTTTTAGCTGCCCCATAGAAGTGAATGGAGAGCGACTCATAGCTAACAGAGTCATATCATGCCTAGCTAACTACACAACCCAAAGTTCTACCAAAGTTTAGTTGTGCTTTAAGTACCCTTAGCTGAAGGGTACAACAGCAGTGCCCTTCCTGGGAATTGAAAACCACAATTTCAACATGGAAAATTTCAGGTTTCACAAACAGTTATTGCAGTTATTGGTCAGACAAATTTATCACACGGTTCTTTGATCAAATTTGATTAAGTTCGCTCTTATCCAGTGCGACTTGCATTTCTACAAAATATCCATTTAAACTGCAGGACAGTTATATGAAGCAATCAGGGTTACATACCCTTAGCTGATGGGTACAACAGCAGTGCCCTTCCTGGGAACTGAACCCTGCACCTCAGAGTTGGAAGCCCAGCTCCCTAACCATTATACTGCACTGCTGTCCATTGCTGGTCATATAATTTTATTTCAATCACTGTATCACAACATGTAAGATACATCACATTTTTGTTCAGTACATGTAGACTACATTGCTGACAGAAATAGGTAAGGTTTAGGGTTAGGGTGTAAATGTAGCATGTTGATTTTCCAAGATGTGTTCAGACTCGTTGACTGCTTGGCCTGGTTAGTAAACAACATGTGACTGGCAGGTCACAGGAGGTCAGGTTGAATGAAACTTCTGAAAGTTTGTAACTTGTACACCTATTATACTCTACCTGTGACAGATGACAAGCGACAAACTCCATTACGGGGCGTCTAATCATCCCTGTGTGCTTTATACAGCAGATACCCTCAAGAAGACTGCACACGGTTCTCATTCCACAGTGTAATGGGCGATCTGTTCTGTAAGTTACGTTTCATAGGTCACGTGGATTTAAACCTGGTGAAAGTGCCCACATTTTAAAAGGACACAATCACGCTTAATGTTTCTGTCACATCAAAAACGCTCTTGTCTGGGAGTCGATGGACACGCAACCCTTCATTATTACTTATGAAGAGGAGGGGACCTTAAGAGGCTCTACATGAAGACAAATCCCTTCCACAAATTACTTTTAGATGTGAGAGCTTGATGAAATATATCGGCTGGTGAGCAGATGAGGGTTGTTTTGAACAGTATACTGCACAGATGGTGTTCTCATCTGCAATCCTAGTGAGTCCCAAAGGCTAAGAAAGATACTACTTCTCTTAACTCCAGCAGTCTTTTGGGATTATTCACCTGCAGCCACCTCAGGTATAGGAGGAGCAAAGCCTGCCCACTCATCCTGGATTCGTCATTGTGGGAAATATGGGTCTTGATTTGAGTCTAGCTGAAATATGGGCGCTTCAGTGCATTTGGTCATAACACTAAAGCAATATGTATACATTCAAATTGTATTTTTAAGCAACATATCAAAAGCATATACACAAAAAAACTATGTACAAATTATGCACGTTTTTTTTTTCTGCAAATTGTACATCTGAATATGTTAAAGATGCATAAATACTTCTACGTACTATGGATGCAGTGAAGCTGTTATTATATATTGGGTGTTAACAGCCTTGTAGTTGCGCTTTTACATACATCATCACCTGCACTGACCTATTTGTGCGGCAGCTCTTTAACAGATGTCCGCTGCGTAATTAACTAGAAACAGACCCGTGTGATACCTTGCTACACATGATATGTACGGGATTCATGGTGATGTAGCTGCATGTGTGACATTCCAATGCTGTTGAAATGACTCCAAGCACACTGCCCCTGGAACTGAAGGGGTAGAAAGTACCATTTACCCTGCACAATGTCACCCTCTCTGTCTGAAACTGCCACAAGTACTTTGGCGCTATATCCTCAGCTAAACCATGATGTATCTCCAACTAAAATTAATTATATTGATAACAACCTTTGAAAGAGGCTCCATATTTCCCTTGAGTAAAGATCTTAGTCCCAACTTAGACCAAATTGTCCTGTTTCAACCTAAAACGAGCCTACATTCAGATCTGTCAATGACAGATGATACAACTCCACATATTGTCTTATTGAAATCAATGTATATCTACAGACTAGCACAGTACATGCTGACCAATCAAGACACAAGCCGATGACATGCTGTTGGTTTGAAACATGTATTTAATTTTGTTTTTAATTGAGTTTACTGTGAAAATTGTACTGCCTGATGTCTTTGTATTTAGCATAATAAATAGTATGGCTTCTAGTGCTGTGCATCCCTATTCCCAATGTGGCTTATTACCATATATGCAAATTAATTATTGAGTGTACAACTAAACTCATGGAATGCAAACAGAACATGGGTCAGCATACAAATATTCCACCCTGGCGCCTTGGGTTTCACCTGAGGTATTTTTGTTGATTTTTGTTATGACTGCAATTTGCACTAATTTTCCCCATGAAATGATTCAACTCCCTCCACATGAAACTTTTGCTCTCCTTGCGGAACACATTTTCATGCAGGCACATTTGCAAAGATGCACGCAAACACACACACACACACACACACACACACACACACACACACACACACACAGATAGAGAGAAAGACAGAGAGATACAAACACACACACACACAAACACACACATGCACACATAAATTCAGTAACGCTACAGGGAGTAATTCAGAAGACTGACAGACCATGAATAACAAAAACAGCCTGATTCTTTGGTTCTATTTCAATAAAAACCAGCATGTTTCATGATTTCAAAAACAGCAATAATGAAAATTGCCTTGATGATTTTGGTTGTCCAATGCAACATCATGGGCAACACCACAGCTATCTACATTTTGAAGGTAGTTATGAAGGAGCTATCACAAAAAAATGTATGGAAACATTGTTGAAAACTATGGAATACACTTAAAAAGGCATTTTTAGACAAATAAAATCGATAATATATCCATTATATCTACATATTCAATTTTGTAAATCTAATATGACCAAAAAGCAACACCTCCGTTTTTATTTATTTATAAGACATCAAAGCTTAATTCTGCAATTCACCTGATGGGTAGACATATGTAATGTATCTTTATACTGTGACGGCCGGTCATATTTAGTCGTAATTAAGAATCAATTCATGTTATTTTTTTGAAAATATATAGTCACATGGCCTTGCACACCATTGGAGCCTGTACGCTGATCTGTGCATGATTTAGAGCGCCCTCTGTTGGTAAATTTCTTTATATATACGTATTTGTTTAAAACAAAGTTACTGATTTAAACCTTTCGCAGAACTGAAGGGCCGGCCAGTCTATGCTGAAACAATGTAATTAGACTGTACACATATTCCTCAGCCTACTGTATACACCATTGCATTTACAACTCAAAGATCAAATGTAGATAACTTGTTTTTCAGCACATGTGTACAGTAAAATACTTTGAGGTTTGAGAGCTGGAATTAGCCTAGCCTTTATTTGTCTTCTCTTTGTCTGTTTTCGCTGAAGGATAGGGGCAAAATACAAAAACAGTTGCAAAGAAGCATTGCTCCTGCATGCTAGCCCACATCACACCATTGCAAATCACGGTCAGATCTTTGGTCTCAATAAAATTGCAATTATGCCAGTACAGTATAATGAGCAGAACATTTCTACATTGTATTTCATTGTGTTACTAATGGCCCAAGCAAGGCTTCTGATAGCATGCATCAATTACTATATTGAGAAACTAGCTAAATATCCTGTATGAAACAAAAATGTTGCGTATTTTTTAGTAGAACATGAAGGTTAAAGCAAATCATTAATAATTTAAATGTCAGAGGTTATTAAAAGTATAGGGTGTTCATTAATTATTCATAAATATAAAATTCAAGTAGGGGTGACCACTGTTTAAGAAAAAACAAATTAACCAAAAACAATCATACAAGCCACAGAGGGGAAGGGAAGAGACAGTAAATTGTGACTTTATAACCTGACCGGATGACAGAAACGAGAAACAGCTGGGCTGCTTCCCAATTGCCCTCAGCTGTATAGGCCTGGGAGCTGAGGTCACCGCTGTCCATGGTCCTGAAGCTCTCCCAGGCTTTGGGAAATAACAGATAATTTGCATGATTAATAGTGCGTGACTCGTCGCGCATAACACAGCCCTGGGCAAGTTGGAATCACGGTCAGGAGCTTGAAGAGTCGCACCCTGAAGAGGACGTGGCACCCTCTTTCCTACTACCGGCTGACGGGGTTGTGTCGCGGCGATTCTAGCGGTTGCTACATGGGGGGGAATTGAATTACATACTGTTTTCTTTAAATTGACATCTAAGGCTCACATGTTATCGGCATTACCCATCTAACCATTTGAATTAAACATTCAGTCAATTCTCAACATTTAATAAAAAGTACTTTTGTCGCGTGTACATATTTCAGTGATAATTTTCAGTCACTCGTCAGCACATTATACCAATCAATCAGGTTAACACAACACTTGGACTATTTATCAGTGCTGTTTCTTTGGCTATTCATTGCCTGGTGGATTTCCTTAATTTATGATGTGCTCTAAACGAGTCTCATTAACAGTTTTCATCAAGTACTCCTCTCCCAATTTGGAATGTGATTACCCAGTTGTATTTGTTCCTGAGGCGCTGTCAGTCAGGGTTAGGACTGGTACAGTTAGAATTTGACACGAGACATGCAGGGCACGTCACAGAACTGAAACAGCTCTTTAGCAAGATGAGCCACCCAGCAGCCTCGAAGCTCAGTTTGGCCCTAAACTTAAATACAGTGCTTTGCTTTCACACCTGATAGAATCTTTTGTCTCAACGACACTATAGCCGACATTAGTTAATAATAGAGGATTAAATGAAGACTAGCTATTAATTTTCCCGTAGTTGAAGGCTAGCAGAACTATTAGAACACACACAGGCTATGAATAGCCCATTATCTTAATACGTAATTCAGATTCCCATTCGAACGCGAGACTGTAGTTCAGAGGCATCGCGGACGAGGTACACCATATCTATAGCCTAGGATATGAAATTTGCTTATCAGTCATCGTTGACTCCGGTATTTCGCCTTTTGTTGTGCTTTTTGCTTTTGTTGCGCTTCTGAGATCACTAGAGATGTGGATGTCAGCGGTATCCCGTCCCACATTTAGTCTTTTTTTCCCAAAGAAGTATCGAGCATTCGGGATGTTTTCATGTTAATGAGCGGTACACGTGGCTTGCAGTCGCAACATCTGAAAATGTGAGGTTGTGAGGACAGAGAGCGCGAGGAGGAGGTGCAGAAATAACCTCATCGTGTGAAAGAAATGCAGTCCATTAAGCTTTCTCCGGTGTCGTTTAGAAAGAGCACAAGTCGAACAAGTCTGTTTCCTTTATGTGCGCATTGTCGAAGAGCACCTTGTTTTTAGTGTCTGGTCTTTTTTTTTTTTCTTCTTTCACAAAAGGACTGGTTAGATTATGAAACGGATAGTTCCATCAGAGCTGTTGTTACAACATGCAAGGCAGGCTCTTTAGTGAGTCGTTTTAAATAAGTCAATATCGCTTTTTGCCTTTTCTTCTTTTTCTAGTGTTCGACATTGAAACTCCGTCTATCATACACATTGAAATTGGAACATAATATCTAACGCTATTCGCGTTAGCTCCTCAGAAATAATGGATTTTTGTCATATCTTAACTCTGAATTCACAGTTTATGACATTCGGGTTAATCGCCCAGTATGCTACTGATAGGCTGCACCACAACTACACGTTGTAATTATTGCATATGTGCCGCTGAACACACCTAACTATGCGCACAATTACTATCACGTCCGATGCTGCAGGCTAATACATTGTACATGTGATTTCTGTGTTATAGGTGAAAGTTTCCTCACATTTCCCAGGGAAGTTGATTTGGTTAATTAGTCAGATAATTTCAGCGGGACAACACGTGCGACAACCCGGCTTCTTCGCAACTGAATCTTGGGATTTTACCGCTCCGTCGTTCTCTCACAATGAAGAGGAAACAGAAACGGGTGCTTCAGATGGCCTTTTTATTCATGATGGCTTTGATTTTTCTGCCAAACATTGGTTTGTGGTCACTATTCAAGGAGAAACACCTGACGAAGTCGCACGAGACGGGAGAGCAGGTAGGCTATTACTGTAGCTAGCTATCGTTGACACGCTGTATAGTAAACATGTTCTGGCGCCTTCTCTTCCCTTTGATGTAGCCAAAGTTCTTCGTTATGTCTTAGTTGACCCACCGTGCAAAAAAAAACAAGAAACGGCATTGAGTACACCTTGGGAGAACAATTTAAAAAGTTGGAGATCGTGCCGTTCTGGCCGAGATAAGTGTAATATTGTCAAAAACATGCAATGCTAAACAAAACTATCTTATTAAACGATTGCCTAGACTGCGACTACGTCAGTAGTCAGAGTGATTTGCAGTGCAGCCGTGCAAATTAATGCCAACATTGTGCAACGATGGTGCAAAGCCAATACTTGTCAATTCATTATGCACATGTTGAGCAAGCCTGACTGTACAATATTCCATTGTTTTATGCCAAGCCAATATGCCATTATTATATTTCGATGGATTCTCATCGGCAGATTTAGTCATAGAAATTGGACTATAGGCAATGTCTTCACTTGAGTTACACACCTTCTCACTTCACATGTCGTTTTCCAACGTAGGCTATACTTGCGATACATAATTAAATTTGCCAAATGTAGCCTAGGGCCTAATGGATACATTTAAAAGTGGGTTGAATTTAAGATACTCGTTCCTTTATAAATGCAGTTCATATAAGTTTGTCATATTACGGAAATGAAAGCAATATATGTTAATTAATAAGTGTACAGTAACTTCAATGAAAAAAAGCCTTGGGATCAGCCCATCGAAATTTGCGATAGGCTACCTACAGAGGCAAACGGTGATACATTTTTTTTTAACCACGAATGGTCGAGCAAATCAAATATTTGTATGTGTTATTGCCTGAGATTACCGTGACATTTTTCCTGTTAGTTTTTTAAACTTAATTATTATGCAATTGCTTATATCTTTTCTTAAGTTCAGTTGGGTACGTTAGCATGCATCCATGGTCAAGCCAGGGTTTTCTAAAGTCTAATGTGCTCGTAATTTTTTCCATCAAATGACACCAGTATAGCTTCCTTCCCACACTCAGATAGTATTGATGCTTTAGAGTAGGCTGGGAAACTACATTGTGCCCCACCTGTAGAACTGGGGTTGAGTAACCCTTGACTATACACCTGTCCACCTCTTCAATATTTGACAATGAAGACTCACGTTAAGGATTACTACTCAGCAAGAATGTTGTTGTAAAATACTTCTTCTTTTTTTTTCTGTATGGTTTTAAAAAATAAAAAATATGAATACACTGCTTTTTTGTCTCTATAAACTGTTCCTTAAGCTTCCTTGCTGTACTTTTGTTCACATGCACAGAGGCACTAGACTAAACAGAGGGCAGCAGAGGGCCAGGAGATATGTCTCCGCATGGGCTTGGCGAAGCTTCAGTAGCTACCGCATCAGTCTGTACCATTTTAAACACCCGCTGCTAACTGGCACTTGGTGCAAGGCATCCGTGTGCAAATCACATCAAGTACAGATACAGTTCCTTTGCGGATATAGCTTGCTTAGGGTGAAAAATTATCCGTATCAGAATTGACTGTGCTAGGGCGACATGTAGTTGTTAGAGCCATGTAATCAACACGCTTGCTTTGTGAAGTAAAACATCAAGAGCCACTTTAGCAGTATAACCTGAAGCAAGGCATTTACCTCCATTCCAAGGTAACACGTGATAAGCAAACAACTAGGAATTTCTGCGAAGCAATACACAGTCTGTGTTACCTTCTCATAGATTATTATTTGTGTTAACTTGTGGTGTAGAGTACTGGTGCATTCTCGACATAAGTACCATTCATTTGAGGTATTCATATTTTGCGTGTTGAAAGTTTAATGGATGGCCTTGGCTTTAATCTGAGCCGGGGCTTATGTTGGACATCAGGTGTGCGTATGTGTGTGTTGCAGTTTGACACTCTGCAGACAGTGGCATCTAGTATGTGTTTCAAAGTGGAATTTATGGTGTAGTATAAATTAGCTAGTCAGCAAATTTACAGTGAGACCAACTTGTGGTTTAGCAAAAACAAAAAAGTGAATGGCTGAGCTATAGAAGGACTGGGAAGATGCACAACAATCTTCACAATGGCTCTAAATATTTTACTTCTGCTTCTCATCTGACAGCAAATAGATGTCACCACAGATAAAAAATAAAATAAAAAAAAGACTTATTTTTTTAGCTTAATTTGTGCCCAGTATGCATGTTATAGCCAACTAGGAGCAGTAGCACACACACAACTGGCGAAGCCGAAATGACAGCAGACAGTTTTAATTAAGAAAAGATAGAATGTGATTAATTCTGTATTTAATGTTTGAATCTCCCCAGATGAATGTGTTTGGGTTGGAAGACGATCTTGATGGAAGGAGCAGCACAGTGATTTAGCGTGCGAGAGAAATGCCCAATTCAAAGCAGTGTGCTTCGCCCTTTCATTTTCAGTCAGGTCTGAGCTCCTAGTATTTCACTACATTTAATAGGTTGTGACATATTACATTTGTGCACAATCTGTTCATTACTTTTGGCCTCTCTGCTCTCCATGTTATGTGGAGTGCGTTCTAAATAGAAAGTACCCGTTTCAGTAGTCCATTGACATGCAGTATAAATGTGTAAGGCACATGCAGAAAACATAGCTTTTATTTGGGGGTGAATCCAAATTCTAATCCCATTATAAAACCTAATTTTGAAATCTAAATGGCACAACTTGGAGGAGGGTCTACTTTATTCGTAGGGATGACTGAATTTGTTCAAGTAAAATTTAAGTTCAAGTGCACCTAAGGTTCTCTTTGGATACCTGCTTAGAATTTACGAGTGCACTTGTGAATCTTGTGAATTTAATGAATTTGTTGTCTGAAACCATGCTTTTAATATTTAATGCTGAGTCTAACCTTAGATTACCTAACTGCTTAACCCTCTAAAGGCATGGCTGCAATTATCCTACGTTATTTCATAGCTGAGAATGGCAGGCTTACCTAGTGCCGTGAGCCTAATAAAACATGGTTTTCAAATCTAAATGGAATCTGCAAAATGTATTTTTTTATTCAAGAATTGCCTCTTAAAATGAACTGTAGTTTATATTATTTTAATAAACTGTTAAGTGGCTAATTATGATTTGATCTTTCAAGCGAGCTTACTTTATTTAAAATGTGATTTGTTAATGACTGCCTGGAACGAAAGATACTGAATATATGGGAAAAGCAGAATGCTTATGGCCCTCATGCTCATATAATATACATATTCTCAAAGCAAATCTAGTGAAGCAATAATATTGACTAAGAGAGAATGGGGTTATTGAGATATTAAGAGCTACTGTATGATATAATGGGATGATTGTGCATATGTATATTTTATGTTGCATGACCATATATTGCTTAACACAGAACACAATAACACAATTTGTGACATGAGCATTTGTTAGCTTGCCACACCTTGTTGTCTTAAGGTGCTAATTGTTGCCCAAGCGAAGGATAAATAAATGAAACGCTCATGTTTTACCACAGGATACAATAATTCCACACCGATTCAAACAATTGACCCTAGAATTACAGAAGGAAAAGGCTCTTGTCTTGATATTCAGAAATATATAGGCTCATTGTTGTGTTCTTGGTGGTTATCACTGGGACATTTGACTTAATTCAGTTGCTCAATTCATTTTTTCATTAGTAATTCAGATCATAAAACTGAATTGATGAAATATGGTTAGAGATATCAGTCATTTCCATTTTTATGTCTCATGCCTACCATATTGCTGCACCCCACTCATGCTTGTGTAATGGCCTTTGTCTGCTTCTTGTATCTTTGAAACATTCATTTCTTGCATTCATTGTCGCCAGTTGAAATTGCAATGAATTCCCTTTGACCGGCCAGCTGAGAAAAGCCAGACAGATGTGTATAGCTGTTAAAATGTGTCGCATGTGTGATTTAAACTTTTAAAAATGTAAAAAATACCAGATGGCCAGTACCTCAGATCTCACCAGGTTGAGTTAAGAGTTGGACTTTCTCAAGTGGTTAAACTTACATTCAGAAATGAGTCATTGCTGACTGCAAATGTTTACAGTTTACATGTGATTTAAATTTTTTTCATATTTTATTCTGATCAGTTAACTAAACAAGACTTGGTCCCACTACCGGATATGAAAAATTGGACCAAAATCTTATACCTAATACCTAATAATGTAAGAAAGCATATCATGTTATATTGTTTGGAGATGTAATCAAAGACATGAACCCATGCCTAATGAGATTAGCACAAACTGTATTTTCACTTGAAAATAAGTAGATTGCATTTAAACTACAATTATTTATATTTTCTGGAAATCATGAAAGCGACTTTCAAAGTTTATGTTATGATTACTTCCCTCCACTGTGTTCAGATTTAATTTCATGTTGAATTATGTTTATTTTTATTTTTAGTTTTGCCCAGTGAAATGATTGGATAAAATATCGTCTCTGCCCCAGATGCTTTATCTCTAGAGCATCTACAAAGTTAGTTTGTGATATTGATTTGGAACAATATAATTGGTTCCAGCCTGTTTTTGACAGTGTTATTGGTCGATGGTTGAGGACAGGGGTTTAGCTGGCTTGCGCTTCCACTCCTCTTACTCTCATTAATCAGAAATAACTGATTACTTTTTTTTTCTTTTTTGTTTTAAAGCATATCCACTGTAGTTCTGCCGACTTACAACAATTTAATGTTAACTTGGCCAGGCTCACAGGATCATAGATTGTAGACAAGTGAGTTGAGTTATCCCAACATCAACACAATCTGTGTGAACTATAATTTGGTAGTTTTCTGCCTGATCTACAGTAAAGGTTTCAGAAGCAACAAAAACCGCCATCAAGTTAACTTGATGACTATCGTCGCACACTTGCCTCTTGAGTGCTCCAACAGATCAAACGCTGGATGAGGACAGATGCAGTGACACAACATGGCTACCCACCTTTTGATTTCTACCAGGAATAAGGTCAATAAACTATTCAGCATCCTTCAAGATGCAGCCCGTATCTCAAAATGAGTTCTTTCTGACAGGAAGCAGGAGGCCATCTTGAGATGAATCATCAAACCCCTCTGATGTGATGTCACAAGTATACTGATTCTGATGTGTTGTCACAAGCATCCTGATTCTGGAAAAGAACATTGCCTGCTATTGAACAAAAAAGCCTTGAGACACTGCTCTGCAACACATTAAGAATTGATTAGAATAGAATAGAATAGAATTACTTTTATTCTTTCCAATAGGGAACTTCAGTTGTAGCCACCAGCAACAACGAAAAATACATAGACAGTGGGTCAGACCCACAACACACAAACTAACATAAAATAATACAGCCATGATTAAAAATAGCCTCTGCTGTCCCAAGATGTCCAATGTCATCAACCAGTCTAACACACAAACTCCGCCTCCACGACTTTCCTCCATAGGCTACACGCAGTGTCACGGTCTCTGTACACTGTCGAAACGGAGCTCAGCCTTCCCAGTCGCCGCCTCACTCCTCCCCCACATTATCTTCTCCTTCCCTGGTGGTCTTTTAAAGATTGCCTGTAGTCCTGGATCAGTCCCGACATCTTCAACTCTGGGGAAGAGTGATAGTAAACTTTGTGGCTGCAGATCTAACGGACATTCCAGAGCATAAATCGAATGCGTCTTCATGGTGACGACCACAAACAAAATTATAGCGGCTAGACAATTTGTCAGTATTATAAAAATGAGCAGCAGGAGTGCCCTGAAAAATCTCCAGCCCGCTTCCCCATCCCACAACAGACACACAGCGCATGAAAAAAGCAAAAAACAAAAGCCAGACACAACAAAACACGATATGGTGACATCACGAACACGAGAGACAGCTGGACTACATGTCGCCATAACAGCCCCACGACTCGCTTTTACACATCAAAGTTTCTCAACACGCTCATTAAAAAGTAGGTTGTCCCACTGCTTAGACTACAATAGAATATAACAAGTATCAATAATTATGCATTAATCATAATTCATAAATCCATGAGTTAGATGAGTCAGTAGCTCAGCACCATACAAAGACATCTTCATTTAGATCTGGCAAGATTAGCTACAGATACAATAATTTGTGGGACAGGTGCAATAAAGGTACTAATTTATGGGTCAGAGAGCTGGGGCCACATCAGGGCCAGATCATGGTCCAGTGAGGCCCCTAGGCACATGTCTTTTGGAGCCCCCGTCCCCATCCCGCATTTCTATATTGTTTTTTTTTTTGCCTTCCTCTTCACAAAATCATCCACTACATCATCAAAATCTATTGACTGCTCCTCTTTCAATAAGTACTGACTTAACAATGTCACTGGAAGTGCTTTGCCATAATGCAGGGTCAGTGACCTCATAGCACCAGGAATGGCTTAGTTGCTGATTTGATTCCTGTGAACTGCCCAACTGCTTCTGAGGTGGAAATGATGGTTCTTGTATACCATTAGCTGTTGAGGATTCGCCTTCAAAGGATGGCTCTGGAGGAGTGACAACATTACTGGAAACTGAACTAGTGCTAGTTCCTTCCTCACAGCTGACAATAGTGCTGCTGTCATCATTATTACCATCGGAGGGTTTTTGAAAGAAGTTAGCAATGCGTAGAACACTTTGAATCAAAACTGCCTCTCTTGCCTCCTTTTCTTTTTTGGCTTTTCTTTTGGAAGCACCACTATTCCAACGTTTGTGGTCCATATTTCAGAACTAGTATGCTATTTATATGAATATATTTATAGCATATCTCAATACTTATTAAATGATAATTTAATAAATATACATTAATAATGACAACACCCTTCAAATACTGTTGTTGTAAAATACAATCAAGTGGTAGTATTTTATAGTCTACTTGTACCCAAAGGCAGCTGTGAATAGATAAAAGAAAAAAATAGAAAAGCACACTTTTTAAAAAGGCTGTTAGAAAATAGTTGAAAAAAGTATCTGAATATATTACTGTGGCGTATCAAGCAAAAAAACAGGCATCTGTCTGTGGCTTTTCCTACCAAGAAATGTCTTGTATACCTGCCTGACACAGAGAAAATAATGTTTATTATGAATTATTTATGAATTATGCTTGAAATTCAAAAGATAACTTTTTAATAAGTCAGTGAAATGACTTGGTGGAGACTATGCACATAGGCCACACCCCATGGATGGGGAGGGGGAAAAAAAGACCTTAGCTATCGACAATTTGCATGTCAACATTAGCATTATCTACTTCCGTGGATCTAAAACAGACGGTCTATGGAAAAAAATTATGGGGTTTTCCTTCATCTTTAAATATCTGATCTTAAATATATATATAACTATAATATCAAGTCTATATAAATATCATATCTTATATATGCGTTAGTCTATGAAAAAATATAGCTTTTGGCATATTTTTTTTTTATGTTTCACAAAACCGTTAGCTATTAAGCTCTCAATGAGGTTTTAATTCCCACGGCCACAGCATTCCATGTTTTGAACTAATAGCACTAATAGTTAGCTAGCTATTAGCTTTGATTTAAGCATCATGGCTATGGCATGCTGTTTTAACGTTTATTCAACCCACTAGCTACCTACCCTTTTATCTTATTCCCCTTTCACACAGACGACCCGCGAACAAATGCCACCTAATTTTCGTACCTCTGCACACGCTGGACACCATACGTACGCAATGTTTGGCGTCAGTGTGATATGGTGACATAGTGACCGAAAGGTAGAGGTAAAAAAAGAAAAACTTTTTTTAAGCAGATTTACGACTTTCACCCTTAGTGTTCTTTTACTCATTCTTTTACTCAGTTTTATACACGTGGCCTCTGGTGTGTACAGTTTGTTACATAAGTTACGTAAGACTCCCTGTTAGAGAAGATAGTTTTTATTTGGATCGGCTCTGACATATGAGCAGTTGAACAACTCATTAGCGCTGTGTTTGAATCAGAAAAGCCCAGCAAGGCCCCCTCTCCCTCACCAGAACCCTAAGGCCTGAGGGAGAAATGCACTCTTGTCTTCCTGACGGGTCGTCGAACGCGTTCAGAACCGACCAGGCAGAAACCGCCGGTTAGCGCGTCACGAGAACGGGTTTGAAAAATCAGGACTCTAGCGCTTCCTGCTTGATATCCTGCCTGAGTTTATTTTCAGGGCAGCGGCCAACAGGAGTCGTTTAATAAAGACGCGTTGAACAAAAAGGGCAGGAATCTCACTTTCAGCCCAGTATTGCCTGGTTCCGAACCGATCTGGGATCAGTATGTAAGCGTGCATTTATAGAGCTGGCACACTATTCCCATTTGTGAATGTCTTCCCTCGTGATTGGTAATGTCAGCCAGTAGCAGGTGTTTGTGGCTTGTTTGCATTTGGTTGGTGTTATTACAGCATTTCGGAGGTGTTCTTCGCAACCGTGGCTGTGTATGTGTCACACTCCCTTAGATTATTCAATTTGATCTCATAAAGAGACAGAGGATCTAATAAGATCCAGATTTATGAAAGTGAATGTGTGTTTCAATTTGCGGCAAAATGGCCAAAAGTAGCCAGATGGAGCGATTGCAATAAGTGTGTGTGTCACCATGGTAAAGCTACAGTCGTTTAACTCACGTTTGAAGCAGACAATGTGAAACAGCTCTTTCCCTCGGTTAGTCGTGTAGCTCTTGTCACGAGGCATGTAAGGCCTGTGTGTGGCGAGCCCCAATTTGGAGGGACACAAGGAGACACTTCCATTTTAAACGGTAATACCTTGTGAGTCTGTACCGCGACGTGATTGTAACCGTGCCGTCTGCATGTTTTCGTGTTTTTCCATTCTTCAGAGTTGAAAGTGAGTTTCTCCGTTCACGTACAAAGCAGTCGGTGATTTCCATTCGTCACGCAGCTGTTGAGACATTATGCAAGTCTGCAAGACTGTAACACAACTTCTTGTGCTGTTTTTTCAGCATCCAATAACCAAATGAATATTTTACTCTTTTTTTTTCTCTCCTGTCAGACAGTCTAATCTGGGTTATCTTGAACAGCTTGTGTCTTATTATTCTCTGTGGCTACAGCTGCATAGTTCCTGGAGAGCTTCAGGTTAATTACATTAATAAGTGGTATAACAGCAGCATTCTAACAAGCTTTCTTACCCACACCATCCCAGTCACAAGCCCAGTTCTGTAATCGGTACCACACTGCTATTACAAAACACACACACACACACAGACACACACGGACAAACACATGAAATACATGTACTGCATTTTATTTTATTTCAAATAAAAAAGGGACAAGCCTTAATAGATAAATTACTTATCAGAATGTTGTTAAAGTACATATCATCACAACGGCAATTTAATTCAATCACACTCTGTAATGGCGTATTCCGGAACAAAACCACTTTGGTAAACAGAAGACAAAAACATTGCGAGCATTCCATTAGCCGAACGCTGAACATTATCATGTCTCTCATATTCGCTCGTGTCGATGAAGCAAATTAATGCGGCCTGTTGTACGTTCCTCCGCTCCATTTCGTATCGTTGTAAATAATGAGGAAATTCATTCACGGGAAAAGAAATATGTTTTATGCATTTTTATAAGATTTTTGTTCATACAAAGGAGGGCAGTGAAATGAGGCGTGGGATAATGAGGAACAGAAATGCGACCAGTGTTGCAGTATAGCCCCAGAGGATGCCTTGTTGTCATTTACCATTAAATGGGCTGTATATTAGTATGTACACAGGATTTGAAAAGAATCTCTAGCACAATTGTGAGTCCCTGCACCACCCGGTGATAAATCAGCGTTTCCTGTTCGCTCTTCTCGTTCTGTTGCACCTCTCGCTGGCAGAGGGGTGAGACACAACTCTTTGAGACCCGAGGGTTAGGGAAGCCTGTTGTGTTTAATGGCTTTTCCCTTTGGCCCTTGCTCTGAATTACGGTGTTAAAATCCACTTTAGAAAGTGATACACTTCACTGAGGAAAGACACCGTGTTAAACGATGCGTTTTCACAGCACATGTAGAAAGATGACATAATAATGAACGATGACGAAACAGGTCGCAGCTTGATGCTGTTACAGTCATCCCAACATATTTGTGTCTTCGTTAAAATATTGCTTAATTTAATAAAGAACCCCCCCTGAAAACTGTCAAATAAATGAATATGGGCGTTGTAGTGTAATAGGGTTACACAATTAAAAAATATATATATATATATATATATATCTTGTTTAAAACACCAGTAAGAGACAATGTTTTTTGTCATTTTTGTTCTAGTTTCTAAAGTCAGTTCATGTCAAACTAAAGTGCTTTTCTGAAAGGTAATTTGAAGCAATCTTTTGCTGGAACAGGGGTATCGTCTCTGAGCATTCTGTATGAGGGCTGGATACTCAAGTCTGTATTGATTGACTTTGAGGAAAATCTAAATTGCAGTCACATGACACAACGATATCTACAAAATCTCCGCATGAGTAATTGCATGTGCTTTTGTTGCTTAAAACGGATCGATTCATTTACATTTCAGCCTGCCCCGATGAATGCCTGTAAAAAAGAACGGCCATGTTGTGAATGGCCATGGATTTTTAATTACGAGGTTCATTTTAAAGCAATTTGTATGAACAGTGTATGAGAAAAAACTGAAAAAAACCAAAGGGCAACACTTCGAAAAGACTGTGATAATTGTATTTCCAAGTTGAGCAGAAACCCAGAGAATGCTGGGAGCTCATATACCCAGTGAAAAGCAAGTTTCTAAAGGTCAGTCAACTATAATAATATCAGTTGATGCAAATTCCAAGAATTCCCTTCAAGTGCATTGCAGCTGTCGATCATTATTTAATAAATGCATATACTAAATATTTGTGTAAGTGTAATGTGTAAAATAATGACTTATAAATGACATAACTAATCATTTCTGCCGGCTGCTGTTTGCTGTAGTGTTGGGAGCATGAGACTGGATATACCCCAAGAGCGCTGAAACGTTATTTGAAAGTTTAAAAATAGAAACAGGACTGAAGTGAACATCCAGAGGGAGAACGCTGCAGGTATGACGACTGAAAGGGTGATTGTGTGTACGAACTTTAACTCACTGCACTGTGCTAGTCAACCACCAACCTAGCAGAGCCAAAATTCCCCACACCCATCCCAACATGCCAACAAAATATATCTCAGGAGGTTGCCAAGCATAACAAACTGACTGAGCTTGCTGTTCACTAGGACGGACACTCACTAGGATGTGACAATGCTCTGCCTATTGGATAAACTCGTTGTCACTCCAATAATGGGTGGCATCATAACATGCTGTGAATCATTGGCTCCTGTAAAAAAAATATATTTTCTTTCCTCAGAAAAACACTATAATTGGTTCAGATCAGACAGTCACTGATAACACTGGCTAGCTCTGCACATTTTGTGATTCGGACGCGTCATTCCCCCATCACTAGTTTGTTGCTGGAATTCTGTGGTAACTTCAAAGGTCTTCTCCCATTGGATACTACTGTTGTTTGGTCACAATCACACTTGAGTCTACTTCAGGGGCCTCAGCATTGATTTGTTGTAATAATATTGCTGCTAACATCACTGTCTAGTGGGTACCTCTATAACGCCATTGATGCTTATTGATGAACAATTTTAGTATGATTTATGATGAATTGGGACGTGTAGTGGAAAGGCTTGACCCTGTAATGTGAAATAAAGATAAAATGAGCTAATGTGTTTCTCTCTGCTGTGAACAGAACAACGGGCCTCATGTATCATTCAGGCGTACGTTCAAATCTGATCATAAAGTATGTTTACGGCCATTTTTAGGGAAATTTCCGGATTTATCAAAATGAACGTGGGTGTACGGTACGATTAAATCTCACAACAAGCTCTTTGACCTTGCGTACGCTTTTCCCCCCAGTGGCGAGGCAGCGACATTGCATGCCGTGACCAGCGAGGCAGTTGTGCAGCCAATAATGAAAACAAATTGTTCCGAGCACTGCGGAGTCAACAGGTGATAAACAAAAAGGTGCTCTTTGTAAAACATAGGTTATGTGAGTTTTAAAATCAGAGTGCCTTAAATGAGGCAAAATAACATCCAAGTCATTCCATTTATGAAAATATTAAAAGCAGTTACTGCATCTGGCCAATATTTGAAAATGCACTTGACCTACGCGTTGTGGCTATAGATGTAGCCTACATTGTGTAGCCTAATTGGCAAAAATATTATGAATAAGTTGATTTTTAATCATTTTTAATCACTATTGGTTTAATCGCTAGGCTATTTGTTTCTAATCTCTATGTAGTTTCATGCGTAGCCTAAATGGAGAAGCGGGTTAAAATGAGCCTCTGTATAAGGATTTATTGGAGACAGCCATATGAAAATAATTACGCATCACCAGTCATGTTTTCCCATTTTTTGTATAAATTCAATCCAGTTTTATTAGCCTAGAATAGGCTACCTTGCAAACGTCGCTACTGGCATTGGCGAATCTTGAAATCTTGACCAATCAAGTCGCAGTCGCAGTTGCGCTTCCTAATATACGATCGAGTCTGATTTATCAACCTACGTTACGCTCAGATCAGTGATTTAGGCTACACAAATTTGACAAATCACACGTGAGAATTTCGTACGCAAGTTGGATCCGTCAAATATACACTTTTTTTTTTTTATGACCATATTGATAAATGAGGCCCATTGTGTTTAGTGGAAATTTCTAATGGAAATAAAACGGCCAAAAATATAAGTCTTTTTGTTAGCAAAATGAATGAATATGTCTAAGTGTGCTACTTCTATATTTGGAGGAATGTATTGAGACTCATTATATCTTTAATGACTACAGTGGTGGAGTCAAGACCTCATTTTAACACAATGTTCTTCGACTTCTTTCTGGAAACCAAACAATTTCCACAAACTATTTAAAAAATGATATATAAATAAGATGCACATAACAATTACTCATTATTTTGTCATTAGTCTGAAGTTTACCGACACTGCAGATGTACACCCGGACATAATAACAATTGTTTTCTCTCAGTAATATTTTGATGAGATCTAGATGAGAGGGGACACCATTTTAAATGGTCCTATTTATAGTGTCATTTGAAGGACGGAATGCTCAGATTAATAGTTCCCCCGATCACTGTACTGGGGCATTCCATTTTTTTATTTGGTCCTGAGTAAAACATGCTCCCGATCACTTACTTGGCTTCAGCAGTTGAGCATGGTATAGCTGTCGGCTCATCCCAGCTACATTATGCCATGCGGCAGATAGCCGCTCACTAGGCATGCATTTTACTGTCAGAGGTTTAGTGTACTGAGCGTTTCCAGTTTATCTGGTGTTACCAGTGGCCGGTGGGAGGAAAAGCAGCACACCGACCAACTACAAGACTTACGCGGACCTGCAATTGTGCATGTTTGTGAGAGTTAGCGAGTGCCTGAGTTTCAACATACCTATGTGGCTCTAAGTCATCAAGGGTCTGATGTATTAAACAAGCCTTTAACCATCACTCTGCTGCCAGAAATACAGTAGATATGGAAGGATCACTTTAAGGGTTGTTTCTCCTGACAGATTTTCCTATTGAACTCTATGGAAAAATAAGTCAGGAGAAGAAACCCTTCAAGTTATCCATCCATATCTACTGTATTTCTGGCAGCAGAGTGATGGTTAAAGGCTTGTTTAATACATCAGACCCTTGATGACTTAGAGCCACTTAGCCAACCATGTGTTCTATACTGTTCCAGTGTAATTTACAGCTAAATCTTGTCTCACCCCCCAATTCTCATAGAGATCCATTCAAATGCAGAGCTGTTATATTATCGCTTGTAAGAGTACCAGCAAATAAGATATCAAGAGCCTTTTGATGTTGTTGGGTCACAGACATCATAAAGTCATGGCATGCAAAGGATATGCAACCAAATATAAAAATATGGCTTTTCTACCAAGTATTAAATACATTTAATTTAGCGTGTTCAATACTTTTTTCCTGTGTCATTTCACTTTATTGCACATAACTTTTTTTAAGAATTGGAATGTTACAATTTCTTTAGCTGTGTAGTTTTATTGAGTTAATACCAATGTCTGGTCAAAATCTCATGTGAATAGCTACATTGGAAATATGTTTGATAATAAAATTGTTGACATGTCCAATACTTATTTCCCCCATTGTACATGTGTGTGTGCTCCTATGTGTGTGTGCGTGTGTGTGTGTGTGTGTGCTTGCTTGCTTGTGTGTGTGCCTGTGCACGTACATGCACAGGGATGTAGTTTACTTCTAACAGGCTAAGCAGAAAAAATTTACTCTATTACACGTTACTCTCTCCTGTAGACAGCTGTTAACTGGCAGACACACTGCTACTCGTGGTGGAGCCGTTGGCTCCCTTCCCAGAGGTGAAAATAAAAGGGCTGATTTAATAATGTCTTTAGACAATCTTCCCAGCAGCAACAAGGCCTGTACTGTCCCCACCCAATCTCCAGCACCCCAACACTGCCCATGTATATACTGTGCTGCATCCACTTTCCACACACAACCTCCAACTGTACACACACCACCCACACCATACACACACCGCCCCCACTGTACACACACCAACCCCACTATACACACACCACCCCCACTGTACACACACCAACCCCACCATACACACACTACCCCCACCATAAAAACAGCAACCCCACCATGTACATATCATCCTCACCGTACACACACCAACTCACACCACTGTACACACCATCCTAATCATCCCTCACTTTCCCCACACCAAGCAGAAAGCGGGTTTAATGTGTTACAGACAGTAGTAATAAACTCATCAGAAGTGCAGAACGGGTTTTTAGCTGTTTGCCCCCTAATTGCATATGCAGATTAAAGCCATGAATCAGCATGCTTCTTTGGCACATGCCTCTTTGCACTAACTATGCAGGCCATTAAGACCAGCTCCTTTAATGGTAAACTCATCGCCCTCTGCTTTGCAGTTATTTATGCCATCGTATGTGTTGCTACCGCTTGCTCCTAATTGCAGTTAGCTATTAAGATGAATGTGTCAGCCTGGCGGGTCGCATCTGCCAAGTTTATCTTTGTTTCACATCAGATGGAGGTGGATCTGGCAGAGGGTTTTTAGGATTCTCCTGGGATGGATTTAGGCAAACCTAATTTCCTAGATGGATTTTATTGGGTTTACCACTGTGGGTATAGTATGTGCATTAAACATGAGAACAAATCTGTCTGTCTGTCTATCTATCTATCTAAATATAAATCAATCTGAATTCATGGATTTCCTTTAGCACTTTAATGTTCCTTTTTCCCTTTTTTTATGTCTGTGTCAACGAGCCACTCTCAATCGAGCAATTCATTTTTAATTTCCTTTTCCTAATTGTCTTGCACGCAAAGTTGAATGTTAATTAAACACTATTTAAAAGTTACTGTCACCAATGGTAAAAAAATGAATTAAAAAAAACTAAAGTGATATACAGCCAAAGTCACGTTGAATTATGACTGTGTATCCGTCATATCCGCCAGCCTCTGCTTGACTAACTTCATGCGATTGGTCAAATTTAACAAACGGGTTTCCCTATGACTTTTCATTATTGTTTAAGTTTGTCAAAACACGTGATCATCTTTGGCGATGTACGCATCAACATCTGCGTGAACTAAAGGCCATTATTCACCCGTTTGAGTTGTGCAATCGTCCATGCAATTTTTCTCACATCCCTTTCAAGGGTCCCACAGGGAAGTATTTCTATGTTCATTCATTTTTAAAGGTGGTTCTTCTCTATCTCTGGCTGATTTGCGCAGACACACCTGGAGAGGGCATTCTCTTGGCCAGGCTATACTAATACTTTTCTCTCTGAATCCTGTACTTCACATTGTTTGTTTGTGGCACTGATTTACTAAATCCTGAAAAAAAACAACTGCTCGTTATTTCGGCTGGCCACAAATAACACCTGGAATTGTCCACTCAAGGCTGAAATACCCACGTGGGGGGCTTTTGCCCTGTCGACGTTTGACCATTTCAGTGCTCTCCTTTCAAAATGTCTGCATTGATGACGCCTGGTGGCATAAATCGATAAGGTGTTTATCTTCCGAGTCTTCTGCTTTTGTGAGCTTCCTCACTTGAATTCTCTGACATACGCATCGATTTCTCTGTGGCCTTCTTCAAGCTGCCAAAGCTCAAACCCACCGTTACCCATAGTAACCAGCCAAAACACAACTTTGGTCTCTGGGGTAAATAACAAGGCAACAGATCAATAGACCCCTAACCTATCAAATGCCTCCATAGCCAATTATACATGTCCAAAGCATATATATTTTTAAGATATTTGTGAACTACTCATACATTTCAAATATCATAATACATTTAATATAATGATACACATATAGTGATATTGCTCCAATTTATTGTGTAAAAATAAGCACATGAACACGCAGTTTCCTATACGACGGTGTGAACATTCTCCTACTTTCTATCTTTCAATGCTGTTACAATTACTGTAACTCCAGTATTACTGTACTGGACACGGTAACATGACTGTAGCTCTACATTGAAAAGGAGACGTTAAAATATGCAGGGCCATCAGCCTCAATCATCTCTTGTATTTTCGGTGACATTTTAGGAATGGTTGCGCAAGTGTGCTGAGAAGAGTGGAGGCCCCAGGGAACAGGAATGGCAGCGCATCTGTTCGAGAGGAACGCACTCAAAACTAATGAGCACTTTTAACTCTGGCTTATTGCAATATTTGGAAAAGGATGGCGGCCGTGTAGTCTTGGCAAATATTGCAGACCTATATTAGGAAAAAAGGCCATAGCGATCTGCCTAGCGGGTGCTCCCGTGCGTCTTGGTGTGATTAGCGGCCGGCACGTCACCATAAACTGCTCCTCAGCCTTGTGTTTGTGATTCTTACTGCTCCTCGGCCTTGTGTTTGTGATTCTTACTGCTCCTCGGCCTTGTGTTTGTGATTCTTACTGCTCCTCGGCCTTGTGTTTGTGATTCTTACTGCTCCTCGGCCTTGTGTTTGTGATTCTTGATGTGTGACACAAACTGCCACCAAACGTGCACCGCCAGAAGGACTCGCTTTGAGAATAAAACATCTTGTCAGCGCTCTCCCAATATGCTTCATTGAGGCCTTCCAGTGTGTCTGATAAGAAAATAACTGGGGGTAACAAAGAAAGAAGAAAAGGTTTATTTGATTTGTTTATGTGATGTTGTCTCTGACTGATCTATCATGGGGGTGACTTGCATTCTGGTAAAATGTTAGCTGTGGTTGTTTTAGGCTTAACTGTTGGGATGGAACAGGTGTGGTTGGAGACTATACTGTTATGGGTGTTATATAACACTGCCTCAGCAGGTGGCCATCTGTGATGTTCTGTTCATTTCACAGCAGATCAGAGTTCTATTGCAACCACCCACGAGTCTCCACGCGTTACAATGAACAGGCGGGGCGGCGAGGATTTTTGGTTCGATTATAAACGGGGGCGACTGAGGGGGTGCTGCGTGCAATGATGACAGCGACAGCAATTTGAAGCGTTCTTCTTTTTTTTTCCACACAAAATGTTTTCTGAACATGAGTGACCCGTATTAAAATGTCCGCTTTCGTTTCTCAGGCGACTGCAGTGCGCGATGCGCGATGCGCAGCGACGTGAGGTCTATTGTTATTCTTAATGTTTCCAGACATCTTGGACTCCCCTGGGCCAGCGCTCGTGTACTTTAAAACAGTTCTCCTCTAAACAGAGCAGAACTCAGAGTAATAAATACAGTGTGTGCTTCTCGCCGTGTGCCAGTATCACCGCACAGCAGAGTCTGGAGTATACTTAAGTGTAGCAGCTGCCCTCTGTATTAATTTGGATCAGAAATTAGTCGACTCTTTAGTGGCTGCTGAGAATACGATGGCCCACTTTCTTCATTGGTCTGCTGTGTGATATTTCTGGGGGCTCTTCTACTTGGGGTTGACTCAGAGGTACTCTCCTGCTCCGTTTACTGTTCGATAAGTTGTAGGCAAACACACGGCCCTCAACACTGTTCATTTGAAACAAAAAGCAAAAAAAAACGACAGTGAGCCAATAGGCTCTGAGAAATGGCATACACTTGCAGTTGTAAGCGAGGATATCTTCGTTTAACTTCCCATGTAGGACAGTACCCTGTCGGGGAGATACAGAGTAATGACACGGAGGTTCTAACTCACATCGTGGCAACCCTTTCTGCATTTTCTGCTGTCTAGCTCAGCGCTCTGCCTGACATACTGTGTTTTCACTTCTGCTGGTTCTGAGCCAAAAGCCATTCAAGTAGAGCCTGCTATTTGTATTTCTTTATTTCCTTTCTGAATTATCACCTACAGCCTGGACTTTTTATTGTTTTGTTTTTTTTCATATTCAGGAATATACTGTGATTTCGCTGCGTCAAAACCTTAGGGACATACTCTCCGTGGATTTTACACTGAAGTGAAGAAAAATAAATAAAAAAGATTATCCAGAGCCGGCAGTAGTAGAAAAGTAAACGGATGTCCCTGATTCAGCTGCTGTTCAAATTGATAATATTTTGTTGCAAGCAAAAAGTCTGTAATCATTAATGTGAGTAGCTTAATTAAAATGAAAAAATTCTTCTCCATGTTTGCCTTTTGGTCGTAATTATAATGTAATAAGCTTAGATAAATGCCAAGCACATTGATTGTTAGAATGGAATATAATTAACATTGTTTGCTTGTAGTATGCATAGAGAAGGAAGGTTTTCATTGCAAACCTGAGCACCATGTTATCCACGGTAGAGGCTGTTTTAAATGAAGGTGAAACTGATGGACACTGGTTCACTTTAAAAAATGGTAGAGCTTTTACACTTGCCCTTATTCGAGTTGGGTCTTAATGATGAAGCAGTCAGAGTATTATAATAGATGTCATGTGTCAATGCCTCACATCCAGTCTAATAGTGCCATTTTATGTCAGAGCAAAGAAGCCCATCTCATTTTTGACTCATTGTAAAATTAAATTTAAAGTATCCAATTGTACCTTCAAATCTTTCTCAAAGGGAAGTTACTTTTATTCCTGTGAAGCCAGTATGTGACAGTATGTGAAAATCCTCTACCAGAGAACATTTATGAGGTCTAATTGCTCTGAATGTCTTTTTACTCAAAGTCTCACTTCACTTCACTCACCACAAAAATAGGTTCATGGTTATCACCTATGGATTGATTTGTTATTCACATTAATCTGAGTAATTGTTCCTGTGTAATTGTAACTGTGACAGCTGTGGTAAGGTAGGCCCTCTAGTTTCTGTCCCTCTAGTTTCTGTCCCTCTAGTTCCTGTCCCTCAAGTTCCTGTCCCTTAAGTTCCTGTCCCTTTAGTTCCTATCCCTCAAGTTCCTGTCCCTCTAGTTCTTGTCCCTCTAGTTCTTGTCCCTCTAGTTCTTATCCCTCTACTTCCTGTCCCTCAAGTTCCTGTCCCTCAAGTGCCTGTCTCGCCTGGCCCTGCTGTTCCTGTCCGGTCTGCTTCTGCCTGCCTCCTGTTCAGTCCGTCTCCTTTCATGGCCCCTCTCCTGCCCTGTCTGCCACACCTCCTTCCTTGCCCAGTCTCATGACCGGTTTCCTGCCTGTCCATGTGGTCTGTTATCTGTCTCATCCTGTCTGTCTGTCTGAATAAATGTACTCCCTGGTGGAGTTTTTCCCTGAGCCGTCTCTGAGTCTTGCATTTGGCTCCAGTTCCTGTCCAGGTACGTAACAAGTATAGTATAATGGGTAAAGTTTGGGCTTGTAACCCAAAGGTTGCAGGTTCAATTCTGAGGCAGGACACTGCTGTTGCACCTTTGAGCAGGGTACTTAAAGGGTACCTTTTCACCGTTGTGTTCTCTTTTATGGATGTATTATCTGCCGTAGTTAGTGTGTGCTTTAAAATGATAAATTTTGGTGAGCTCCCGAAAATGAATTGGAGTGAATGGGGAGCCTGACAACCGGGACTACCGGGGTTAACGGTCAGCAGGGACATCTGACGTTGCTGGTATTCACGCTATGCAAATATAATGGGGTAAGCTCCACAAAATTACTTCTGTCACACGAAGGTGAAATATCTCTTTAACCTGAATTGCTTCAGTAAAAATATCCAGCAGTATAAATGGATGCTTTGTAAAAATGCTAAGAAGTTGTGTGTAACTCTGGATAAGCTCTGCTAAATGCCCTTAATGTAATGTAATGTTAAAAGCAAGTCCGATAGGTAGGGTGGGGGCTAGACCATGAAGAGACTAAAAGAAGAAATCCTAAAATGAACAGGGTAGCCTTTTAAGACAGCGGTTATTTGTGCTCTCTTTCTGGTTCAGTTCTTAAACAAGCAGCATAGTTGTGGACTAACTGGCAGTCCGCGCTCTGAATGCAAATAAACTAAACTACTAGTTAAGGGGTTAAGCGTTACTAAAGCAGTCTTAAGGGTAAGTGAGGGTCGTTTGAAGAGAGTAATTAGAAATACTTTAGACATTGTCAGATAGAGCACTAAAACCCATTTTAAAAATGTAAGTGGATGGGGTCCAGAAGACAGTTTGGTAACTACATTGCACAGCATGTCATGTTTCATAATTTCAAAAGACTCTAAGATGCCTCTGTATGGAGAAATAGGGGGTTCTGTTACACAGAAACCATGGGATAGAGATTGTAATACCAAAATCTATATTTTCAACTTTAGCTTTGAAGAAAAAGCAGATTCTGTTTAATAAGGAGAGAAAAACTTGGGCAGGGAGGGGATAGAGAATGCCGTAAAAAAATTTTTTTAAAAAAGAAGCTTTCTGGGGTTATTATAATTAACAGCTATCATTTCTGAAAATGTTTGCTCTCTAGCACACCTTATCTTCAGTTGGCCTCTAAAGATCTGATAATGTACCTGCACTTTTCCTCCATCACTGTTCTGCCCTGCAACCACATCGCTTAAGCTCAATGATTTAGTTTGTTCCTCCACTGTGGTTTCTGTTTTGGAGAAATACTTTTTTTGACCTTAGCACAGTGGTGCCCAATCATGTGCCATAGAGGGCTGAGATTATTCAGGTTTTCATTCCAACCAATCACTGCCTGCTGATTTCACAAATTAAAGCACAACTGAACTTGAACTCTGGGTCGTGTAGTTACCTGGCCATGATATGAGTCCAAATGGTGGCGAAACATGTTTGTTAGTTGCTCTTTGCTCCCCTGGGGTGATAATTCGGAATAGGGTATTTGTCGCTCTCCATTCAATTATATAGGGCAGCTAAAACGGTCTCAAAAACCAGTCCTCGTACATATTTATTATTTATAAAAGTACTATTTTCTTCAATGTTGTTAGCAAGCTACCAGAAAAGACTAGCAAAATGCCGGCAGGTCGGTTTGTTTACCATAGATATATACTACCAGGAACGCTTGCTTTCGTAGAAATTTGGACCAGTGAGTGGTTTTGAAACATTAACGCAGTTTCTGGTGCAAGAATTACCTACCGGATTTACATTCCAAATAAAAAATAAAAAAGCCAGGAAAGGGGGATATTATATATATTTTTTTAAATACGTACGAGAACTGGTTATTGTTTGTATTGACAGAATCCGCTTCATTCACGTTCATATACGTGCTAGAAGTGTCATTTTAAGACCCTATAGAAGTGAATGGAGAGCAACAAATACCCTATTCTGGATCATCACCCCAGGGGAGCACAACTAACGAACATATTTCACCACCATTTGGACTCATATCATGGCCAGGTAACTACACAACCCAAAGTTCTACCAAAGTCCAGTTGTGCTTTAACACACCTTCAACCAGAGGAGAGGGAACTAATGACTGAAATCAGCAGGTGAAGTGATTGGTTGGAATGAAAACCTGCCTTGTCCAGGCCCTCCATGGCACATGATTGGTCACCATTGCCTTAATGGGAGCTACTGAGTCTAAAGTAGTTTTCAGTTTAGTATTGAAAGGATTAACTAATTCAGTTCAAGTGGGTGGAAAAACGAATTCAGTTCAAGTGGGTGGAAAACCGGAATTTGGAAAGGCAAAGAGAGAAGAGATACTGCTGAGCTAACGATGGGGTAATGCTGGGGTAATGCAATGTTTCATAACAGTTCCATATTGAGCTGTTTAAAATCAACCATGGCACCAAAGAATATACATTAGTGGTCAGATATGGCGATATCAACAATATGTAAATCACTAATACGTAAGTCCTCTATGACGAAATCTGTTATATGACCACTGTTATGGGGCCATGGAATTCAGCAAGTCCCATATTTCTTAACCTAGTGAGGTAGAAAGATGTTATTACATTGATGCTTTTAAAGTGTTGACAACCAGAATCCATGCAGGAAGGCCTTGTAAAGTGTCATTAATCATAATGGACTCATGCCTTTGTAATTAAATGAGGCGACAGAGGGGTCACAGGTATACATTACAGGGTGTGCTTTTGGCCTTTACAGATCTGGAAGGTGATGCTCTAACATTTAGAGCTGACATTCATATGTTCATTTCAGTGGACATTAATATATTCCTTTTAACCTTATTAACCTTATACCATTTATACCGTTTCCTTTGTTAACCTCTGCTGTACGGAAATGCATTTTTGGTAGAGCTGTGTAGTTATGTCATTAGATGAACAAAGTGCAAAAATTCAGCTAGTTTTATGGTCCCTCTCAACCTAGTTTGATTTAATCTCCTAATGCAATGGCAGCGTATGAGGCACCAGCTCCGTCTCCCTCCCTGAGGCATTAACTGGTCAACCCACCAAATTGCCATCTTGAATGTTACTGTTCCTCCAAACTCTCTCCATGGTCTAGATTTATGTTCCAAACGTTTTCGTATTTTGTCGGAAGTGTCTCTGATAGAATAGCTTTAAAATCACAGAGTATAATGCGGCAGAATGGTGCTTTTCTCTGCAATAGGGCTATCACGGAGAAATGAGGTACAAAAGGACAGAGAGATGATTTTGTGCTTATAGTAGCAGTGTCTAATGTTTGCTGGAACTGAAAAGCTGAAATAGATGCTCATTCTCAAAGACCCATTTAGATCTTATTGTCCTGTAAATTGAGCACTCTTTAGATCAGGGGTGTCCAATGTGATCCGAAAAGGACTGATGTGGGTGCAGGTTTTTTGTTTAGCCCAGTAATTAAATACCTGATTCAACTAATTAACTAATGATGGTCTTCAATCAAGACGTTGATAAGCAGAACCAGGTGTGATAGCGCTAAACCAAAAACCTGCACCCACATTGACTTTTGTTTTTGGATAAGATTGGACACCTCTGCTTTAGATGAACCAACTGCCCTGGTTCCTTTTCCCATTGCTACATTAGCAAAGGCAGCGGCCGGAGGCATTCATTAAAGTAGAACTACAGTAAACATTCATTATGGCAGAAATAGCAGACAGCGCACCAACAGCCAAACAATAAACATGCCACCGTGATGTATTGGCTGTATTTGTCCTTGATTTTTCTTTGTGCTTTTAAGAAATTGATGCTATTTTGTGCAAAACATCACAGAGTCCATAGAAAATTATGTCATGTAATGTTGTAAGAATATGGCCAACACTGTAATCAGATGCTCTGTTCAGAATGGCGTAATGGAATGTCTTGTTTTGCTAATTGCACGTTTGAATCTGTACGGCAAATAAATAATAGATTCGGGTTATGAAATGTTGTTCAAATTATACATGGGACACACTAGATTAGGGATGGAAAATGCAATTTTATGTTTCTAGTTTGAAGCCATAACGCACAATGGGATTCAAATTACCAGCACATGGGTTTTCAGAGCTCATGTTCATAAAACGTTATTTTATAAAAAATGTGCTGCTAGTCTTGAAATCAACTTTACGGAGCGAATATTCAGATATAAGGCTCACAGACCTTACATGAACAATATGTAAGTGTTGGAATGACTGCACGCATAAGGCACACGTCTTTATATGTTAGCTGGCTCAAGGTATAGCCAGTAGTGGGCACGGCCTCATTTCCCAAAAGTGATTTACAAGGATTTTCACTCGCAGATCACAATACCTTGTCAAAACATCTTCCATGAAAATGCTAATAAAAGTGCTATGACTACAGGCGTCTTGCACACCCAGTTCTTTTCTCGCTAGTATGGCGTTTCTTTTGACTGTGGAGACTGAGGCATACTCCAAAAAATCTTTCATGATGGCGCCCACCCTTAAGATAACTACGGAGATAATGAGTTTCTGAAATAGATTGCCACGACATGAAATATTATGTTTATGCGACCTTTTTGACAAACCTCTTAGGTCAAACACTAACTAAGGAGCATGGCCCTACCAGTCTCACTGTGTGCTTCCTGGCAACCAGCAGCTTGCTCGGGGTTGTCGGACGACGCCGTGGAATAAGCAAAGCTTCTGGGTCCAGATGCATCTGTAAAGGGATGAAAGGTCTACATTTTGTAGATTTCCCGAGCGCCAACAAGCGCCAGATTGACATTGGTTAGTTGATTTGAATAGCCCTCAGATGGATGGCGTTGTTGGCGACCCCCATGTTCTCTGTAGCGCCCAGTGGAGGACCCCTGCACCCTATAGCCTGCTGAATGGCGGCTCTCATTAGACTCCAGGAAGTGAAATGAACGCTAGCCAATAAGGGATGCAGGAGCCGAGTCATGGCAGCGCTGTAACAGGAGCGCTGAAAGTAGATGTCGGCTCACCCACCCGTTCCCAATCCGGAAGATTGGAATAACTGACACGGTGAATCTGCTGAGATTAGGTTGTAAACTTTGCACACCTACTCTCACTGACGGTCTACGATTTATCACACGGGCAACTGTCTCTGCCCATATTTCATAAAAGAGATTATGTGCGTCCCTTGCTGTCTCTTTTTCCCAGTTCTGTTACATATGAATGCATTGTCTTCCTTGGAGGCATAGCTATCTCAAAAACCACCTTGAATTCACCTGTGGCCTGTGTGTGTGTGTGTGTGTGTGTGTGTGTGTGTGTGTGTGTGTGTGTGTGTGTGTGTGTGTGCGTGTGCCTGCATGTCTGCGCATGCACTTTATCAAGGACGGCCTCTGCATGATTGAATAATTGAGCAATTTGTGTTTGAATATGTGAGGTATAAATTAAGGTTACAGGAAAATTGCTTTGGAAACACAAAAGCTTTCTTAAGCAAAGGAACACTGTGAAGTCATTTAGAGTCTATATTTGGAAGACTTGTTCAGTTGACCTTTTAACTACTGTATACTTTGTTTTAACATGCATTTTGAATTGAAGATATACCTATAACCTATAACTTACAATAAAATAATACAATTATGACATTTGAGAAAAATTCTAAATATGTTTAGTTTTTAATATAAGTTTTTACATTAAAATAGTTGTTCTAACCTTTTTGAGATACCTTGTTCATCCTCATCCTTATTACCATTGACAAATGTATTATGACCAATATGCCTGTATTCTGTTTACCCAAATTAGACAGGTCGATACATTGCAAAAAACACTGACTTGGATTCACTGTTGGTGATCCAGTTAGATCAACATTAAAGAAATACAGTGCCCTCCATAAAGCTTGGGCATTATTCTTGATTTGGCTCAGTACTCCACAATTTTGTAAGTAAACAGTTGGTTGAAGTCAACATGTAAACTCCTCAAAAAAAGTTCGGAAACGTTATTTCGGTCGATTATTCCTCCCCTTTAATAATACCAATTGGTATTGTATTTTATATCGTTGGAAAAATGATTAGTTCACCTACAACGACGACAAACTGTAAAAGGGATGTGCATTTGTGTGGAATGAGCAACAGCACACCGTGTGGGTACCCGCCCAAAATAAAAAATAAAAAATCCCCCCCTAGTTAAAGTGCAGATTCTCAGTTTTTATGAAAGGGTATTTTTTTTATATACATTTTGGTTTTACCATGTACAAATTACAGCTATTTTTATACATACCCCCCCCCCCCCCAAAAAAAAAAACTTACGAAAAACCACAGGGCACGACACAATAAACTCACAAGCGAAGAGACAAGACGGTCTGGCCCCGAACAAAGAAACTAAATACAAAAACGGACGAGGACCGAACGAGAAAAAGGTGGGGGGAAAACTAACGAGAAAACGAGAGGAAAACACAATGCTGGTGCGGGGAGTGAAAACACAAGTGGAGGGAGAAAGGGAAAAACACAGGGTCGAATGCCAGACAAACAAAAGACCAGAACAGAAACACGGGACACGACAGCTTGCCTCCCGAAGAGTGTTTTCGATATGTCAAACAGGTGTTTGAGGGTTTCTCTTCATTATTGTGAGAATCTTTGCGTTATAAACTTTCTTGGCCTATCAGACCTTTTACGATTACTGAACTCTGAACTTTCTTTCTTTCTAATAATAATAATAATAATAATAATAATAATAAATTGTATTTGTAATGCGCTTTTCATTTCAAGGAGATCTCAAAGTGCTAAATTCTAATGATGTTCCCAACAGTTTATTTTGTTATGCCTACGTTTTGGCCTTTGTCTCTGACTGCTTTTTTATTTCTTCTTATTTCTCAGCCTCATAATGACTTTCTTGACTTTCATTGGTACAACTCTGGTCCTCATGTTGGAAAGAACAGACTCAAAATGCCATAAATAAAACTAGAATCAAGACTAGAAATGGAAAGCTCTTTTATACCTGCACTAATTAATTAATTGAACATACCTGACGAATCAGAAACACCTCTGAAGCCGTTTTCTCCCAAACATAATGGTTATGTATAAACATGTTGTAATTTCTGCATGGATAAGCCAAATGTTTAAAAATACCCTTTAATTCAAGCTGATAATCTGTACTTTTACCTGTTTTCTCAGGCCCCCTGTGGCATAGACCCTGGGAGAAAACTGGATATCATCTTGATCAGTGCTAGTTTTCAAATGGACAATAAAGCTGTGTTCATGTTTGGGTAGGTTTTTAGACACCTATATCCATTCCCTTAATCTTTTGCAAAAGTTAAGTCAATGAGTCAAAAGAGTTTAGCTGTTGAACAATTTTGAGTATCTCCTGAATTACTGTGATGCACAATTATCCATTTTGGATATATTTTTGGACACCAAGGTACACGGTTTCAAATTACCTCATAGGACTTGAGCAGTAATACGTATTCGTTTCATATTTTGTGTACACATGCAGGCAGGAGGTTTGTGAACCAGAAAAGGTAAAGGTTTACCGTATTCACATCATTGAGTCTCAGAGGTTCACTGTAAACTAGACTGATGGCACTTTTTGTTGTGGTTTTTCACTGAGGGTTGTGTATTCACTGACCATCATTTACATATGAAAATAAATTAACTTAAGGCATGATAATAAATAATCAAAATACATTATTTATTAAATAATTATTTTTTAATTTAAGCCATTATTGGTGTTTGTGTAAAGTTGACATCTGGAGTTATAAACCTTTAAACAGAACAGTAAAAAAAAATAGGTGAAATTGGGCAGAATTAAGCCTCTGCACATGCAAATTGTTTGATTACAAATCTAAAATTGTGGAGTACAGAGCCAAATCACAAAAAAATATGTCTTTGTCCCAAACATTATGGAGAGTGCACTGTATGTTGCCCCAATCCAGGCCACTTTCATCAAAGAGTATTGAGAGAGCACTAAAAGCAGCATGATTATTGTGTCCTGTTCTCCTTCAGTAACATTGTCTGGTGAAAGTACTATTAGTGGAGAAGGCGTGTGAGAGGGGAGGCTCCTGTGTGAACGCAAGCCTGCTAAAGTAGAGCTGAACAGGTTAAATGTTTCCCGAAGTCCGGGATATCAGGGTTTTGTTCTGGACCTGAGTGTGCCGCCATAGTACTGTACCCCCTTTCTTGCAGATAAATCTCCCACTCCTTCTAGAACTATGTTAACAGGGATGAGAGGATGAGCTCATAAGCACCCCAAATCTATGCCTCATTATCTTTTATAATATGGTGTGCTAGGGCACTGGGATTCGGCCATATTTTCATAGATAACACTGCGGAAGACCCTCCAAACATACAATCCTCATGTCCAAGCCTGCAAGTGCAGTGCGGCATTAGAAAAAAAGATTATTCTGGTCTCCAGGCTATTAATACGTTGATTTTAATGTACTGTAACATGAAAATGTACAACATTGGCAGTCTGTACTAATTATCAGAGGTGCTAGTGAGTCTGCCAGCGGATGATAAGGTGTGCCCACACATGACTCATGTGGTAAATTGGTTCCCCAGGCTCTCCTGATAGCCTCCTCCACAGCACATACAAACGTTTGTAGAGTTGCAGACAGTGAAGGACAGTCTCCTCCAAACAGGAACTCGGAGAGGGTGAGAGCTACAATGACATGCGCTAATTGTAAAAACAATTTAAATTGTCACTGACTCATTCATGTGTAAAGATAGCACATTGACAGTTCTGGCATGCACACATATCATTTCTATCTTAATTTGTACAAAGTATTGCGCTGGCCTAAATAGCTGGCAGCTATTCAGTAGACCTGTTTGTTTGACAGAGCTGGCACTTTGACTCACTAGAAACAACCACAGGGAAATCACAGCGGATTGAGGGATTGAATAAGGGGAGACATTTAAAGCCCTCTTTTTAGAGAATGCTTAATGACACTGGAACAGTAATCCTATCATTTGAAAAAAAAGTTTGATGGAGTTTTAACCGTGCAAAGTTGTAGAACTGATATTTAGTTCATAGTAATGAGACGTGTGAAATTGAGCATGTAACTGCAGTGTTGAGCACGTAGCATGTAGCTGCAGCTTTGAGCACAGACCTGTAGTACTGAGCACATACACATGGATTAGCCTGCATAGCAGTAGCAGTGATATTGATCACCTACCTGTGGTACTGTATTGAGCTATTAGCTCAATATAGTGTCATTGCTATACTGTATCAAATGGAGAGCTGTGGTACTGATGACATGGCTGTGCTATAGAGCAGATCACTCCGGTTCCATGCCCTTAAGTTCAAAACTGTATTTTAGGTTTATCCATAAACTGGCCTTTGATCTGCCACACGGCAGGGAGACAGCTCTCAGGCACAGTCTGGGGTGTGAAGCGCTCCAGGGGCAGAAAGCAAAGAGGAACTTGTGCTTTGCTGCGTTTCTGAGACTAAATGTCTCCTGACTGGAACCTTTGATCAGAGTTTAATAACATTCACATGTCCTCTGTGCTAACACACTGGAGCAAAGCCGAGACGTGACTCTGACAGCCGCTGTGTTACTGGCCCACTGCAACTGTCAAAAAACATCCTTTCTTGACCATTTTATTTTTTTAATTCCACATTCAGCACAGTGCATTATATAAGAGATCGTCTAAAAATTTACGAGACACGTTCTGTTGCTATTAAAAAAAAACGGTCACACTTTAAACATAGCATATATAAAGTCTTCATAAACGAGACATAATGGCTTCATAATCATACATAAGCAAATGTCATGCTTTGTAAAGGGTGACATAACACCTTATTATGCAACATGTTATGCCAAATGTGACATAACCAACAATGTCACCTTGCTAATGGCTACACATTATACTGGGTGACATAAAACATGCTTATGTAGGAGGCTAGGCTAACTGTGACACATCTGGAATAACATGTTGCATAAGAAGGTGTTATGTCACCGTTTATGAAGCATGACATTTGCTTATGTATGATTTCTGAAGCCATTATGTCATGTGTATGAAGGCTTTATATACCATATATAAAGCCTTCATATGGAGACTTTGTTTAAAGTGGACCAATAAACCTTAGCCTACCTAGTGTACATTGCTACCTGTGTACATTCCACAGGTAAACTGTGGAAACTTTATTAGAGTAGATGGCTGTGTGTTTTTATTTATTTATTTAGGTCAGTCTTTCTCTCAGGGCACGGTAATGTGACTGTCACCATGCAGAGCCCCTCATTCACTGTAATTGCAGCCTGGTACAGACTATCTATCTCCACAGACGTTCTGCAGAGAATAGCCTACTACATTTTTTTTAAATTACCAGCCAAATCTTCTGCACTGTATTTTTTTTTGTGTTTATATTAAATTAGTCATAGCCTCTTCGGTATTATTATTGATAATTCCAAATTTGGAGGCTCCTGGATTTTGTGGATTCACTGCAGTATTTGCATTATCAGTTAGTAGCTTTTGAAAATATTTGAGAAAAAAAGCTATTCCGGGTTCAAATGAACAAACTGCTGTGCTCTAGAGATAATCAAAGCAATAATAAACCGCTCTTAGTTACCAGACACAGTTTCCTACAGAAATTGACGAAACCAAAAAAATGTATTGGCAAAAAAATAATAATAATTTCAGTTCACTGTCTGGGTTTTTTTGAATTCATCAGAACAGTATGACTGTTAAAATGTCTTGACAACCATTTAAAACTCCTGGGCTTGTGTGTCACCAGGCTGATTAAGGAATGGCATTCGAATTTCTTATTTCATATGAGTGATCCACAGTAACTGTCTCCTTGGGGACTAAATTGGAGTGGGAAGCAAAATTAAGCTTGAAAGCCCATGAGTGAATGAAATTACTGACACCGTGCGACTATTAAATATGAGGAGACAAGCTGAGGGAGTGTGATAATCACTATTTCTGGCTCCTGCACTCAGAATAATTTCACCAGGTGTTTAAGCTCCAGCAGGAGGTAAAACTTGCTTGAGTGTGTTGTGTTTTTATCGTAGTTGGAGGTTCATGTTAAAATCAGCCTCAGCAGCGTGTCAGCATGTGACACTGCCGTGACTCACAGCTGCAGTCCGCACTCCACGCGCAGATGCTGGCCACCTGCTCCCGTTGCTCCCAATGTAGTCTTAGAAAACAGCATTTTGAAGCCAGCTCCATATCTTAGTAATTAGTCACAGAGCTGCAAACGTTTCCCGTACTATTGACTTAGTAAAAACGCAACAGCCCACCATTTAAAAAATATATACAATTTAAATCTAGCTGTGTATCCATGCAGCGCCTGTTTTTATGACGCAGAATTGCCAGTGGACATTCTAAAGCCGCATATGTTCATGCGAAAGGAAATATAGCTACATATATGTTTTCTAGAAAGAAAAATAAGGTGAAGCAGGCTTACAACAATGGGGTCGATTTACTAAGATCCCAAATAAGGGGTGTTATTTTACGGGCGCAGCCAAAGTATTTGCCCGCGATTTAATATAATTTCACACTTTGCGAGTGATCAACTAAAAGTCATTATGTAAATTACTCCAGTGACAAACAGCCATATTTTAATGAAATTCTGCAGGTTTGGAATAGTTATACTGTAAGAAAATGGTGAAAAGACTGGCCAATTTTGCCGTTTTTATGTTACACTGAACTAGCTGGCGGTTTATCTAACTGTTTCACTGGGTGTCTCTTAGTTTCTGCCAGGAGTTACAGATGTTTGTCAGGACTGAAATGATCATAAATATGCTTACTAGCACTAAGCCTACTCGTGCCATATGTGTCGCATAAAATCACATTTTCCATGGGTTTTATTTTTTATAAAGTTTTGATTTGCTTATTATTCACTGTTTTCATAATAGACGTTGTATTGTTTGATTCAAATAGTAGTTACTCTTGTATTCTGTAACACGATTTGCTTCATTATTAAAAAATATATATTGTTACTGTTCAACTGTTCAACTTCCTTTCTGGTTTAGTAAATCACTTTACACGTGCTAAAGTAATCTATTTGCATGACCACCTCCCACTATTTCGCAAAATAATACAGGGACGCCCGTTTTTTGCATATTAATTCAGGCTAACCCGCAAAAATGATGAATTAACGTATCTTCCCATTTTAGCACGTGCAATTGCAGGTGGTAACGGTTTTACACGTGTTTCTTACACACAAATCTTTAGTAAATCGAACCCAGTATATCAAAGCAGCCCTTTGAGATTCAACTGCCGAAGGCTGGGGACACATTACAGAATTAAAAAAAATGTTTGGCAATGATTTGAGATGGACAGAGTCTGCGGTGGTCCAGGGTCTCACTGTATAGTTTCAACTGTAATTGTTATGTGTGTGGGAGTGAAAAACTCAAATCTCTCTCATATGACCCTAGTCGGCAACACCATGATTAAATCAAACATGTTTTATTTTATCGGGGCTAGTCTTTGTATAATCCTGTGGTGCGCGCTCGTCAAAGATTCAAATCGCAATGGGAGTTTTCAATAGCCAATAGCTAACAGAGGAAGGAAGATGGTGTTTTGTGGAGTGGTAAGAATGATGAACGACTTTGTGGCTCATGGGTGTCTGTGCAATGGCAACTCTCAAAGTTACAACAAGTTTCAACAGATAATTTGATAAATGAGGAGGTACGTCAACAGGCATAATGCCATTCAGTAGTGCTAGCTTAGCATTTTACGACATCTGTTGCACTTTGCGGCTCAAGTCCTAACTCAGATAAATGGGATGCCGTATCTTGTGGTCTTCTGTTGTAAAAAACATTTTCATGTCCAAACTGCTTTTTTAGCTGGATAAATATTTGTTGACACATCTCATTATTCACCATACATTGGCCGACAAGTTATTTTTTTCATGCACAAAGAATAAAAATGGGAAAAAATATGTCATCATGGTTTTCAGGGTTTCAGTAGCGCCCGTCATGAAGTTCCCAATTGACTTCCATAAATTTTTTTCCGGCCGGTAACAGGCTGAGCAAAATTACCCACAATTCATAGTGCGGCCGTTCGTAATGAATGGAAGATTTGAAAATTGTTGCTACCATTAATTTATAAGAGCGCTACGGCTAATGCTACCACCTGTCCAGTCTCTGGTAAAACTGTCTCTGGTTGCAAGCTGTATAGGCTTTGTTTTGTATGGATTTGTTTTAGTTTCAAAATATTGCGGGAAAAAAAGACATTATTACGAGTGCTGGTGTACCACGAAAAATAATGTTCTTGTGAGAGAAGTGCATCTCTAGATTCTAGATTCTCCATCTTTAGAGTTATGCTCCTCAAAGACAGCGGTCCTTATGTACGTGCGACAGAAGAGACCGCAAATCTGCAAATTTCAATTGTTAAATGTGCACTGCTCAATCTTTTCATCGTCGCTTATGTTTGGAAAAATCAATAAGCGTAATGTGTCCCCAGCTTTAGTTCTAAATCTCATTAGAAAAGGTTTCAAGGCAGCAAGACAGGCCATTTTTCTTTATTTTTTAATACTATTTATATGGCACTGTTAATATATGCATGCAGCTAAAAGTGCTTTGCAGGTATATCAATAAAGGTTGCCACAAAATAAAACGGATCTGCCATGCACAGGTCTACATGATGTATATTATTCAAATCAAAACTGAATCTAGTGAGAGAAATTAAGGTATATTTTTATTACCACGTATTGTGAAACTGGCCTGTTTTGGGGCATGGTGGATTTCATATTTTTAACAGTCCCCTGAGAGTGACACTTTGGCTAAATCACGCATCGAAAGCCGAGCCTGTTGGGAGGAAATCAAAACTTCATGCAAACCTTTAAATGCTCTTAAATACTCTGACAGGAGAGGGACACATCCAATGCCCTGCTGCACACTGATAAACAAATATTTCTGCAGGGAAAATGAAATGTTCATGTGAATTGTGGGGTTTCTCCTCCGGCGGACGGATGGTTGGCAGAGATACAGACAGACTTAGGCGATGTGAACTCCACTGGAATGGGTTTGGCTATAGTACAGCCTTTACTAATAGTATCACACATGGCTGTTAAACGAAACAGATAAAAAATTCTCTCTACATCGTGCTTCTCTGGCAAAAAAATATTGATTCACACACAAACGCCTTCTTCGTGTAACTGTATATCATGTGATAATGTGTCCAGGGGTCAGTACATTTTATTCAGCTTATTACGCCATTTTTTCATAATCAAATACACACAATCAAGCACATACTGAATAAACCGGTTAATTTAAGTTGACGTTATAATTCTTAGTTAGTGCTTCCCAGAAACATAAAAATATTCTGTGCCTGTCCTAAAAAGAGACTTCATTTCCTTATGCATGACAACAGGCACTGCAAAACATCAACTTTTGTTTATAGCATTAACAGTTTATAGCATTATTTATAGCATTCATAATCATTTATTCACAACGGAGGAGAGTCTTCTTTGCAAAATAATAAATATAAATAACAGATGCAGCAAAACTAAAGATCTACATAAACAGCAACCATACGTGTTCGTGTTTTAGTAATAATGAATAAATGGAGCCTTAATACGATGAGTGTAGCATCGCTAAAGGAATGCAGCTCAGCCCAAAATGAAAACAGGAAATATGAAAAGGATGTCGGTGAACTTCCTTCATATCTCAGTTCCACATCCTTCACAGACAAGTGGATAGATTGTGTCAGTGATCTGCTGCAAATGTCATCTGCAGCAACAATGAACTCTGGGAAATCTTAATTGAAACCTGTCTGCGGTCCATTTGCTTTTGTTTCATCTCGGGCTTGAAGAGAGACCGTTCCCGCAGGAAAGACATTTCCTGGATGTCGCCGTAAGAGAGGATGGAGATGATTGCAGAGAGGATTCTGCACACAGCCAGGGTGAAGTGGGAGGGTGACGTGTGTATAAATTCCATTTGATCATTAAAACGTCCCTCTCGGGGCTCTTACCACTTTGTCCACAAGCCCGGCCTCAATAGGAAAGTACATCGCTACGACAACCACCATCGTCAAACCTACTGACAAGGTCACTCCTGGTTATTCTCCAATTAAGCAAGCCCATGTCTAGCCTCATTCGGCCCAGGGTTACATAGCGGTTACATTCCGGTCTGCTGCTGTCTTTGTTTTATGTTTTAGATGCTTTATGTTCCATTAGTATAAAGAGTAGTATAAAAACAATGAGACTTACTTGTTTGACTATGCATTGTATGGAAACAGGCTATTAACGTAACGTATCTGCCGTGCTGTCACGCTAAATGCATTTATAATAGGGGTCTACCTATTAAGATGTTAAAGGGTCTGATTAATTAACTCATGTTTTCATTGCCAGCTAAATTTAGATATGAATCTTTAAAGTTTTTTAATATGAATTTTTAATATTTTAAATGCATAATAAAGTGGCTGTTATAGGAGGGAACTGAATGCGAACATGCAGGATTGTGTGTAGTGTTTGGACAGGTTGGACGGGCGAATGCTTAAATTTAGGCCAGTCTTAATTTTCGTACTTGTCTCCGGTGTTACAATGTTATGTCTTAAATAATGCAGCGCATTCATAAATCACAGAAGCCCAGGTTTAAATAGAAAGCCGAGCTGTAAAGTGTGCAAATTCACTCTTATGTTTAGTAAATTTCCAACCCAAGGATATGGGATGGAAGCTTCTTCTTAACAGCCTCAAATTACCGGAAGGAAAAGTTACATGTTTCTGTTCTTCTCATAAAGGAAATGGTCTGCAGAAAGCACCCCCCTGGTCTGTGGCCGACTTGCTTGACTTTTTGGGTTTGAATGTCCCATGATTAATATTAATGATTTTAATAAGTTAATATATAAATAAAAAACATCTGTAATATGGCTAAATATACTGTACATGTAAACACATATTAGCTTATATTAGAAACATATGCCATAGTATACGTTACATCCCTGTAAGGGAACGGGGCCTGTGTGAATAAGAGAAGAACAGACTCCAATCATGCAGATTTGGTCCCACACTCTCGCTCTCGTTTGATATGACCCCAGATAACCTGTATGGGTGATTAAGTCCCAGTCCCAGAGACGGTGGGCCCCGAGGCCCCTGTTTCAGATTTAACGGGCCAGGCACTGAGGCACCTAGGGGGCGCAAAACAGGCGGATTCCTCTCTTGACCGGGCAATCCCCCCCGCCCCATGTCCCATGTCCACTGGAGAGTGATGCAAATGTCTCACAGTGACATACGGTGCCAAGTTCCGGTCGCTGTGAAAGATCCTGAAGGGAAAACTTTTCAAACCAAAAAAGGGCTGCCATCCATTACACAAACATCCAAACCCCCGTCATCCCTGACATTGTCATACCTCTGTCAGAAATACATAATTTCCCACGCTGCTGTCCAGTTCTGCTTCGTTTCTTGCGCTTTTTCACGCCTCGTCATTCAAACCAGGCTCATCCTGCACCTCTCAATCCGAATCTCCATTGCATATTTTCTTCAACACTGAAAGACAGCTTGTATTGTTTTGCAAGGTTAGCATCTCATACTACTTGATCAAGGTGTTCATCTCTGTTAAAAAAAACAACGAGCCACTCGCTAACTTTATCCATTTTATGCAGAGTTGTAAAGTCCAGGGGTCAGAAAGTCCTGCCATGTGTTTCTTCCACCCATCAACTCAGCCAGCTGATTTCATTGAAGACTTGTGCTAAATAGCAAATCCAAGTGACTGGAACAAAATTCTGGGGAGGACTTTTACTTTCTGAACCTGGATTTTACAATCATTTTGATCAATAAAAAATCTTCTGTTTTTTCTTGAAACAAGTCATAATCTCACATGGAAAAAAATGGTAATTTAGGAGATTATTTTACTTAGTATTATTTATTTAGTAATACTATGTCCATGCCCATTTTATCACATTATACTCAAACTTTCTAATAGATAAATACTTTGTTCAGGAAGTTGTGTGAATATAATTGAATGACCTCACTTATTGAGCTACTGTTTAGCCGTCCACCTCCCTATTGCTAACAGTAGGATGCCATGTGAAGTGAACTGGGAGACCGATATACGGTCTCTGTGTTGTTCTGGTCACTTGTTGTCACAGGCATATCAGTGTTAAGGCTTTTCTGCACCCTTCTGAAGACACATTTCTGAGTAATACTGCATTCATTTGCTTTGCTCATATTTGCTGGTGCTCCCTTGATCCTAAAATAACTACATTTGCAAGGTATTCTCTATCTATGGCTGTTATGACCATGATAATGCAGCACTTTCTCACTCTACAACCTATTTTTTATTAATCGTATGACAGTGAGGGGTATTGTTTGCTCGACCTCTTTGGTTCTCAGTATGAATTCATATGATTTAAACAAACTCATAACAAGATGGATGGAAAAGCTGGCCATTCTACTGCAGGTACTTCTTCTTTTCCAAAACTGAATAATATGTTTCTTTTTTGTTATTTGTGGCTGCAGGGTAATGCGAAGGGAGGAGACGTAAAAGGCGGGAAAACCGTAGAAATGATGAACAACAACTATGAACGGAGGCTAGCCTAGCACGCGCGCGGCTCACTATTAGTCAAGCAACAACTCAGCATCTGTAGGGTAAAAACGTATAGTCATGGCTAGCATGGCTGCAAGAGGAGGATTTCAATGATTAGGATTTTAAAAGAAGGGTAATTGTGGGGCTGCATTCGGCAGGAGCTTCAGTGACCGCGACAGCTTAGCGCTGTTTATGTTTCATGAGCAGCAGCGTCTAAGATAACGTCGGCGTGGCACTCCAAGGGAAAGACATCATCAAACAAAGGCAACAGTCGCTGCAAGTGCATACTCCAGGATTGTGCTGTCTGTGCATTCATTTAAAGTTTAATGCAAAACAGGCAAGCTACCGCAAAACAGTTGACTGTAAATTTCAACCTGAGGCAAAAGGTGGACCGTCACCATATCAACCCTCGTTTTATCTTCAGGGTCAATTTGACCCGATTCAGTGTTTGACATCGCAATTTCTTCATCTTGACACTATATGGCTTTTCCTAATCTGTTAGGATTAAATAGTGAACATGCAATACATGTAAGGCTATGTTTTTAAAAGTCTTGTACCAATAAAATGTAATGTCTGTTCATTTGCTGTAGGTGGTAGAATAGTCATCATGATCCTTGTCACCATATAGTCACCATGATCCATAATGTGGAAGGGCACTTTCCATTCTGCCGGTGGTCTGTGTTCAAGTCCAGTGGAGATGATGAGCAGATTCTCGTGCTTCAAGCAGTCCGAATGTAACTGTCATTGTCAAATATCGAGGAGCACATTCCGAGACTTGGGGGATCCTGAAGGAGGTGATGATGATGATGTATCTTCTTCTCTCTCTCATGCTCTCTCTCTCTCAGGGATTTCAATTAGGCCTGAATGAAGGACACATTTACACCTGGACAGATGGACTGAGAAGGAGAGATTGGCATGACAACAAGAGCATCAGGAAAGATGAGCTGCGTGTTGGTGAGCAAGAGCGAATTACTCACTGTCACTGTTTGAAAAAGTAAGGCAAAAATCTGACACGGCACCAAGCATACATCAATGAGAGGATGAGGTTGAAAGGCGAAGCAGTTGGGAAAAGGCAGGTGAACACACCTGAGGGGCTCTTATTTCACCTGTGAGCTGTGCTCACCTTTTGTCTGCAATAAGTTATGGACAGTACAGTACAGTTTGATGTTTGCTGTTAGAATTACCACTGTCACATATTTTAAATGGCCATAAGCTGCATGAAAGAGGGTAACACAGATGCATTGTGATTGGGTGTTTGTGAATAATGCATTTTTCAAAGTAAATTCATTTGGAAATCTTTGAAGGTCATTGCTATTAGCGAAGGCTGTCAGTCTCCGAAAAGTTTTCGGAAAATGTCGCAGGAAGTACACACCATGCCAGAATTAGAATTAGTTAGCCCATACTGGGTTCATGTTTGGTTCATATCCATTTTATTTCGGTTAATTACTACATCCAGTATTAGTGAGTAGGTGGCATGTAGTCACAATGTCATCTTAGTCTGGCCCTTCTGCCTTCCATTTGCCCTGTTGCCTTGGCAACAGTACTTAGCAAGCCTTCTTTCCATGCTACTTATATACAAATTTGTTGAGTGAATCCTTGAGCTTAAATCACTGAAGAACTGCACAATGAGTGCACCTATGTATTTCATGTTTGTATGGTTTAGCAAATAAATTGCAGAATAGAGCAAATAAACTATTCCATGGCCCACATCTATATCTAAAATAATCAATTGGTTCCGGTATTAAACAGTATTCAACTCTAAAAACCATCTGGTTGCATCCTTTCACAAAGAAATAGCATGTCGTATTAGTACAATTTTTATAATGCTATTATTAATAACAATGGTCCCTGAAAATCAATTGCTCGAAAATTTTAAATGAAGAACATCGCAATCTGCACGTACGTTGCACACCACACATGGTACAGAATGCTTCCAAACTTCCAAATGTAGGTACAATAATTTAATATTTGGCTTATTATGGTTTTACCCAATTTTAGGATTTAGGATTAGGACTGTTATTGCCAGTGCATGCTTGCCTCTGCTGACCAGAAAATTAAGACAGTAGAACCCCTAAATCTGTTAAAATCCAAGTGCCTTTCGGCCAATCAGTACCCTCCAAATGATCAAGCAATCCCTACTCCGTTCACCTAGCAAAATGTGAAAAACAGAGATGAATATTAAATATTATACCAACTTTGGGGGAAATTAATCGGCTCTAAAATATCTGTTTTCCATTGCAGCATTTGCATTAGTGTGTGTGTGTGTGTGTGGGGGGGGGGGGGGGGGGGGGGGGGTTGTGTCCTGTCTGTATGTGGGCGGGGGGTACCAGAGTCAGTAATTCCATACAATAAACATGGCTTATTGTACTGTTGAATGAGGTCTAGAAGAATGTAATGTGAATAAACTGTTGATAAGTGAGCGTATGGGAAAATGACATGTTGAATAGAGGCATCGAAAGGGAAGAATGCCATTCAGTCAATGCCTCCAGTTTAAATATGTCTCATTATTTCTTATTTTGGAGGACTAAAGTAATAGATTCATCAAAAACATATCCGGCTCTATCCACTGCCTTCAGCGGCAATGTGCTCTTTGTGTCATCTTCATAATAATCGCGGTCTCTCCAGAAAATATGCTCCATGTATAAATCTGTTTCTGTTACCATGTAAACATTTAAAACAAATGGGATTTAGCAGGATTTTACTTTCTGTGGAAATGTTCCACTCTTCCCAGATCAGAAATAAAGGGATTCAGCTCTGAGTGTCAGTTTTCATCTGAATCTTTTTGAGAGTCAGACACAATACAAGCTGTCAAAGCAAATTAATGGGACATTTATGAAGGGAGGCCTGGTTTTACAGATAACAGCTGTGACACACATTTTTGACAAATATAAGGCAGATTTCCGAACGGGAGAGTTGCGTTGCTGCTTCATAGGTTCCGTTCGTATCCGCTCATTCAGGATAATAGATAACATTAGGCAGACAAAAAAAACAGGAAAGAAAGATTCATGATGGTATTGCTTTTTATCAACGGCTAATGCACTGTTTGTAATAAATAGGACAAGAAGGGAAGGCATTTTAAATACAGTTTAAAATGCTAAACTGTTTATTCAATTTGAACTGTTTGTTCAATTGGCTTTCAGTCGAGAAAATGCATATCACATTGTCTGAACTAATGAACCATCATCTGCTTTAGACAAGGATGATTCAAATAAATTGATTCACAAGGCTGTTACTTGGGTGTGTTTGGCAATTTCAGAGAAAGTTATTTTTTTTCAGTTGTTGGGCTGGATTGGCAGTTATGTGGAAGAGCGTCCCATACCTCACTTACTGGCATGATCTTCTCAGGCACTTAAACTTTGACCATTGTGTGTGGTGTGTTGCATCAGTCAGGCAAGACCTCTTGGATTTTGCAATGAATTCTGGAGCTCATCAAAATGTCTGGAATATACAAGTGGAATATCTCATTGAGATATACAGGAGATCACCAGCATGTCGCATTGCTATACCAATAGAAATTCTTGTAGAGATACACAGTATTGGTCATTACTCAAAATTGTACAAGGCAATCAGTACAGTAGAATCTAGCATGTGATGTTCTCCAGTTCAACTCTGCTAGGGGTGTAAATCTAACATTTTAATCATTAAAACAATTAAAATGCAATGTTTCCCCTAAATGGTTAAATGTTTATTTGATCCATGTATTTTTTTTAATTACTATGGTATGGCCCTGTCACACTATTGCGTATGAGAGAAACGTATGAGTTGCGTATGTAAATTCATAAAATAATTTTCATACGCACAAAAAGCCCTTGAAAATAGCGTATGGCCAGCGTATGCCTAGCGTATGCCTAGCGTATGCTTAGCGTATAAACCATACGTCCGAATACGCAGAAACTTTTTAAGCATGCTTAAAAAACGTTTTGTGCCTCGCCGTATGCCAGCGTATCCCACCGTATGCGACTGTGCTTGAAACGTATACAACCTATGCCTAACGTACCCCTAGCGTATGTCAGTGTATGAGTGATATTTTTCATACGCTGGCATATGCTAGTACGATACGCAATAGTGTGACAGGGCCATTAGCAACAAGGATAATTCACTATTTGATAATGTGCACTTGTAAAGTTGGTTACCACTCTGCTGTAATGCCAAAATATTGAATATGTATGAAATATTGAGTTGTTGTGAAGTAGCTATGGCATGCATGCACCATAAAAATTACCTGCACCCACCTGTTAGAAAATAAATATTATCCTGAAGGCCTTCTTTAGCATAGGCATATTAATTAGTTTCTATTAATTTTAAGTAACTGCAGTTGTCTGTTCTTGTGGTTATACTTGAAATAATGTGTTTAGTTCCAGAAAATTGCAGCTTGCTTTAAGTGTCTTTATGCATATTACACGTGTGAATGAAATTATAATGCTTTGGCGTAATATCATGAATGATGAGGAGAAATAGACTTTGAACACAATTCTCTTTTTACATTACATTACATTATAGGCATTTAGCAGACGCTCTTATCCAGAGCGACTTACACAGCATTTTTTTGCATTTATACATAGTATCCATTTTTACAGCTGGATATATACTGAAGCAATTCAGGTGAAGTACCTTGCTCAAGGGTACAACGGCAGTGTCCTACGTGGGACTCGAACCTGCGACCTTTCGGTTACAAACCCAGTTCCTTAACCACTGTACTACACTGCCGGCCACATCTTTCAATGTGAAGTGAACAGTGGAATGTTCCATTTGTTCTCATAGGTACATGCAGGCTTCCTGTTTAGGGCAAAGTGGAGAAGAGGAACCCATTGCCCACTATTAGCCATGGAGACCCACGTATTTCCTGTTTGTCTTTTAGGTAAAGGGGAGCAAGGGAACCCATATCCACTGGCAGAGGATGAATGTGATGACTCTGTATACAAGGATAATGGTTTCAACATCTATGTCAGCAACAACATCGCCTTGGACCGCTCTCTTCCGGACATAAGGCATCCTAAGTAAGTCAGCTATTCTGTACTCATTTTGTGCTCCTCGTTTCAAAGACAGCGAGGTTCTACCTTTGTAGATTTATATGGCCGTGAGCAGGCAATGGAAGAACAGGTGGGCCCTAAATGGCATTTTCTGGCATTAATAACTGGGCACACTTCCCAGCACAAGAAGTTCTTTGTGCAGGAGGAAGATCTGAAAAGGACAGTGTAAGTGGCGCTCACTTATCTATTGGATCAGCAATTAGGAAGATGGGGCTCGGCCAAGATCAGAGGTGTTGATTATCACACAGGGGTGCGTTTTTGCGGCTCTTTAATTTGTTACACGTTGTTTCCTGAGAGTTTTTAAAACGAGAACGTGCACTCACCTCCTAAGAGCTACATAACGTCGCTGTCCATGGAGCTGCTGATACAGTGAAAGGAATTAATTCCATGGAGGCAGACGTTCTCTCGCAAAAGAAGAAAAGTGCTTTTTCAGCACCTAAACACTTCCTGAATAAGAGTGGCGTTAGTAATTGATGCAGGTGTTTTCACTTTGGAAGCCACTTAGCAATCCTATGTGAGGCATTCGTTCCTTGCACAAAATTCTCTAACACAGACGAACGGTATGGAAGAGTATCCAAAAACCAATTGTGAAGTCGAGGCACACCGTGTGGCACGAAGGGCTGTGGAGTGGTGCGGTGGTGGCATTCTTTTCAGCCATCAAAATGTTGTGCAGTCACCACGGTGACAGCTATGCTGCATAACATCGCTGTCCGGGTGAGGGCCTCATTACGGGAGGAAGAGGAGGAGGAGGAGGAGGAGGAAGGCAATAGATTGGGAGACACGAACCCCCAATACATGGCCGGTTTTGAGGCACATCAATGTCTCATAGAAAGTTTATTTTGACATCAAATCTTTTTCACACTGATTTTTCTTGTCTCAATCTTATTTATTTGTGTAGGGCTATTTAAGGAATGCATTTTATGGGTAATTTCCAAATATATTAAAATAAATCCGCTTAAATAAATTAAATACATTAATATATATTGTTGCTTCTAACATCACTTAAAAAAACTAAAAAAAACAAAAAAACAATCAGTGGTTATGTTAACCATAAAATTAAATGAACACTAACATAAAAAAATCTAATAAAGCGTGGTGATATATGGGCTTCTAAAACGCACCTTCTATGACTGGTCGGGAGTAATCGTTAATCTACGAGCATTTCTAAGAGCGTCGTAAGTTAATATGCTTTTGGGAAAGGCACCCTAAGTTCAAGAAGCTGCGTAAGAAGGGTTTTACGATCATCTTAGCCTCTAAAAGCTACATCTTGCTTTTGGGAAACGCACCCCAAATTTGTAGCTGCACTGCTGGGGTGTGGGGTGGTGAGAGCTATCACGGATTGCTTGGAAATTATGCTCACAAGATACTGCTGGAGAGTGGAAATTGATGGCAGTGCCCACCATTAGGTTTGTATAGACCGGATCACAAAAGCAAAATTAAATCTCGTGTTTCAGGGGGTCAGAGGGAATGGAGTGTTAGGCGCATTTTAGAGCCGGGCCTTTTCTTTTCTAGAGCGCTTAACAATAAAAGCAGCTCCTGCAGCTCCGTTGAGATTGATGGGCTCATAATGGTTCCGTACAGACGCCTAGTCCGACCCACGAAATGTCACATGCGCATCCCGTGCTACGGGTTTACGCCCAGAGCGCTAGGAACGCGGGGCCTTTGCACGTCTGTTCCCAACAATCCGAGATTGACTCAGCTGTCAGTCATTTCCGCATGTATATGTATAATGGCCGGTGAAATAATTTTCTCCTGGAGCCATGATGGGAGGCCGTAGAGATTCTGTATAAGGTGAAAGTTCAGCCCGTTGATTTCCCCCGTCATTCAGAGTTTTCAGCTGATGTGTGAATATATGCTCTTCCACAGTAAATGCACGTCCCTGTAAATGTCTGGCATGTCTAGACATGCCAGGTGAAAGGCACAGACTTTGATAGCAGTTCAAAATAAGGAAATTCAAGAACGTTTATGTGTCTGTTGTAGCCCCTGGTGTTCTGATGCATATCATGCTGTGAAGGTGCAAGCAAGACCGGGGCTATAAGGACTTTATGTATATCGGTTTATGCCTTATTGGTTTTAACGTGTACCAGTTGATCCTGTAAGCCTGCCTGCTGTCACAGCTAACGTACAGGCCACTGTCCTGGAAGTGCAAACCAGTTTTTACCATACATATTTCATTTTTGCAATAAATAAGTGGATGCGAATAAAGACGTGTGGATGTAGCCACAGCAATACCGCATGGATTTATAATTTGTCCAACCCTGCTGTGTGTGTGTGTGTGTGTGTGTTTGTGTGTGGAATTTACTGTTATCAACTTGCCTGTGGATAGCAATAAAGATGCACAATCAATAATATTGATATAATATCTGTATAGTTTATGATATAATGAGTAATAGAGTGTATTTACTGGTTTGTATACAGGATATTATCTGGTGCACTGCTAGAAGCTTCTGTCAGAGTCATTGCCTTGGCAGTAGCTGGCCATGGCATAATAAATCATTCAGACTGCACCAAATGTTTGATGAATCTGTTAACTACATACAGAATTGCACTTTGGATGCCTTCTTTGTTTTACTAACCGTGAGTGAATCATGTTTATTGAACACTCTAGTTGTTGTGCCTTTTTAAATGTAATGGCTTCACAGGCGATATACATCAAGGGCATTAAAGTTGGCTCTTCATAAACAGAATGCAATAATAAGCATGTTGATTTTAGTTATAATACACAGGAAAATGTTCAGTGTTAAACCAACACTTACAGTGTACATTATGATCCCTATTGGACTCATATGTCCACTGTTAGATTTGAATGAACACTTTACTGAATTACATTTGACTGTGTAGGCATCAGCATGCACAACCTGGTATGTACAGTGTATATAAAAAATAAATAAACGCAATTATATAGTCATAATTTTGAAGGAGCCTTTGAACTTCAGACTAATTTAAGGTCGATTGAATAATGTCTTAAGTTAAACTAAGTTTTTTTCCCCCCGCTGTTATTCACTTTGCTCTGCATGGCCTGCACTTGTCTCTTTGTGCACTGGTTCCATGGTGATGCATGCTAAACAGCCTTATCACACAGCAGTGTATTAAACCCTGGTGTCAATGTGCTCGCAATTACACAAATTGTAATTGTAGGCACTTTATGGGGTTCTTGCACCGCACCAGGTTTTTTTCTATAACTATAACCGAATTGTACATCTCAATTATGAACGATGTTGTACTTGAAATGAATACCAGTAAAAATGGGGCATAAGGTCATTTTTTGCTCCATGTTAGTAACTGTAATGCAAACAAAGTCCGTTCAGTTGTTCACCATAGTGCATGGGTGTCACAGGATGAGAAGGCCACTCAGGGCTGCTGGGTGGTTCATCCTGTTAAGGTACTGTTCCAATGTGTGGGTGGGCAGTGGGCACCACGGTCTCGAGCATAATTGGCAGTAACCAGAGAGAGAGAGAGATTCTGCTGGCCAGGATCACCACACCACGTTGCTCACCAGTGACCCCAGTGTTGCCCATGCAGATGGCCTGCTTGCTAATGCCGCATCAGTGCCTGAAGCGTTTTCCTCTGACTGCAGTGTGGGGGGAAAAAACCGCTGATTTTTTGGGGAGAGAACGAGTAAGTCTCCTGGATTTATACCGTACTGTTTCAGCGATGAGCACGGCTGGCGAATACAATTGAGAATTCCAGATTGGTACGGAAATGTGGGAAAATCGTTCAAAAATCAGCAAATACGTGAGGAAAATGCCCCCTTCTCCCCCCCCCCCCCCAAACTCAGACACCCTATTGTCAGGACCGTGACACAAATTAATCTCTCACAGGAGTGTCGACACAGTCACCACAGCTGCTGAGGTTCACTGAGACATGACTGCAGATTGGAAGCTTAAACTGCGTCCAGTAAATCTCTTGTAGTTCTATACGTTATGTACTTATGAAATGTTAGTTCCCAATAGATGTGATATAATGCATTTCCGATTTGCCCCGCACAGCAAAATGTTGAGCGTGAAATTAAGAGCGATCGTGTACTTCTATCTCAAATAGAATATATTTAGTCCCTGTTGAGCTGGTGTAAACTGTTAAGAGGTGAATTAACTCTGTCAGAGTTAATTAAAAAATGCACATCTTAAAAGGGTCAATGATTGAGAATTATCCGCTGAGTCTTGGTGCCTGTCAGTGTTACTAATTATGGTTACCATAATTACCATGCTGTTGCAAGAGAAAATGATTGTATCTTTGATAAACATGGTGAATATTCTGTGAAGCAGAATATGAGAGTTATCTCTAGAGCTTCTGTTGAATGGCTTGGTGATACTATAAAGCCTATTCTATACATGATTCCAGTGCCTCACTTTTTCACCATATCTTAAGAAGAATTCTTATCCATCGTTTTTTTGAGTGAAAGGAGTACAGTTCCGTTCCTTTGCTTTTTTTTTTTCCTTGGTAGAAGACTTGTATCAAAAGTTTTAGCCTGAGCTACAGTGACGTATGTGAAACGTATTGTTTGGCACAAATTCATCTGACACCATCAGGTAATTACTATGCAAATCATGGCCCTTTTTCTCAGCTGTATGTCATAATGTGAAATTATCCCACAGCCTGCAGTCTGTTTCAGAGGCTGGCGTGCATCCAGACAAAATGAGTACTCCAAGCACAGATGTTGAAGCCGTTTTATTTCTTATTACAGTTTTTTCTTCTTCTGTGAAACGGTAAAGGTACCCGTAAAGACTGACTTTTTACAAAATAATCATTTAAAAGAGAGCGATAAATTAGGGTGGCTTGTCGTCGTTTGTCGCCAGGATAAATTACAGACTGGCACGAGCCGTAAAGCGCAACTTCATCTGACAGTTTCATCTGTACACAAGCGCAATTAGCATGCAGATTGCTGAATGTGTTGTATTTCAGCGCCCATCTTGAATAATGACGTAGGATATACATACATCTGAATTATAAACGGGAATTATCTGCTGGAAAATAAAAAACCTGTCAGAGAACAGCTTAGCATTCAGTATAGAGGTGGGAGCACACATTTTGACATAGCGAGGACCTGTTGTTCTCTTCCAGGTTTGTGTCTGTAGTTTTGAAGGATTTGAAGCAGGTGATGAGTCTCTCTGCTCACACTTGGGATCGGGGAAATCTCTTTCAGGCAGGAGAGGGAAAAAGCACTGCTCTGTAATTGTATTACGGTCCTATTCTTAGCCTCTGCGTTAACAGTGTCTTATCATTCTCCCTGACGGCCTATTAACCACGTCTCTGCTCCTTCCTCCTCAGCTGCAGACAGAAGCTGTATTTGGAGAACCTGCCCAACACCAGCATAATAATTCCCTTCCACAATGAGGGCTGGTCCACCCTGCTGAGGACGGTGCACAGCATCGCCCACCGAACGCCCGACCACCTCATCGCAGAGATCATCCTCGTGGACGACTTCAGTGACAGAGGTAGGCGCTGTTTGAGCTTTCTGTTCGATTTGCAGGCTTTGGCCAGCGCGTGGTTTCTTGCTGCATGCTGTTCCAAGACCGCTGGGTATCTGCATTACTCTGCCCTCCTTCAAAGCAGCAAATTCCTCCCACCCTGTTCCTGCATACCTATTCTACACTTTTTAGTACCCACTTTACCCCTATGGCTTACTGTACATAGTGCTCAGGTGTCCTGCTAGTTCCTGTGCTGATTCTCTTCTCACACCGGTTTCTTCTGCTATGTGACTCTCTGAAACACAAACAGCAGCTTTTACAGAAGATACATACATTATATTACATTACATTAAGTCCACTTGGCAGACGTCTTATCCAAAGCGACGTGCGATAAGTACATACCGAAGGTCATTGAAACGACTACAAACAGGTCTGATTATATCATAATGTGACAGCTATCCATAGACATGAACGTTAAGTGTCGTTCACATAGTAAGTAACCTATGGCTAAGTCTTGAAGCTATATCAGTTGCGCCGGCCTTGTCCCTCGGCCTCTTCCCCCACAAGGCTGGGATGAATCTCAGTGAAATCACAGGCCACTGACCCGATAGCAGCAGAAAGCCTCCATCCACATGCTGCTCCTACGTAGCTCCAATTGTGTATGCATTTGCAGTTGTATTTCTTTCTCCCTGCTATTCACTGACTGGTTTCGAGCGCCAGGCCAAGATTAGAGAACCTCCTGAGGCTGAATTACTGCCTCTCTCATATTATGTTTCTCTGCACCAAGAGGCCATTACAGATGGATTATTTGTGTCATAAAATCACATGACTGGGGTCAGTAGGCATTGATATGATTACAGTAAGTTGGCGGGGGTGAGCAGCTTAGAGAAAACCACAGAGGAATAAAAACAGGATTTATTCTCAAAGTGAAGTTATGCTTTATGCCCGTGATACTGGTCTGGGAATGGAGGTTGGAAAAGAGATGGCGGGTTCAGTGGAAACCATCTGTGTGCACTGGGCTCCCTGTGACAGAGGCGAACGCCCTGTGATGCGCGACCTCAAGGTGGTCATGTGATGTCTGCGAGGGCCACCAGATGGTCACAGCTGGTGCCGTACAGCCGAAATTAATCGGTTAACCACAGTGTCGAGTCTCTGTGAGAGGAACCTGTGTTTGTGGACGTTAATTTGCGTTTGTGCGCGCGCGTGTGTGTGTGTGTGTGTGTGTGTCCGTGTCACTTGCTGTCTTTTCAAGGTGGACTGTGGAGTCGCTGCTTTAAATAGAGCGCACTGTGCCGCCTCATGTTCTCCTTGCATCTGCAGAGGAAGTCTTGTGCAGGATACCGTGCCTCACACGTCAGTTTCTGGGTGTTTTCAGCTTCGACAAATGTCACTGATTGCTACAGAGCAGGTGCACAGTGTCACACGGAACAGCGTCAGCACTGCAGCTCAAACAGCTTTTTTCCTGTTGACTGAGGTAAATTGTTATAATTGTATTCACTCAGTTAATCCTTGTTTTATGTCATTTTCAGCAGTTCAGCAGTGGCAAAATCAGGCAGGCCGTGTAACCAGAAATTATTGGATCAAATCGTTGATTTGACACTGCCTTGCCCTTGTTAGAGTAAGGTACAGTACGCAATATAACCAGGTTTTCCCCAGTTGTTATAAAGTTGTATACATGGGTACTATATCAGATGTAACCGATCTGAGACACTGTGGAGACACACAATGAGGAAAGGGGAATGGGAAATACCTGGTTTGTAAGTGAGGTGAGCGTAGAGATCTCATTTTGGCTCTGTGACTAACTTCAGTAAATCTCTCCTCCGCTTTCCTAACCTCTATCACGTCGTTTGAGTTATTGCTTCGTATCCGGGCAAAGAGTGGCACATGACTGAAAAACTCCAATCACACCATCACTGGTGATATGTGTCATTTGTTCATTATTCTTAACATGCAGTTCTATGCTGTGGATTTGTATACTATTGTGTTGTTGTTTTACTTTGTGATGAATAGGCACTCCTGAATGTGTCAGACAATTGTGTGGCTTGTGGACTTTTTTCTGCTGTGTAAGATAAAGAGGCCCATCGCTCTTTGCAAAACGCACTGAGGTTTGTCGGCTTTTTCCTTCTAGTGGAAAATAGTTTTTCTTTTTTTTGCGCGCAGGTTTCCGACCTGAGGAGAGAGCGTCACTGAGTTGAGATTTTCTCAGTGAACAAGACGCAATGTTGATGTTGAGGATGTTCATGTTGGACAGATTTGTAAATTCAGGCCAGCCTCAACCTCCCTCGCGAAAAAGGTAGTACGTTAAAGTAAAAGTTCTTCAGTAATTCAAGTTTATTTTTTATAAATGAACCATGAACTTTATAAAGACTAAATTTGCCCATTTTAATTATACCAATTATAGTATAGTATTTAATTATACTAAGAAAATAATCTTGGAGCCAGTAAATTAGGAGTCAGTATATATAGCATGACATGTTGTGTTCGTCACGTTCAAATTTGGTTTATTAGTTGGAGTAAAAAAAATGTTATGCCCATTGATCTCGTCCAGGTGAAGGTCTCACCAGCTGGTGATTGACCTTCATCATTAAATATGTTAATAAGCCAGTGAGACCAGCTGATTGAAGGCAGTAATATACAACATTAGAAGAAGACAAAGCTCTGATGCACTGAGTGACAGCTTGAAACAGCCTCATTACGCTGCAGCCCAGCAGAGACCCTGGGAGTCCGTATCTGTCACTCGTTCTCCTGTGATGGGATATGCACAGCGCCTCTCATTACTACAGACTGTCGGAGGGAGATGACTGACAGGGTCTTATTACGTCAATCCCAACAATATTGAATACTGTCAAATGCAAAACTCAAGTTATCCAAATATTAACTTTGGAACCACATATAGATGTTTCTAGAACACTTGTAGATTTGATGGACTGAATGGACATACTCTGTTTTCTCACTTCCTGTTTTATCAGAATGGTGAATGATAGTAAAATTCCTAAACAGTACCTCAGAAAAGCTGTTGAAGCTTAACGTGTACATATTAATATTTATAAATACATGTGTGTGTAAATATGGTCCAATAAGATAATATACGGAAGTAAATGTGTTGCCTGCAGCTTAGTTGGAACAGACTAGGGTTGAGTCAGTCAATTTAAAAAGAAGCCATATTGTTTCCAAATGAATGCTTTTTTGGCAGACTCATGAAAAATAACCGATGGCATTGCTTTTTAGGTTTAAGAATGATAACAAAAATGAATAGCTTAAATTATTTTCTGATTTGATTACGCAATGCAGTATTGAAATCCTAATATACCAGACTCAAATGTCCGATCAGCCTAACATGTCAGATCAGCCTAATATGAGCTATTGTATACCTTCATTACCCTGTATAATTAAATGGCACCTGCACATATCTCAATTTAGAAAAGTAGGCCACCCAGACACTCTTACGGCAAGATATGACTGTTGAGTGTTACAGTGAGGTATGACTGTGGCCTGATGACTGTCCCTGGTTCAGTACAGTGTTAATGTTACAGTGAGGTATGACTGTGGCCTGATGACTGTCCCTGGTTCAGTACAATGTTAATGTTACAGTGAGGTATGACTGTGGCCTGATGACTGTCCCTGGTTCAGTACAGTGTTAGTGTTACAGTGAGGTGTGACTGTGACCTGATGACTGTCCCTGGTTTAGTACAGTGTTAGAGTGTTACAGTGAGGTGTGACTGTGACCTCATGACCGTCCCTGGTTCAGTACAGTGTTAGTGTTACAGTGAGGTGTGACTGTGACCTGATGACTGTCCCTGGTTTAGTACAGTGTTAGAGTGTTACAGTGAGGTATGACTGTGACCTCATGACCGTTCCTGGTTCAGTGCAGTGTTAGAGTGTTACAGACTGTAGAGGTAAGACTGTGACCTCATGGATACTCTGTCCTTGTGCGATTCCTCTGCTGTCCCCTAGGCTGTATCCACCTACAGATGGTGTCGCATGCCTCAGCCCACGGCCCCTGGCTCCTATGGCGTGTGGCTCTGTGAGTAGTCGTCTGCACTCAGTCACTGTGACGTGACGTTAATTTACACTGCTGTCCTGCAGACTCCAGAAGCCTCTCCCAGTAAAGAAGCTTTAAATGAGCCTTGAACAGTTCCACTTTGTACCCCTTCACTGTGACCTTTTTAAAAGTCACAAAGGACTCCACTGTGGCGTTTCTCTGGCCCGGCCACGTTTACATAGGGAGTGTGTGACATAAAGGTTGAGTTCAGCTGAGATACCAACTCTACCCTGCCCCCAGGGGGCGATGTACGGACAGCAGGAACCTCTGAGGCAGAGCTACAAAATTCTCCATTGGGATCCTTCTCTATTATAAGGCCTGGGCTTATATTATAATAGAGTGTAATTCAGTTCTGTCTAAACTGGAGGAAATTAATTTTTTCATATTTTTGGGTGATTGGTCACTATTATTTTAGTAATTCCTCTGATGATCACTCTGATGATCATTACTAAAGAGGATTTCAGAACAATTAATAGTGTATATACAATTTCCATGATATAAATTCATGAGAATATTTTTTTTTAAGTAAACAACTTTGTAAGCAAGTTGGGACCTGAGAATTACAGGGTTATATCTGCCATTTCTACTGTTCTAGGATATTGAGCTTTGAAGTTCTTGTCAGGTCATTGGTTTTAACACTTAGAACATACCCAAAAAAATGTTTAATTTTTAATTCTTATTTCAAACTTTTACATTTATTTAGCCCCACACACATAAAGAATGATAAACACTAAATGTATTTGTATATAACTCATTTTCAACAAAATACGTCTATTAGAACACAGTATGACACCAAGTCAATTAAGCTTCTGGGATATCGATCTGTCCAGTTAGGGAGCGTAAACGATTGTGAATCAATTTCACCTGCTTTTGTGCAAATGAAAGTGACAACAGATGGACAGGAGAGGCAACAGCAAGACAACCCCCAAAAAGTAAATGGTTTTGCAGGTGGTGGCCACAGACCATTTCTCTCTTCTTATTCTTCCTGACTGATTTTTTTCTAGTTTTGCATTTTGCTAGTGCCCTTGTCACTACTGGTAGCATGAGGCGGTACCTGCAGCCCATTCAGTTTGCACAGGTAGTCCAGCTCCTCCAGGATGGCACATCCATACGTGCCATCGCAAGAAGGTTTGCTGTGTCTCCCAGCACAGTCTCAAGAGCGTGGAGGAGATACCGGGAGACGGGCCATTACACGAGGAGAGCTGGACAGGGCCGTAGAAGGGCAACAACCCAGCGGCAGGACTGGTATCTGCTCCTTTGTGCGAGGAGGAACAGGAGGAGCACTGCCAGAGCCCTACAAAATGACCTCCAGCGGGCTACTCGTGTGCATGTTTCTGACCGAACTGTCAGAAACAGACTCCATGAGGGTGGCATGAGGGCCCTACGTAGTGGGACCTGTGCTCACAGCCCAGCATCATGCAACTCGATTGCCATTTGCCAGAGAACACCAGAATTGGCAGGTTTGCCATTGGCGCCCCGTTCTCTTCACAGATGAGAGCAGGTTCACACTGAGCACATGTGACAGATGTGAAAAAGTCTGGAGACGCCATGGCGAATGTTATGCTGCCTGCAACATCATCCAGCATGACCGATTTGGTTTAATTGACTTGGTGTTATACTGTGATGATTAAGTGTTCCCTTAATTTTTTTGAGCAGTATATAACTAAACATTGAGTGGGCGAGTGGCTTTTATCTACACACAATGAAGCATTTTAAAGCAGAACCTTCTACCATATAAAGTACGTCCCCTGTTAAATGCATCAAGGTTGTGCCCATAGAATACACAAGGAGGACACACACAAAGACAGAGGCACACAAAGGACATTTCCTTCCCCACATCTCTCAGTTCAAAGATGCAGGGAATTCATCGTCAGCTGAAAAGTTCTTGAGCACTTAAGAATCATTAACAAGGAAAGAAAAGGTTGCATGTAATAACAATTACAATAATAATAATAATATTTGACAAAATGTTCCGTAATGCCGTTTAAAGAAACATACAGCAGGGTGTATGTATTGCTTTCCCAAACACTAGTAACCTGCTGTTGAGAAATTAACACACAGGGAAAGTGTGTTGCGCTTCCACAAGTTAATTAACTGGATTTGACATGTATTGGCCACTCACCCTCACGATCAATGGCAATTTCTTCTCACTTCGGTCAACCAGTACATTTCAAAATTGTACAGTTTTCTTAGGGGACAATATGTACAGTAAAAAAGGTTTGACAGTGTTTCAGATAACAGTCATACAGTAGGCACCTATTTGTTGTCATAGAAATGTATGCAACATATGCCAAGGTAGGTACAAATTTTACATTTAAACCTTGATGATGTCAAACTGGAGGTAAATTTAAACCATTTCATAATTGAACGTGTTTATAATCAGAAAATCGCGCTGCATGTTTTGTTCTATATCACTTTTCAATAGCAGGACAGTGAGAATAATCCCTTGGGTAATGACATCGTAGGAGGCTCCTAATGTGTTCTAACTACAGCAGGCTGCTGAATAGCTATAACCATCAACAATCAATTACTGCCAGCCACAGAATGGTTCATTTATTGTATTACTTTGATAGAGACTCATTACTGAACAAATGTTTAGCCTTTCACACTGACATGCTTTATGTTATACGTGTTTTTGGTGTGTGTGTGCATATGCATGTATATCTGTGCTCATGCAAGCATGCTTCTGACTCTTCTGACACATTATTTTGTTTCATTGAGTAAAATGTGATTTATAACATTTAAGTAATACACTCTGTGTAATAATTCATTAGTATCCTTTGTGTTCTAGCATGTGCCATAAATCGCATCAAAAACCCATGCCACTGACAGAGCTCCCAAAACCCTCTACTGAGCTGTGAACACATAGCTGTGATTATGAATCGTTGCTTTTGAATATTCTTTTTTCATATAAGTGTTTGTTTTTTTCAAAATGAAATTTCTGCTGAAATTTGTAAAAATTATCGTTTTATGAGCTTGTTTATTGTTTTCTTTTGATTGAATTTCACCATCAGTATAAACACATTCCTAAACCAACAATTACCCCATTTAGTCAAGTCAAGTCAAGACAGATGTTATACAAGTGTATATGGCAAGCAAAACTCCTCCAAAGGTATAACGTCACATGAAGTAGCCGTCATCCAAAGCGGAAACATGTAGCTTCACAATCACAACTAGCTGTATCAACCAATCGCATTAGTCGTCTTCTGCTGTACATCGTATGCAGAATGTGGCGTGTTTCCTTAACTTTCAGGTACTGAATGGCATACAAACTTGCCATTTTTGGAAGTGGCTACCATTTTTTCTCTCTGAGAGGCGGAACAACACACGAAATAGGTTTCTACATGCAAAATAGCGATCGGATTTCAATCCAGTTAACCGGTGATGCATCTGACTACCAAGTGCAAATGCAATCGTATTGATACAATCTAGATACAAGTCACGTGAAATGACCAGGTGTAAATGGGACCATTGTTAATATCTGGCTTATTGAATTGCATTTGCATTGATTATAAAACAAAACAATATATCATGGAAATATTATTTAAACTCGAGGTTCATTCCAGTGAAAAATGCCTCTAAAGCCATTGAGTCATTCAGACGTGATGGACAGTAAACATCTTTCTACAGTTTCCATGTGTGCAATCATCAATGTCATGGTATGTAAAGAGCTTTTACTTAATGTTAATGTTCTAAACCAGCGGTCCCCAACCTTTTTTGGGCCACGGACCGGTTTCATGTAAGACAATATTTTCACGGACCGGCCTTCAAGGTGTGGGGGGGATAAATATGACGAAATAAAATGATACGACTGGCATAAAAACAAATATAAAGTGCCTAAAAAATACAACTCACCATCTCAAGAGACACAGACGCACAGATGGATGGTTCCGGTCATTTTTCAAAATAAAACATCTTTCAGATTCTGAATAAAAAAATATTTTATCGATTATCAGTCTTTCTGTGCGGCCCGGTACCAAATGACCCACGGCCCGGTGGTTGGGGACCGCTGTTCTAAACTGTACTAAATCATGACGTATTTAATTATATAAAAATATGAGTATACAGTTGAATAAATGTGCCCCGTCGCAATGTGATTATTAGTATTGTGCTATACTGCACACTGCAGTAATGAAAGCCTGTGGTTTCCCTTCATATTGAAATGGCGGTGCCTTTAGCATGTTGCATGAAGCACAACAGAACAGTGAGCGGAAACTGGGGGTTAGGAGATCAGCAGAGCCCAGACAGCCTTCTGATTCCGCTGGCTTTACAGGGACACGGGAAAACAGCGTGCGCTCTCGCGAACAGACGCAGGTCGGATTGATTGCAGCCGGGAGAAAGAGAGACAAGAGACGGCCATGTTCTTGCAGTGCCATTCATCCGCCCCCATCGCAGTGGGAGTTACAACACAATCAATCTCTCCTCGGACTCCGCATGGGATCTCGGAGGCTTTCAGCAGTCACATGATCCTCATCTGAGTCTCCTTTCACACTCTATCCTTAGGCACATTTTGGATATTGTGCATGATAGCCAACACACAGCATCCTCACATGTATAGCCCTGCGGGGAATTTGCGCCCCACAGTGCCAAGTAGGGTCCATTTGACCACACTTTGATCATGTTTTTGCTGGTGGAAACATGTACCCTACAGGGCCTGCAAGGTATTGGCTGCATTGGGACAGGGTTTTGGGTGGGTCCGACAGCTCAGGTGTGAATGCGGGGTACTGTGTGAGGTCAAGCCAGGGTTAGTGTGTCGCCATGTTAATATAGTGGTCATTTTAGAACAACTGACTACATTAGTACTCTGAAAATGATCAATCTAGGGTGAAAGACAGTGCTAAGAAGGTATTCAGGTAGTCAGCATCTCAGAACTGGACCCAAGCTGAATCTAGCTTTCGTATTCATCCATAATGTATCAGAACAAGATACGGCACTTGTTTGATGAAGAGATGTACTGTTTTGAAAATTAGGTAATTCTTCATTTTGAATTTCACTGGTATGTTCGCTAAGTGGTCTCGTCTGGGTCAGGTGCACTTGAAAAATGCTTAATGGGCTTTTTCTACTGTGATAGGTACTGGGGATGGGAAACTGTTCATTGTATCTTGTTGTTAATTCAGAAATGCTCTACAGAGGTCATTTTTAGAGCGAGCAAACGATTGCATACAGATAATTAAAATGGGAAAGGTAATTGACGGGGATTGATGCAATTTCCCTGTCTGCCCTTTTACGTTGAGCAGTAATGTATGCTGCCTGTCATTTTCTTTTTGTTTTTTTAAAATCAACTTTAATGCTGATAAGCTTATCTAGCACATGCTCACATTTGCATTTGTTAAAATAAAATAAAAAACACATTATGTGGTCATTTTAACCTTCTCTAGCACCACCTTTTCATGACGCAGGCCAGAAAATAAAATGGTTACTGCTCTTGAACCCCTTTGACTGCAGGCATAATCCTGGTGTCCTCTGTAAAGTAATCATTGGGAATTACTTTAGTCAGAATTGCAAGTATAATGGCCCTGTCACACTATTGCGTATGAGAGAAACGTATGAGTTGCGTATGTAAATTCATAAAATAATTTTCATACGCACAAAAAGCCCTTGAAAATAGCATATGGCCAGCGTATGGCTAGCGTATGCCTAGCGTATGCTTAGCGTATAAACCATACGTCCGAATACGCACAACATTTTTAAGCATGCTTAAAAAACTTTTTGTGCCTCGCCGTATGCCAGCGTATGCCACCGTAAGCGACCGTGCTTGAAACGTATACAACCTATGCCTAACGTACCCCTAGCGTATGTCAGCGTATATCAGCGTATGAGTGATATTTTTCATATGCTGGCATACGCTAGTACGATACGCAATAGTGTAAAAGGGCCATTACTGAAACAAGGTAACAGAAGTACAAACACAGTGGAAGTGGAAAAAAAAATGTTTTCTTGCCTAAAAGTTTTTTTTGTTAGTTTTTTTTTTTCCGGGGGTAAGGACACCGACTTTACCGTTATTCGTGTCGTCTGTGGATTTCCATGGAACACATAGAAAGTATGGAGTCGTCGTTTTCTACATATTGAATTATTAAACGGCAAATAAGCCGTTTTTTTTCTTTAGCGTTTCTTTAATTGTCATAGGGTATTTGTAACGTTTGTGTACCCACTCTGTCACACGTTTCCCTGTGTTTTCGGTGTTCTCTGTAATTTCCTGCAATTTTTTTTTTCAGTACTAATGATTACTAATTTACTATCTTCATAGAAATTAGGGCTTCTACTAATCTACTAATTATCTAATGTCATCTTCTCTATTCACTATTTCCGCCTTTGCTATCACTATTCTCTTCCCTGATTTCCTCGTTAACTCTTCTACTCGCTACAGCTGATTCTCATTTCCGCTTTCTGCTTTCTCTAATTTGTTGCACCTGTCTGTGAGTGTATTGAAACCCTGTCTTGGCTTGTGTTTACTGTGAGATTGTTTCCTCAGTTTACTCTTTTGAGCGGTTAGCCATTGGTTTCATTCCACGGTTTGACCTTGTTTGTTTACGACCATGTCTTTTGCCAGTTCTACTGTATTCCTGACCCCGTTTAGTTTTTTTTTTTATGATGAGTTTGCCTTGCGTTTATCTGTACCTTTGCCTTTGCGGATTGCCTACTTGTTATGAACTGTTCTCCTACTGATTACGAGCTTGCCTGCCGTTTTCAGTACCATGCCTCCGCTGACAGATATTCTGGATCTCGACTTTAACCACGAGTCTTGCTTTCTGATTTTTGTACTTGGCCTTTACGGATTGCCTACTTGTGTTTTTGACCCTTGTATTGAACTACAAACTGCCTAATGCTCTGTACCGTGCAACTGTGTGCAATAAAAATAAAGTCTGACTTCGAGTTTGCCTTTTTGGGTTCTACATCTGTGCCAGGTCGTCACAGGATGGGTTTTAATGAATAAGGACACAGGTCTTAGGTTAGCTACACTGATAAAAAACTTTTCACCAAAGGTCTGCAGAGGTTACTAGACTCCACTGCAGCCCCGAGCTCAATCACTGCAGTAAAACAGGATTTAAACCGCCTTGGTACCACAGTTGTTCATAAATTTGCACTGAAAGGAACTCTAAACGTAATGGAAACCGGCATTTAGAAGCTCTAAGTGCAAACATGCAGACACACACACATACAAAACAAGTGTTTATACGCATACACACAATGAGTTACTCGTGATGCTAACATGCTTGTCGTTGTGGGCTCTGACCTCAGTCTCCTCCAAGGACAAGGTTATCTATAATTTTCTTTCTTTTCACACAATGAGATACAGACCCGCCACTCATTACTTGGGACAGGACGTTGATCGAATAGAGCATTCCTGCACGTTGGGACAGTTGATCGAACACTCATCTACCGGTCACTCATGGAAGGGACAGTTGTGAACACAGTGATCATAAACCTTGTCTTCATCGGCATGTCAGATGGCCCTGTAGTTTGGCTGCGGTCTGTGGCATGTGGTCATGGTCTAAGGTCTTGTCAATTCCTGCCTAAACCAAATCGTTCACAATTTGTGGCTAGGATGAGGGTGTCCTACAGTGTAATGCAAGTGAATAAAGGTGAACTCCTGCTTTCTGCCCAATTGCACCGTTACAGTGGTGCAGTGTCCGGCTGGAGCCCCTGAGCTCCTTTACAGTGTAATTGACTTCCTCAAAGTGACCGCACACTCGGCAATGTCATTGGATCAATGGCGACTGCGAGAGACCACTCGGCTCAAATGTGCACGTCGGCAAACTCGAGAGGCTCATTTCAGTCTCATTCTCTGAGAATGAGAGCTGATGCTCCTGGGTTCCCTTAGCAACCGTTGCCTTCCTAGAAGAGAGGACGTGCCGCAGCCCTACTGTAGCTCTCTGGAGAAGAGGAAGAAAACACGCTAGTCAACAAACACCCCCCCCCCCCAGCACGTCTGAGCCCCTTAACAGATGTCCACCTCAGAGTCCCGGCATGTCTGATGCTCATAATCCGGAAAGAGGCTGCCGTTTTATTGAGTCACGTCCTGCTGACCCCCACTGACTGCATCAGTAAGTGAATCAGCGCCACAGTCACAACGTCTAATATTACGTTAAGGTTTCCTCGGCCGGTCCATTTTGAAGCCTTCTGGTGCTCAAAGTGGAGCATTAACCCCGGTGTCCTGGTGAAACTTTCAAAAAAAAATTCTGGCCATCTTGCAAATCTCTGCAGTTCACTGGTTACATTTTCATCGATTGGTACCTTGCATCCTCTGACCTACATTTTCAAGGATGTCACTACAAAATAGAATTGAGTTCTCACTGAACTCCTAGTGAAATTGTCCTGTATGCAAAGCGAGGAAAAGTGTTTTAGGTGAACCCGAATGTCTTTCTTTTAGCAACGGCGCCTGAGCTCTGAATGCAGATAGGACAGATTATTAATAGCCCGATTTCAGAAATGTGGCACATTTTCACACGTTTATTTCTCCGAAAGCAGAGATGAATAAATCATTATGTCTTTGAAATAGTTATACATGATAATCAAAACCGGGTGAAAGGAAATTGAGTGTGGGTTTAGGAACCTCTCTTTCACAATTTGGAACATTATAGCATGGAATCCATTTAGTGCAGGGTAAATGATGAATTTAGGCGCTCATGCATTGTGTTACTGAGACACACACAGCTGGGAAAAAGTAAAGCCAAGCCAACAATGGCTGATTGGATTGATGTTTTGCAAATGCAAATCTCTCTTCAAGCTCAATTTCCCCACTCCCAGAATAATTGAAAACAGCTGGAGATGTTCTTGAAATAGTGAGATCTGGGATTAGCATAATGACTGGGGACGATCTCCTTGAAATGTCTCCAGGAAGGAACTTCTTGAAAGAGTGTTGTTGAGACTTCCTCGTTCAACACACAGTGTATAAACTGAACACACTGCAGCATAAAATGAAGCTCGATACAGTAAATTCATTGGAAGGTGTAGTGGATTAAAACGAACTTGATTCAAAATTGAATTTAAGGACGTAGAAATTATGCAAACTTGTGCAGATGTAAAAACATTCCATTATCGATTCATAAACACGTGATACATATGATATCATACAATGGGGGAAATAAGTATTGGACACGTCAACAATTTTATTATCAAACATATTTCCAATGTAGCTATTCACATGAGATTTTGACCAGACATTGGTATTAACTCAATAAAATTACACAGCTAAAAAAATTGTAACGTTCCAATTCTTTAAAAAAGTTATGTGCAATAAAGTGAAATGACACAGGAAAAAAGTATTGAACACGCTAAATTAAATGTGATAGAAAAGCCATATTTTTTATATTTGGTTGCATATCCTTTGCATGCCATGACTTTATGATGTCTGTGACCCAACAACATCAAAAGACTCTTGATATCTTATTTGCTGGTACTCTTACAAGTGATACTATAACAGCTCTGCATTTGAATGGATCTCTATGGGAATTGGGGGGTGAGACAAGATTTAGCTGTAAATTACACTGGAACAGTATAGAACACATGGTTGGCTAAGTGGCTCTAAGTCATCAAGGTCCGATGTATTAAACAAGCCTTTAACCATCACTCTGCTGCCAGAAATACAGTAGATATGGATGGATAACTTGAAGGGTTTCTTCTCCTGACTTATTTTTCCATTGAGTTCAATAGGAAAATCTGTCAGGAGAAACAACCCTTAAAGTGATCCTTCCATATCTACTGTATTTCTGGCAGCAGAGTGATGGTTAAAGGCTTGTTTAATACATCAGACCCTTGATGACTTAGAGCCACTTAGCCAACCATGTGTTCTATATTGTTCCAGTGTAATTTACAGCTAAATCTTGTCCCACCCCCCCAATTCCCATAGAGATCCATTCAAATGCAGAGCTGTTATAGTATCGCTTGTAAGAGTACCAGCAAATAAGATATCAAGAGCCTTTTGATGTTGTTGGGTCACAAACATCATAAAGTCATGGCATGCAAAGGATATGCAACCAAATATAAAAAATATGGCTTTTCTACCACATTTAATTTAGCGTGTTCAATACTTTTTTCCTGTGTCATTTCACTTTATTGCACATAACTTTTTTTAAGAATTGGAACGTTACAATTTTTTTAGCTGTATAGTTTTATTGAGTCAATACCAATGTCTGGTCAAAATCTCATGTGAATAGCTACATTGGAAATATGTTTGATAATAAAATTGTTGACGTGTCCAATACTTATTTCCCCCATTGTATGTCAGGATTGGACTGTATTGTGTGAATGTACGTTTCTTTTTTTCCAATTATTCCGGACAAAAACTGTTGCTGTGGTGATTAGCTGTGGAACATTTTTTAAAGCAGCTATTAATTTGTCATTTCCAGACCATTCTCATTTTTCCATGCATCATTACCAGAGCTGTCAGATCTCCATCCCTCTATGCGGGACTGGACATGCTGTGTGTGTGCTGATGGAGTCCAGTATGGAAACAAGCTGGAATCAGCGGTCTGTGCCCACGGTGATTTGGGGCTATGCCATTGCTCGGCCCACAAGAGTTCAAATCCACATAAAAGCAGAGATGCTGTGCCTGTGGGGCATTTCATAACAGCCAACTGCAATATGGTCATCATAAAATGTCATTTTTAATAGCTGTCAAATCAATCAAAATATAACAAGGTAATATATTTTAAAAGCCCGAGCAGGGCATGTGATGCACATAGTTCCCATTCCAAGACAGTTAAAGGAAGAGAGATAAAAAAAAAGAGATTAAAAGCTTATGAAAATAGAACTGCTGTAATGCTATAATCTAATATAACAACCCAGTAAGGGTGCGTAACGTCATGGTTCGAGAATCGGGCTTGTAACATAGTGGGTTTGATACCCTACTAGAATGCTGATGTTGTACCCTTGAGCAAGATACTTATCCTGAATTGTTGAGTAAAATATATCCAGCTGTATACATGGATTTTACAAATGTAATCTTTGTAAGTCACTCTGAATAACAACACTAAATTGTGAGGTGTAATGTATTTTAATGACATGAGACGTGATGTTATGTTCTCTAAATCTAGAGGAAACGCCAGAGGAATGACAAGAATAGGTTGCACCACAACTGATAAACTAGATGGCATATTGAATATTTGACAGCGTCAACTAAATGAATCAGCAATGTGGCGTCCAATATAAAAATTAATAAATAAATGAATAAATACATTACATTAGTCATTTAGCAGACGCTTTTATCCAAAGCAACGTACAGTAAGTGCATATAGAAAGGTCATCGAAGTAACTACAGAACAGATAAGAAAGCACATTCTTCCCATACAGTATCAGCTATCCCTAGTAACGAACACAGTGCAGTTCACAGTGAACTGGGTAAATCAGCTCTACTACAATTCTGTTCTAAATAGTCTTCAAAGATGGTGGCCACCATTTCTTTCTGAAAAAAATATCTACCCTGATGGATTGAGTTGTGTTTACTGCAGACTCTGGGACAGTAGAGGGTAACATTTCCACTGAAGCCAAAGCAAAATTCACCGATGGTAGCAGTTTTGGCAAGTCGCCGCCATTCTCCCATTGTGTGCCTGTCTCGTTACTCTGTGTTCATTAGGTTGCATTGTTGTATTAGTACTTAGCCCGGTCTGCACATGATTACCTCGCTACCTCATTGTCGTCACTTGTGCCCTTGTGTATATAAGTTTGTCTTTGCCCTCATGTCTACGCTTGGTCTTTGTGCTTTGCTACCAGTCCCTCTGAGTCTCGTTTTTTCTAGTTCCAGTTTACCTGCCTCTCGAGGTTTCTCTACCTGTGTATTTCTAGTGTAGTCTCTAGTTTATCTCATGCTCGCCCTGTTTGTTGTTTTGGTGTTTTCTGTGCCCTCATGTTCCACCCTGTTTTTTTGTTTTGGTTCACATATTTTAGTAAAGTCTTTATTTTTTGCACCTGCTTTATGTTTTTGCCTTCATCTGTGCACTTGGTTCCACAACAACACCCGATCATCGTAATAGCATAATTGCTGCGTATTTTTATGTTCAGCATAGGGTGGCGTTTGGACCATGCTGGTTTGGTTTTTTAAATACATTGTCTCAAAATTAATATTGGAGCAACCAGCTGTGACCAAATTTGTTTTAATCAGCCAGCATTGTTATAATGTCTAATATTTATTTTTGACTTAATGGGAACTGCACATTTTAATTTGAAGCTGTCATGGTTTCTCAGCCTTTTTCTCCCAATACGGGTCGCTTTGAGTTTGGTAGCGGAATCTCTCGTAGTAGAGAGAGTTTATTATTTTCTTATTGTACTTAATTCCCTGTTTGCGGGTTTCCCCCCTGCCTTGTGGTGTTCATTAAGAGCACTTTAAGAACCCCTATTGTCGAGCTTGGTCCTTCATTCCGTACGCTACCCCTGACAGAAGCTTAATTGTTATTTTATAATTTGACAGTGGCAGTCTTGAGACTGCTATTGTGTCAGTGTGAAGCAGTAATTATTAATGAATTCAAATGCAGATGTCTGTTAGGGTGTAATTATTGAAATCAGAATATTGGATAATTCCTCATTGCAGGACAGATATGATCATATTTACACACATAAATACTAAAGTTGTTTCAAAACATTTATTCTTCGCCTATCCAAGGATCCTTTTCTATGGAATATTATTTTGCTTGCAATGGATGAATGGACTACAACATGAAAAATGACTAATGTTCAATTCACAGGAATTGTGGTAAACAGACCAACAAACACAGGAGAATATTATTAAATTAACATTTAGCAGCTAGTCTATATATTGAGTGGGTTTGTCATCTTCATGCTTTATTGTTGTCCATGAATACCTGTCCCAAAATGTTAACCTTACAAGACATGTTGTGGCTTGAGAATCTCAGTTTTCTCCAAGTCCGCCAACTTGTTCGTTGTTTCCAATTTCATGTTTAAAGTTTTCAGTCAAAGTTAAAGTATTTACTCCAAAAGTTAGAGTCTTCAGTCCAAACTTAAAGTTTTCAATAAAGACGGTTCAGAGTTAGAGTTTTTAAAATACAGAAGTTCCAGGCAAGCTCTTCAAACAGGTTTAGACTTTATTCAGCAAAAATGCTTGTACAAAGACGAGTCCTATCCGCGGATAGAAGCATCGTTTAGTTCATTTGTCACATGTTTTATACAGTTTTAACACATCCGTTCCCCCACCCCGGGACACTTGTTTACCAATCACAGACATGTGGGCGTAATTGGGGTTTTTCCTACCCTTAGTTTATTATACCTGATCATATGGCCGCAATGGTTTTTTGTGTGGGGGCCTTAAGTTCATCTTGACCTCTATATGACGTATTGCTTGTTTGATCTGTCCTGTGCCACTAATTGTTGTGTGTGTGTGGGGGCCCTAAGTTCATCCTGACCTTTGTTTGGCGCTATCTTTGTCTCTGTGCGGCACATTGATCTTACCCCCTTTCGGTCAGTTTTAGATCACTGTGCCGCAGAACCTGTAAATTCTATTTAAAATATATATATATATATCTGCCATATGTGTAAGTCGTTTTAATAATTGGCAGTTTCAAAATATATCAAGTTCAGGTTATACATGCATTTTGCAGATACATATCTATCACAAATATTTATCATATCATGTAGCTTATTAGACCGAACAGTTTCTCTGATTCCTAGACAGAGTTCATTAGGAAGGTTAGCTCCCCAATCACATCTTGCAGGTGGCCTCACTATTGTTATGCTAAGCATTCTGCTCTTTCTTCTACAGGTGCCTCCTCAAGGTTGCTTCCTGTGGTCTTGCGGTTTTATGTCTAAGCTGCATTTTTATTAATACACACACACATCACTCTCTATTGATTCAAATCTTATATGGAGCGTGCACAGACATAGGGCGCTGTACATGTCAAGAGTCCATAGTTTTGGTACATAGACTCCAGCCACATACACCTCCCCAGTCCACCATTATAAAGCCGCGAGGCAACAATTCAGTGTGTGGCTTGGGGGGACCCACACCCTGCAGGTCTATACGTATGCGGTATTTGAAGGATTTACATATAGGAAATGGAAATATTTTACTACAGACACCCATTTTTTCCGTACTTTCCTATTTCACCCTCACAATCATGGAAATTGTATGTGTAGTGCAGCAGTGATGTGATGCTCCAAATACAGTATGTATCTGTCTGTGACTATGAAAACCATTTCCCATTTCTCTCCTCAAATGGCCACCCTGTGCCATTCCTATGGAAAACTGCTGAAGCTAAGCAGAGCTGGATTTGGCTAGCACTTAGATGAGAAACCTCCTAGAAAAAACTAAACATACTAAAATGAGCCTACTCTTCCTTCTGGACCAAATATAAACCAAAGTGATGGGAACACTGTACTGTAGGTAGTAGGTACTGTCCTTCAGAAGAGGCGTTAACCCCAATACCCTAGTTAAATTACTGCCAAAACGGGCTCTCTACATACGGCCACCGACTCACCCCACTACAGCTCATTAGCAACAACATCCCAGACGTCAGTGTCAACGTTTTCGCCCCAAGTCTGCACTGTGAAATCAAATTTAATTCTCACTAAAATACCACTGTTCCACAGGCATGTGTGTACGGAGCGCTGCGAGTGAGGTGGGTCCGCCATGTCAGTAACTATTTTCAGTGGTGGAAATCCAGGGGACATAAAGTAAAAGTCCTCCCCAGTATTTTGCTCCAGTCGCCTGGATTTGCTCATTAACATGATTATTCAGCAAGGAGGTAGAACTAATTAGTGAAATCAGCTGGCTGAGTCTATGGGTAAAAGAAACACATGGTAGGACTTCTACTTTATGTCCCCTGGATTTTCACCTCCGAAAATAGTTTACAACCTACTGACCACACAGTGTAACAGGTTTAACTAATGCTGATCAGATGAGATAGTGGCAATGACTGGTAGTCTCTGGACTTGTAGGGCACTGTTGCGAGGAAGTAATACAGCAGTAACAAGAGCAACTGTGAGCAACATAAACTTGGTTATATTCAACTAATGAGAGAGCCAAACCTCAAACCTGTAAGACTTACAGAGGGCTTTTTAATGACTGAGCGACTCAGGAGCACCACTGTTGTGCTGTTGTGATTGGATTTAAATGACAATACCGGTATTGTGTATGTTATAGCCCATTTACTTCAAATTTTGTTGTTTGCATTGCTGCATACCAAGGCATACCCGTATTTAGATTTGATCATGAAAATGACATCCAATTTATTTATTTTTAGTCAGAGTTACTTTATCATTGCATAATAATGCATTTGAAGGCATGGATTGATTTGAAAACTGGCTAATTTCAGTTAGTTAAAGGACGTTCTTTTACCCATCTGTAGATCTTTTATGAAGGCCCGCCCTAAACGTTTAACCAGTCGATGACATTCTCTGTAATTAGGCTACATTGTGCTTTGCTAACTGTCAATCACAACACATTTTCTGAAGAATCCACCACAACAGAATGCTTCTCTGCCAGAAATTAGTCCATAAATAAATAAAGACCGTTTTACGAACAAAATTCAAAACTCTATAACTTCCTAATTCGGTTGTGATTGTTAGCAGGAAAAGCAAAGGATTTTTAAAGTTTGAAGCAAACCAATAGTTTACATTAAAGGGCTATACTGGTATTGTGCATGCTATATAGCCCATTTACTACAAATGAGCATACATGGGCTATAACATGCTAATATAGTCATTTAATAAAGCCTTCCAGTGTCTTCCGTGAAGATTATAGAGGCATTTCCTGCAGAGTAGAAGGAAGTGGTGCTGCCGGTTAATTACAGAGACAGGTGAAAGGGCACATCACTGGTGTCGGTACTCTCCAAACTAATCAAATCGTGTGTGTTTGCCAGTCAATGCCAACAGCCTCCTTTAATAAACCTGCCTGTCTGACTCTGGTCAGGGATCCAGAGAAGACGTAGGGCCAATTAGAGCTACAGTACCATTCCAAGTCTTCCATTTATATTTTTGAACAAATACGTTTTTAAGTTATCAGTATACTTCATTTTGTGTTATTACACAGGTAGTAAAGGAACATATGCAACAAAACTAAAACTTTCAATCTAAAATAGTGTACGCTTACATTAAACTAAATGCAATAACCCACCGTCTGTCCTCTCATATTAAACTGAGGTTTGTGCTCACATTCCATTGTCTACAGCTAATAGCACAGATGAATGGTCTGCAATGGTCCTATTCACCCTGTGATAATCAAATCAGATCACCTACAATACAGGACTCCTGCCCTGAACAGCTTAATCATGTGGCATTAGGGATCTCCAAAAGAAAGCTTTCCTTTTTATGTCCAAATTAGTAGTGATTATCTGAAGGAACAGGGGACTGGAGGCAAACTATCTACAATTATCATATCACGGACACATATTGATTTCCTCTCCTCCGAAACGTCAGTTCAGCTGCCAGGAGACAAAAACAACCCTGCTGTCTTGTCTGCTAGAAATGTGCTACAGACATTTTCTCCACTTTGAAAAATTGTGCTTTTACTCAAAACAAAGGCATTATTGTTCCTGGGGGAAAAAAATAATGCAGAGAGTGCCAAGGTACCAGAGTACTTGTTCTTTTAAGGCCCTGATTCAGTGCTACTATACAACTATACTATACAGCCTATTTCACCTTTGGTTATCGCTTCATGCCATTTTATAGTTGTCTTCAACTCTTAACACAGTCGTCATCCTCACAATCAGGCATCACCCTTGCCTGTACCCGCATAATGGCAAGATTTGGCAGGGTGGTATGCAGTAACAGTAAGGTACAATTTGTTTTTGTTAAATTGCATAGTTTGTTGCAATTTGGGGAAAAAATTGAAAAAACTCAGGAAGAGACCAACTAGTTTTCTGATTTCATCAAAATTACAAGTACAGTACCGTGATAAAAAAGAGATGAGAAAAAAGTGTGTGAAAGAATGTAATTTTCACTTGATCAGCTTGATCTTGCAATCAAAATATCAGAGAAATCCAACCTTTTAAAGAAAATAGATATCCATCAAGAAATAAATGTTTCTCAAGAACATGCATGTCAACAGTGCATGTGAACAAAATTACATTTAGTGAACAAAATTGTAATTTAAGTATATTGGCATTTATATTTTGCTTATTTAAGTGTATCTGATTTTTCATACATACATACATACATACATACTGAGCACTTTTAAGTGATCATGTATGACTTCATGTTTCACTGGGGTATAAATTTGAAGTGACACACATTCCTTAGTAGGCCATCAACATTGGGAAGGTAATAGAATGCACAAATTAAATCAGACAAAAGGTTGTTGACATTCATAAATCAAGAAACGGCTATAAAATATCTAAATACCTGAAAATAGCCATCTGCACTATTAGGGAAATCATTAAGAACAAATGGAAAAAATTCAAAACAATGTCTCAAAGTGCATCATGGATTGCTGTATACAATAAGGGGTCAATGCATTGTGATACCTCCAGAGCTGGTAACAGGGGGATGCAGGCTGAGCAGTTACACCAATGGTTATGAGTGACTTGGCAATAAGCAATTGTAACTGACAAATTTGACAGTTGGATGAGTGAAAATGGATGAATTAGCATATGCTGGCTAGTGTTAGCTAACTTGGCAAACTACGAAGTGGTTAACGTATGCTAGGTAGCTAAGTGCCTCTACTGTTAACATCACATTTGTGAATCTCAAAAATATATGTTTGTACCAAAAATGACAAGATATTTCAATAGTGACAGAAATGTATGAGGGTTCTTACCTGAGTGATAGGTTATGTGGATTGCTTCATACCTCCTTGCACCATCTTCCATTGTTTTGAAGTGTTTATGGGGGCTGAGGTCAGATCACTTGACTAGTTTTATTGTCTCTGATTGGTTGATTTTCAAACCTTGCCAGCAAATCTTGCTCTTAGATCAAGCTTGGCTAGATATCCAACTGTTACAATGTGTTCAGTCAGAAAACATTTCAAGCAAATTTTTCCAGTAAGTTGCCCTTTGTGTCATCACCTTAGAGATAGAATATTTTGGCCAAAAACACCAGAGGTGGATTTGGCATAAAAAGAGGGGTGGCCTTATCCCTAGAGCGAAGCATGTGGTGGATATGTGATGTTGTGGGTTTGTTTTTCTTCAAAAGGCACTGGAAGATGTGTTACAATGCAGGCATAAAAGTGGCAGGAGATTTTAGACCAAAAGAGGAGGAGGCCAAAACTGGTGTCGGTTGGATCTTCCAGTAGGATAATGATCCAAAGTATTTCTTCAAATCCAAAGAGCCTGTTTAACTGACCACATAATCAAGCTTTTGCAACAGCCATCCTGTGCCCTGACCAAAACTCAGTTGAAAACCTAAGGGGTGAGCTGAATAGGAGTGTCCACAATGAAGACCAAGGACCCTGGATAGAAGTTTAGTCGAGTAATGATCTCAGATTCCTTGCTATGTGTTCTCCCACCTCATGAAACATTATAGAAGACTCAGAACTATTATCTTGGCAAAGGGAGGCTGCACAAAGTTAAATACAGGGGTGCCAATAATTGTGACAAATTTATTTATCAGAATGAAAATATTTCAGCATAGAAAATATTTCATAAAATGATAAATTGAATTTCATATAGCATGTTTTGTTCATATTAATTGAGCATGACAGTAATTTGGTAGGGTGCTGTGTATAGCCTTTACAAATGATTTTAGGACAGTTCCAAATTAATTTGTAGTGAAAGGCTAATTATAAACGGCAGTGCTCTGCCCAGAAATTAGACTAAATTGCCAATGGAACAATGCCTGTCTGGATGCAGGTTGGGCAGCAGGAAAACCAGTGGATTCACTGGAGCCTGCATGCGAATCTAATCACCACTTCAAAATAAGGTTGCATTTATTGCTAATCACAGCGTTCGTGTAATACGAATCACATCATCTAAGCTGCAGTTTTTTAATTTTTTAATTTCACTTTTTCATAATAGATTCAAAACCGTGTTTTTTAATTGAATGATATTGTGCAAAGGATTGTGTAAGATAAAAAGGGAAGGCATTTTTGTTCAGAACAAATGAGAGAGAACTATTTCAGTGTATAGTCTTGTGCCGGAAATTGGCAATAGCAATAGCAATCTACACAGCATTTTACACTGTTACAAGTCCACTCTGAGTACATTTAACACTAATAGAGTAGCCTACCATTGCACTCGTATAAACCGAGTTCACTTAGTTCACTGTCGGTTCACAAGTACACTGTTAGAGTAGATTTAGCTCAAGCCATATATATTTTCTATCATGAATTTATTCCTTTTCATTTAGCGTTCCATGGCTGTTGGTACAACGTTCTCTGTCCAAAACTCTTCATCTTTCTGCCGTGAGTCCCTTCTGATTTGTTTTCCAAGTGAATAGCATGAATTAAGAATAAACGAGACATTGCAGCAGAGCTGCAGAGTACTATGGAAATATTTCACTATTTATCCACACTAGCAAATTGCATTCTGGCACGAATTTGACTAAAATGGTGCAGCAATAGATTTTAATGCTGGTGCCTGCATAACATAGGATGTTCTTTGTGATACTGAAGCTTTGTTATTGAAGAAGAGGGAGCTTTAACTATATTTCAGACTGTTTAAGACCGTCTTTGAGGCAGTTTGCGTCTGAGTTATGCGCACCGTTATTACACAGCATGGGACCAGTACATCTTTACTGCAGGTCCAGTAACATGATTTTTTTTTTTTTTTTTTAGTGTCTTCATTCTGTGTGGTGTTTTAAATGACATTCACCTTGTAAAAAAACACATTTTGTTCTTCTAAGAGCTCTCATTTCCATAAAATATTTAGCCATGGGCTCATCCATTAATTGGATATGTCAAATTTCAATGCTGTTCGCTGTGCTACAGCGGCAATAGCAATAGAAAAGTATAAAATAAGAAACTCTGTCTCTGTGGACTGTCTTAATGATTGAGGCCAAAGAAATGGAGACCCAATTTTTATCTATAAAACTTGGAGGTCAGAAAGTAAACATCGAACAAAAAGTTAGGAAATTTGTGTTTGGTAGATTATTTCTCTGTTGTAACAATGCTTTGACTTTAGTGAGTTGAGCAGGTGTTAGTGTCACTTTGAGCTTTGAGAAGAAGTGACACTAACAGTAAAAGTAATGCCTAAGGACTACTACTTTGTATTCCACTGAACTCAAATCAGTAAAAGTAATCTCTAAGGGCTGCTTCATTGTATTCCACTGAACTCAAATCAGTAAAAGTAATGCCTAAGGACTACTACATTGTATTTCTCTGAACTCAAATCAGTAAAAGTCATCTCGAAGGGCTGCTTCATTGTTATGCCACTGAACTCAAATCAGTAAATGTAATCTCGAAAGAATGCTTATTTTTTATACCACTGAACTCAAATCAGTACAAGTAATCTCGAAGGACTGCTTAATTCTATCCCACTGAACTCAAATCAGTAAAAGGATTGTCTAAGGACTACTACATTTTATTCCTCTGAACTCAAATCAGTACAAGTAATCTCGAAAGACTGCTTAATTTTTATACCACTGAACTCAAATCAGTAAAAGGATTGTCTGCTTCATTTTATCCCTCTGAAATTAGATCAGCAGAAGGTCATATTTAATGACTGCCTCATACATACACAAGCCAGGTCCCCCCCTCCCCTCTCCTGTAGAGGCTGGCGTGCTCTTTGTTTAAGGCTTGTCCAGCAGCCTGACAGGTCACTGTGGGGTTTTTCTTCTTTCAAGGACTGTGTTTGTGCCGACAGTTTAATGATCCAACAGGGTTTTTCAGGGTATCAGAGCTACTGGAGCTCACTGACGCCTGGCAAACAGAAAACACTAAATTCTAACTTATTTTATTATTCTATTATTGTTGTTTACTTTTATTCGTGATTTTACTTCTGATTATCTGAGTCTGGTGTTATTACGATTTTTATACGCTGCCCTTCACTTAAGAGGATACACTATAGCAAACATTGGTAAAATGCACATTAGGTACACAGTCTTCTGTGTTTAGTGGTATAGCTATCTTCATATCCTTACCTATACTCCTGTATTTGAACATAGATTACGTCTTGATAGTGCATGTATATGTACCATATATGTGGTGGTAGAGACGAGTTTCCCCCTCATCACTGTAAAGCGCTTTGAGTGTCGAGAAAGGCGCTATATAAATACAAGGTATTATTATTATTATTATGTGTACCGTATACATATATAAATCAATATGACAGAAAGTATGAAAAATACAGGCCTAGATATTATGACATTGAAAGCCGTGAGCTTTGGCACTTCACAAGACAGTACCTGCTGTAGCCAGGTTGAATGCGGTACACTCTATCATCAGAAGAGACAGCCATGGTGCCTTTTACCACAGTATGAATCTATATGATTCCCACCTTTCAGCATTCCTTGACTGAGTGGTAAAGTAGAAGAGCACAAAAGTAAGTCAGAGAGAAAGTGAGTTTGCAGAATTGCTCAGTGGCACTTTTCAACTTTAGTTCCTCGCTGTGCATAAACAATGCAGCAAAAGTCAATTGATTGCAATCTGATTACAATCACCCCACTTTTTATTAATACTGCCCTTTATCTGGAGCAACACAAAAAGCTATTTGTTGGCAACAAAGAACTCACAGACAGTTCAATTATGACTTTGATGTCTGGCCTGTCTGTGATGTGCGTCGCTGCTAATTGCAAACTAGGTGGCATTCTCTCTGCCTGTTCTGTTTTCTCCTGCGCTCAACAAATGCCGTATTAACATTCTCCTTCGCCATCGAAGATTGATTCAGCGTTGCCTTATTTGCAAAAGTGCCGCAATATCAATAGTTTCAGAGGTAGTGATTTTACAATTAATTGTCCCTCTTCACAACTAAAGTCAATTCCACGGACCCAAGGTTAAAGGAAGTTCACCTTTAGTCTTCGGCGATCAATAATGTGAGTTAACCAGAGCGTCTCACGTTGACCGTGTACAGTGCCACGATGCCAATGCATGCAATATTTTTATTCCAGACCTTTTGTTCCTGTTGATATCATTTGTTATTTTACTCATTCCCTGCAGAGTTATCTGGAAGCATGCCTGTTTGTCTTGGTTCTCTGAGGCGAGGGAGTGGGTGAATCATACTGAGGGTGTTTCTTTCAGAACGGTGGTCAGAAATGTCAAGAAATGTCAAGAAATTGCTCGTTCATTCTGGAAGAGTGAACGGAAGCGTTGCGTGTGCCATTTCTTCATGCAGTTGGCTGAAAAGGTCCTGAGGCCACGCCCCTCCTGATCTCTGGTCGGCTTCTCTCAGCCCATCTGTACTTTCCTGGTTTCTGATTGGCTGCAGTCAATCCGCTAGCTGTAAAAGATACCTCAGTCAGGTGGCATTCTAGCGTAGGTCAGCGTGGAGGCCATGCTGTTCCTGCGGCCCACAGAGAATGTCATGCTAGACACACTGCGACTGTATCGGACTGTACTGTACTGAGTAGTGCGTTCAGCGTGTGCTTCTGATCTGCTGTGTTCAACTGTGATTGGCTTCGTCAGTGGATGCTACAATTTTTGATAGGTGAACAAGTGTATTGCATATCTCAGAGGCATGACAACGGGGGGTGCAGGAAACACTGGAATGTTAAGTCATACAATGCAGCAACTTACACTACTGAACACATAAGACAATAAAGGCTTGTTTTTCCAACATTCGTTTAATAGTCTATAATTCTCATAAAATTAAGCTTAAGTGGAGCTATGCTGTTAAATTTTAAGTAACAGTGCAATTCTGTACCCTACCCTGTGCATACAGTGTAATAAGCAGGCCTGTATTCTAAAGGACAAACTATATCGCAGGTAATTGGGAGTGAGCTGGATTAAAGAGCATACATTCACATTTCCTGAAACATTTCACCATACAATGCACTGTGTAAAGTACCTCTCTGGGGACTGTAAGCCAATGCAAAAGTGTAATGCGTGATCCCGCATTGATTAGCGAGAGAGAACAAGCGGAAGTGGACTGAAATGAGAGGATGTTTCTGATGAGATACGCCGAGGGAATTTAAATCCACTAATTAAGCAGTGACGGTAACGACTGCGTGCATATGTCACAGCTCCTGGGAGCACGAACAGGGAACTGCTGCATTTGAGACTCTCACCCAGATGGGTTAGTGATTCAATTATCATTATATTAATGGGTGACTATCAACACAATATTGCTTAATGAGTCATGGAGGGGGCAATCAGAATCAGTGCAGGCAATGACAAGAAAGTGGTTGTTCATAAAGGCATCAAAAGAAAGTTAAACAGCTAAACAAGTTCATGTGTTTGAGGACCCTATCTCTCGTCACAATGACTGATCACAGGTATCTCCTGAAAAACATTTTACAATTGGTATGAAGGTTCACGGAAATATAAAGCCATTTAATTGGTTCATAAATAACACTGACAAGGTTATTCAGTAGAAACTATTCTGTAACCATCAGTACTATGCTAACAGCAGAATAAAAGGGTACCTTGGTTACACAGGGCTTTAAAACGTGGCCGTTGAGAGGATCTTTCAATTAGAAAAGGAAATGCAATTCACCCTTAAAATATAGGAGCTTTGAGACCATTTTCTGAAGGACCAATCAATTTGAAAAGCACAAGTCTGTATTTAAACAGATTGCATTCCTTTTTCTGTTATGTTGAAACAGTCCTGTTAAATAAGCCTTCTGTGGTTCCACAAAACCTTTTTCAGTCCCCTGTTTTAGCATGGATCTAGTCTGAGATAAATTTTACATCTATGGCCTTCAGTATGAACTTTGTGTGCAATGATTATGATATAATTGATTTACTTTCTATTAGAAGGAGGTCAAATCCTGACAGGAGGAAACATAGCATGCCACTTCTCCATAGCACGTCTTTCTGCCGTTCGAAAAACAGCCTTTGGTATTACTATTATTATTATGGGGAACAATTTCTCCAGGCTGAGACAAACAGGGTTATCAGGGGGCCGGGAAAATCACTTACCTAACTCTAACCCTAACCCTAACAGACGACTGATTGAATAAAAACTGTCCAAATAAATAAGACAAGGCCAATTAGCTTCTGTGATTAGGAACCACGCTGGCCACTACAGCGACTTACAAGTCTACTGTTTAACAGTGTCCTGTGCCATTTCCATCCAATCTATAATCATGAAGTCCATTTGTATTATGTTTTGGCTACATTTAGGCATATAGCAGACGCTCATAACACACGTAAAATGTATTCATGTGGCTGGATATTTGCTGAAGCGTTTCAGATTGAGTACCTTGCTCTAGGTACTCAATCAGCGTTTCAGATTGAGTACCCATGCGTGAATTTAATTTGTAATCCGTGGAGTTAACGAGACCAGTCCCTTGACCATTATACCACACTCCCATCCTTATATATCAATATATTCAAACCCTCCACAATATATTGGCAAATAGACAAATTATTGCCATTTTGTTTGCTAAGGTACTGTACAGTCGGGAAAACATAATAGACACAGTTGGTAAAATACAAAAAGGAATCAGCTACTGATGGATTGTCCCTGTTCTGATTGGCAAGCTTGTTAACCAGGACCGTAATCAGTTTAGAGCTAAGTGTTCTGCCCCCTGTATTTGTATCTCACTGACCGCCAATGCTTGGAGGCATTCGTAAACACAGCAACGGCCATTCGTAAATAGTGCGGATGCAGCTCTCTCACACATGTGCTGATCAAACCTAAGGTTTGGAGGGAAGAGGATGGATGCTGATTGGTTTGGGGGAAGTGGGGCAGGAGAGAGGTCTGCATTTACGGGCAATAAACAGATTGCCACATCCCAGGGAGATAGTTCGAACCACTGAAGGTTTAGCTGTCATTTCCGTGCTTTATTTTGAACGGAGCAAATATTACCTGAATCTAAAATATATAAAAATATATATATTTTAAAAAACAACAGATAAGCAAGAACACCTAATCACACACACACACACGAGCGCATGCATGCGCACACACACACCCCCATGCACAATCACACTTTTGAATAATTCAAAAGAGGGATACATGGAAAATGAGACCTTGTCAACCTAGTGTTCACTAGCAACTAAAAATACATATCCAGGAATCATACTAACCTCTGTTTAAGGGTACAAATAACACAACTTTCTTAAGTCATCCTTGTATCTCAGAGAAGGAGCAACGTCTCGCAAGTTGCTTTGCTTTTCTCTCGGGCAGTCCCGCTGCCTGCATGTCCTCACACATACACACGTACACACATGGATGTACGCGTACACACATAAAGCTGGTGGGCCGAGTGACTTGTAGAAGCCTAATGATGATTCGCTGCAGAACACGCCTCCCTCTCTCCACACTGACGCCACACTGACATTAGCCCCAGGCCAGAGAGGAGTGTTCTGGGAAACGCATGCATATTTAAACGGAGGCTTAAATAATTTCAGAGCGGACCACATCCCCAGTATCAGTAGATTACACTTTACGCCATACTCCACGCTCGCCTCCAGGCATTGGTGGAAGAGAGAGCCTGTTATTACCTGACAGATGTTTTCAGGTGAAGAGCATCCTCATTCATACGCTTTATTAAAGTCTGTGACGGATAAGCAGAGACTAGTCGTTCCCCAGGTGTCCCCCTTCTGCACATCCATCACTAAACTGATGCCACATACCCATCTTGACCACTTGATTATAGCTTCAAGCCACCAGGAAAAACAAATCACTTAAGAGCAACATTGCTTTTAAAATTGGGAGCCTGGATGGGTTGTTGTCATGAGAAACCAGCAAACAATAAACGTTCAGAATTTCAAATATCAAACCCACATGCTATCAAAACATGTTATCAAGACACAGGGCGCTAAAATACTTTTCCCACCACTAAAATATCAACCCACATAATATCAGAAAACAGAAGAACAAAATACCTTCCCTACCATGCAGTATAAGTTGCTGTACAAAATCATTATCCAAAGTCTATACTCATACCCAACAAAACTTTCTTACAAAGCACACAGTGCAGAAGTAAGAACTGTTTGAATTTAATGGCTGTTTATATTTACCTCTTAGTCAAAATATATGGCCTCTGTCTATCAATGGTATATCAGATAATATATTAATAATCGTACATGGCTTAAAATCATGGTGTTCATACTTTTCATATGGAGTAGAGACCAAGGGGCCAAAACTAGGCTTCGTTTTTGAAGCTCACTTCCTGGTTTGGCTGAGAGCGGCGAGAGGCATTGCTCACTAGCGCCAGTGCAGTTGGCTCCAGTATAGGTCTTTCAGGCCCCTTTTTCAATGCAAGTCAATGGTATCAAATGCAGTTAAAATACTACAATACATTTTTCCCACGAGAATATGTAGTAATAGGTGCATTTTCTTCGCCAATTTGTTAAGTTATTGTGTCGTGTTTTTTACGCTGTTTTAACATTTTGTAGATGCAATCCGTGATCGTTTGCAGCACTAGTATCTCATGCGCTTAGTGGACAAACCAGACCCGGCCAGACGTAATGACCATATAACGGTCCCCCTGCACCCTACTGCACAGTCTCTGCCTCACATTTTTGTACAAGATGGCAGCACTTCCGCTGTTTCGAAAGGCTTATCACAAGCCCATGGAAAGTCAATGTGTGACATCACAGTCACTTTATCCATATTTTTTCTACAGTCTATGGTAGCACTCTATAAATCACCCACCACTGCAGAACTCCTGGCAATGGTGTGTTGTCTGCACATGTCAGCAGATCATGCTAGAAGTAGAGCTCGTGTTTGGATACTTAAAAGCCCATCGACAGACTCACTCACTGAAAAACAGCCACAAACAGCCACAGTAAAAAATCTATGTTTGATTTACAAATTGCTCGTAATGGATCAAAATAACACTCAATAGCCATTCTCTGCTGGTAGCAATGGTTTCAGCAATTGGTACTTATGTAATTTTCTTAAATAAGAGGAGGCTGGAACCTCCTGTCCTGTGGACTAGGATAAGCTAACACTTGAGAGGATGAAGACAGCAACTCCATTGGAAAATGTTGGTTGGCGATCAAGGTGATGCATCATTGCGGTATTATACATAGCATACCGCTATGGCACCACCAAAAAATTATGCTTTTTGTAAATAACAGACAGATTGAAATCTTATCATAACACACTACACTACAATGTGTTGATCGTTTATACTCTGGATCCAAATCTAAGCAACCTAAAACGTATTCAAAGTCCTCATGTGCAGCGGTGATTTGTGACCTGCACCTGCACAGAGCGACAAAGATGTATAACTGAAAAGCAATGCATTGTGGGTGGCTGCATTTGATAGAGGCCCCTGACATTTGAAAGGTGAAGTTGTAATTGGGTTGATTTACTCCATGAAAGAGCGTGGTTTCACATGCAGGAAGTGATGGGACTGACGTGTCACTCTTTTCAGGGAAATGTCTGATACTCATGGCAGTGTTGTCTCCTTAATCTCCTAACCCTGACACTCCCAGGCACACTCTTCTCTGGTCCTGATACATCTGTACCAGGCTTTACCAGGACCAGCACCAATGTGACAGAGGCTACTTGCACACTGCCAGTGTTCGGGAGTGACTACCGTATTAACAGATGAGAGTGAATACGGTTAGTCACCCCCTGTGCATACTAACAGCAGAGCGGAGTGAATTCAGTATTTAGGTTTGTACAAGTAACAGAAGTAACTCTCCTCCCCCGATCTCAAGATGACAGTGAAAACACATGTAACCCCAGCAACGTTTACTTTAGACATTCAGTTCACAAACAATTTGCAGTTCTTTTGACAGCTCCAGTCGTCGGAGGCGTGAGTTTGTCCGACAAATTATTGCGATGCAAATTTCTGCTATGCCTATGTAGCCATGCGCAACATATAGACTAGTTTCTATTGCCATATGTTTCATCATCGAATTATCTCCAGGCCATTTGTCGTTCGTACATTATTCATATAATATGCCATGTGTATGTGGAGTTTATGTTTGTGTTTTGTAGCTCTAGAATACGATTAATTGGTCGCATTTTGCGGCCGTTTTCTTTGCAGTGGCAGTAAACTTTTCACTTGATCGCACCAGAGCTATTTACAGAATGTAGCTGGTTAGGTACATTTTTCCTATCAAATCTTTGTTTCTTGTTTTTGTTATGAGCTGTTAGAAATAGCTGGCATTCGTTTGTTTGCTCTCTCCCACTTGTTCCTATCGGGAATGAATAAGGAGGAAGGAGGGACCAGCGATAAGGTCTCTGAGCGTAGGAGTGCGTGTAACCGTAGCGCATACGTCACTTAACAACGAGATGTCCAGTGCCGTTCTGGTACACATTGCGCAGGCCAACCACAAACAAAGTGAAATGTGTTAGTCAATACCTGAAAATCCAGATAGGGACTACGGTTGTCACTCTCTTTTATAACCGAACTGTGTGTGAACTCAACAGGATTGAGCGCACCAATGAGGAGTGACAACCGTATTTAGCTGCAGTGTGTACGTAGCCTCCAGAGACCCCTCAGGTATCCGCTTCGCGTTGGCTACAGGACGACAGTGAGACAGGCTTGTGAGCGGTCATGCTGCCTGTGAGGATTGCAGGCCGGTAGTTGCGATCCCGCTAAGCCTGAGATCGAGACCACAGACTTGGTACAATGAGTTGTTATTGACTAGTGTCGTTTTGGGTAACGTGGGATTATATGAACCAGCGCGATACCCGCTCTCACCACAGCAGGCTGTGGTTTCTGTCCCCAGATAAGCTTGACAGTAGACTTTCAAAATGTATCTCCAACTAGCGCTAAAGATTATTGATTAATTGTGAGTTATGGTCCTGTGATGAACTGGCATTCTCTGTAGGGGGGTCCACTTAAAACCACAGAAAATCAGATGAGCTTCAACCCTCAACCCTTGCAAGCTCCAATATTATTTAATTATTGTAATAACAGGGGGTTAAATGTGTGGAAATGTGATAAGTGACAGTAAATGTGTGGACATAATGTGACTGGATTAATCTATGACCAGAAGTTGGTACAGTCTCTCGGGCCATACAGTCAGTGAAATTCAAATTGTTGCCCACAGGATTTCATTGGTGGAGGGAGTGGTAGTTGTAATTCTGGAAATAGCTGATGTCTGAAGTACTTTTGTATTAGTGAAGAAATTTATCAGGGTTTAGGGTAAGAGAATGCAAATGAGTAAGAGAATTTCTGAAAACTCCAATCCTGAATTGCTGTGTAACACTCTTTGGGCCTGTTTTACTAAGGCTTTTAGCGGGAGCAAAACCATTTAGCGCATGCAAAACCAATAACACGACCAATGATTGGCCATGGAATTTGTTTTGGCTATGTAAATGTGTGAAAGAAAAGTGGCATTGTCTTTATTATTTTTTGTTTAATTTTAATCTTGGCAGTTTATAGGTTACGGGAATGAGGCTGCATGTTTGCTGCACTTGGAATTAGTAAGAAATGGCATATTTCTGTGAACAGCCCTGGGAGGCACAGTATATTAATATGAAATTCCTTAGATCGGATTTATCTGGTTTCTATCAGCCAGGGAGATGGGAGCCTGCCTTTGTCTGGTTTGGGGTGTTACATGGGAGTTTGAGTTCACAGCATCTCTGAGCTACACAGATCTGATACAGAGGGAACTGCACTGTGTGCTCTCAGAGGAATGAAGGAATATATGCGAAAGAGAGAGAGATAGAGAGAGATGGAGAGAGAGAAAGAGAGAGTGACGAGATAAAAACCCAACTTTGTGGGATATCCTTAAGAGCCCAACAAAGATATGAATACATTTACTAATTAGCTTTCTAACATGCCGAAAATGACGAATTTTCAAAGTTCTGATGCTCCATAGCTGCTGTCTCAAAAAGCCACACGCTGTGTTCAGCTGAAGCACTGGTGTTTTGGTTAAAATAACGAACAGTGGTGTGCTGGTATTAGAAAAAATGTTTGTGTGCCAATTAACTCAATTTAATTTAAAAGCATACTGTTGGACATACCGAAAAGGGCATATGACACAACAGCCCATACAAGGGCTATGAGATTCATAAGTATCTTTGTTTGGGTGAGCATATTCATTACAAAATAAATCTGACTGTAAATTTGAATAAGTTATTTTTTTGAAAGTAATTTTATGCTATTTTGCTTTTTATTTGACTGGCAGTTGCCTACAGAAATGGATGACCTACAACAAATCAATTTTCTTGCATGAACTGTCAAATAAAAAAATTTTTTTTAAAGCATTTTAAGTTATGCTCATTGAAGCATTGTGAATGTTATGTTCACTGAGTGCAACTGCCAGTAATATAAGCAGCTATGCTTACCTGCCATTCGCTCGTCCTCTGAATAGTGTGATGGTATCTTTCTCACTCTTCGCTTTAGGATCTCTCCACAGACAGATACGCCCAAAAGACACCAGAATTAAATGTCCTTATTCACGGTCACTTTAGATTTAAGTACTTACGTATGTTGTTTTTATTTTATTTTATTCTAATTATCATCATGAATTATTTTAGTCTGACTGTTGGTACATCGAATATTGCAACACCACAATGTGTTTTTTAAGTCTGGCTGCTGTTCGCGTCACGCTGCAAAGCTAAAATGAGTGTGATGTAGCATGTCTCTGCTGCCCATAAATCCTGTTTACATAATAAGCATGTCTGTTGCGCGTGTGAATGTTTATTGTTTGAGGAATTGCTCTCATTAAAGCCAGTTTCCTGCTGCCTTTGAGTAATGGCCTTTGATGCCCTTTCCCTCATGTTGTTAAATCTCCTCAAGCAGGAGGCTTTTCCTACATTTCCCAGGCTTATAGACCCCCAAATTGATATTTTAACTTGTAGGGAGAGAGAGGCTGGTGCTTTGGAGAGCTATGGGGAAAGGATTTGTTCCTTTTTGTATTGGAACAGGAAAGATCAAATGCTGAACACCACATCATTTCATCTATTGGCCCAGATGACTTGTGTCTGTAGAATAAAGGTTGGGGGCTATTCATTGGCCCAGTGGCCAAGGAACTCCCAATTTGAATTAAAATAAAATACAGACCAGATTTAGCAGCACATTGCCATGACTCAAAGCTCCATGGGAATGTTTTGTATTTTTTTTGTATTTTTTTTTTTTTTATTTTTTTTATTACACACATCGGTGCTGTCTTTGAGCCAATAACTCACTTTAGCACTCAAGTCTTCAAGAAGCTGCTAAATGATGCCCCCCCCCCCACCCCCACTCTCCAACTCTATTAGTCTGTTTGAAGGGTGTGAAGCAGTATAGAGCGCAGTCAGTAAATCTGCCATTTTGTGAAAAGACTGAGTCTGAAACTGTGCAAAACGTGTTTAGCATAAGATTAGAACTAGTGCTTCAGCTCTTACCCACTTTGAATGTAGGCAGCTGCAGAGCAACTGATGAAAAACGGGCATGACTGAGGTCTATGTGGATTTCACCTGACTGCGTCTGTTGCTGCCTTACCAGAGTGCGTAGTGTCTGAGTCCCAGGGGCGTCCGCTCAGACACACGCCTGTTTTAGTCTCCTGCTCTTTCATCTCATCTCAAAGGCAAAGGGAATGGCCAGGGAGACTTGCCACTGCATGTCTGCACAGGAAAGGTGCAGAATCTAGCACCCTGATATTGATATTACATTACATTATAGGCATTTAGCAGACGCTCTTATCCAGAGCGACTTACACAACTTTTTTTTCTTTTTTTTTTTACATTTATCCATTTATACAGCTGGATATATACTGAAGCGATTCAGGTTAAGTACCTTGCTCAAGGGTACAACGGCAGTGTCCTACCTGGGAATCGAACCTGCAACCTTTCGGTTACAAGGCTGGTTCCTTAACCATTATACTACACTGCCGATATGAAGAACTGGTATCTGTAGGACAAGTATAGAATCAAATTGCTTGACAAAAGTGTAGCGTAAAGATTATAAACGTGTAACTTAAAGTGGCAATTACTCAGCCTGGCCAAAATAAAAGTCGGCACTAATATTTTGTTGGACCGCCTTTAGCTTAGATTACGGCGCGCATTCGTTGCGGCATTGTTTCGACAACCTTATGCAACGTCACAACATTTATTTCCATCCAGAGTTGCATTAATTTTTGGCCGAGATCTTGTCAACGGGAAAGTCTTCTCCAGCACATCCCAATGGGGTTAAGGTCAGGACTCTGGTGGCCAAAATGATTCCTCATGCTCCCTGAACCACTCTTTCCCAATTTGAGCCCGACAAATCTTGGCATTGTCGTCTTGGAATATACCCATTGATGGGATAACCTGGTCAGTCAGTACATCCAGGTACTCAGCTGACTTCATTGTATTGCTGCATAACATTGCTGAGCCTAGACCTGACCAATTGAAGCAACCCCAGATCATAACACTGACTCCAGAGGCTTGTACAGTGGGCACTATTCATGACGGGTGCAACGGCGACTTTTTTTTTGGCCAGGCAGTGTATATTGCATTTAAAACAGTTATACTGTATTAGCTATAGCCTATTGTGTACGTATGTTCAATTTTCATTTTCATAATGAATGAGTGGCTTAATGAATTAGTATTTTGGAGCTGTTAGAATGTTTGCGCTAATAACCTTCCAAGTGTTCATTTTAATTCAGCCCAAACATAGATTCCAATCACTACCATTGTTGTTATTGTTGTTGCTATTCTTTCATTACAAGAGAAGATATTGGCTCTTGGTTCACCTCTGGTAGCCGACAAATGCTGGCCAGCAAAGAATGCTAGCGATCCACACAAATCAGGTGCGTTCAGTGAAATAAGGGGTAGAGCACTGTGGTGAATTCGGGAAGAGGAAAGACATCCTGCATCATTTTACCTGCAGTGGTTTTGTCAAACACTCCCTCCCTCCTACAGCAGCTCAGAGAACCGCAGTGATGTGCACAGTTGTAACAGGATGAATTTGGATCGCTGCCTGAGGAGTTTCACTTAAACTAAGCCAAAAAAAAAAGAAGAGCAACCGACAGACACAAATCCTGTGCATTTGAATTTGGGTGGCCTTGAAAAAGAGATGATTGTGACAAAGAAAAAAACTAATAAATAAAAAGTATCCTGGAGTCCAAGTTTATATTTATGTGAACAGTAGTTTAAATGTGTCCTCAGAGACTCTCTGAGCAGAGGACATGAAACTTCTATCTTCTATTTTCTGTTTTATTTCCCAAGAGAATGTGGGCAAATATATGTATCTGTCGTGTGCATCCATCCTAAAGTGAAATACAATAAAGGCGGGTGATTTTATATAAGACCTGATGGGGAAAAGAAACGGGGCAATGGTGCGCCCGGTGCCCCTCAGCTAACATTTGGAGAATTTGATGGCTGAACTTGAAAACAAGTATGGCTTTTCTCAACTTTCCTTCGTGTGTCCACTGCCAAATCATGACAGAAGGAAACATACAATGATACAATGGTAACAATAATGCATGCACTGTAAAAGTCATTCAAAGCCTTTTCCTGCATTCGGATCATGTAACCCTGCCTTGTTCCAGCCTACGGACAACTACCCAATTTGTTTAAGGCCGTTTCCAGGACCCTGAAACCATGGAAAAACAAATACCTCGCTGCTTGCAAGGCTCTTACATCGGGACTACTTTGCGACAACAACCACAGGCTGAATTCAGTGAAGTGATTACTGCATTGTTTTGTCTAGACTGTGTTATTCCTAGCAAAATGCACAAACACATCGGCAAATGACAAACCTTGCGTCACCACACAGTAATGAATTGAAATAAGCAGAGGCAGTAGGGATATGGGTTAGGCTGCCAAAGAAGCATGATATAGATATAGTATAGATAGATAGACAGACAGACAGATGGAATTGGCTATTACTTCCCAAGTGTTTAGCAGCTTTTTTTGGTAGATTAGTGATTTAATATTCAGCACGTGGTTTAATAAGGTAGAGATGCATCCGTTTCACTACATAATGTACATTATGTTAAAGGCCTAAGCCCACATGGATCTGTTTGAATAGTGTTTAAATATGGATAGTTCCTCTTATCTAACCAAATTATTTTGAGTCATTATTTTGTTTCTGTTGCCTGTTCAAATAAAAAAAAATATCTTTGCAATGAGAGGGAAGTCAAAAATATAGTTTCACAGTAAAACATAATGAATGCTTCTTAAAATTAAAGTGCTTCTCCTTCATGCCTGGAAGTTGATGTTGAACATTTTGATCCTTCTGCAGCTCTGCCCCCGGCAATTTTCTGCTATTCCATTTTTTTATTTCCCACCCTGCCAGCATTCAGTTGGGCTCAAATTAAACGGAAAACACTGTGTGTCGCCCTCATTGTTCACACAGGGTTCTCGTTCTCTTTTTTCTGCGATGTGGCTCGGTCACAAATTTAAGGTGACGCTCCCATTCGTCTCACTCCCACACACATATTTGCCTTAATCTAAAACTGAAATAAGCAAGAGGTGTGTCGGCAATGAAAATGCAATACTTCAATTTATGTGCGATTTTAGTTTTAGTTTGTGTATTTCACCCTGTCTGATAAACAACCATATGTAATCTAATAATTACACATTTGAATACATTAATCTGTGTGGCAGTGCTCTGTTCTTGACAGGGCTAAAGCCAAAGATAATAATAACAATCTACAAATCAGCACTGGATAATGTTCCAGAAGATTCTGCTGGCACATGCAGATGTGAAATGTACTGACTTTTAATGATTTTTTCCAGCATCATGAACCCAGTCATTGCATGGAACCCTCCAGCATGCTGTAACCCTGGCAACTTGAACCCATCCTTACCGTGATGGCACAAGGCTAATCATGTCCCTTCACTGTAAACACATAGCACCTGATTTACTCAGCATGTGCAAATCAGGCCCATAGTTGGTTAGCTGAGGCTCAAGTCTGTGACTCTGAGGCCAAGCCTGCACTTGTGTTGAGCACTCTTGACTGACAGAGCCACTCAGAAGTCCCTATTAATTCAGTTTAAGTTCCATTGGATAGAAGATGAACTTAATCCCTCCTACATTGTGTATTCTTCACTGAATGTGCTAATATGCTGGGAGAAAGCGGACAGGAGAATAAAGATGCATAGTGTGTGCTCTGTCTCATAAAGAATTCAGAGCCAGACTCAGGGGATTATATGTATAACAAGTTGATTTCCCTCCTTTCCAGAGTGCTCTTCCCATGTTAAAGCAGATACGAGCTGCTGTAATTAAATATAGTGTCAGAATACAAAGAGAACAGACTGACTCAGAGTTTATGTATATACAGTGAGCACCATAATTTGTTGGACAGTGACACATTTTTTGTTATTTTGGTTCTGTACTCTAGCACTTTGAGTTTGAAAGGATACAATGACAGTTGTAGGTTGAAGTGCAGACTGTCAGCTTTAATTTAGGGGTATTTTCATCCATATCGGATGAACCGCTTAGAAATTATAGAACCTTTTGTACAAATATATATATATATTTTATTTTTAAAATATTTTATTTTATTTTATTTTTTTATTATTATTATTTTTTTTTTTTAAACCAAATACAGGTTGCTCACCTAATTTCCATATGGAATTAAATGTACACAGGAAAGGTTATTGCAATGATAGGACACCCTCTAGACATGTTTTTTTCTGCCAAGTTAACTCCTTAGGATCAAAACAGAAACCTCCGTGGGTAATAAACCATGCCTAAAAACAAAAGCTGTTCTCACCATTGTAAAGAGCTATGTATATGTAAGTCTACTTACAGAGCTTGCGCTGTACGATTTGATAGCTAACAATGCGCTACAACTTGTTTTTGGGTTACCTGACAGCAGCAAAATGTTCTGCCATAACCCAATCTTTTTTCTCTGCAGTTGGGTCAGTGGCTAATGTGTCTACTTTGTATCACGTGGTAGACAGCTGTAGCTGTATATTGGTCATTTATAGCCAGGTTTTAATACACTGTATAAAGTTGTATTTTGTGATGCCCACACATGAGATTAAAACATTGGCTCTGCGAATAACATTTTTACTTCCCTGCCAATTGTTTCACATGTCCAGCATTTTTCTTAATATAAACAGAGCTTTGGTCTGCCAAACCTGCAAGTCTACATGCAGTGGGGCAAAAAGGAGAATGTTTAATTTTGCAAAATACATCTGATTTTTGGCCTCTCAATAATTACTTTGCCTTTAAAAAAAATCTAATTTCAATAATTTATACTACCCAGCTGATCTTTCACGTCCTGTGTATATTGGGGGGTAATTGATTCATATATTTTATGAAGGGGTAATTACTGATTGCGTGCGTTCACGTTTATGCACACGTACGGTATTTAATTCCAATTTTGAAAATGGGATAAGTTGAGAGGGTTGTCTTTGTTAAGAGCTTTTGTAAGATGAAGTAGTATTGATTCATTCCTCCTAGCAAACTATTTTTGTGCAGAAATTTTTCTTTTACGTTCTCTTTACAAAGGCAACTTTGATCTAGAGTACAGGATTTTAAGAACAAAGGGTGACTTCTATGCCGCACATTTTTAAAAGTGCATAATTTATTCTTATTTCTTTCATACTGCATGTGAAAATGAATTCTCAACTTTCATGAACCACTCAAAATCACAATAAACATAATAAATGGACAAGTGAATGCTATTGTTAAAAAAAGAAAGAGTTTCACTCTGCGTGTCTCATACCTTATTCATTATCAGGGTGAATCTTCTTCTGCTGCTTCTGAACTCACGCAGACTTGCAGGCAGGGTGCTCTGCAACGTCGCGAGTGGTAAACAGCAAGACTCTGAATCTTGATCCTGGAATAATAAGATACATTTTATTTCTGTGCTTTAAAAAAATGTGTTATTTTTGTATAAAAGCAGGCTCACAGGTTCCTTCAGAGGGACACTGAGGTAGCTGGTATGAAGTATAAATATGCAGCCTGCTGGTGCTCGGTCTTTGTTTTGAAGAAAAAGTTAGACTGGCAACACGGTATGCCACAGAGAAAATAATCTTTTTACTGGTGTCCTGTATGAATTCACGATGGAGGCAAGTCAGCCTTTACTTCAGGAAAGAACTCCCTTTTTGTTCGTTCAATGGCTTCTATAGCTTTGATCCAGTATTTTTCTATTGTGTAACCCGGTCAAAATGCACCTGTACCATATGCTGCTTCTTTTCACAGTACTGTTTTGTTTAAAGCTGTATAACTCCAGATATCAAGCCAACACAAAAACCAATAATGGCTTAAAGAAGACTAATTTATTATCATGTCTTAAATTGAATTATTTTCATAACCAAGTTGTAAATTATGGGCAAATCAGTGAATGCACAACCCCCGGTGAAAAACAAAGTTCCAACACTCTAGTTTACAGTGAACACCTGAGTGTCAAATATGTGAATAAGGTTAAACTTAACATTTTCTGGTTTGCAAACCTCCTGTCAGCATGTGTACAAAATATGTAAGTGATATCTATTACTGCTCAAATTCAGTGAGGCAATTTGAAACGTGTACCTCCTATATAAACATGTGCCAGCCCATGGATTACTGTACGGGGAAACTAGCTGCCATGTCATCTATTTATGTCTCTATATTAGCTATGATGTTTCACCCAGCATAATGAATGGCTAGGCCACACTTGAAAGCTTCTACTGTAGTGTAGTATAAATTTCCAGTAAAGTTACTGTCTAGCCGTATTAAATTGACAGCTCACCACCATTTTCATTACTTATGGTATGGTATACAAATCCAAGTTTTTCCATAGACTCCCCATACTTTATCATTGAGCCTTATGCAGGCTTAGCTTATAGCCAATACCTAATAGGTTGCTAGCTAACTAGGTATAAACTAAATGAAACCAGAATAAGAGAGACTACAGGTCCTTTAATTCTGAATTCAGCACCACTAATGTAAAACTGTGTGACATCATAAACAATAATAACACAACCTAGCTAGCCTTTCTGTGGCTAGCTAGCTATACTATTATGAATACACACATAAAACACACACGCACACTTTGTACACAAGGCAACACTTAGCTATGAAATCTATGTTGTCTGCTTCAGATGAAGAGTCATGGATGTAAATCTCCTCATCTGAATCCAGAGGACGAATACAGCATCCAGCATCTCAAACACTGAACATCTCCTCATCTGAATCCAGAGGACGAATACAGCATCCAGCATCTCCTCATCTGAATCCAGAGGACGAATACAGCATCCAGCATCTCAAACGCTGAACATCTCCTCATCTGAATCCAGAGGACGAATACAGCATCCAGCATCTCAAACGCATGCTGTTGCTCAAACGTAGACGCAGACGCGTGTGTTGTTTCGAAATACGCTTGTGACACGCACAGCGCTGACAATTGCTCCCAACTGTCTAATGACCTATATTATACCTTTTACCTGTATCCAGGACCTTAAATGATTTTTTTTTTTGCTGTGATAGCATAACATTTTTTGCTGGTAAAAGAAGAACTGTAACCAACTTCTAAATATATTTAGATGTCCAGTATTTTCAACCCGATTCGCTCTCATGTAGATCACACTGTCGAATGGTCGATATACTTTTATGAAATACGGAAGAACGGTGGCATGTAGGAACTTCATATTTTGCCCAATAGTAGCCCAATTCGCACTGATGAAGACCATATGCAGTTTTCCATGGTACCTCCCTTTCTGACATGGCACAGTAGGATGTTTGTGATGTAGACCCCAGGGTCTACACCACTACCGTCACTGCACAAAGGGGTTTTAAATCAATTAATATGTGGAATTGTGTTATTTGAGCCTTAATATAAAATAAAAAAAAAAATAAATGTCGTGTGTTGTGTATTATATACGCTGAATATAGTATATTGTATATATTTTTTTTTTTTTTTTTTTTTTTTTTTGCAGTCATCTATACTTAATGCATTCTCTATGAGTGGGAGACAGAATATTTCACTGGTACAGGGATTTCAGAAAACACTGAAATTCTGGTTTTTGTTCTCCTCTTGTAGTATGTGAACCATACCACAGGTTGTTTTTTTCCTGGTGTGATAAAATATTGAAATGGCTGTGGCTTCCTGCCATTATCTAACGGATTGCAATGCAATGAGCCCTAAGTCAGAAACACCTATCTATAGTGGTAAGAAAAAGCAGATGTTGTCCTGCTGAAACTTTTTCTTGCAAAATTGTTGCAGCATACAATTGTGTTTATTGTCATTTCTCTCATTATAGATGGGTGTAAGAAAAAGAACTGAGTACAGTACCTCCGGGAGCAAAGTGCAATATAAGGACAGCTATAAACCATTAAAAACAGAAATAAATATGAGAACTCATTATTAAAAAGAAAAAAAGACAATGAACAATAAATGCAAAGTAGGCCTATGCATTTTTCCTGCTTGGGGGATTCATATCAAAATCAAATTGGACAGCATAAGATCTACAAAAATGGTTGATTGGCTTTTGAAAAGGTTATGATTGTGCACAGATAGCTTGAAAGCCCCGAAATTAGCAACTCGCCATATGCCGGGCTGCGATTTTCACCATAGACCCGGTCTGAGCAGGCGGGGGGTGGTGCAGGCGGGAATTTCAGGCTAAGCTGACCCCAAAATTGCACTGTGCATCTCCAAAATTGCAGTTTGCTGATTGATCGGCACTAACACACCCCCAACGGCGACTTTCTTCCCACTTCGGCGCAAAATTACCAAACGGGCTCAGGCGCATCAAAATGCATGAAGAAAATGCCACTTTGCCAGTGCGATTGCTCGCCATCAGCAGGACAATAGAGCTCAATATGTTTAGCTGTCATTTCTTCTCTGCGGGAGACAATCCAGTAAGTGTGTGATAAATAGAAAAAAGGACATCTAAAACTTGTAAACTGGTGCAGGGTAGGTGAGTAGAAGCATGAGAAAGATTAATTTCCCGCATGCTGTTGATGAATGTTCCCGATCAGTGTTTAATGGAGACGCAGATACAACGTTTCGTCAGGTATCAAAGAAGAAATAGAGTTCATGCCAATAGTAATGACGACATGTAAAGCCCCCACATAATCGCTGGCCCCCACAGACTCTCTGGACTATGACACCTTTAACCCCACCCTCCCTCCAATATATCGCTGGCCCCCACAGACTCTGGACTATAACACCTTTAACCCCCCCCCCCCCCCCTCGCCCCCCCCCACAGACTCTATTATGACACCTTTACACCCCCCCCCCAAAAATCCTGCCCCCCCCCTGATCTGTCCCCCCCCCCCCCCCCCCCCCCCCCCTATTACAGCCACTTTTTTTTTTTTTGTTTTGTACTATTTTATTTGACTTGATTTGCTTATTGCTGCTATTTTGCATTATACTATTACTGCCATACTTCCATTTTGCACTGCTCCATTTTATTTTTTAGATTATTTTTTTTTTTTTTTTTTAATTTTTTTATATTTTTATATATTTTATATTTTTTTTTTTTGTATATGTATTGTTTTTTTTTTTTTATTTTTTTTTTTTATCTTTTTTCTGAAAAAATGATGATGACAAAAAAAAATCTTCTTCTAGTAGTGTTGTATATATATATATGATTGAATTGAATTGAATTGAATTGAATAAATAACAGCAGGAGAGTAACTAAGACATTTGACTTAAAGAAATGTCAGATGTAGATGTAGATTCCGTCCATGTTATGTGAAAGTGTGTGTAGTGTGTGGAAATTAACTACATATATAATTATAGCTTTCCATGTGGCATAACTATGCTCTCTGACACAGGTTACGTGGAAGATGCTTTGTCATCACAGAAGGAACATTCTGGTTGAATTAAAGATGCTTAATCTGCCTGTTATGCTGAATATTACAGTGCTTTGGTTTGCATGGTTGCTTGAGTACTTTGGATTTTGCATTTTTTTTAATGCACAAAATGTCCAGTCTATGCCAGTGTGGGTTGTAATGCCTAATAGGAGACCAATGTGATAAAATAAGCCTGCTGAATAGCTTCTTTATGAAGAATATTTGAAGAATATGGGCATTTTTTGATGGTTCCATCCCCAAATGAAGGCATAATTCCTTAGTCCTCATTATGAGAGCTTTTTTATCATAGAAACCTTCACTATCTTGAGCGTCTGTTTATGAATTTGTTGCTGGACGTCTTGTGGATATGACATGATTGTCTGTTTCTGGGGAACTTTTTTTCTCTCTTCTCTCTCTGTCTCACAGCCATGCAAAACAGATGGCACAGCATCAGTGATACTCTTATGTGACAAACTATAGAAACATCACAATCTCCCAGGGTATTCCTAAGAGACGCTAACTTTTTTGTGATGTATTTATTTATTTATTTTGGGTGGGTGGGGTGGGGGCGTGTGTCAGAAGACTTGACAAAGTGGAAACTTTTGTGGGGCAAACTTTGATGACCATTGAGTGATTGTTACAGAAAGTTAAAGTTCATGTATCATAGAATGCCGCCCACTCGACAAATCGTTTACGATTATTATGAATGTTTTTTCTCTTGGTTTAACTCAACTGTCCTGGCTTTTCCTCGGTTGCAGTATTTATCATTTGTTTAGCATCTCAGGTCTGTGGGTGGGTACAATATATACAGTGCCCTCCACATTTATTGGCACCCCTGGTAAAGATGAGTAAAAAAGGTTATAAAAAATGCACCTTTTGGTGAATTAGTTTAATCTCACACTGTAAAAAATAGATAAATCCAACCTTAAATTTTCTCAGTAAATGTATTCTGAGAAAAGCCAAGCCCTCATCCAGAAATAATTGTGGGCTGAGCTGAAGAGGAGAGTGCATAAGAGAGGACCTGGGACTCTGGATGATCTGGAGAGATTCTGTGAAGAGGAATGGTCTCAGATTCTTTGCTCTGTATTCTCCAACCTTATTAGATGTTACTGGAGAAGACTCAGTGCTGTTTTATTGGCAAAGGGAGGTTGTACAAAGTATTCAATGCAGGGCTGCCAATAATTGTGGCACACGTGGTTTTGTTAAAACTAATTATTTCTTGAGGGATTTTTTTTTTTCAGAATAAATTTACTTCAATTAAAGGTTGGATTTTTCTAATTTTTTCAGTGTGAGATTCAGCAAACGGTGAATTTTTTATAACCCTTTTTACTCATCTTTACCAGGGGTGCCAATAATTGTGGAGGGCACTGTATATATATATATTTATGTATTTTTCGCATTGTGGTTTTCATTAGGATTAATAACCAAACAGCTGATCTTGGAGTACATGGCGGAGGCTGAATGTACCTCTGGGGATTATCAAGGTGCATCCACATTCCATGCATCTACTGGTGTGTTTAATGCAGCCCTGTACACGAACTGGCTTCCACTCGACGCATTGTTGCCATAATGCACGGTTTACCATATATGGACAATGTTGTGTTAGGTCCTCTGGAAGCAGGTGTGCTTTCCACAGGCGGTATACCAAATGGGAGTAGCTGAGGACAGGAATTGGAATAAACATCACCAAGCTGTTTTATTGCCTGCAGCATTTGACCATCGATAGGACGAAGGCAGGCCCATGTAAACTCAAAGGTCTTTTTTTGACCTTACATTTTATTTTCAAGGTGTTATACTTGCCTCAATTATTATTATTATTATGATTATTGGTTTAGCATTTCACACATCGTAACATTCTCCTCATCTTAACAGCTGATGCTAGAGTAAATACCTTGCGGCATTCATTCAAATTGTATAACAAAGGACACCATATCAATAGCAATTATGAGCTTAACTATGAGCGATAACTTGTAATTGTCTGTGTCGAGTTCAGGAAGGCAGTCTTCTCCCTTTCACATGAGTGTGTTTAAGTGGAGCTGTAACTTATAGCGACAACTCTGTCGATCAACTGCATGCAAGGACAGCTTTAAAGGGCTGCCGTCTCAATGTCTTGTCCTTGCCCTGCAAGTCGACTTTAATTGGGGCTTCATGTCAAGCCGAAATCACTAATGACCTTTATGTTTGTGGCTTGATTTGAATGTTATTGCTTGTATTGCGACGTTGTGTCTCCTTTGCTTAACGAGTTCAAGAGATCCAGGTCATGAAATAACGCAAATCTGATGTCTTGCTGACGTCCGTACTTTCTGTAGCCTTCAGCCTCTCCTCTCAGTCGGAGTGTCTGTTTTTATGTGCTGTGAGCCTGACCTTAAAGGTGGTATCTGACCTTTGAGAAAAAAAACGTTTTGTGTGCTGATAAAATCCGTGGCAGAGATTCAAGGTTTTTAATATTTAATAAACCCCATGGCCCATCTGTGATCCCCTTCTCCACGCCCACGCAGCCAGGAGTTCAGCGGAGATGTCCGGTCACCGCGGCGATGACCCAGAGAGGCTGTTGCTTAGGTTACATTAGCACTATGCTGCTTCCTCACACTGGCAGTTGCCTCAGTTTATCCACTGCAGGCACTGAGTCCTTCATTTCCTGTTTCAGGTAATGTCTGCCCTGCTCTGCTTTAGCAATGGGCTTCTCAGCTTCCTTTTCTAAACACTGTGGAGGTTTTATGCTTTCCATTGTATTTGAACCTTTTAGATGTTCTACTGGTGGTTCTTAGATTCACATATATGTTGTTTTATGTGTCTGCGAGGCATTAAGTACTGAGAAGCCATATATGCCCTGTATAGTGTTTATAGATACAAGTTGCATTGCTCCGAAGAATATGATATGACATATCCCTGAACATTTGTTTTAGACATGTTAACAGCACACATAGCTTGTTGTACAAAACATTCTCCCTTTTGTAAAAAACAATAAACATGACCGTGTCCGTTCGAACCCTGCGGGCATTCCTCCGCCCTGCATCTCTCCAAAGGTCTGGAGAAAAGCGTGGAGCTTTGGGCTCTGACAGGAAATCTGTAGAATTACTTTCCAATTCCACACCTTCAGGGTCTACAGCAGAGAGAAGTCATGCCAAACGGGCCTTCCATTTGTAAGATCTGGCTGTTCACAGACGGAAACGAAGCCATGGAAATGTATATGAAGAGTTTTGAGACAGCTCTGCATTTGATAAAAAGAGTGACACTCAACAGAGTGGGATCTAATCTGATCAGCATGAAGTCTGAATATCTCTCTCATTTCGTTTAGCATATATCCCATTCAATATTAATTACATGATATTTATTCCCAAGGAAGCCTCTTAATACTTCTAGAATTAAATAACATATTAATGTCAAATTAATTCCTAGATAAAAACAAACCAAACCTCTGAAGTAGCACTTGGATTGGTGAAAATATTAAGTCAGTAAAACAGCAAATTGGTTCTTGATGGACCTGGTGGGCCTCTTCTACTGATGAAGAGGAAGGAGAGGACTTTTCCCTTTAGAAAATTAATATTTTACAGATGTGTCTGCAGTTGTGGATGAACCCTTAAAATATTTGCAGCAAAAAGTACTCCACTTTTTTGTATGAGTGTACACGGAACTGTCCTACAACTGACACATTTGAATAAATTATTGGCCAGACTATATGCACCACAGTTTTAAAATGTTTAAATAGAAAACTACACGTTTTTTTAGTTGGTAGTGAACAGTATGTTGTGCGTAGTGTAAAAGGACTAAATCTCAGGGTATTTATGGTCTTCAGTATTAATCAAACCACTCAGTAGAAGAAAGCATCTTGTAATTAATTCCATGGATATGTTTTTCAGATGCCAATCAAACCGGATTATCTGAACTAGCGGTGGAACCACCATAAACCATCTGCTCAATTTGATGAGCATCATGTTGTTTTTAAATATAGACCATCGCCAGTGTAATTGGATTAAGTAATTAAATAGGCGGCCATTGTTTATTATGACTTGTTTTATTTGTGTGGGATAATGGAAGATAATTTTGTGTTGTTTTGTTTTGAACAATGCAGATATGTCCAAGCATGCATCGTGAAATGCACAGAGATTCATTGTAAGGGGGAATGTTATATAAATAAATTCAATGAATGAATTCAGGAGGTCATTTTGGAAAGACGGCTGTGGAGGCCAATAACATTCACTCTGGATACATTTTTGATGTTTTTGTATATGAAGAATTCTGATAATTCTGTACTGTACTAACATTGAAGGCTATCTTCAAAGGGGGATTTGTACCTAGCACAACATGTTTTGAGTATGTAAAACAATGCAGGACTGAAATGCCATAAACATGTGATTAACTTTCATATTGGTAGTAATAATAATGTCAGTGCAGGCAGGGGAGTTCTAGGGAATTCTACCTAATGCAAATACTCATATGCCTAGGGCCCATTGTGATATAGCATCATATGAAGCATGCAATAATGTATTTTATATTATCCCACTAGTGCTAACATTGTCTCAGGTAAATAGCTCACATGTTGAGTTGGTCCCAGTTCTGCACATCCTTCAGCCTTCCAGTCACTAAGAGAAGATGTTTGCCACAAAGTGGACATAATTGAGTGTGACACCACTCACTCCCACTCAGATTAATCTCAATTATTTTTCAGTCTCAAATAAATAAAAAAGAATTAAAATCCATCATTGTAAATGATTGTAGAGCTGGGCGCCACTGCCTATAATTAGATCAGAACAATTGCATCCATTATGCACCAGGCCACCAAATTTCTAAAACACCCTTTAGTTGCAATAACATTTCATTTCTAATCAAATGCATTATATTTTCTGTAATTAGATATTGCTTTCTGTCTTCTTTCCTAAGACAACTAAAGAGCTTCTCCAACTGCACACCTAAATATTTTATGGGGAATTTTTATGAACATTCTACTCAGACACACACACACATGCATGTACACCCAGATTATTAGACTGAGAAGCCAACGAGTGAAGGCTTTGCTCTTCAGAGGCTTTCATAAAAGCCTTTCTTCAGTGGGATTCTGTTCTATCCCACAGTATTTAATGTACAACATGGAAGCAGACCCAGAAACAATGAGACAGAGATGCATTTTCCTTACCTAGGTAGTCATGTGTTGTCTGTTTAACGTCAAGCCATGAGAAAATGAGATTACTGCCCCCTCTTTAATGAAACATGCTATCACCGTGCTTAATCCCTCTTGGTGTCCTTAGGCAACAGTATTCTCTGGCTCAGATTTTAAAGGTCACTTACATGTATAATATTCACACCACATTGGTAAACTACACTTGAATTGGTACTTGGACATTGATTACTGTCATGGTTCGTGAGTTATTGTTTCTTTTCCCGCTGCGATTCTCGTCCTGTTTTCCCGATTGAGAATTTATCAGATTTTTTCCACGTCCGGGGTTTTTGCTTACCCATGCTCGTTATTCGGTTCACCTGTGCTTCTACCTGTGGGGTATTTAAGTTCCTCACTTCCGCTTCACCTTGTCATTCATTTGTACATTGAGCCAGGTAAAGTCCGGTTTAAGCGACCTTGTGATATTAACTTGTTTATGTTCACGAGGGACTTGCTTAGCTTTATTCAGGTATAGGATTGTGTTCCCCCTGTTTGCGTTCTGCTCTATGTATTCCCGTGTTGTTCTCTACGAGACAGCGTTTTCTTTTTGTGGTTTTGTTTTGTTTCACCTTCTATCGGACGTTTTTAGAGTTACGTTCCGAGGGTGTTTTCTTTGCTTTTCTAAGTCTTCTGTTTGGGCTCTAGTATTGAGTTCGGGAGATTTAGATTTATACTTCACTCGTGCTATTCGAGTTCGCCCTGTTTTTTCCTGGGTAGATTTCCAGCTGTTTAGCTGTCAGGAATTACTTCCTGTTTCCTTTTCTTTTCTTTGTGTTATATCCCCTTTATTGGTCCTCACATTTGTGGGTGACTTGTCTGATCTCCCTCACCTATGCGTGTGATTCACCGCTACTAAATCCATCACAGATCACTACTTGGAATCTCGTGGAAGTAACACACTGACTGTTAATTCCACTTGTATTAGTACACACTTACTTACCCACTTACATCTCTTTGCACAATAACCGCCGACAGTTAAACATCCATTAATAATGAAACATTTACTGCTTCATACAATCAATATACGTAGTCATATATTTATTAATAGGTACACGCATACTGCTACTTACACATTTTCTACTTCTAAACCGCTAGACGTTTGTTACGTTTGGGTTGATTTGCTTAAACATTGTGACATTACGTATAAGTATCAGGGCTGATACTGGGCCATAGTGGTGCTAAATCCATGCCATTGCAACACCTTAGCTAAGGTCACGGTTATTATAGTGAAAACGGCAAATGCATTTACAAATTTGGTACGGTTTCCCCAATTAGTCATTGGTATTTATTTAGCCATTTAAGAAACCCATTAACACAACCCACAATAGATAAATCGACAGTCTCTTACACAATCTAGGAAAAACGATGACCTCTTTAATTAATTATCAGATAAGTGCTGCCAAGTATTATGAAGTAATATACTTTTTATTTGAGGAATATTAATACTGTTAGGCAACCATGAACAGATTTAACTGAGTTGTGAGAGCCATTTTGTGGAAGTGTGAAGTAGAAAGATTCCTGCTGAAATCTATCTGTAAGTCACTCTGGATAAGAGCGTCTGCTAAGTGATTGCAATGTAATGTTGTACTGATACGAGCAGCAGGGTGAGACTCACTCAAGAGGGACCTCCTCTCTCCCAATCACGCCAGACTTAACATGACTAATTAACTGCCCTTCCCTATTAATTAGAGGGTTGTAATTAAGACTCCTTCAACCCGGAAGAATATCTGACCCCCCCAATGCATTAACAAGAGGAGACACATACTGTGAGCAGTTTGACGGAGCGTGGCGGTAAGTAGAGGAGAAGCATGATCTGTACGGCTTTATGGAGCGAGGTACTGAGTGGGGGAGTGGGGTGCCATGCCAAGTTCAGCGTTCCCCAGACAAAATTAATTACAAGGAGGAAAGTACAGGAGCAATTGCTTTAGTTTTCACGTGGCAGCCAACCAAGGGCCCCGTTTCCCAAAAGCACCTTGGAGTTAAGATCATCTTAAGAGTGTTTTGTTTTTGTGTTTAAAAACAATAAAAAATTTACTGACTTTACATTAAAAAATTTATAAAAATAGAGGGAGAAAGACAAAAATCAGATGATGAAAAACAAACGATAATGAAAGTAATATAAAGACAAAATAGCCTAAGATGATCTTTACTCTAAGATTCTTTTGGAAAACAGGTCTGTACATAAATTGATCTGAGTGCCTTTGCGATTATAATGCACACATTTATTTTTTGTAAATATTTATTAATAGTTGAATGGCTTTAAAATTGCCCACAGTTGCAGTCTTATAGAATTCCACTTCTGCTAGCTGGAATGGCTTTCCTAGCCTTTCTCAGCCTGCCCTTTTCCTTTCTGCTCAATCCGAGAAGCAATGGGAAGTGCTCATTGTCTGTCACTTTCTGTTAGCATAAACTCTGCATCGCCTGCTGTACTCAGATGATCAAGCCGACGGCATGCCCGTTTCTTTTTTTAGCGGCTACATGGATAAAACAGACTTGACATCTTATTGGGGTTCATCATCCAGTTGGCAGTAATTCCACGGCTTTTCCTGTCGCCTGCGATGTGAATATGAATGTATGTGGTTGTGCTAATGTCAAAATGACAACCTCCAGAAAATACTTAACTTGGTTTTCTGCACTTGGGTAATGTGATCTGAGATCATTCAGTTGGCTAGCTAGATAGTGGCCATTTCTTTGTTGACTTTAGCCAGCTAGCTAACAAATTAGTTTAGCTAGCCTCCCACATAACAAAGCTAGAAAACCATCTAATGGTGGCTAAACCTTTTTTAAATTAACTATTTGTACAGTGAGTGAATACTGCTTTTGTTATGAGGAAAATAGTACGATCACTAGATCGTTATAGTAATTTTTATATAATGCACACGAGGGTAGAGGTATCAAACTGAAGTCCTGGAAGGCCACAGTATCAGCAGGTTGGCTATTTGTGGTTTTCTTTCAATCAGCCACCAGCTAAGGCCTTGAGAACAAAGTGAATGGATTCATCAGCCAATCAATGACTTAAATAAATCACCGCTGAAAAGCAGCAGACACTGCTGCCCATCCGCATTGGGTTCTGACACCTGTGCGCTCGAGGGAGAGAGGAGTGGGATGTCGGTATCCACACTTCACAGCGAACAGCTGAGATGGAAGTAAAATATGAATTTGTCGGGAATGGCAGGAGTTTGTCATGCGGTAGCAAAGAAACAAGGAAAAGATCGGTGAAATTCACTGACTCCAGAAACTTTTGCCTCGGGGTGATGTAGAAACTTTTGTGACAGAATCAAAAGAATGTCTGTTGAAAGGGCTGTGGATCAGAATTTGAATTGTCACGGAGCGGTCCAAACTGTCTGTGTTGAATGCACTTCGGCTGAGGCAGAACAAGCTGAACAAAGTAGTGTTCTTTAATTGGACCAGCAAAATGTACAGAATCTGCTCTATATTTCAGATATCACACTGTGTGCCATGCAGGGTTTTCAACATGCCTCTGCATGGCCACTGATTGGTGAATTTTCCTGACATCACCTTCCCGTTCCGAGGACAAGTTTCCGTTTGAGTGTTCTTTTTTGTTCATCGTTGCTGTTCAGTCTATGAACAGGAAACATGTGGCTGTGGCTTTAGTGTCATCATCGCTCAGCACGTGTGTGATTGCATCTCATGAGCACAAAAGAGCACTGCATTCTAAAAATTCTGAAAATTTTTTTCACCAGTAAACATCTGTCTCTCTCTCTCTCTCTCTCTCTCTCTCTCTCTTTCTCTCTCTCTCTCTCTCTTTCTCTCTTTTTCTCTCTCTCTCTCTCTCTCTCTCTCTGACATGTGAATATTGAAGCAGCGAGCCGCCTGCCTGGAGACTCGCAGGTTTCAAAGTGACACCTGTGTGGTGTCAGTATGACAAACCTGGGATGATAAATCTGCAAGATCTAAGGACTCCGCTAAGCCGCTGAGTGGCGTCCGCTTCCCTCAGAGTTTAATTAACGGAGATGACCAGATTGTTTGTACCCTCCTTTATCAGGCTAATTCAATTGATTCACACGTGGTTACCTCTGACCTGCGCCTCAGCGGTAGTATGCATATATATGTCTGTGTGCGTGTATTTGTGTGTGTGTGTGTGTGTGTGTGTGTGTGTGTGTGTTTGTTCTGTATTATGAAATGTTGTGCCACTGTTTTTCTTCTGAACTTAGTTGAATGAAACCAGCATCTCCCTTTAAAATTGTGAGAGTTCTACTGTGGAGACTGTGTTCAGTTCAGGGCACACTTATGACTGGCTCCTAGTGTTGGCTGGGGTGCTGTGCTTTCATGTGCTTGGAGGAGAGAGCAGTTGCCTGTACAATGTGTCTGCTGCTTCCTGACGGACGTGGGTCGATGTGGCTGTGTGGTGTTAGGGGTCTGTGCGGTGTTAGGGGTCTGTGCAGCCACGTTGTTCACCACTGTCACATGCAGTGCACTGCTCCGTGCGCCTCCGTGCACAAATCTGAACCTAAAATGCTAGTCCAGAGCCCTCACAGCTGAAAGGGCCACAGCACAGGGTCATCGCTGTCACAAGGGTGTGGCAGGTTTGGTCATGAGTAATGTGTGCTTCTAGATCTTTGAGGTATACTGCTCTCCATCGCTGGTGACATGGTAACTATGGAAACTAGTTCACAGGGGATGGATACTTCTCATGATTTGTTTATGTCGCATTAATTATGTCACATTGACTCTTTTCTAGCCAGACATCTTTTCCGTGAGAAGTTCCTGTGCATCCTCTCTCCCGCTCACATGAATGTTTAAGCAATTTCTCCCACTGTCACTTGAGCATTATGAGTCATCTTTGTTTCAATTCAGTTTGGAACAGGATCATTCAGAAATATGGAGGCTTCTTATTTAGATGATACCAGCCGTACGTATCGATCTTAGTTACACTCTCCCTGTTGCTTTGTCTCTTTGACGGTGAAACAATCTCCTGCCCATGTAATCGAGTGTCGGGATAAGTCGAGCATGATAACCTGATTAAGTGCAGTGATTTCAAAATGGATAGTTTCATAATAGCTTTGCAGAGTCAATATACTCTCATGTTTGAGTGCATTTTACCTCATCCAGGCTCAAGAAACCACAGTACTAAACCCTCAATAGCATGGTTCTGTGAACTGCTATATTTATTTCACAATATATGTGTGTGCCTGTGTTGGAGAGACTGGGAGTGAATGAGACGGGGAAAGATGACAGAATGGGTGATATGTTTACTCCACGATATTCATATAGAGATTTATTTAAATTAACTATCGGTTAACAATTTTTTAATAGCAGTGGCACTGTTATTTATCTCTTTTTTTTTTTTTTTTTTTTTTTAATGTAAATGTGTGTGGAAATACGAAAATTATAATGAACTGTCCAGATGTGTTACATCAATTTCAGAAAATGAATAAAACTTGATTGGATTTTTTCCACCGGGGCTTGCTAGCCATCAGACCGGTTTTTTGGCAATCTACCGAAACCCAGATTAGACTTTTTCAGTGTTGTGCCAGAATTTCATGAAGGCTTAAAGTGAACCAACAATCGGATAGAAAAGATTTTTTCGCCGGCAGTGTAATTACATTTTTCCACAGGTAGTGGACTTAGTGTTAATGCACTGTATATATCTACTTGCATTGACCTGTCCATACCCACTGCCTGTGTTGCCCAATATGCCACAAAAGTTATGCTTTTTTTATGGACAATAAAAATATGTAAATATGTAAAATCATGCAAATTAAAATAAGTGCATTGTGGGGTTTTTTTTTTCAGTACCCTCTGGAGTACAGCACATTAAAGATAAAGACAGGGTGTCCAAAATAAGTCTGGCTAACAGGTATCTGAGACTGAAGCTAGATGGTTTGCAGTCTTTAGCAATATTTAGCTAGGTTAAGCCATGAATGGAATTTGTTTAATTTATAATAGCTCACCCACATCACATTGTCCACTGCAGGTAGATTCTCGGGCAGCCCCATACGTTTCTGGATGGCTACCACCAGTCAGGACGGCAGATCTCCCGGGCGAGTTGTGGCATAGCCAACATCCTGGGAGGTGCCCAGTTCTCTTTCCGGCGATTCTGGGTCGTAGGCAGGCGTGAGTTGGGGTGTGGGGTGGCAGTTCTGTGAGTTTGAGCTTCACTTGCTGTTTATATTATTTTTTTGTGGCTAATTTTTTGATGCTAAGTTTCTTAGGGATAACTTGAGCTTGTATGTGGTTTAAAATAAATAAACCAGTTTTTTTAACACTGTACTTTGGTACTTTTTTACGCTTTGTCAGTTCAGTCCTCAGAAAGGGGTGAGAATGATAATTAAGTATGTGGACAGCTTGGACTGAAATGCGTGTTTCATACTTCTGTGTCTGTGGAAAATTGCAGTTGTGAGAAGGAGGTTGTGCGGAAGCATTAAATTACAACAAATGGACCAACACAGTTTTTTGTTTTTTTTAACCAAAGTACACTAGCAAATAGCACAAAATCGGAAGCAGGATAAAGACGTCTTTTAAATACTGTGGTTTCTTAAACCTGTCAGATAATAATATTCTGTAATTCTTCTGACAGCTCTTCCACAAAACATCTTCCACACAACTCACCTATTCGCTCTCTCTCTCTCTCTGTGCAAATAGAAAATACAAAAATAACAGAAATATTCAAATGAATTATTTTGCTTATTTACGTTTGATTTGTTTGAGCTAAAGTGTCGACTCTGTTTTTGCGAAGCATAAAGAAACGGAGTTGGATTGCACACTAATACAAGCGCAATGCAAAAAGAGGTCAATTACACGATGACTTCATTTTAGTTAAGTCCCCCCTGGCTGAAACAGTGGTGTGTGCCTTGAGTCACTGTGTGCAGTAGAGGAAAGGTTCATTAATAGTTGAAGCTCGATTAGCGCACAGATGGAGCTGAAAACCTGGTGAGCTTCTGCCAATAGCAGCTTGGCACTAAACTGGTGCATATCAGGTCAGCAAATCTCCCAAGTTATCCAAGAAAATGTTCTCTGTTAAAGTGCTTTTTTATAGCAGCTTTCTCTACTCTAGGTTTCATTTCCAATGTAATCATCATTTCCCGTTGTCTGCAGTTGACAAAATCCTTTCCGCAGATGCCGTAGTCAATGAATAGTAGAGATGCGAATTCGGTGCACGTAATGGTTATTCTGATGATGATGTTTCATGTAATGCGTCTACTAGAGTGTTGAGTGTTCAGCTACTTGCTGAAGTGGAGATTAAAATGATTAAAAGTCTAAAGTAGACTTGTGACTGCAACACAGGTCGGTGGTCATTGGGTATTGTTATTACACAATAGGTTCACCTACATGGAGTTGAAAAAAAAAAGATCATTTATTTACTTCATGTGTAAGTATGTATGAATCTGGAAACGCTGAATTTCCTACATTAAACACCGTAATTGCCCCTACAGTATTGCATATGTGTATGTATTTAGGTTTGAATTAATGTGCCAGTCATTAAATGCAGTGAATCACTGGGAAGATGATATATGAGAAACCCGTTGAAAAACCTAATTAATTTAAAACGGCTTTATTCAAACTGCTTTTTTATTCTGGTGTATAAGTATTTGGAAATGTGTTACTTTGGACCTGTAATGTCTTAAATTACATATGTCCCATGTTCCTACTCTGCTGAATCATACTATATGGTTTACAAGTTGAGGGAAGTGAGCAGGCAATAGCTATATCATGGCATTACATTTGTTCAAAACCTTGTAAAGATTTCACAGTACGTTACATGAGCGTAAAAAGAGCGTAGCGTACTAGCATTAGGGCCCTGTCACACTATAGCGTATGAGAGAAACGTATGAGTTGCGTATGTAAATGCATAAAATAATTTTCATACGCACAAAAAGCCGTTGAAAATACAGAATTTTTCGGATACTTACCGTATTGAACCTATGAGTAGCGTATGAGTAGCGGATCGCCAGCGTATGGCTAGCGTAATGTGCGTATGGCTAGCGTATGAGTAGCGTATGAACTGCGCATGTCCAGCGTACCGCTATCACGTAACAAAGTGCTATATAACCGTCGGCCTTTCCACATTCTCGGTTCTCTGGATGGGGAACGCAACACACCACCACAACCAGGAAAGAAGTATTGACTCTTTAATGACTGTAGGCTATTACTCAGAGGGTATGCAACATGGTTGAAAAGGATATGATGGCAATAAGCACCGTTGACGGTGAATGATTTCGAGAGCTAATAAACAGGCTGCGCACACGACTCACTCCCGACCACGTAGATATGCTTAAATGTTCTTGAATAAAAATAAGTAGGTCTATCTAGTATGCATATGAGGAGCCTATTCAAAACATAATAGCCTATGTTTTAAGTTGGCTGTTATAGGCTAGGTCTACTAGTTTAACTGTCGCCTTTCAATTTCAAGAGCGATTATGTTCATACTGCAAGTGCCTAGCGGAGCAACGGTTTCGCTTGCAACAGATGAGACGGAGCGCAATTTCTTTTCTGTTAAAGTAGCCTATACACGCCTTCATATTCTATTTTTGTTATGCTACAATAATGCCTGTTTCTCAAATGTTACAATAAATCTTTGATTGAGGAATATAACATGCATTTTGTATTCTGTCTATCATAAGCTATATTTAGCTTTTATGTTATCAATTAATTGACGATTGTTTGTTAAGGTTAACAACTATCGATTAAGGAAATGACTTTAAATTTGCATCCCTACTATGTACCATTGTTACCATGTGCCATTATTAATGATCAGTTGATCATATGAATAAACGTTTTTTAAACTTACTTCTGGTGTTTTTCATACTTTTATAATACATCAAATGATATGTAATTTATAAGTACCCCTGACCCCTAGAATAATAAACTGCACTTTACACTTGACTTTAAACTATACAATTGTTCTAAATCATCCTGTCTTGCCATGGAACTGCACCTGCACCTGAGTTGGCCCAGTGCTTCTTTCAATCGTCAGGCATACGCCAAGATGTCTATATACGTTGCAGATACGTCAGACATACGTTAGAAGTACGTTACTCATACGCTATCGATGCGCTATCAATACGCTAGCTGTACGGTACACCTTCATGTCACCGTATGACCAGCCTACTCGACTTATGAGTAACGTACCTCTCGCATAATTCTAGCGTATTCAGCGTATTCAGCGTATGCCGAGCGTATGCTTAGCGTATAGTCCGAACACGCACAAAATTTTTAAGCATGCTTAAAAAACTTTTTGTGCCTCGCCGTATGCCAGCGTATGCCACCGAATGCGACCGTGCTTGAAACGTATACAACCTATGCCTAACGTACCCCTAGCGTATGTCAGCGTATATCAGCGTATGAGTGATATTTTTCAAACGCTGGCATACGCTAGTACGATACGCAATAGTGTGACAGGGCCCTTAGAAGCCGAAGCACAACGTTTTAACTGCCCCAGATATCTGCCGTTGGGAGAGATTTGGGAATGTCCCATGTATGTCTGTATGTGTGACACTTTCAAGGCCTATAGTGGACTGTCGTATTCGGTACAATTAGCGTTTCAACACAAAAGCCCTCAAGCATGTGTCTGCAGCCCGATAAAGAGACTAAACATTTCTGTTCATTGATCAAGCTATTCATATTTAGTTGCATATCTTATACCGCTTTAGAGAGGGATGACTCCTTGATGTTTTAATGATCGGCTCTTTTTTCACCCGAGTCCGTGCCGTGCTGCCGTTTCTTCCGCAATGTCTTTAATTGGTTCCAAAGGGTGTATATTTGTTTTCTCATCCCTCCCACCACATCTCAATTTATTTAAACAATCATCCGCAGTTCATCCCGTACCATCAGTTACTCTGTGAGGTTTCATCTCCAGATGCTGTATCATCCCATGTGAATGATGAGGATGGTGAGAAAATGAAATGACTATTAATGACTTTTCACTCCCATCAGAAAGAAAAAAGAATACTACATTATACCAAACTCAGTCAAATCCCTAAGTTACATAGCAGAATATACACTGTGTGAGAATATATTGTTCCAATATTTTATAATAGGACACAGGTCTTCACTGAATTATTGTCTTTTGTGTTGTGGGAAATCTAGCACCGGACATAAAAAATTAAAGCTGCAGCCCTCAAAACAGAGTTGTTTTGATTGATTGATGACGATCAACCTTGGCCAGTATGGGCCCAGTCATACGGTATGTAGTATCTGGACGTTAAAAAGCAAAGAACATTAGCATTGCTGTTTCTTATAACCTTGTATAATGTCATGGTGACAGAAGGGATCGCATACGCTTAGACTGCAGAGCTGTTTTAATGATGGACGGCCATATTAATAGAACCCAATTTATTTTGGTCAGCAGGAAATTATACTTTAACCTGTGGCAATGTCAGCCCCAGTTTATGAAGAGTAAAACCGCATATGCAGTATTTCCTCTACCGTGGATGTCAGAATTAACATTCCTGTCAGAACAGACGACGATTCTGTGTCATTAGAGTCGAAGAAATATAAGAATAACTGCTAATGGCTGAGACGCTCACTTTTTCCATTTGAGAAAAGGTTTAATGTTTTAATTGAAAAGGTGAACTATTACGCAAGATTAGCTTGTACCCAACCTTCTGTCTGTCATGTAATATTAATCTGCTATACATTGTTGTGCGGTTAATACTTGACATTTGAATCATTGCTATTATCATTACAACCTTTGTTCCTAGCTTAGGGAGGCCATTACCAAGTTTTGTGTTGTGTGTTCTCCAACACCTGTAAAACTAATTTCTGACATAGATCATTTGATACTGTATATTGTATTATGAGATTCTGACTTCTTGATAGAAAAAGCCATTCATGACTATAGTTGTATAACCTTGTATGTGGTTTTTTGTTCATGTTTATACAGTATATTGTTGTTCAATTCTCATTGTGGTAGTATTTTTCTTGTTGTGTATAGGCTAGTTTAATGTTCACAAGGGTTGTCAGTCTTGTGTGGTGGTATTAAAGTACCTTCTTGCATTTGCAGTCTGCTAAATTAACATAATGTAATGTGATGGAACACTTATTGTGGCGTGTAACCAGCTAGGAATTGAACTTGAATTTGAGTTTCCATATTCAGATCATTGAGTGATAAAATGAACATCGCACCTGCCTTCAAACCTTTCCCCTCTCTCCCGGACACCTTGTACAGCAATAGTCCAAGGAATCAGAACTCAATAAATCATTATGTGTCGTATTGAGTGACACAGTGCTTTTACAATCATTAAGATGTGTACTGATCTCAGTCATGGATGGTTTATCTTTGAGGTTTTGTTTAATATTAACAGGTTGTATGGTATACAAAGCATAATGGCATATCTGCCATTTCTGTGGTACAAAAATCTCTTGGATCTTGCTTTTTCAAGATTGTGTGTAGTTCATCAAATCTGATCTCGGCAAGTATTAGGCATAATTAGGCGTCTGATCTTTTTTCCTGTAAATGCACACATTCACATGCACTCTCTCTGTCACATTTCTACCCATCTCTGTCACTCTGTCACTCTTGTCTCTGTCACTCTTAACCAACTCTCTCTCTCTCTCTCTCTCTCTCTCTTTAATGCACACACTCTCTCCCTCTCTTTACTCCACATCATAACAACGGTCTCTCTCTTCTCTATGAATGGCTGTAAGTCATCAAGGGTCTGAGGTATCAAACAAGCCTCAAAGCCATGGATGGATCACTTTAAGGGTTGTTTTTTCTGACAAATTTTTCTATTGAACTCTATGGAAAAATAAGTCAGGAGAAGAACCCCTTCAAGTTATCCATCCATATCTACTGTGTTTCTGGCAGCAGAGTGATAGTTTAAGGCTTGTTTGATACATCAGACCCTTGATGACGTACAGCCATTTAGCCAATCATGTGTTCCATACTGTTCCAGTGTAATTTACAGCTAAATCTAGTCCCACCCCCCAATTCCCATAGAGATCCATTCAAATGCAGAGACGTTATATTATTGCTTGTAAGAGTACCAGAAAATAAGATATCAAGAGTCTTTTGATGTTGTTGGGTCACAGACATCAGGAAGTCATGACATGCAAAGGATATGCGACCAAATATAAAAAATATGTCTTTTCCACCAAGTATTAAATACATTTCATTTAGCGTGTTCAATACTTTTTTTCTGTCATTCCACTTTATTGCGCATAACTTTTTTTAAGGATTGGAATGTTACTATTTCTTTAGCTGTGTAGTTCTATTGAGTTAATACCAATGTCTGGTCAAAATTCCATGTGAATAGCTGCATTGGAAAATATATTTAATAAAAAAATTGTTGACGCGTCGAATACTTATTTATCCCACCGTATATACTGCAAGTAAATACCTATTACAGTAATTACAATGTTCCAATATAAAAGTAGATGATTACTGTTCATTGTGGTTTGATTTAATTTGGATTGAGGGGGTCATAGTCTGAGAGATCCCGCTTCCACAGAACCACAAATTAATTTAATTTAAGCAACTCCTTGAGGCCAAAACCAACAGTATCTGTCACTCACAAGGCAGTAATACGGTATTAGAAGCAGAATCGGGAGTTTCAGTGAGTAACAACAGTAATATGAGGTGATAGTTTGAATCAGCTCTGGCAGTTACTCTTAAAGCTGTATTATGATATTATAGCCAGGATCAGAGGTCTCTGTTGCTTGTATGGTAGTGCTGATATGTAGTGCTTTCTCTCTTCCTGGTAAACTGCGCTGTGGCTGTGTTTGCACTTTCAGCCTTCCTCTTCACAGCCTGAAAGCACAACACGTAGTTTGATTGAGGATTGTTTTAAAATTCTGTCGTGCTCTCATAAATGAATACCCATTGATTTTAATATCCATTTGTACAGACACATTGGTTTGATAACGGCTGTGGAATATATATCCTGTGTTTAACCCGGTTAGATTGGGGACTTTACCACTAATCTCCTTATTTTCATAATGGAGTTGATGCTCTGTGACGTGACAGTTAACCGTTTCACTGTTACTCAGATTCATGTACACATGGAATTTGTCCGAATCAGCAAAGGCAGTTTTATTGGGTGCCATAAGTTCTCACCCTTCCCAAAAGCAATGTTTCATACATTTGTTTTGGGATTGGAGGCAGGTAGTCTAGAATGAAAGGTTAAAAGAATCAGAGAGGTGTGCTGTCTCAGTACAGCATAGGCTGAAAGAGACTGAAAGACCGCCTCTCTCCTGGTGACTAAGGGCGATCCAAAAACAGGATAGATTTGAGCTCTCAGCAACAGCTCGCCAGCATGGGTAGACTGGGGGTTGCCAGGTGTGCACCTGAGTCAGTGTGCATTCTCTCAGGTGGTATAGCCTGTGTGGATATCACAGGTACAATATTTCTGACATTTTTGAAAGAGTCGCAGTCCTAAAAATCAAACCTGCAATGTTTCAGGAAGGTCTTCAGTATTTGGTCCTTGAGCTGAGTTCATTTTTACTGGTGAAATAAAACTGAAAAGACTTTAATGCTTATTTTTTAATAGATTTTATTTGCTTTACAGTTGATTTAAAGGAAATTGGTTGTGTGTGTGTGTGTGTGGGGGGGGGGGGGGAGGTTAATGGGGAATATTTTCTTTCTTATGAGGGGGGGATAGTGTTTCTGTGTTTAATGGGGCTGGCCCTCAGCCATTTAATTTAGATCTGTTTTCACTGAATAATTGCAGAAGAAGTAGGTTTAAAAAGCCATGCAGAAGACTAATGGCTCTGTGTAATAAAACTCATTGGGGTGTATGTGAGGACACTGTAGGACCGTGTGTATTTTTCACCTCTGTCTCTGTCTGGCTGTGCTTCTGGATTACCTCCAAAGTCACATATTCTGCTGCATTACCTGCCATGAATCATATTTTTATTGCTTAAAATAAAAGTGTTGCAGTGATGTCTTACAGCATTGATGCATCTCCCCTGTGCTGCAGGCACAATGAAGGGTCTGAGCATGGACTCTCTTTTTCTTCTTAATTTCACCCGTCTGCATCATTTTGCACCACTAAAGCTACATAAATTTGCCGCAGTTTTTTTTATCAGACCAAGGTTACTTGTATCTATCTTTCATGAGATATGACTTCTATCCACCGCTTACTTTATAATATGATTATCTCCTGTAGGCCTAGAGGCTTATTTATATCTTTTTCTTTCGCTTGGTGAGTAAGATTGAATAAATGTGCTGTGTACATCAATGTATCATCCAAGATGTAGTGTGCTGTGGAAAAGTACAATTTCTGCAACTTATGGTTGAAGCCCCCAACCCCCCCCCCCCCCCTCCCCCCCCTCCCCGGTCTCTCATTGGATGGTTCTGTAACCAGAGTGTTCTAATGTCAAATGTTTCGATTATTCATTCTTTTGAATATTTAATGGATTTTATTAATTTAGATTCCACAATAAAAACTCTCGAGATCTACAGTCTACATCTACATCTCAGTCTTAAGGGGATCGTTTGAGCGGCAGTGTTTGAAATGCACGGTAAAAATATTGTGTATTATTCGGCCACCCACCAGTGAACAGTATACTGCAACAGAAAATTATAGTGTTTGCTGTTCAGCCCTTCAGCCACTAATATATTAATCTATTCATGCTATTCATGCAGCAATTAATCCATTTACTGGCGAGTACTCTTACTTGTATCAAAATTATGTTTTGTTCTGTTCAATTTCAGATGTGTGTACTGATTAAAAATGTGGCAAATGCAAACCACTCTTCCCTTTTGAAGCTCAAATTATTTCGACTTTTTTACTTTAATGGATTTTCAGCAAATAGCAGCTTCATTCTATGTGTGTCTCTGATGGGGTTGATTGTCTGTGATTGTCACTTAAAAAGGTACATTTACCAGAAAAGTTGTTTCCTCCTTTGACTGTCAGGCTGGTGCTGGGAATGAATATTTTAAATGCACAGTAATTTTGCCAAAATTACCCACAAAGTGCTCCTCTTTTTATGCCTATTTGCCATAAGCAATCTTCCCATCCATCACTTTTTATGTGTGATCAGTGTGGACTGTGAGCTACAATCTTGCGAGCGAGGGTCTTCCGGGAAAACAGCCACTGAATGAACATCCCAAATGGCTAACTGCTTAAGCCAGAGAGGAGGGCATGGTGCACTCTGTGTCAAAACACTGAAAAACATGACTGAAAAGGCCATGTTGATTCACTCATTAGTATTCATTAAACAAATTCATATCAATTACCTTTGTTTTTTTGTGGCTTTTGGAACTTCCGAATAAAAGGAAATGTGCACTTATTGAACAGGACAAATGGCTTCAGGGCTCATATGCGCAACCGTTTTGGTTGCATATGCGACCTAAATTTTAACTTTGCAACCTGTAATTTAAATTGGTAGTACTGGTGCAATTGTCATGGAGCGACTGTCGGATTATTATTTTATTTTTAATCATGCGAGGCGAGAAACCTATCGCTGTAAAAAAAAACGACCATGTTTATTTTCCCTGTAACCATTCTAACCGACCAAATGTCAACTTGCCTCTATGCTGGTTTGAGCGAGCTAGCATTCTCTAAACTTAACAAATGTTAGCTAACCAGTTTTTTTCAAGGTTAATGAAATCAAATGAACAATCACAAGTCATTTTTCTCTACGTAAAAAAGCAACATTGTTATTAGTGGTTTGGAAGATGTGACCCCCTCAACCGGTGGCCCCTTCAAGTTGATCAAGATGTCCAACCGCCAGCAAAGAAAGACAAGCTGTACCTTTCACAAAAAGTGGCTCAAAGAGGATTTTTTCCTCTGACTTTTTTCTCGTTATCAATTAGCTAAAGGTTAATTTCACTACTAAAGGCTACTTTCAAGCGGCTCAACCGATGGTTGAAAGTTGCCTTTTAGCATTCAAACCAGCTGATGCTCACCTCTTCAGTTCTTCAGTGGAGTTAAAATTGCCCTGGCAGCTATTAATACGGCCCAGGCTTTTCATACTCAAGTCCCCAGTCATTGCAGAACTCAATGTAACCTTCCGTGACCTCTTTTGTAAACACACACAGCCAGAGACTAAACAAAATAAATAGACTCTGATCAACCTCTCTGTTCCGGCTCCTGTCTAACATCACAATCACCAACATCACAATTACCCATGAACCCACAATGAGCCTGTGTCTTTTCACATCCTATTCATTTGTGTGCAGCAAGCAGCTCAAAGAATGAATGTTGCCCGTCCTGGTTCTGCGCTGAATGATTTTGAAGAAACACACAGGATAATATAACCATCTTACAACCATCTCAATAAATATAATTCTATAGTTCCAGGATTGTACTTGACAATACATACACCATGTTATTTTTTCAGGTGATCATAAAGGGATGAAATTACAATGACAAGCTTTTTTCTTCTCCATTCTGTTTCTAAACTATCAATTTCCTTCATTAATGACTATTTTATAAAATCCAATACCCCAACCATAACTATGAGAAAAATCTGTCTGTGAAAACATCTACGGTTTGTATAGCCACTGCTCTCTTGGGGGTCATTCCCAGCACTTTGAGTCAATAGGAGTGGCAAAGACAACAAAAAGTGTGTGTGTTTGTGTGTGTGTGTGTGTGTGCGCATTTCTGTGTGTGTGTGTGTGTGTGTGTGTGTGTGTGTGCGAGTGTGTCTGCTGTTTCTCTTTTGGGGAGCTGTTGTCACTGTGTGGCGTCCAGCAGAGCAGCCAGCACAGGTGGAGGTGGTGGAGGTGACTGTCGTTCTATCCCAGCTCTCACACTTCCACCGCCACCGCTCAAGTTCCACCCGCCAGAAGCCTGCTCCTGCTCCCGCTCCCGCTCCCGCTCCCGCTCCCGCTCCCGCTCCTGCTCAGAATTACACCTCCAAACCACCCTGCAGGGTTATCTCTGTACAACACTCTACAGAAAGCACTTTAATCTTGCCCCGTCCTTTAAAATAGCATTTACATTGACATTTAGCAGCCATTTTAATAGTGGTTCTTTTTTTCTTTTTTTTTAAAATGGTAAGTGCGCTATTAAAATGTGCCATGTTTAAAAAATAAAAAAAGGGATTATGCTCAGAGTAAAATAGCCAACTTGCTGCTTTTTTCAACACAAAATGTTTCACAGGAAAGCACAGACGTTAAATTGACATTAAAAGAGTGCATTAAACCTGACTGTACTAATGATACTGGGAGCAACTGAACATATTTTCATTATTTATTACATTGTTCTGTATAATTGCTTAGTAAATGTTCTTATCAGGCGCGTGCAGGTAGGGCCCGACTGTGGATCGAGCCGCTGCCCCTTTGCCTGGTCAGTCCTAAAGTGCCATTTTGACTGCGGCGATATCTTTTGTAAAGGTGTTTGATTTTGCTCGCATCATCTGTGCTCTTACAAATACTGTTTTATAGAGTTTTGATGGTAGCTGGTTCACTCTTTGTGCATTCATATCGGCTTTATTCCACACAATAAGGAGTCTCCTCTTCCCCATTCATTGTGATCATGCAAAACTGTTAGTGTTGCCAGAACACAATTACCACTTTTTAATAGCTCTCACAATGGTAGTGTGGGGGCATATGTTACCCACTGTTCTTGGAGCTCGATGGATGAAACATTTGAGTTAATTTCTTCAAATATAAAAAAAACCTGCAACAATTAAAGTGAGATATTTTAAGCTATTTTCCCACTGCATTAAAAATTGATCCATTGAACCATTCCATTTTTTTTCCAAAGCACTTTAATTAAAAATGTATGTATTTTACAGACCAGAAATCAATGGAAAGCATACAGATGTATTTGCTATAACATTGTGTATTAAGGATAAAATTCAGATATATGTATTCCAAGTGAAACTTATCAGTCAGAGGAAGTCTCGTCTTTGTATAGCTGAAATTACTTACTCATTGACCATACTGCCTTTATAATCGGGTGGGAATCATCTACTGACTTGGAAAATGGCTCAGAGACTTTTCTCAGGGGACATCAAAGTTGGGAGCAAGGCCATACTCTATCACAGGCTGTCATGGCAGTCAGAGGAATATAAAACCTGGCTTCTCCATAACTGTTTATTTGTCACTTCTAACCTACCTCTGCAGTGCCTGCCTCTTGGCTGGCATGCTTCATACGTGTGATTTATAGCCTCATTTAATCAAGCGTATGGAGGGTGCCGTAATATACGTAGATCTGTCTTCATCTGAAATTCCACTTGGGCTATTTCCAGTCTTCACTGTGGCACTGAACACTTTCACTGATGTCTACGTTAGACATTCTACTGAAAGCACATTCACTAAGGGCTGTGTTGGACATTCTACTCTTGGGGCACAGAGCACATTCACTAAAGGGCTGTTTTAGACATTCTACTCTTCTTGTGACACAGAGCACATTCACTAGAGGGCTGTGTTGGACATTCTACTCTTCCTGGGGCACAGAGCACATTCACTAAAGAGCTGTGTTGGACATTGTACTCTTCTTGTGACACAGAGCACATTCACTAAAGGGCTGTTTTAGACATTCTACTCTTCTTGTGACACAGAGCACATTCACTAAAGGGCTGTTTTAGACATTCTACTCTTCTTGTGACACAGAGCACATTCACTAAAGGGCTGTTTTAGACATTCTACTCTTCCTGGGACACAGAGCACATTCACTAAAGAGCTGTGTTGGACATTGTACTCTTCTTGTGACACAGAGCACATTCACTAAAGGGCTGTTTTAGACATTCTACTCTTCCTGGGACACAGAGCACATTCACTAGAGGGCTGTGTTGGACATTGTACTCTTCTTGTGACACAGAGCACATTCACTAAAGGGCTGTTTTAGACATTCTACTCTTCCTGGGACACAGAGAACATTCACTAGAGGGCTGTATTGGACATTCTACTTTTACTGGGACACAAAGCACATTCGCTAGAGGGCTGTGTTGGACATTATACTCTTCTTGTGACACAGAGCACATTCACTAGATGGCTGTGTTGGAAATTCTACATTTACTGGGACACAGAGCACGTACATTACGGGCTCCATTTTATGTTCTCCTCTTCCTGTGATGCAGAGTACACAGAGCACATACAGAATGTGAGTGGACCCTGGATTGTGGTCTGTGGATGAAACCGTTTCCACAGTCAAACAGGCCCTGCTCTGGAATGGAGCAAGGAGGTCATGTCATGGTGGCATGGTGGCGTTTGATTTGTTTCATACTGAATTTTCAAACACTCTAAAGACCATCTTTGGAAATGTCGCTTGTTACTAGTCTACCGAGACAAGGGCACTTTGCTGTCGTCTGTAAGTGGCAGTGAAAGCAGTTATTAGAATGAGAAATACAAAAGTACATGCTTCTAAGCCTTAATCGCATTTAGGCTTTGAAGCATACACCGCATATATGTAAACCTGTTCAGCAGCCCTAAGCCTGAACTTAAGCTTTTAAAAAACCATTAAAAAGTTTAAACTGCCTATATGAATAATATAATGTGCAAAACATCACACAAGATATTATTCTTATTTTTTGTATTCATATATCTATGCTATCATATGACACAGGATTCACATCATCTGCAAGATGTCACTGAGGATCAAATTATACCGTGTATGATGTCACAGACATGGTCTTGGTTTTACTATTATGATGTAAATGCATAAATATTGACTGCATGACTCAATCCTTTGTGTGGCTTTGCTCTACTGCAATGTCTTTGAACAGACTTACCCCTCTAGGGATTTCCATAGACCAGAGTGACTTCATTTTGAAGAGCAGTAATCCTGGGCTGCCCATTGTTAATATAGTATACAGTAGTTAATGAGGGTCGAACAGTGCCAGCGTCTGTAGAAGAGAGATAACACTCGCTCAGATATTCACGACTGTATCCAGTCCATTTAATAACACCAACAAAACATGTAAAACTCTTGCAGGTTTTAGATTGAACAAGTAATTGTGTGCAGAAATACATTTGGATCCTATTTAAACCCTGTTGCTCTGCAGATTTTGCCAAGTCATTTGGAGGGGAAATCAAACACATTGGATCTTTATATTATAGGCTATAGGCAAAAACTTTCATGGAAGAGATGTCATATTATTCTCCATTCTGTAAAAATGGAGGAACGGAATTGCTGGGATGCTGGTGGATGTGGATGTAGACCACAAGAAAATGAACGGCAGTGCACGTTGTGACAATGATGCTGAGACTCCATTGAGATTAAAACCAGTCACCAATTATTTGAATCTGTGGTATTACTGTAGACTACATGGGTCATAAACATGATCATATATCATACATAAGTAAATGTCATGCTTCATAAAGGGTGACGTAACACCTTCTTATGCAACGTGTTATACCAAATGTGACATAACCGACAATGTCACCTGGCTAATGGCTAAACATTATACAAGGTGACATAAAACATGCTAATGTAGGATGTTAGGCTAACTGTGACACGTTGGCATAACATGTTGCATAAGAAGATGTTATGTCACCCGTTATGAAGCATGACATTTGCTTATGTATGATTTATCATGCCATTATGTCACATTTATGAAGGATGTATGTATGCTATATAAAGCCTTTACATGAGAGACTGTTTAAGGTGACCTTAAATTCTTCATTTTTACAGCCTTGAGGATCCATTTTTCCTGTCTGCTGTACTGGTGGCGTAGTTGGGGTTCCCAGCAGAAAGGGACTCCTTTAAATATAGAGAAGGTGCATAACAGCATTTTTGTTTGTGCATCTCATTTTCAGAGCACCTGAAAGACAGGCTAGAGGGGTACATGGCTCGGTTTCCAAAGGTGAGGATTGTCAGGACCAAGAAGAGGGAGGGGCTAATCCGCACCCGCCTGCTGGGAGCCACCGTTGCCAAAGGAGACGTCTTAACCTTCCTGGATTCCCACTGCGAAGCCAATGTGAACTGGTTACCTCCTCTGCTCGGTAGGCGAGAACCATCAGCACCTTCCACACCAAGGGGCTTAATGTCAACTTTTTTTCTCCATAACGCCACTGTCGCCATGGTGATATGGACACTATTTTTTTATTTTTGATAAATGGCTTGATGTTCAATATTGTACGAGGGGAAGCATTCTGTTCTTAAGGCTCAACCCCACATACTGGCCTATTAGCCATTTAAGCTTCAAAGGTCTTGGACAGGGACGTGTTGTTTAATTTGCTGGATTTTTCTATGGCCACACTTCCCCATTGCTCTTTGCGCGCACCGCGCCGGGTTCACACCTTAAATTAGGCTGGAGAAACAGCAGCGGTGAGCCCGGTTCATGGCGAGCCTGGCTTGCGGTGAAGCTCAGCAAGCAATCGAGAGGAATAAACAAGCTGTGTTAACTCCTCTCCTCCACAGTTTCCATGGCGCCTTGTTTGAACACGCATGCAGATATAAGAGAACACAGCTTCAGTTTTTATTAAAGCGGATCTATTCAGGACTTACAGTCGTCGTTTTGTACTCTCCATTACATCTGGCTTTGATAAGCTCAAAAAAGACATATGGTTTAAATAAGACTCAAAAACAGAGAAACAGAAGAAGCGCAGTGGCCTTGTAGTAAAAGCACTCTGGTCAAAAATAAAAGCCAATATCTGTCAGATCCGCATGAGCAGCCCACTGGAATCCCTGGTGACCACTCAATCTGGGCCCCATTGTTGTTAGAAAGCATTTTTAGCTGGGACCAGCAGCTAGTATAAGTCACTCTGTGGTCGATCGCTCGGTCGGTCGGTCTGTTTGTCCTAATTTTTCCGGCTGCTTTGTTGTATGCTTGATCCGGGTAGTGGTGTGTCGTTCGTGAACGATTCGTTCCTTTTGCCTTTTGAAGGAATCCGTTTGGTGATCGAAAGAAACTGACTCACCACCATGTCCGGATTAATTTCTTTGGTTCCTCTTTTAATTGCGAGCTTCCCATTCGCTGAAGTTGCAGCTATTCCTATTTAACAAGCCATTAGCCAATGGCAGCATTTATCCGCTTGAGTGGGGCATGCTCTCCGAGCCCCTCCCGTCTGTGTGTGACCGAGAGCGGTGGAAAGTTAGGTGAACAAGAGGAACGAATCCGTGAAGGAACCATACATGCTGTCATGATGTTCACTGGGTCCAGATTCTCTTGGCACAATAATACGCAGTCGCTGCAGCTCCAAGTATCATTTCCCTAATCTTCATATTGCACTGAACACTTGCCTGAGTATAATTAAAAGCATTTAGCTTTCTAATCGCCCAGCTACATCTGAAAGACGCTATAGCTCTTTGTGTGAAGTAAATAAAACGTGAACGAAAGAGTAGTCTACATTTTCAGTTGGATGCATTATTGCATTTCCCAACGGAGACGTCGCATTTTTTAAAGACAGAGTCGCAAATTAGGTCATGGCTCAGAAATTCCGAATCGCCCTATACTGTGTCCTGTGTAGCCCACTAGCATAGCCAACTCTTTCATGACATGCAGTAGCTATGCAAAAAATATACTCCATATTAACAGCGAAAATCCAGAAATATATAAATCGGGGATTTAAAGGGTTATGAAACCCTTGGTTACATTCTCTCTCCGACCCACACCACAAATTTGAAAGAATGCAATTAAATGGGCGTGGAAAGCAGCAGTGGAGGGGGAGGGGCGAGAGTGAGGAGCGAGGCTATCGCCACCTGAAGACACGCCCACTAGGAAAAAGATGGAGAGTGAAATGGAGTCTTAACTTACCGCATCTGGAGGGACAGAAATATCAGTAGGGCTTGGTAATGTTACCGCATTCCTTTGGCTGACATACCACAATTCAACCTGGGCATAGTTCTCGTAACAGTCCCACAGGAAATGCTTGTTGCACACAAACTTGCCAGCAGTGCTGATCATTGGCGCCAGACCCAAAATGCCCAGTCAGAGTATCCTACAGCTCTTTCCGGATCACTCGGGAAAGTATGTAACTGTTAACATTAATCCGTTGATGCTCTTGCACCCAGAGAAAGCACACTTGCGACCCATCAGTCAATGCTTGTAAATTGAAACTACTGGAATTGAAAAAACGAACTTAAAATTGTTAATAACAAGCATAATTGGAAAAAATCTAATACATTGAAAGAGACTAACTATCGGCTACAACGATATTGCTTGTCAAATAGATATAGCCATTGGCCACGCCTTCTCAGGAATGTATTTATATTGGGGGCGGTAACAAAGTGCGAAACTGATTATGTACGAGCATACCAAAAGTACACTTCTACGTCATTTTCAATGACGTAGCCCATTTTTCATTTTCAACCTCGGAAGGAGAAGAATAGGCGATAATACTGAAATTCAACATTTTGCACAAAATTGTAGATATAATGCATACTAGCACATGTTTTAATGTTTTAGTGTTCCCTACCTCTTTAAGTAGGCTACACTACATTTAGAGAACATTAACTATATATTACATTACATTACATTATAGACATTTAGCAGACGCTCTTATCCAGAGCGACGTACATAGTGCATTTTCAAACTAGGAACAAGAACGTTTAAAAACAACCCTAAAAAGGCAAATATGAATCTAAGTACTAGGCACAGTCAGTATGATTGGGTTTTTTTTTTACACAACATTAATAACAATAGTCACAGGGAGGTAGGGAGGGGTGGAGAGAGGTGCAGCTTGAAGAGGTGAGTCTTCAATCTGCGCTTGAAGGCGGTCAGACTTTCTGCTGTTCTGACCTCCACGGGGAGCTCATTCCACCACCGTGGGGCCAGGATAGACAGACGTCGAGACCGGGTGCTAGCATGAAGAGGGGGGGGGTACCAGTCGTCCTGAGGAGGCGGAGCGCAGGGATCTGGCAGGTGTGTAGGGTCTGATTAGTTTTTGGAGGTATGGGGGGGCAGATCCTCGGACTGCCTGGAAGGCGAGCACCAATGTTTTGAATTTGATGCGAGCCATCACCGGTAGCCAGTGGAGGTCAATGAGCAGGGGGGTGACATGGGAGTGTCGGGGGAGGTTAAAGACCAGGCGCGCTGCTGCGTTCTGGATAAGCTGAAGGGGTCTAATGGCCGATGCTGGCAGGCCAGCCAGGAGAGAGTTGCAATAGTCCAGGCGAGACAGCACCATTGCTTGGACCAGGAGCTGGGTTGAGTGGGTGGTGAGGAAGGGGCGGATTCTCCTGATGTTGTACAGGAAGAACCTGCATGCCCGGGTTACTCCTGCGATGTTCTCGGAGAGGGACAGCCTGTTGTCCATCACGACTCCGAGGTTCCTGGCACAGGGCGTTGGGGTCAGTGGAGTGTCCCCTAGGGAAATAGAGAGATTGAGAGGAGGAGAGGTTAAAGCAGGAATGTAGATGAGCTCAGTCTTGTCAGGATTGAGCTTGAGATGGCGGTTGTCCATCCAGCTCTGGATGTCTCTCAGGCAAGCGGAGACACGGGCTGATACCTGAGTGTCAGAGGGTGAGAAGGAGAGAAAGAGTTGAGTATCGTCAGCATAGCAGTGGTAAGAAAGACCATGAGCAGTGATAACAGGGCCAAGGGATTTGGTGTAGATGTAGAAAAGGAGGGGACCAAGGACTGAGCCCTGGGGGACTCCTGTGGTAAGGGGATGGGGTGCCGATACTTTACCAGCCCAGGCAACCTGGGAGGAGCGTTCCGAGAGGTAGGACTCAATCCAGGCCAGGGCCGAGCCGCGGATCCCCGCTGCAGACAGGGACGACAGGAGGATGGAGTGATCTACGGTGTCGAAGGCGGCAGAGAGGTCTAGAAGTATTAGCACAGAGGAGAGGGAGGCTGCCCGAGCTGCATGAAGCATCTCGCTGACGGAGAGGAGTGCGGTCTCCGTTGAGTGGCCGGGTTTGAAGCCGGACTGGAGGGGGTCTAGCAGGTTGTTCTTGGTGAGGAAAGACGACAGTTGGTTAGAAACAGCACGTTCGATAGTTTTGGAAAGAAAAGAAAGAAGGGATACCGGTCTGTAGTTTTGGATGTTGGAGGGGTCCAGCGTAGGTTTTTTCAGGATCGGGGTGATGTGGGCTCTTTTGAAGGATGAGGGGAAACAGCCAGAGGTCAGGGAGGAGTTCACCAGGGAGGTCACAAACGGGAGGATATCTGGGGTGATTGCCTGGAGGAGAGATGAGGGGATAGGGTCGAGGGCACAAGTAGTGGGGCGATGGGAGAGTAGGAGATGGGACACATCAGTCTGAGAAAGGGGAGAAAAGGTGGAGAAGCAGGGGGGGGACACAGAAGGGGTAGAGAGAAAGAGAGTGGGAAACAGTGTCTGTACCATATATAACATGATATAGCCTAACATCTAGAAGAAGCTTACACATTTATAAGAAACTGTCCCACACTGATAAATATTAGGCTATGCTCCTTTTAAATAAAATACTGGGGGATGGGGCAAATGTTAAGGTTGTACATTGTTAAACCGGTTATGTTTATGTTTACTTTGGTACATTTTAAATCAGATACTTCTGTAATTATACTCAACTGGTGTTTGAATGGGGGACTTCCTACTTTTACTGGAGTCATTTTTAGCTGCGACCAGCAGCTAGTAGAAGTCACTCTGTCGGTAATTAGGTCGGTCTGTCCGATATTTCTGCAATAGACTGTGTCCGCACATGCAGGTACTTTGACATACGGTCGCAGCTTATCACGTGCTAACGTGCTCGTTATTTAAGTGCTCTGCTCTGTGCAAATTCTATGCTCTCTAAATTCACCCTCGGCTCTTTTTTTGCTTGTTATCTCATTTTAAATATGCAGGTCTGTTTGCTTGAAATATGACAGAGCTGGCACCCAAGTCTGTCATGAGGATTCTCTGCCGGACTACTTAGCACCAGCATGTGAAATCAGAGAAACCGAAAGCCTGTGTTCTGCCTCAGTAAGCATGTCAGATGTGCATTTCAAAGGCCTGAGGGCAAACAAACCGGCCCTTGAATTCAACAGGCCGCTTGCACTGGTGGAGCTGTACTTGGTCTTAGGCTGAGGAAATCCATAGGGATCCCATTTTTCATTTGCGAGTAACTGAAAAATACCGTATGAATGGGAAAAACCAGTTGCGCGTGTCTGCGTGCCTGCCTGTGTGCACGCACGTGTGTGTGTGTGTGTGTGTGTAGTTGCTTATCTGGGTCTGTGCATGTGTTTTTGATTTTTATTTACACGTAATGTGCAGAATTGCACATTGTTCAATTGTTCAGTCCCAATACTCATGCACGGCCTTGCTGCCCAACCCAGTCCTGAAGGGTCTCCAGTGTTTATAAAGATTCCTTTCTAGTCAGGTGCTTAGCCACCTGATTTAAAGCAAGCATTGCCTTGCACAAGTTCTCCCTCTCTTGTCAATGCTGAGGTGCTAGCGCTGGCAATCTGGCTGTGCTGCGGCCCTGTAGGACGGGACTTGAGACGCCCCAACATATTTCTGCTCTTTTTTTTCCTGTTTATAGCAACATAATGATACCGCACTCTCTTATGAACGGCAAGTGAATTACCTAAGTGTCCCCCCGTTCAAGGCCTTTTTTCTGAGATTGTGGCGGCCCCACAGACGGAGCTAGCGCCGCGAGAGACGGAGACAGATCTGGGGCAGCTTATCGGCGCTGAGCGGCAAACGCATTAGCGGACCGGAGCTTGGCCACAGGCCCCCACGGACCAAACCTACTTTTGATTTGCTCCCATAATTGTTTCTAATCGCTGACCAGCTGTGGTCGGTCCTAGTTTCAGACAGCTGCTTCTGTTCGGCTTGGCGGGTGGACGTAGGCGTGAGCAGGGGAAGGCTAGCACAGACTGCAGCAACCAGGACTTGACCGTGACATTGACCCTTAAAGAAATGGAAGATACTGTATTGAAATAAAATATATTGCATTCTAACATAACATTTTTTCATTGCATGATAACACAAATAAAGTATACTTTCACAGTATACTGTTGCTTTTCAAATATTCCAGTCTACAGTTACAGTATATATTTAAAAAGTACATAATAAATAATGCCGTAATAAATAATAATTAAATAAACGTATCGTTATATATGCTGTAATTAAATAAATGTATCGTTATGTTTACCTAAAAAGTCTAACCATTTAATATATTGTATATATTAAGTATATTCCATTACCTAAGGGGTGATGTTTCCATACCTCTCCGCACCATTTTGTCTGATAGACCAGATCGCCCAGAACTCCCGGACCATCGTGTGCCCCATGATCGACGTCATCGACCACAACCACTTTGGGTACGAGGCCCAGGCGGGCGATGCCATGCGGGGCGCCTTTGACTGGGAGATGTACTACAAACGTATCCCCATACCCCCCGAGATGCAGGGTGCCGACCCCAGCGAGCCCTACGAGTGAGTACACCCCATCCAGGGGTTATTGAGATCCTCATTGTATTTGCATATTTCTTATGTTATCATTATTTAATCATTTAGGTTTAAAACATAATTATTATTTTTTTGGGTGAGCTGCACTCTTTAATGGCTTTGGGTGGAATTTCAATGAAGTATTGAACTGGGATTTCAACATGTCTCTTGGCAGTATGAAGACCGTACAGATATTTAATACGATAAATAAATACATGTAAAATTTAAATGCAGAGTAAATTGTTCATTGTTAATTTAACTCAACATTTATTTATGTGAGTCCAACAGGGAACAAAATGGACTAAATGAAAAAGGATTATATTGAACATTTTACAGTATATAATAAAAACCATAAGACAAAATCAATTAAGTAATATACAGGAAACCTATTTGAGTAGTCTTTGAACATACTGAAACATAATTTCCCATTATTATCCATGTACTACCTGCTCAATATGTGTTTGCTGACTTCTACTAAGAATAAGTAGTGCTTTATTAATAAGTAGCAACATGTGTATTAACTGTTCTAACAGTATGATAATAATGTGTGGCAAAGATTTGCATAAAAAGTTAAGGGAATGCATGAAATAATTATTATTAAGTTAATAAAATGATGAATGTTTTCACAACTTCCATCTGACTTTTTCTGCTGGTGAAACTGCTGTTTTTTAGCATAACAACCCCAGGATGCTTTTAAGACTTTCTGGACCAGGTGTTAAATTGAAACTACAGTTGCAACCAAATACTATTTAAATGCTTTCAAAGTGGTGGATTTTTGAGGATGTATGGCATTTGAAGCTTTTTAAAGACACACACACACCCAAACACATGCGCACACACACACACACACACACACACACACACACACACACACACACACACACACACACACACATACACACACAAAAATGGCTTGGCGGCCAAATTACTTACCATTTTGATCTTTTCATTGAAAACAAAGTATTGTTCAGATATTCACATGCATCTAACATTGTGACTATGTCCAGGTCTTCATCGTTTGTACATTCTCAAGGCAACTAATTCAGAATCGCAGGACTTCCGTGCTGATCGTACACACAGACGACGGTAAAGTGCTTCCCCTGCTTTCTGTCAGATCACATTCAGCACACGTACGCAGGGCAGCTTCACTCGAAGGCTGGAACCTTGTGCGCTGTTTCAAACTGTGACAGCATTTTTCTGCATTGGGAAAAAGGGCACTTCACTAGTCAATAGCCTAGAGAAAATTGTATTCTTCACATCCCATAACGGCAAAGGCATTCCGAAAGGTATTACCTCGCATCAGCTGTACCTCTGTGGAGGATTACAGATAATTATATGGCACATGAGAATTTAGAGGGCCATAGTGGCCCAGGTTTCCTCAGAATTAGCCTCTAGTAAATGATATTAAGAGCACTGTGACAGAATGCGGATGTTGCATTGCATTCATTAAACAGTCATGAGCATCTGTGCCGAGATGGTGTAGGAATACTGGTGAATGCCAAATGGTGGTTGTTCAATGGTCTTCCTTTCAACATTGTGTGCGTGCGCGCGTGCGTGTGTGTGTGTGTGTGTGTGTGTGTGTGGTGCCAGAGTGCTCTGCCATTGGTTCTGCTTGATCCCACAGGTTTGATTTGACTGGAAGGCGAGCATGTTACTATTAGCCATCTGCAGGATTTGGAGTGCTGACAAAACAGCGCTTGGCCCGGTATCAAGAGCATGGCTTTATCAGCCAGCTTTACCCTTTAGGAGTAATTCCTGGCAGCCACGGAGATTAGATTCCGCTTGCCCCCCGGACCTCAGCCTTCCATCTCGACGCACAGCTCCGACCGCGGTGTGCATCTCCGTAAAAAAATCCCTGGCACACGCTAAGGCAAGGACAGTAAGTCAGGCAAAGTAAAGCTGACATTCCTCACTTGGGGAAATGTGTGTGACCTGCGTACAGTTGTCACAAATGTGATGGGAAATGGAAAATGACTGCTGGGCCAATTTTACAATTTCGTTTTTCAATGATTTTTTCAATGATTGAACAGTAACGGAAGTGAAATAGTTTAGATTTTTTCTGACACTGACTGTTCCTGAGCCGGAGCAGAACGGACCGAATCAAATGTCTCATCAAAAGGTCGCCGAATGAATAGGGTGCTAAGAGCCATCGGTGCTGAAAGATTTTTCAAAGAGTTTTAAAACGGCCATATAACGTCTGCCACAGTACCTGCCAGCGTTGTCATGTGTGGGGCAGGCAGAGAAAAATATACCTTAATATAGATCTTACTGACAGTTAAACGATGAAAGGGCCTCGTCAATTCCATTTGAATCTGTGCTCATTTGCGCTCAACGGCTGATCTGGGAGGGAGACGGATTTTTTTTTCCGCAATCCATCGTAGCGCTAATGAAATTGAGACGATGTGGGTTAAGAAGGAGCATGCTTTATGACAGCACCTTTTCATCAACAATTATCTCAATCAAAGTAGGTCCCAAGCCTTGCATAGGGTGACGTGCGAATTTGGATAGTGTGGGAACATTTTTGAGTTTATTTTGCCACCTACTGGTCAAACCGGCAAATTTCAAGAGGCAAATTCAAATCAGTCACACGCAAGGATGAGTGAGGGAATGGAAAGGACTATATCTCGACCTGTATTTATACAGAGAAGGCCATTAAAATTTAAACATGCAACACTGCACTGGAATCACTTATGTATATTTGCTTTTCAGTACAGGTGGGGAAAGAGCTAATTGTTTATATATTTCATTCAATTCACTCGTGCTTGTTGTAACGCCACACGTACTTTCCATGTTGAGAAATGCACATGTTCAGGAATTAATCTTTTTGCGTGGGTATTTTGCCAAATATGATCAATTACATGAGGGAATTCAGCCAAGTGCATTATGGGAAAATTATTTGAACCAATTTTTTGTGCAAACATTGACAATGATTTCGAAATCGAAAATGGTTCTCAACACAAATCCCACTAATCCAACGGTGCAGTGAATTTATCCGTTTAATATTTTTGATGAATCACCGCACAGAATAAACTTAAGTTTATGTCAGTTTTTCTCACACTGTTGCACACACGGTTTGCACACTTATGGGAGTCAGCTCTTAGTGTTTAGTGTTGTCATGTAACAAGCATATATGTGTCTTTTAACTGGATGAATCTGTGTTCGAAATGTGCCTATTAACTGGGTTACACTGGGTTATTCGTCTTTTTAAAATGCAGAAGAGGGCAGGATAACTAATCCATACCTTTAATAGTTGCCGTGGCTCTGAATTTTGAATGGATTTAACTTAATTCATCCCCCATATAAGTGACTTGCACCAGCATTCGGATGTAACAAAAACAAAATCAGAATTACATGCATTGTTTGGTGTTGCGGCGCTGTCGTTTGGTTCTTCTCAGCAGTAAAGTCGAGGCCTCCCAAAGCGGGGCTGGTGATTAATAGTGTTATGATAATATAAAGCAAAGACACATTGTAGTCGAGCGCCCTCCGTGGGCTGAATCAATAGGGGAGATGGGGATGTTGGCAAGGTTTTTTTTCTCTGGCAGCAGTCCTGGAACACACTGGTTGCACCCTTTGGCCTTATGTAACATCCTCGGCTGCAACGCATTATGCAGCCAGCCCACTTGGGTCCGAGTCAAAATAATTGATGCGCGTAACTCACCCTGCATTAACACATCCATTTCTCAGGAGGCGCACACAGTTCACCCATTTCCAGGAAAAGGTTCAAATATTTAGGCAAGGAGCAGAGAGATGCTGAATGGGGTATGGGGGTTGTTTCAAATGAGGTTAAAATAGGAGCAAGGAGGGCCATAATTTCAGCGCTGTTACAAACAGAGGGACTAATTACGCTAGACAATTTAAAAAATTATTTCTTAATTAGCCTGATGCACTTGGCGGATGACCCGAAATATTTGTCAACATGGAGCAAGTAATGTTGTCGCCGTTGAAGGGAACACGTGGCTTTTAAATGAGATTAAAATTATAAACACGGATCTGTGTTAAAGGGTGACTTCAAAAAAAACAACAACATCTGAATCAGTTTATCTTTAAATTGCCATATTTAAAATTGGACCTTGAAGTAAATTTTCTTATTTTCTGGGAAAAGTCAACAACATGGTTATGTTACATGAACCCTGAAGAACATGATTTATCTTTGATTTGTCTTTTGATAAAGTGAATCACAGGACTCTGTTGACTTCTCAGAATCATTCCGTTAAGGACCTAAAGCTCTCCGTTTGAAGGTGACATGGCCTCAGCTGAAATGTTCTCAGGGTTTGACAACTGTAGTCAAGCCACTTAAATGAGTAATGCGGTAAGTCCAGGAACAGAGCAGCAATCTCCAGTTCCATTACCACACAGTTGGGTCCAGAACCACAGCATGGTTTGGGCCCAAAATCTCTACCTACGCAATACCAAACCAAGCCAGGTCTTAGGCCCAGAACCACAGCATGGTTTGGGCCCAAAATCCCTACCTACGCAATACCAAACCAAGCCAGGTCCTATTAATATTACCCTGCCTTACTTACAATGACATTATTGAAAATAAAACATTTTGCAAAGTTTGCTTATGATTTCTTGCCATTTTCCCCCTCATACAAATAAACTGCAGGGTCGGATGAGAAATCTTCCTGGGAATTTAGGGCCTGATTTACTAAGACGTTTAGCGGGTGCCAAAACTTTTAGCGCACGCAAAACTAATAACACAACCAATGATTGGTGCAAAACAAATACCATGACCAATCATTGATTTCTGTCCAGTCATGTTATTGATTTTGCGTGTGCTAAAGAGTTTCAGTAAATCAAGCCCTTAATGTATGTCTACTTTCACTATCGCACGGAAAAATGTCTCATGTGCGCTTGTCAGGCTTGAGTTCCCACTAGTGTTTTGAGGGTGATTACCCATTCTGCTCATTTTCATGGTGCCTCCTGGTATTGATCAGGATGTTCCCTTGACACCAAACCTAATTAAGTAATCGATATAGCAAGTGCTGGCCAATTTTAAAATGACATATTAAATGCGCTAGTTTGTTTTGGATGCATGTGCATTCGGTATACATGCCAATTGTCATTACTTCTTAACTGTTTTGTTTTTTATTTATTTATTTTCATTAGTAATTGCTTTGTATTCTTGATTTTCTGAATTCATCCTTTCATTTCACTTCTGGGCATTGGAAAAATGTGATTAAGCAATGGATTCCAGATGTGTGGGTTCGAGCTCCAGCTGGGAGACCATTGTACACGTTTTTGGTCTCCCAGCTGGATCTCGAACCCACAACCTCTTGAGCGCAAAGAGATTAATGTTTTTACCACTCCTGCAGTCTTTGGTAATGACACCACTGGACCTGTGGTGCGATTTTGCCCTCAAAGGAAATAAAACAACTACAGTACTAAAGAACTGGCTAGAGCAACTTGGAAACAAGCCACTTTTCTGTTGGTTGAACCAATTCTTCCTTTGACAGTTCTCAAGCCCTAAGGGCCAGCGGAGCAAAGTCAAAGCCAACCCTCACATCTGCGTCGGTTTATTTTCCAAATCAAAACGAATGCTTGCACAAATATTAATTTTCTCTCTCCGCATCAAGCGGTAAATCCATTGCTGAAAAACAGTCTGATTAACTGCTTCGCCAGCCATCTAAGGCCAGTGTTTCCAGGGGCTTTTTTTTCATTTGCCCCTGGAAAACACTGACTTGGGGGAGGGTCAGACACACCGGTATGACTGTCAAAATAAATTATGTACCCCCTGTTGTTGGCAGGCAGGGAGGGTGCGAGAGAAAAATAATTTATCCAGGAAAGTGCTGGCTTCTCGATTGCGCCCCTTAATTGAGTCAGCTGCTATATTTCAGCGCTTTATTAAGCTGGAAGGATGCGAGGCCAAATAGTATTACAAGAGAGCAAATTGATTTTGGCACCCTTCTGCACATCCCAATCACTATCTTTTCACAACCTCATTATCCAGTTTCGGGGGGGGGGGGGGGGTTTGCTGTCCAAACCCAGTCCCTTAGGTTGTAGGCCCCAAGTCCCCGTTACGGCAGGCAGGCTTGCGGACAGCACCCGGCCTTCTCTCCCGCTTGATCCCCTTTCTACCCCCTTTTATACAACCCTGTGTTGTCACATGATGCCTGATGGATCAACACATCGTTCAACCGCATAGTCAACAGTGAAATAATAATGCAGCGCTATCCGACTGTGTTGAATTACGTTGTGTAACATGTGCGTTACATGTGCATTTTATTTGGTTCGCTGTCTGTAAGCAGTGATTAATCATTGCTGGCTGGGGAAAGGCTGACGCTCCCCCGCATTATTTATAATAATTGATCATTTCATTCTATATCTATATCAATGTCTGTATCAATATGTAATGGAATATTGCTAATATGAGTGTTTAATAATATAATGATTAAATGTTAAATGTTATATTTTTGCACATACTCCCATTGTGTAAATGTACTCGGCTCTCTTCGCATGAATGGCGATCCAGAATGGCACTGAGGAGCCCACTCCCTCATTCAAATCCAGATCTGTTATAAAGCACACCAGCCTGCAGGGACCGCTTCCTCCACTACAAAGCGTGTGGAGCATTTTTTTCTCAGCTCTGTCTCCCAATTACAGCATCCAACATGAGTGCTAGAAGGAGCTACAGCTTTCATCCATGCCACACACCCTCTTGTGTTTTTCACTCGACATTGTTTCTTTGTTTTTTGATGCAACGCGATTAAAAAGCCACCGTTGCACTCCAGGCTTTTTTCTTCCGGAATAAAAAAGTCCTAACTTATCTGGGTGCTGTGAGGGAAACCAGTGTAGTTGGGTTTTGTAAGAAGTGATTTAACAAGGCTTGTTGCCGCCAGCGAGCTTCCGGGGACTCTAATTGTGTTGAAGAAGAAGCCGTAGGATGCTCGAACAGAGCCCCCCGCAGCTGGGGAAATACCAACTACATTACCCAACCCTCATTTGCAGCCCCTCCCTTCCCAAAAACCGTTCTATAATTCAAAGCGTGGCTTTTTTTCCTCTAGCGATATTGCTGCATTTCATCGCCCTGGCTTTCTTAAAAAGGTTTGAACAGCACAGTTAGGGGTGAGGAGTTGGGAGTGGGCAGCGGCCGCAACTCCCGATCGAAAATAAATATTTCTACAGCCTGCTGGATTGCAGGGATTTTTCCCTAATGTTTAATGGAAGCGATGATGTTTTCAGGATCAAAAGCCGCTCGGCGTAAAGTACCGAAAGGCAGCGTGAAATTACAATGATTCGGGGTTTGAGTGCACAGTATCGGAAAGGTAAATACTAACAGGCAGGGATTAAGGTTTAGGATGGGATAGCTCTACTTCAAATGCTAGAATTAGTAGCTTTAGTGGTCACAGACAAAAATGCAACAGGATCCTGCTCTACATATTCATATTAAAATAGTATTCGCAGATATATGGCAGAAGTCTGGTCAGTATTGTCGCTCTTGATTGGATTTCATTGTGAAGGTGAAATAGTGTGACTGCACTGCTGACAGATTGTCGATGTTGTTTTGCGTGTGACAGACAATGGCTCTAAATGAACAGTCCATTCTCCTGCACATTTGGGTTATGGTGCTATGATGTTGTTTTGCGTGTGACAGACAATGACTCTAAATGAACAGTCCATTCTCCTGCACATTTGGGTTATGGTGCTATGATGTTGTTTTGCGTGTGACAGACAATGGCTCTAAATGAACAGTCCATTCTCCTGCACATTTGGGTTATGGTGCTATGATGTTGTTTTGCGTGTGACAGACAATGACTCTAAATGAACAGTCCATTCTCCTGCACATTTGGGTTATGGTGCTATGATGTTGTTTTGCGTGTGACAGACAATGACTCTAAATGAACAGTCCATTCTCCTGCACATTTGGGTTATGGTGCTATGATGTTGTTTGGAGTTGAAGCTACAGACTCATAGAATGAACATGTACAGATAAGAACGTATAAGGTACTATATAGTTTATTGGACTCTGTTGCAGAATCACATACTAAAACATCAGTTCATAGACAGGATACTTCATAATACAATAGTTGTGTCAGTGGGCATCTAGTGCATTTATTATAGACTAATTTACACATTAAATTAAACTAATTAACTAAGTTAAGTTAAGTTATACTTTATTGACCCCGTGGGGTAATTTGTCCTCTGCATTTGACCCATAACGTCTTAGGAGCAGTGGGCAGCCTCAGTGCAGCGCCCAGGGACCAAGTCCAGTTCTGAGGCCAGTGCCTTGGTCAAGGGCAATGGCAGGAGTTTACCTAACCTGACATACATGTCTTTGCTGTGGGAGGAAACCGGAGTGCCCGGAGGAAACCCGCGCGGACACGGGGGAGAACATGCAAACTCTACGCAGAGAGGACCAGGACTGGGATTCGAACCCAGAACCTCTTTCTTGCGAGGCGACAGTGCTAACCACTGCCGCCATGCTCACAATTAGGCAGTACATTAATTGTTGGAATATAAAAAGATTCACCCTTGAGATTTTGATTACTTGAGATCAGTTGATTGCTTGGGTCGGCTTGTTAATTGCAAATGTTTGTAGACGTTGCATTCTTTCTGTGTATTGTTTGTCAGTGAGAGTTCCTCAGTAATAATTCATATTTGCATTACTGGTTTATATTATGCTCTGTCTGAATCTCCTTGTGATGAGTCATTATTTATACAGAAATAATTTTCCTTGGGAGACAGCAGGTGATTCACCATTTTTTTTTATAGCAGCCCATGATTCACTGAATTACATACCTGAATAAATAGCGATCACACACACACACACACACACACAGAGACAAACACACACACATTTTTTAATTGGACTTCAAGTCTTCAACACATTCAGCTCTTGAGTGGTCCAGGCTCACAGTGAGTTGTCATCAAATATGCTGGATGGTATTTGGATAATAAGGGTTTTGGCTTAGGTTGATTCATCTTACAAAATATCTATTTTGATAAATTCTATACCAAAAAATTAATTCACGTTTTTTGCACTGTATTTTTATTTTCCCAAGATCAAAGCAAGTGATATCATGCAGAACTGCAATTCATGTGATGTGTTATATGAAATGTATTGATCGCTTAATGTATGATTGAACATAATGGACCACATCCCAAAAGTCCTGAGACCTTTTCTCTTTACTTTCTACCCATCTCTGTCACTCTGGTCTCTGTCACTCTTCACCAACTTTTTCTGTCTCATTCTTTCTTTATGACATATCTGTAGCACGATGCTATGGTGTGTAGCCCTGGCGTATAGTCACAATGTAGCACGATGCTATGGTGTGTAGCCCTGGCGTATAGTCACAATGTAGCACGATGCTATGGTGTGTAGCCCTGGCGTATAGTCACAATGTAGCACGATGCTATGGTGTGTAGCCCTGGCGTATAGTCACAATGTAGCACAATGCTATGGTGTGTAGCTCTGGAGTATAGTCACAGTGTTGCACAATCTCTCTCTCTCTCACTTTCACTCTTTCAATCTCTGCCTCTCCATCTCTCTTTTCTCACTCCTTTAATTTGCCTCTCCTCTCTCTCTGCCTCCCTCCTCCAGATCTCCAGTGATGGCAGGGGGTCTTTTTGCTGTCAACCGGCTGTGGTTTTGGGAGCTGGGGGGCTATGACACAGGCTTGGAAATCTGGGGAGGAGAGCAGTATGAAATCTCCTTCAAGGTAAGAGCACCCAGGAACAGTGGTCTGTCTTATGGAGTAAAGGACAATTTCAAAGGAAGAGAAACCAGGAACAGCTGCTTTGTAGTTGTATCAATGACCTTCAATATGCACTTATTGTACGTCGCTTTGGATAAAAGCGTCTGCCAAATAACTAATGTAACAGTGATCTATCTTATAGAGTATAGGACATCTTCATTGTAAGAGGTTCAATAGATGCACCAGGAACAGGGGTGCATCTATTGAAGTATAGACGCTATTAAATTCAAGAAAAGCAAATCCGGGAGAAGTGGTCCATCTAATAGCATACAGGCGAGGTGCAGAATACAGAGATACAGCATTGAACTCCGTCTGATTTCACCCACTAATGCCACAAATATAACTACATCAATGTTTTGAGGGCAGAGGACAATGCATGACCACGGCCCTCAACTGACTAGCAATGCCTGCTCTGGTTCCAATTCTATGTATACGGTGCTCACCAGAATTATTGGCAGCCTGGGAAAATATGAGCAAAATAGGCTATAGAAAATGTCATTTTTCAGCATGACCTTAACATTAATCAAACATAACAGGAGAAGACTCAGCGCTGTTATCTTGGCAAAGGAAGGGTGCACAAAGTACTAAATATGGGGATGCCAGTACTTCTTCAAAGTAAAATTATTTTGGATTAAAAATTGTGTTTTTTCTCTGATCACTGGTACCACTATTAAACTATATAATTATCTCATTGTTCATATCATAGAATACATTTGATTTAAAAAATTTACTGAATTTAATCCTGTACTTTTGCTCATATTAATTGAGGTTGCCAATAATTCTGGTGGGTACAAAAATAAAAATGTGAGGTAAAATTGTAGCTTATCACTAATCATTTATTTTTTGTGAGTGTTTTTCCTGTGCTTGAATAATCCATAGACATTGACAGGTAGTTAAATCCCCTTTCTATCTAATGTGATAGTGTTACATTTTATTGACTGTTGAGAAAAGGCTGCACACTTGTCTCCACTGCAATTAATTTATTTCACCTCAGATTGCCTTGGAGACAAGTGTCGGACCTTTTCTCTACAGTCAAGATGATATGTCCTTAGGTCAGCATCTCACTAAACAAAATGTGCATGTTCTTTTCTTTTCAATTTCACTGTTACATTTTCTGACATCTCAGTTCAGTTAATGTCCAGTAAAATCAATACAATAATTTGTAATACAACAGAATTGCTTGAATGTAATTGCATTCGTCACAGACTTTGGGGATGACAGGCATCATGGGTAATATCAATCATATTACCAACATGCCAGGATTATAAAGGCAAGATTGTATCCATCTGGTTTATCACTGCATATATTGCGCGTGTAACCACGATACACTTTAGTGGTGCAATTTCGAAAATTTCACAACGAGATACAATTTATACAACAGGAATTACAGCTGTTGCTAATTGGTTTTGGGGGTTTTTTTGCCTCGTGAATTGCATGGGTTGTTAATCCAAAACAAATGAAAACAGGTTTACAGAAATGATCCATTTAAAGGCTAATATTTTTGCCCCCACTGTTTCATGCTTCATTGCTTCACCTTGGATTGTGGCCATACCTTTCAGCTGTGTCTTTTGTACCAGAGGGAATTTATCAGGTGGGATATTTTTTTGTTGGAGAGCTCCAACAGAATTAATTCCCAGTGTAGTGTACATGGACTGGTGAGGACGACGATTATGTCCAGGCTGAACTACATTCCCAATATAATCTGATTACGTGCTGTTTGATTGTTAGAGGCTCAAAGGTGATTCATTTTTCTTTCTTGTTTTTATCCAGAGGCAAAGGGTTTAGAGAAGACTTGGTTATTGTGTCTGACACACCTGCCACTGGCCTAGTTTTTCATTACGTTTTTTTTTTCCATTGGTCTGTAATTGGAATGCAGGCTTTTCCTTCTTCGTCTGAAACCATGGTAACAACTAAGCGTTCAGATACTAAATTGAATCGGCCCAAGTTTCTCCCTGTATTTTCTGGTGACTATTTTTCAGGAGAGAGCACTCTCATCAAGTGTTTTATTTTGTCTGTTTGTAGCTATATTGCGTTTCTCATTCTGCCCTTCAACTGAACTGCCCATGTACTCCAGTATAAGAAAGCAAGAAGGCCCCTACCCCATTATCACTCTTAATATATTTATTCTACAGTTTAAGTCAACGTTTTTTCAGTCTTACGCTTTTACATATAAGATAATTCAATTTTTTATTTGTTTAACCCAGGTTGGGTTTTCATTAAGTATACAGTAAAACATGCATGTTAACATTTTTTACTTTCACACAAATCCCAGTCTTTTCATTTCCATCAGAAGCAATGGATCTCAAGAGCTTCAGAGTCAAGCAGCCTTGGCTATTTGGCTAAGATTGATTAAAAAAAACAGTCAATCCTCTTTTTTTTGGTAAAATTTGTCTGTGCTCAATCTTTTAAAATGTGAACAATTCAAGCAAAATAGCAGGTGCTTTGTACACACAAGAGATCTTTATGCACAAGGGACACCCTTTAGGAATGTGCAATAGGTTGTCGGTATGGTATTAATGCAAAATAAGTTGTTTATCTTCATATTGACTGAAACGCAATTTCACAGTGAACTTAAAATTCATGAAGCCAGGCTATTACCAGTATGGGATAATGGCTCCCCCTTCTGTTTTCAGCATGATCGTGATTCAGGAACAAATTGAATGCTTGGCCTGTTATCTGTTCTTTGTCTGTGTTAGTGAGTGTATTACTACGATTTTCACAAAGACAATGTAACCTTGGTCTGAGTGACCTTGGAAGTGACTAGCTTCCAGCTAGATGAGACGCTGGGTACCATATTGCTACAAACATTTATCTCACACTGCGTATGTAGGTAAGGTGGTTCAGAATCTGTTGTCTATATGTTGTTGTATTTGTGTACACCTGCCTGCAGATTGGGGATGACGATTAGCTGTTCAGCTGCATCTGTGTGTAATGTGTCCAATCTCAGCCTCATACATGGCCCTGTCGAATAAATAAAAAATCAAATAGTAAGGGAAAAAAAACTATTCAAAGACCTTGATTAAACATTCTCTTCTTGCTGTAGTGGATAGGATTATGAAAAAGAAACTGCACATTAAAGCCCACTAAAATAAATTTGAGTCTGTAATCATTGACTTCAGACAGCAAGGAATGGTCCTGATTCAGTTCAGGCCCATGAAATAGAGAAAGATTTCGATACGGTGGGAGGAGAGGAGGCTCTCAGCAGCCAGAGTGTTGGAACCTTCCGGCAGGTCACCTCTATCAACACATAGGCAGTACGATGGACTGGCAATCGCACCACCCTTTGCTGCGTAAAACCCTAATAATAATAAGATTTTGTTTCCTTTAAATGAGTCGGTTGTGCTTAATGCTGTGTGTCTGAAGTACGCGGTCCCGTGTTCTCCAGGTGTGGATGTGCGGCGGTAGCATGTATGACGTGCCGTGCTCCAGGGTGGGTCACATCTACAGGAAGTACGTCCCTTACAAAGTGCCCTCGGGAACCAGCCTGGCCCGGGTACGTACACCACGCTGTTTAAACCCTGCGCGATTGGGGAACTGTCTCCTTGCAGCCAAGTGTTCGCAATGTTGTCTGATAGTACATGCACGCGTACATCAACTGCCGTTCAAAGCAAATGCAAAGTGATAAAGACTCCAACTTGTTCTGTTTCTGATTTCTGTTCTGAAACAACTGCTCTGACAATCGGGCACGTCTGCTTCTTCACTGTAGGTGAAGTTATTGATGTGCGGATGGTTACAGTGTCAACTGTTACTGTAGTTCTAATGTAGACATACAGCCGTAGCCATGAAACCATGCTAACAGAATAACTGCCATGTGTCTCAGTAAGCACATCATCTGTCCTACACCCCCCCCTTACCCCAGAACCTCAAGCGTGTGGCAGAGACCTGGATGGATGAGTATACAGAGTATATCTACCAGCGGCGGCCAGAATACCGCCACCTGTCCCCCGGGGACCTGACTGCCCAGAAGGAACTGCGGAAGAGCCTCAAGTGCCACGATTTCAAGTGGTACATGGGCGCCGTGGCCTGGGACCTGCCAAAATATTACCCCCCCGTGGAGCCCCCGCCCGCTTCCTGGGGAGAGGTGAGAACCTCCCCCCACAATTCAGGAACCTGCTCTCTGTTTTTTTATTCTTATTTTAATTTCTTATTGGAACTTAAATTGCAAGGGGGTGACTGTCATAAATGGGTTTTGAGTTTACAAAACAAGCATAAGGATACACAAGATTCACAATCACAAGAGATGAAAATGCAGGTGAATATATGGGTTGACTATTGGTACCTTCAAATAAGAAAATAATTATATTTTATGGAAAGATAGTATGCATGGTGCCACACATGGTGTCACACCATCTTACCACTAAATGAATGATGGTCAGAAAGAATAACCACAATGTAATGCCATCTTTGCCATAGAAATAGTGTAAAACTGCCCACAGATGTGAGAATTCCTCTGCATAATGTCTTGATCTACTACTGTTTCATATGAACACAGGGTTGCAATTATATGGACGTGCACAATTGTAGTATATCAGTTATAAAGAGGGAGATAATGAATGAAAAGAGGAAGGCCTGTTGATCACAGTGTGTGAACACTTCCAGACGTTTGTTTCAGCGTGCGGAAGGGGATGGCGTTTGAAGGGGGAGAGTGGCAGCGTTAAGCGTTTTCCATCATGGCCGGCGTTTTGAAGTGCGCTGGGGCGGCGGCAGGTAACGCGTTACATTTAAAGGTGGCCTGTCTCCAGGGTTAGGAGGCTGTGGGATATTGCTCGGAGATGGACGGAGACGGGGTGGGGACGGAGACGACGAGGAGTCTGAGGCCCGCTGTTCAGGGCGTAGCTCCAGTCTCCTACCGCAGTCTGACAAGCCCTTTGGCAGCGCCTCTATATCTTAATGACGTTTACCGTCATTACTCTCTTCCGACGCGCTCCTCTTTCTCTTCCGACGCTCTCCTCTTTCTCTTCCGACGCTCTCCTCTTTCTCTTCCGACGCTCTCCTCTTCCCTCTATCTTTTCTGCTTTTCTTCCTGAAGGCTGCTGTAATACCACAGGCGAGATGGAAATTAACTCTGGTGTTTGGGGTTTGCTCTCCTGCGTCCACTCTTTGGACAGCGCATATTCATATGCGCGATGATAAAAGTCCAATTGTTCGTGCGGTTTTCAGTGTGGAGTGTCTATCTTTGAGGTTGTGTTTTTGGAATTTACATTTATTTTAATTCATCTGTGCGATGTTTCGATTCATTGAGTGAGCGACTGGCATGGCTATTCCAGTTTTGTTGGGGATCTCTATGCCAGAGACACGGAGGAAATATTGGAGGTCCAGATGCGATAGATGAGGAATCTTAAAGTGTTCAAATGAACACCACTAAAACTGACAATTATCCGTAGTGGACGGGGGGAAAATAAGGAGAACACAAATAACCTCGCGATAAAAAACAAGGAACTCGATATCCGAGCAAAACAAAAGAAATAAGCAGTCACGCTTATCTAACTCCCGTTGTGGAGCGAACAAAAAGAAAGGAAAGAGAAAAACCAAAAGACCCCTAAAACTTAGGGTGAGAGCACTCGTAGGTTTGAGTGGAAAACAAAAAAACGAAAACTTCTGCTCTGAAATAAAAGAGCGAAAGAGCGCACTTTACTTTTGCTAAATTGTACTGCTAACAAGTCGATAGCAGCACAACTTCCGATACCTTTACCAGCTAGAATGTTACGTGAAATAACATGGAAGCGACGAGAAAAGGAGGAAGCGGGGTATAAGTAGTGAGCGGAAATGCAGGACAGGTGAACTCACTAATCACTGAGGCGAAAGCAAAACCCGTAGCGGAACACAGAAAAATCAGATAGACAACCGGTAAAAGACAAAAGGAATAAAAAACACGGAGATAAGGAAAGGAAGGCGCAATCCATGACAAGTTTACTCAACACTTGATCGATACACAGCGATAAAAAGGATGTTTGTGATGTCATGATGTACAGTACACTGATGAGCCAATAATAGTCTTGATAACATAGCTTAAACAAATATAATATAATTTATAAGGTTATACAGTTGTGATTCATATTTGGACAGACAGCATTGTAAGTGTTAGCCACGGGTAGTACTCAGTGACCATATTTCTCATTTTTATCTCATTGGGGTTTAGATACAGTCACATTTACCACTTTTTTAATTAACTAATATTGGGTGGAATACTTTCTGGAAGTCCATACTATTTAAAATGAAAACATCTCCACATGAATCATGATAGTTGACCGTGCAGTCTTAATTCTGTATTAGATATGTTAGATTCCTAGTTCTGTATTGCCTCTGGCTAGGCACCCTACAGCTGCACTTTCCAATACTGAATGTCTGCATATGTCCAATTTCCCCATCTATTCATAAATGCCCAGTTCTAGCAGGCCATTAGCCATGAATGCGCAGGACCATTCATCAAGTCTGTATGCATTAGTGAGAGGAGGCATTTTAAAGCGGAGTTGATAGCGTATGTCTTAAGACTCAGCCAGAGTGGGAATTTATGCCCGGTAAATACCCCCTTTTCCCGGCAAATGATTGTAACTTCACTGAGCCGCTGACAGCTCTGTGTCCCGGCTTCTCCATTGCCAACCAATCACCCTGTCGCTCTGCCTGATATACGGTACAATAAAAAGGCTGTGTGTCGGGCATCCCGGGGCGTGCCGCTGCATCTCGAGATGCGTGGGGGTGGGGGCGGAGGTAGAGGAGAGAGTATTGTTGGTGTGTGCGTGTGGGGCTGGGGTGGTAGAGCGGTAACATAAATAAAGTCCCTACCGTCTCCGCGGCCAGGCAGTGTCAGACTATTGTTAACCCTCTGGAGTTTCCCGTCAGGGCAAATAGGTCGTTCAGTATAGCTGTCGCGATTCCCCTTTTACCACAGGGACTCTGCTGAAGGACCTCCAGCCACTGTTATTAGCATCACTGCATTAAGTGCACTGAGCGCTAGCGCTTTAGCTCGCTACACCACCCGGGAGTATTATTTTATGCATGCAGCCACCAAGCGGATCCCGTCCCTGAATATTCTGGGTTTTTTTCTCTTTTTTTTCACTCGCAGGCGGGTATTTTAACTGCAGGCATTATATTTAAAATCAGGCCCACAGTTTGCCAGAGGAGCGTAATTGTCACAGCCCAGAGCTATTATAACAAAGGAAGACAATGAGTAGGGCTGTGATGGAGGTGGGACACTGGGAGAGTAACAGTGCCTTCCCGCCCCCATTAGCTGTCAAACACAGCTCATATTTCTGAAATAAATTTGGCACTTACTTTTCGCAAGTGTGCCGGCAGTGTGATTGAAGACCTGTGAGATGCAGCACGACACTGTACGCCTGCTGGAACTTTCCATCTCCGGTGTGAACTGGAATCGGGCCTTGTGCTAGCTCCTAGTCTGTGGAGTGTGCTCAAAGTTCAATTAATTAGAAAGTGAGAGAAGGCCAGTCGAGGGGAAACACAGTCTGCACTAAAGAAAGCCTGCTATCTATCACAGGTGACAATTAATTTCTGTGTTTCAAATTTATGTATGAAAATACAGCAGAGAGTGCACAATGCCAATTTAAACACAATGGGCCTCATTTATCATTCATGCATACATTCAAATATGATCGTAAAGTGTGCGTACGAGCATTTTTAGGCAAATTTCCAGATTTATCAAATTGAACGCGGGTGTACGATACAATGAAATCTCACGACAGCTCTTGACTTTGCATATGTTTTTCCCCCCAGTGGCGAGGCAGCGACATTGCATGCAATTAACAGCGAGGGAACAATAGCTGTGCAGCCTAAATAACTTTTTCACTGCGGAGTCAACAGTTGATAAACAAAAAGGTGCTCTTTCGAAAACATCTGTTACGTGAGCTTAAAAATCTAATTTTGTCTTAAATGAGTAGCTTATCATAAAAATGGCAAAATAACGTCCAAGGCATTCCATTTACGAAAATATTAAAATATAAAAATGCATCTGGGCAATATTTTTAAATGCGCTTGACCTACGCATTGCGCTTCCTAATATACGATCAAGTCTAATTTATCAACCTACAAACACATTTACGCTCAGATCAGTGATTTACACAAATTTGATGAATCACACGTGAGATTTTTGTACGAAAGTTGGTACGCTGAAATGTACGACCATATTGATAAATGAGGCCCACTGTGTGGGCATTGTGGGTAACCAGCTGGACGCCCTGCTCTGACCAGTCAGTGGGTCCTGCAGGAAATAGTCATGTCCTTTTAGAGAAACTTGTAGGATGTTGACGGCAATCCTCATACGAACCCTCACATTCAGCCTCAGCTCCATAGGATGAAACTGCCCACTCAAGCCAATAACAGAGGAGGAGGTCACACAACACAATACTCATTGGTTGACCTAATATGTATCGGGACTTACGTTATCCAGACGCAAGACGTTTTCCGACATCTATTCACACTACAGAGTGTGATCAAGCAGAGGCAGCGCTCGCTCGTAGCTGACCTGGGATCAGCCTGATCTCGTGTTTTCAGATCCGGAACGCAGCGTCGGGTCTGTGCGTGGACAGCAAGCACGGGGCCACCGGGACAGAGCTACGGCTGGACGCCTGTCTGAAGGAGGGAGCCGAGCGCACGTGGGCACACGAGCAGGTACCGTACGGGCCGTCCTTGCACCGGGGGCACATCCATCCCAAATCTCATCAAAAGCCAACCTGTCCATGGACGTGACAGCCTTCTAGACTTCCTCTTTTCTACCTTTCTTAAAGCAATGAGCCTATACAGCAACCAGCTATTTTCATAATAGGAAATGTTTCTCAGTGCAAGGCCCTCTCAGAATAAAAGGTGCAAACACTTGTCACTGGAGTGGTACCCTATTGGTACATAAAATTGTACCCCCTAGCTAAGAATACATCATTATTTTGTACCTTTTTTGCTTGTGAATGGTACTTATTGGTACCCAGATAGAATATTATTGTACTTTCAGGGTATATTTTGGAAATGTGTTCCTTACAGAAGAAAAATGTACCTCTACCGTAGCTTTATTTCTGAGAGTGGATGATGTTTATATTAGATGAGTGATGTGCAATTTTAATGTTTTTATTAATTATTTTACAACATGGCTAGCATTTCCTCCCACAAACACATTTGTTTTTTTATAAATTATATTTCTATCTTTTCAACATTTAAAGAAAACTTTAAAAGACACATAAAGCACATTTTGTTTTATGACGAAGTTCGATACTAGACGTGAATAATCAATGCCAAACTGAAGTAAAAGGATAATATTTTAATAATAATAATAAAAAGGAGAATGTTGTAGTTTATGAATGAGGGAGTAGGACACAACTGTGAACATCTTTAACGGAGAGCGACCCGTAAATCCCGGGTTGATTCTGCTGCTTTGCCGTGCCAGATCTTTACCTTCGGCTGGAGGGAGGACATACGGCCGGGGGATCCTCTTCACACCAGAAAACTGTGCCTGGATTCTATCTCCAGCAGCAGCCCAGTGACACTGTACGACTGCCATGGTATGAAGGGCAACCAACACTGGCATTACAGAAAGGTGAGGGACAAGAGAGAGTCATTGTAATGAGCCCTGTCGCCGGCACACCAGGGCCGAGCGTGAGCGACAGAGCTGAGGTTAATTGCTCGGAGAGACAGAGCTAGACGTGGACTAATTCGACCTTGCCCTGGCAAAAAGGCAACGTAATTAACCTCATTAATGACAGATGCATAGTCAATGTGTGAATGTCTGTGTGTGCGTGCGTGCGTGCGTGCATAAAGGAGTTGCTTTTTTAACAGTCCTCATGTACCCAATTGTGTCCATTGCGACCTGGCCGTAATTTTGGGGGGAGGTTGTTTTTAGATAAGGGAAGATTATTTCATTACTGTGTTTGAATTACCAGGTTTGTCCTTTTTTTTTTTTTTGTATCTTCCCTGTCACAGGATAAATCCCTACACCACTTGGTGAGTGGCAGCTGCATGGACTCCAGCCCTGGCGATAAGAGGATTTTCATGAACAAGTGCAACCCACAGTCTGGCTCACAGCAGTGGCTGTTCCAGCATGTCAATGCCACCGTCCTGAACAAATTTAACAGCCCCACCAGTTCCTAGGGTCGTTCCTGAGTCGCCCAGGGAAATGCAAACAGCCAATGACCATCCTCCTGGACTGCCGGGAGCCTTGGTGCAGGTCTCCTCCTGAAGCTGCACTGCCTCTTCTGTCTTGAGGTTCCCATCTCAGGAGTTCCAGTGGGGGAAGCAGGCCGCTCAGCTGACCAAATTTCGATGAGTTCACAACGAGGCGTAGTTGTCGGAGGGGCGGCTGAACGCGGAAGAACATGAAACGCGAGCCGCGGCCACCTTGCTGGTCAAGGAAACGTAAACGTGAAACGCTCTTGTTCTAGTTCAAGGTCCATCTCAGGTCCGACCAGCACTGCTACACATCAGAGGACAGCGGTTGTGAGATTGAGAGTGGGGTCGAAGGAGGAGCATTCTCTGTTTTTAAACAAAAGGATCATGATGAATTTGTCAGGGTGTCTCTTTGGCACCTTGTCTCAATCCTTGACTCTGTACTTTTATAGCGTTTTTCATTATTGTTTTACTAATGTGTTCATTTTATATATATATATTTTACGTCATTTTACGGCAAGTTTACGTGGGTATATTTGATGGGGTATATTGTTTCAGGTTCCCGTGAAAAATAAGGTTGTAATGAAGTGTGGTAATCTGGTTCATACATGAAGTAAAGTAATTCATTAATCATAATGAAGACGAATAAATATGTTTTTTTTAAGCTTTGTTCATTTTTTAAACCCACACATTATAAATTAAACATGATGTTAAAGAATGGGCATGGGATGTTTTGTGAGTGAGTACGTCTACGTTGCTGGGTGCATCTTTGAGACAGTAGAAGAGATACAAATCTGATGGCGGTTGAAATATTCGCCACTGGGCTTGTGTTAAGACAGTGACAAACACACTAGGACCATGGTAAACAGTAAAAGGTTGCATTGGAAAGAAAAAAATCATCCATTTTTTATACCACTGCTAGGGGTCAGTAACATAACATCAGTCACATCAATAAATGAGATGATGCCTGTGCACCCTCTGCTGGTGTATATTGTACAATGTATCCGTTAAATTATTTACATGTGGTAAACAAGCTTCACACAACACAATATATACATTTCCCAAAGATCTCTTATGCAGCCTAACACTGGCACATATGGCATATGCATCTCAGAACAGTTTCAGACAGAATAGTATTCTACTGGTCTTGTTACCTCAGATTTCTAATGGCCCCATAATTTAAAAAGGGGTTTTTGTCTGTTGATTTGTGCAAAATGATCATCAGATCAAAACACTATAATTGGTAGCAATGTTTAAAATTATAGAAACCGTTAAACTCCATCCACTTCCAAAAGAAATCTCCACAACCACACTTTAATCATATGACTGTTTTTTTGGAGAGGGAAAACCTTTAAATTATTTTACATGGTAAGTACATTATTTGACCTGTTTAACCTTCTGGAATCCTGTAGCTTAAGCTAAGAGACATCTATGGACATGTTTTCAATTATCTTGTTTTTTATTTTATGTTATTTTAATAATTTGGAGCCCAACGTGGGGCTGTGATGTTTTCAATTATCTTAAGTTCATATGTCTTGGGTTGCACAAATGATGTGGTGGTTGTGGGTTTCAGTTTATGTTTTCTGTTGTGCTCTCTACTCAGCCACTAGGTGGTAGCAGAGTTAAATGGATTAACCCTGACCTAGTTGGCAGATAAAGTTAGAAGAGGATTTTGGCTTGTAGCACAGCATTTCTGAGCTAAATGTTTACAACTTCTAGCCCCAAATCTTATGTTTTCAGTGATGTTGTAGATAATCTGCACAGGCACTAATGCATTTGTTTTTTAAATCCACTCAAGATAAATGTTTGTCATAGATTATTTTACTGCTTACATGAATTACTATGGTAACTCTTCACTCATCATAAACTTTTGTATCCTTGAAATAAGCAGCTGTTTGGTCTCTGGTTGTGGTTGTTCATAAACTCTTGTATAACCACTTGCACTTTGGAGGAACACAACTTTTTGGAGAAGAAGTAGTTGAAATGTCTCAGTATAAAACAGGCAAATAGGATGTGCTCCTGCACTGGAAGTCCATGTTCATCTCTCTGTGTGGCATGTGAGAAATGCTGCTGCTATAATTCTACAACTAAAAATATTATAGAAATGATTAACTTATGATACCAGCCATGCAATGGAACATCCACACAGAACACACATTTCAAACCTAAAATATCAAGTATTCATCTCTGTGATGAAATCACTTTCTCTCCTAATAAACAAAAGCAGGTGGCTTCTCTGAATGTAGTGGTGATGTCATTTCTTGGCTGTATCCATTATCTCAGTGAGAGACTGCTACACCATTTGCTCAGCCTAGATCGCAATGTTACTATACTGTTTAGATGAATACTCATCACTTCAGATAGTATGCCACACTGCTGGATCACATGATTACACCGAATGCATAATGCCAACAGTACTGTTGGGACAGTTAAATTCCTCCTCAACTGGGAGTGCAAGCAAAGCTAGGCACGGCACTGCTCACAATCCATTAAGTAGCCTACAATGACCACTATTGAAAATGCTGATTTACTGGTTCCAAGAGTGTCGCCGACCCTATTTACACAACGCTACAGGATAACAGAAGTGAAGGAAATCACCTCATCATCGTTTAACGTTCGCGGATGAACAAATACGGATGGAGTCGGAGCACGCCCTGAAAATCAACAAGCTATTAGCCAACCTGGCATGGAGGCTTAACACTGCCCTGTCGTTTAGCATGAGTATTTTTTTGTCTTTGGTTAGACTTTTCTTGTATTATTTATACTTCATATCATTGTCTTACATATTTTTATACATATCAGTTTCAGAACTAAGGCACTGGCCCCTAGAACTGATAGCCTCTTATACTAATTAACTAACCACCATGCTGTGTCGTTTCGCAATTAAACTGTAAGAACGTAACGTTAGCACATGCATACATTGTTGAGATTTTCCAGATTTAAAGCAGAGATTGTAAAGTATTCACTGTTGCAGATACTTCCTGCTTATCCACGCTAAAGCATTGTATGTGCCAAATGCCACTTCGAGCATAGTAAACATTCCCAAATATATCAGAAGTATACTTGAGCTCACAGAGTTCACATTTATGCAGATATTACATAAAGCTAAATGTAGGCTAACGTTATGTGAGACAAGGGATTGAAGCAGTTCTGTTATCATAATGAGAGCCTTGACATTCAAACTACTGTGATTAATTAAACGTGCCCGTGGCTTCCTGGTTCGGGCTTTACATCCGTGTGTGTGAATGAGCTACAGGCGTGGACACAAGACAAGCGCCTACGATGAGATTTCCCAATGAGTTTGCTGTCAGCAACACTGAACCCCTGTTTGCAAGTGCCGAAAACTTTAGATCGCAAGGCGGCGTGACAGAGGGGGGCAGTAGTGTTAGCAGAGCCAGAGAGACGGTCCGTGTACAAGAGGGACTCGATCGGGAGAGAGACAGGAGAATCTGCGTGTGGACGGACAGGGGCGCCACGGCTGCTCATTCTGTTCACTGTACCAATCTCACTAGATAGATAGTTACCCTCAAAATGAGATTGAAAGTAGGATTTATTCTCCGTAGTCTAATAGTAATTGGCACCTTTTTAGGTCTGGTTGTGCTTTGGTCTTCTCTTTCACCGAAACCGAGCGACGATAACCCTTTCGGTAGAGCGGTAGGTACCACATTTATCTTGGCTACATTCTGATTTATTTTGTTACTCGTGGTTTTTGTTTATTTGAAAATGATCTCGTGTTTGAAGATATATATGTGTCAAATAACCTTTTTCAGTAGTTCGTTAGCTGGCTAATGTTAGCTGGGAAGCTAGCTAGTCCGTGTCGTTGTCATGGAGATCTCACTGTCTTCTATTGTAGCCGACAAGCTAGCCAGCTACCACTTCAGAAACGGTCATACAGCGAATTAGCAAGCTAACTAGCTACTTTTGCTACTGAGAGTGGAAAAGGTGCGATTTGTGCACAATAATGGATGTCGGAGCTAGCTAACTGATGTGCTGTGCACTATCTTGCAGGGAGACCAGCACAGTCACAATGTCCTCTTTGGTCTTCATCATTCAACCAGGCACGCAAACCCGGAAGATAGCGTTTATATTTCATACACCGACTGCTGGTAACATGCCATGGCCTCTCATATTGAACTAACTGGATAGCTAGCATGGCTTCATGATAACACAAAATCACAGACAATCAGATGTTATGCACAATTTGCTAAAACAGCAATGCTAGCTAGCTAGCTTTGTCCAAAAACCTATTCTGCATGATTGGTCCATCGGTCATGCTTTGCAGCACAAGTATTGCTAAAGCTAAATAAAAAATACGAAATGAAACATAGCGAATGCAGGACAGATGAAGCGCTGGTATTCGTTTGCCTTATTGCTGCTCATGAGTCATGTACAAAGAAAAGGGGATGCTAACTATATAGCTTGTTTCAGTGCGTTTTGGCTAAAGCTACTGTCAGGGGTGTCTACAGGGATTAGCACAGTTGCTGATGCAGCAGACAGAAATAACACATTCATTGAATGCTGTTAAGCCTGTCATGTGTAGATTGGCTACGTAACTAACTGCAAACGAAAGTATGTGCACAAAAAGCTTGAAATTGGTTACAGATTGAACTTGTACGACCTACAAATGCGTTGTATTTTTATTGATTTGATGTTGCTGGTTAACAGTTACACATCAATAAGTGTTAGTTGAAGTATTGAGTTGTTCTTTTAGTGTCATAAGTTCTGTTTTGTATTTTGAATGTGAATAAATACTAATGATGTGAATTGTACCTGTATTGAACATTTTGAAGGCTGTATAGTATATTTTAGTCACAACCAAACAAATGGTACAGTGCATACGGAAAGTTTTCAGACCCTTTCAAGTTTTTCACATTTTGTTATGTTCAGACTCATCTTAAAATTGACTTATTTTTGAAGTGATATAACAATAACCTCTCTGCAATTGAATTGATCTCTATGGGAATTGGGGGGTGGGACTAGATTCAGCTGTAAATTACACTGGTACAGTATGGAACACATGGCTGGCTATATGGCTGTAAGTTATCAAGGGTCTGAGCTATCAAACGAGCTCCAAACCATCACTCTGTTGCCTGATATGGAGTAGATGTGGATGGATCACTGCAAGGGTTATTTCTCCTGACTCATTTTTCAATAGAACTCTTATCGGGGATAAAGTCATAAAGTGATCTTAAAGTGATCCATCCACATCTACTCCATATCTGGCAACAGAGTTTGATACCTTAGACCCTTGATGACTTAGAGCCATTTCGCCAGTCATGTATTCCATACTGTACCAGTGTAATTTACAGCTAGTAAAGCTAGTCTCACCCCCCAATTCCCATAGAGATCAATTCAAATGCAGAGAGGTTATAGTATTGCTTGTAACAGTACCTGAAAATAAGATATCAAGAGTCTTTTGGTGTTGATGGGTCACAGACTTCAGGAAGTAACAGCATGCAAAGGATATGTGACCAAATATGAAATATACTTTAAAAATATGTTAAAGCAACGGGTATGAATACTTATGTAAATTAAAGATTTCAGTTATTGATTTTTAATAAATTTGCAAAAATTTCTAAAAACATGTTTTCACTTTGTCATTATGGGTAATTGAGTGTAGGTTGATGAGAAAAAAATGTAATTTAATACATTTTAAGATGAGTCTGAAACATAACAAAATGTGGAAAACTTGAAAGGGTCTGAAAACTTTCCATATGCACTGTATGTCCAGGCATTGTGTAGTTATGCTTTGATTCATTGTCTCTTGAGTAAAAAAAAAAAAAAACTTGCAATAAATTGCCTTAAATATGTGATATTAGTCTATGAAAAGTACGTGTTTGTGGAGGAACTTAAAACAACCATTTTTCTTCCATGTTTCTTCTCCTATTTTTTTTATTTTCAGGATTCTAGAGATGGATTGTTACCCAATGCTAAGAACGACATTGTGGAGCTGTTGAAGCCAATTGTTCCCTGGCCCCGGGTGGAAGGTGTGGAAGTGGACCTGGAGTCCATCCGTCTGAAGAATGAGGGGAAAAAAGGCCCTGACCAGAACTTCAAGGACCAGCAGAACATCATGCAGAAGCAGTACGTCACCTTTAGGCCTCACACCAACGTCTACTCTGACCCGGTCCTGAAGCGCGGCACGCTGGGCAACTTCGAGCCCAAGGGGCCCGAACCTCACGGCGTCCCCGATGGACCTGGGGAGGTCGCCAAATCTTTCGTCCTGGGCGCAGAGTACAAAGAGGCCGTCCAGGCCAGCATCAAAGAGTTTGGCTTCAACATGGTGGCCAGTGACATGATCTCCCTGGACCGCAGCTTAAGCGATATACGACATGAAGAGTGAGTATTACAACCCCCACCCCCACCCCCCCCGTCTCTGGGACAACAAAGTGTGTGTTCCTATTCTTATGGCATACGTCATGTAGTGGTTCCCCCAGAGAAAAAAACAAATCCAGGAAACGGCACAATGTTCCGTTGTTATTGTTTTTGTACGGGAGCAGTCTTTATAATATTTATAATATTAAAGTTTCAATCTAGACCAGTACAGGAGTTGTGACTGAAAATAGTCTGTTTCAGCATAGGATAATACAGGACATGTGACTATGTTTCCGCATAGTACAGCAGCTATGTTCATGTTTAGAATGTCAGCAAGTGCAGGGGCTGTGGCTTGGTGAAACTGAAGTTTCCATTCAGAGTAGCATCCACACAATGATCACCCTGAGTTGGTTATAAAAAGGTACTCAGTACTCATCTAGTGACCACTGACCAGGTCTGCTTGTTTCTGTGTTTGCATACAAGTGTCTCAGTGCTGCCAAAGAGAGACACCAAGCTTCAGTCTCAGAGGGTTTTGCCTGCTCTGACCCCATTTTGATTGTATGCTTTATGAGATACAGATGTTGGATATAGCCCCAGTGACCGCAGGGGCTGAGTGCTATCAATGAGCTGACTGGGCTCAAAGAGTACTCAACATGCCTATATTATTTCTACTGTCATAGAAAACAATTACTTCCAGTTGGCTGTTGTGTCTCTGAAGTTTATAATGTAAGTTTTGAGGTGTACCTCATAGCTTAGAGCACTTTGTCGGTTTTCAAATGTCAACAAAATATCCAGTTTCATTCTAGTTCTATGTCTTTTGAAGAACTTTTACAGCTCTCCTGTTGTTTTTTTTGTTGTTTTTTTTTGTTTTAACGCAGCGCAATTAATTATGAGTACCTCAATACCTCATTATGAAGGCCTGAGAATTTTTTTTTTAGGAGAAGCATGTTGGCGGTTTAGTTTTCTTCTGAGGTATTCCAGTCATGTAGTTTCAGGGGGAAATGTTACAGTCACTTTACCTCTGTCATGCATTCATTCTGAACGCCTGGTCCAATGAGCTGGTGCCATTTTTCGCATTATCCTGCACATTTGCATAGGGCCTTGTGGTGACAAAGGGCGGGGTTCCTTTGAGAAAAGGTGTGTCGCCGGCCGCCAGTCGAGCAGCGGGGGAGTGATTGAAAGCGCCGATGGAATCTAGGAGAGGCTTGGTTTTTGAAGTGACGCAGCCTCCTCTGACTCGCCACGCTCAGGTTAACCCGGGTTAAACATGACCCTGGGTTAACTATGTACCATGTGAAAAGCACAAAAGGCTGAGATCTAACCAGGCTATTGTAGGATTGACAAGCCTTTCACCGCTGTGATTGGCCGTCTGAACGCAACAGTCTCACAGAGAAAATGAGAGCGCACGTTGGCTTCTGCTAAATTCCAAAGCTTTCGGGTTGTTATGGTGCTGTGCTTTGCTGTTGTGGCACTCTTACGACTAACTTATAGGCAATCTATCTATCCGTATATCTGTCTATAGGTCAGTCTATTGTTCAATCTTTCTAGTTCTTTCTTTTGTTACTTTGACATGCTCTGCACGATCATTGTTTTAACGTTACAAGAAATGTGTTTAATACGGCTGAGTGTTTAGATTGGATCTGGCAGTAATAGTTTCACGTCAGTCCAGTTTGGCAGGCCTGTGTTTCTCATCTTCAATCTCTTAAATGCAGGTTATTGGGCTCCTCTGCTCTGCACTGGAATGGATGCTGCTCAGCAGGTTATTACATAGCTTTCTTTGCGCAATGTAGACTTGTGTAGTGACAAACGTGTCCTTTACCGCCCGACCGTGTTCCCTGCAGTCATATTGCTCAAACCATGGGGGAGGGGGAGGGTTGGGGGGGGGTTAGTTCAGGAATTCAAAATATGTCCAGTAAAAAAAAGTGAAGAAGTATTTGAAAATTAACCCAAGCGAAATAATTTTGTCAGATAGGCTAGGCCAACACCAAACATCTGTCACATGGCTAATTTAGAAGTGAAATATTCCTAAATCTGACCGGACACTTCCCTCATGATATCCACCAAAGTACCTTTTAATACTTCTCCTTGTCCGCAGCCTAAGAATAAAACATTTAAAGAGCTTCAAGGGCCTTTGCCATGATTATTTTACGGTCTTTATCACAGTAGTGTTTTTAAGCCCTGGATGACCCTGCAGGCTTAACAGGCTTGCTGCAGGGACTTGCAGGAGGTCTGAGAGAGCGCAGGAACCTCATTAAAGTGTAACAGTGGTTATAAAATGTGGTTATAAAAATCACTGTCGAATTCCCTGTTTGCAGTTTGGCTGTCCTACTGTATGATCGCTTGTGTACTCTCTCAAGCGAATTGAGTTCAGAGACAGGGAGTGATGTTCTGACCATGCTCGCCGTGGAGGGAGTCGAAAAAGTGTCCGCGTTTTGACCCTAGACTGTAAAAATGTATGGACAAAGTGACTGTGACGTCACTCTTCGACTTTCTATGGGCTTGTGAAAAGCGTTTTGAAACAGCGGAAGTGCTGCCATCTTGTACAAAAATTGGACCCAGACTCCGCATTTGGACCCTTATATGGTCATTACGTCCAGGCCAGGTCTGGTTTGTCCACTAAGCGCATGAGATACTAGTGACGCTCAGTGCCGCAAGCTGTCACGGATTGGGAAAAATGTATTGACTTAGTATTTTGACTGCATATGATACCATTGACTTGCATTGAAAAAGGGGACTGAAAGACCTATACTGGAGCCAACCACAGTGGCGCTAGTGAGCAACGCCTCTCAGCCGCTCTCAGCCAAACCAGGAAGTGAGCTTCAAAAACGAAGCCCGGTTTTGGCCTCTTGGTTTCAACATAGGTCTGTCATACCAGCACAGGAGTCTGAGCACATCATTCGATGAGGGCATCTAGACCCATAGAGACTGTCTGTAAATCCACCACAAAGGAGGAGATTCAGTCCTGGAGGCTGATCGGCTCAGTTTTCTGTAAAAAAAAAAAGTAAATAAAAGATTAGTAAGCATGTGGCACCACCAGAAACTGCCTTGTCATTGGACAGGACGCGACACGCATATTTAGCGAAAGCCGGCATCACTGAAATGCTGTCTGAGCCATGTGATGGGCCTGTTAAACTGTACTTTTCCCCTCCATTTCAGATCATCAAAGCAGTGGGGCCGGGCCGTTGAGCAGGCTGGGCCCCCCGGATCAGCTCTAACAGGACTGTCTGTGGTTTATTAAAGCGCTGCTTTTAAATTCTGCCTCCATATCAAGCTCAGAAAGGGGGTGTGTAATCCGTTCCCATGATGCTCCTTCATTATTATTATTATTAAGTGCTCAACCGGCAAAACGACAAGAAAAAAAGTGCCATCAAATGAATAGAACAAATTTAACATGGCTAAAAAACCACCGCTGGAGTTAGAGATCAGAAACACCTCAGTCAGGTCAGACACGGGTTCATGCGTTTGTGAAGAAAAAAAACAAACTCTCGTGTGTAATCGTGAGTCAAAGTCAAAGGACAAGCATTGATTGGATGCAGGTCTGTCCGTGACAGTGTGACAGCGCTCATCATGGGGTGCAGTCCAACCCCACAGAGTCTCAACACCACTCATAGCGTCGGGCTGCGATCTGCTTCAGACCAAACGGGGCGAGACCCCCCATGCTACTGGTTTTGGTGCGTTTGTCCTTCTTTGTCAGCCATAGGGAGGGCGCTTAAGACGGAAAGGCTCTTTAAATAAATGGAACACAAAGGGCTGTGGCCAAGGTTACAGAACGGTAAGTTCTTGATAAACTTCTCTTGTCTCTCACAAATAATAGGTCAGCATGACCGGTGGCCTTGATTTATAATAATATGTCTTATCCTGATGCAGTTCAATGTCTTTCCCTGAGCAGATAAGCAGCCATATCAACAGGAATGAGTGCCTCTCTCACTCACAGAATAAGTAGAGGGTGGATGATATAGCCTTGCCAACGTGCCGCTTCTGACATGGGGACTTGGGTTGTCTGCACACACAGATGTTGCCAGATTTAGTTTTTACTTCTTGCAGGTGCCTAATTAAAGTTGCATGTAAGACTCCCTGGGCTCTATCTTGACGATCGTAGTGCTTGGTCTAAACGCAAGGTCTCAGCACAGTAGCCACAAAGCCATAATTAACAGCGGCCCACACAATACCACTATGTATGGCACCTGAAAAGGGCGTAGAAGTGTCCCCCTCCAGTTGAACTCTGTTAAGCTGCGGTGTGATAAGTAGCGGAGCTTCCAAATTAGCTTTGTGGAAAACTGCCTGTGAACTTCTGGCACGCAATTCCGGCAAACTTGTGCTGAACACTGTTGTTTGCCACAAATTTGCTGCAATTACTGTGATTGTTTGCCAGAAGTTTGCAAAAGTCGCAAACTTGTGCCAAACCTCTGGTCAACTAGTTGCCACTAGTGGCAACAACCGCCATGGTTGCCATGATGTTCACCACTACTGGCAAACCGATTTAATTTGCGTCAAATGCGCCACATATTAGCAACAAGTTTGCCGTAAACTATCCAGTTTTGTAGGGGTTGGCAATGGAGTTGCGATGGAGTCTAGTAAATGCTTGTCTGCACTCTCCCTAATCGATAGCCAAGGGTCCAGTTTAGAGCTTTGATATACAGTTGGGCATTCCAAAAAAAATAAAAAAAGGAAGTGGGGTTTGTGATTTAGTAAACTGATGGAAGGGTCTGTACCTTGGTGTGCCACAGGCCCGTACCGTCAGCGTCCGCGGGAGCAGGAGTCTTGTGCGGTGCGTCGGCTTTCAGCCAGGCTGTTGAACAAAGGCCACCTCTGTTGGGCTCGCAGCAGAGTCAGTGGCGCTATGCGCTATGCGCTAGGATGCGATGCAGCTGATGTGCTTTTGCAGTAAACACAGCAGAAAGAGCTCGGCGCGTGACACCGGATCACTACGGAGGCCATGCTAACGCTCGCGCAGTCTGCAGCACACCGTCTGCCCTTTGTAACCCTGCAGGAGGATAACATGGAGTAAAGTGGGCCTGACAGAAGGTCGCAGATTCGATGACCAGAACTCTCGGCAATGCGCTTTATCTGAACTGTTAGCAAGTTTCCTGTTGCATAAATGCTTGTGTGAAAACAATGTGATTAAGCTCCTGTCATTCCATAAAAACATGTATTATTTAATATCTAATCTCAGATGAGCTCATGGCGGTCTAGCTCTATGGTAATGTAAATAGATATTAGATTAGCTAGGTATGCATGATATGTCTGAAACCGAGGCATTGTATGAAGTTGACTGGACAGATTCTTGGCCCTTGTCACTACTGGTAGCATGAGGCGGTACCTGCAGCCCATTCAGGTTGCACAGGTAGTCCAGCTCCTCCAGGATGGCACATCCATACGTGTCATCGCAAGCAGGTTTGCTGTGTCTCCCAGCACAGTCAAGAGCGTGGAGGAGATACCGGGAGACGGGCCATTACATGAGGAGAGCTGGACAGGGCCGTAGAAGGGCAACAACCCAGCGGCAGGACCAGTATCTGCTCCTTTGTGCGAGGAGGAACAGGAGGAGCACTGCCAGAGCCCTACAAAATGACCTCCAACGGGCAACTCGTGTGCATGTCCAAACTGTCAGAAACAGACTCCATGAGGGTGGCGTGAGGGCCCGACGTCCTGTAGTGGGACCTGTGCTCACAGCCCAGCACCGTGCATCTCGATTGGCATTTGCCAGAGAACACCAGAATTGGCAGGTTCGCCATTGGCACCCCGTTCTCTTCACAGATGAGCAGGTTCACACTGAGCACATGTGACAGACGTGATAGTCTGGAGACGCCATGGCAAATGTTATGCTACCTGCAATATCATCCAGCATGACCGGTTTGGTTTAATTGACTTGGTGTTATACTGTGATGATTAAGTGTTCTTCATTTTTTTGAGCAGTGTATTTATTCAGGAGACTGCAGACCATAGACTGTATAAAAATAGGCAAAAACACATCCGTGCATGCTGGCATTACACAAAGCTTCTTCTGTGTCATGTTGATCTGCTAGTGAACTAATTACCACCTAGTGCTGAACTAAATTCAGGTGCCAATCGGTTGAGTTCACTCACTGAAGCCACCATTGAAATGGAAGGTAGTAGGTGCAGCAAAGCAGAAAATGCAAGCAATTGAAATTCAGAGATTAGGGTTGGTTTTTAAAGGCCCCGGCAAACAAGAACCCTTCCTGACTTGATGCCGTCAGTCGACTAAAATTTTCCCTAACATATCCCTCCTCTTCGGTTTCAATTACTTTAGATTTTTGGCCCATTTTTTAAAACTAATATGCCTCCTCACTGGAGCAGACCTTTAAGCTGTATTAGGAGGCAGCTAAGCACTACATACAGCGATTATGACCACCACGTAAAGTTTGTTAATAATGATTAACTACTAAGGCAAGTTCAAACCTGTACAAGCAAGCTCATGGTAATTCTAGAGAAGCTAGATTTAAATATTGGTGAAATTACCTTTAACCAAATTTAGATTTTGTAGCAACATTGCCCAGTTCCTCCTACTGCTAGAATGTAAAGTGAAATTTAATTGCTTCAGGCATAGAACAGCAATAGACCAAGGCAAATTAAACATGCATTTTGTCCTGGTTATTGGGCAAGCCACCAGAAACTCAAGCAGCCTTTGAAAAACCACCTACATCTATGAACAACCAAGGGGACTTGCAAATTGTCACAGGACACAGCAAACTAATTTCTTCCAGTTTATTAAAATCAAAGCAGTGGACAGAATGTTAAGCAATCATGCACATTGTTCAAGCATACAAGTCTGAACTTCCACAGAATATAATGGCAGTTTTAGTTGGCAAACAAGCCTGGCCCACCACATGACCGCCCGCCTATTTGCCACCTTTTCGTGTCGTCCATGGCCGTAGAATTGTTGATCGCCGGCCGTGGAGCTCGTCGCCGGCCGTGGAGGGCACGGGCTCGGGCTCGTCGCCGGCCGTGGAGGGCACGTCGCCAGCCGTGGAGGGCACGTCGCCGGCCGTGGAGGGCACGGGCTCGGGCTCGTCGCCGGCCGTGGAGGGCACGTCGCCGGCCGTGGAGGGCACGTCGCCGGCCGTGGAGGGCACGTCGCCGGCCGTGGAGGGCACGTCGCCGGCCGTGGAGTTGGTCGTGGCATCGCCCGTGGAGTTGGTCGTGTCGGGCGCGTCGTCGCCCGTGGAGTTGGTCGTGGCGGGCGCGGCGTCGCCCGTGGAGTTGGTCGTGTCGGGCGCGTCGTCGCCCGTGGAGTTGGTCGTGGCGTCGCCCGTGGAGTTGGTCGTGGCGGGCTCGTCGCCGGCCGTGGAGCTGCTGGTGACAGGCTCGTAGTCACCCTGGGCCACAACAGTAGCGTTCCCCCGCTCATCATGTGGATAACCTTAAATTAAACCCAAAGTTAAACAAGTCATAGCAAACACTCCATTTAGACTGCACCACCACAATGTATTCCTGAATCACCTAATGTCAAATGCATACACAGCACTGAAGATTGCATACAAATTTTTTTTAAATTCTAAAACCCCAGAAACATACAACTTGCAAACAAACTTCCCCAAACACCAAACTAAAATAAAATTACCTCCACATAACAGCAAGCTCAGCAGTGCCCATTGTTGCCACAACTTCATTGTAATCACACTAAGAGTGCTTTGTACATTCAACTACACCCAAGAATCCTTCCCTTATATACCAGTTCACTACAAACTCTACTCCAGGTGATCCCAATGAAGATGTTGTTTGTCTCGTTAAGGTGAAATAGTCACCTTTTATCCACAAATACCAAAGAATACAAATGATGCAAATATGATCTTCAATTCAAAGAGCATTGGCCATATATTTAGACAATGTGATAATAATGCATTTATTCATTCTTTATTCATGGGGGGAAAAAACTAAAAAATATTCACTGAAAGGTTGCTTCTTCAATTGCATAATTGGGTAGAGTTTTTATTGCATCATTTTCAACTGTGTCGTACAAATCAAGACACCTTTCCAATCCATTCAGATCTGCAAATCAGTCACTTTCAATTCCAACAATCCAGTTTAAGTTAACATGGTTTGGAAGAGGCTGCATCTTATTGTTAATTAAGAGCAATCACAGTGCCTAATTAGCTTGCAGGAAGCTCATCTTTTTGGTGGGGTTCGAAGGAGAGTATTCATCCTTCTCAAAATCAATGAGGCTGCGTCCCAATATTCTTCAGTCCCCACCTACTTTCCTCCACTCTCCCACTACCACTCCACTCCTACCCTGAAGTATGCAAAAGTAACGTTCACAACGTTAGGCTACTTACTCATTTGAAGGGCATCCGACGAGCAATCTCCTTCAAATTGAGACAATATAGCCAGTCCATCCAGTCTCTACTGTCCTATGCTGCTCCTGAGGTAGTTCTTGAATTCTTTTTATTTAGAAAATGCGGATTCTGCTGTTTGCACATTGTTTTTGTCAAAAATAAACTTGTGCCGCTGGGCTCCAACCCCCAATCCTCTGTATGAGAGGCAGCAACTGCAACCAGTCGGCCACAATAGCTTTATGGAAAACATCTTGCCATATAGTGGTTTTGTCTGATTCTGTGATGTGTCCACATTAGTTTGAAGCGTTTGTATTGGGCAGGCTTGTAGTCACCCTGGGCCACAACAGGAAGCTCATCTTTTTGCTGGGGTTCGAACGAGAATATTCATCCTTCTCTATATCCCAATATTCTTCACTCACACGTTCTGTCCTCCACTCTCCCACTACCACTCCTCTCCTCCTTTCCTCCACTCTCCCAGTACCACTCTTCTCCTGTCCTCCACTCTTCCACTACCACTCCTCTCCTGTCCTCCACTCTCCCACTACCACTCCTCTCCTCCTTTCCTCCACTCTCCCACTACCACTCCTCTCCTCCTTTCCTCCACTCTCCCACTACCACTCCTCTCCTGTCCTCCATTCTCCCACTACCACTCCTCTCCTGTCCTCCACTCTCCCACTACCACTCCTCTCCTCCTTTCCTCCACTCTCCCACTACCACTCCTCTCCTCCTTTCCTCCACTCTCCCACTACCACTCCTCTCTTGTCCTCTACTCTCCCACTACCACTCCTCTCCTGTCCTCCATTCTCCCACTACCACTCCTCTCCTCCTTTCCTCCACTCTCCCACTACCACTCCTCTCCTGTCCTCTACTCTCCCACTACCACTCATCTCCTGTCCTCCACTCTCCCACTACCACTCCACTCCTCCTTTCCTCCACTCTCCCACTACCACTCCTCTCCTCCTTTCCTCCACTCTCCCACTACCACTCCTCTCCTCTTTTCCTCCACTCCCACTACCACTCCTCTCCTGTCCTCCACTCTCCCACTACCACTCCTCTCCTCCTTTCCTCCACTCTCCCACTACTTCCTGTTCTCCACTCTCCCACTACCACTCCTCTCCTCCTTTCCTCCACTCTCCCACTACCACTCCTCTCCTCCTGTTCTCCACTCTCCCACTACCACTCCTCTCCTCCTTTCCTCCACTCTCCCACTACCACTTCTCTCCTCCTGTTCTCCACTCTCCCACTACCACTCCTCTCCTCCTGTTCTCCACTCTCCCACTACCACTCCTCTCCTCTTTTCTTCCACTCTCCCTCTACCACTCCTCTCCTACCCTGAAGTATGCAAAAGTAACGTTAGCAAAGTTAGGCTACTTACCCATTTGAAGGGCATCCGACGAGCAATCTCCTTCAAATTGAGACAATATAGCCAGTCCATCCACTGTCCTATGCTGCTCCTGAGGTAGTTCTTGAATTATTTTAATTTAGAAAATGCGGATTCTGCTGTTTGCACATTGTTTTTGTCGAAAATAAACTTGTGCCGTTGGGCTCAAACCCCCAATCCTCTGTATGAGAGGCAGAAACTGCAACCAGTAGACCACAATAGCTTTATGGAAAACATCTAACCATATTGTGGTTTTGTCTGATTCTGTGATGTGTCCACATTAGTTTGAAGCGTTTGTATTGGGCGATAAGCTTGGGAAAGCAGGTATGCGATGTTATCCAATGGGGAGAATAATCTTTTTACGGTACGGCAGGAAAAATAAGCAGAAGAGGAAGGAGACAAACCGGCAAAATAACACAAGTTTGGGGCTTTATTGTGCGAATGTGTGAAGTTGCATCTGAATGCTGTGTGGTTACATGAGGTCAGAACATTAACAGAAGTTAATGTTTTTAAGGGCTGAGAGTCCACATTTGAATTTATAAATATAAACAAAAATGGTGTGTGTGTGTGGGGGGTGGGACAAAAAAAAGTGCAATGACAAACTAGCAAGTTAGCTATAGCCTACATAGTTGAGACTTTTTTGAATTTAGTTTAGTTGCAAAGCCTAATGAATAATACAACCCTGCATTTGAAAAACACTCAGAAAAACTGCTGCATAGCCACAGATAATCTGGGTTGAATGCAGTTGCACTTCCAGCGCTGCAGGAGATGTAAGAACCATTGCTCTCAAATACACTGCTCAAAGAAATTAAGGGAACACTAAACACAGTATAACACCAAGTCAATTAAACTTCTGGGATATAGATCTGTCCAGTTAGGAAGCGTAAACGATTGTGAATCAATTTCACCTGCTTTGGTGCAAATGAAAGTGACAACAGATAGACAGGAGAGGCAACAGCAAAACAACCCACAAAAAATAAATGGTTTTGCAGGTGGTGGCCACAGACCATTGTTCTCACCTTTTCTTTCCCGACTGATTTTTCTCTAGTTTTGCATTTTGCTAGTGCCCTTATCACTACTGGTAGCATGAGGCGGTACCTGCAGCCCATTCAGGTTGCACAGGTAGTCCAGCTCCTCCAGGATGGCACATCCATACGTGCCGTTGCAAGAAGGTTTGCTGTGTCTCCCAGCACAGTCTCAAGAGCGTGGAGGAGATACCGTCATTACATGAGGAGAGCTGGACAGGGCCGTAGAAGGGCAATAACCCAGCGGCAGGACCGGTATCTGCTCCTTTGTGCGAGGAGGAACAAGAGGAGCACTGCCAGAGCCCTACAAAATGACCTCCAGCGGGCTACTCATGACTGTCAGAAACAGACTCCATGAGGGTGGCATGAGGGCCCGACGTCCTGTAGTGGGACCTGTGCTCACAGCCCAGCACCGTGCAGCTCGATTGGCATTTTCCAGAGAACACCAGAATTGGCAGGTTCGCCATTGGCGCCCCGTTCTCTTCACAGACGAGAGCAGGTTCACACTGAGCACATGTGACAGACGTGGAAGAGTCTGGAGACGCCATGGCGAATGTTATGCTGCCTGCAACATCATCCAGCATGACCGGTTTGGTTTAATTGAAGTGTTCCCTTCATTTTTTTGAGCAGTGTATGTTTGTTCTCTGTGAAAACCTGCTGTTGCTGTTGCCATAAGCAGCAGGTCAGGCTCACTCAGCAAGACTGGGATCAGATTCAACCATTTGCCACTTCCTCTGTGTGCTCCTGTTTTTTTACAGTGCACATATTTTTTATATATATATATTTTATATAATCTCTTCTGTTTCCATCTCATCACAACAATGAATCACTTCGGTTGTCTCAAACGCAGTACGTCTCTGATTATATTTTGTGCAAATACCTTTCCCGCTGCAGATAGGCAGCCGTTTAGGAAGGAAACGCTCTTCCGCTCGAATGAAACCTAAGTTTCACCATCGCCCATGTGATTTTCCAAATGCACAAAAAGGCGCTAATCAAAATTGCGGCCAGTTCTTTTCTGAATCTATCTATATGGTAATATAATAGGTAGTCAGGACATTGCATCTAATGTCGGCAACCAAATAACCAAAGGAGACATCAGACCAATCAGATCAGATGACCTCTAATGTTGCACAAAGTAGCGAAGATTGTCGAGCCTATCAAACATTTGCCTGCAATATTATGTATGCCCAGCAGATGGCACTGTGGGTTCAGTTTCTGCAAGGCTGATAATGCCCGCCCGGTGTACATTTTTGGGAAAATGTCCAGTTTCTTTCACGTTAGACTTAAGGTCAAAAATGACATCTGTGTTCCAGAACTCAACACATTAAAGCTCCAGATTAAAACTATCCATCTTAAACTGGTGTGGATTAATGTCCTGGCCTATAAGGTTATAAAGTAATGTTTTTGTTTTGCGTCGTAGTCGTCCGTGTGAGAGCAAGGCAGCGAGTCCTCCCTTTAAACATGCAGTTATGAATGTAAGAAGTGAGGGGTCAGGATTAAGTGGTTTCCACAGAGGGCCCGAAGGGTCCGAAACTCAGGACGCAAACGACTCTAATGAGGCACTCCACCAGTTCAATTACAAGGGCTAAGAGACAGCTGCTGGTCTGTAGTTAGAGCTCTGCATTTTAAAAGCATGGCTGTGATGCTTATGAACAGGTCTGGGAAGTGTAACTTTAAGTGCTCAAAGGGTAGGCTTTTAGCTTTTAGCACTTTGAGGAGGGTACGGCAGGACTATGTAACCGTCTAACTTGGAGATGAAATTTTTTTAAATAATAGTAATAAATAAATTTGAAGACCAGTTTGTACTTTTTCCAAGTGCCCAGGAGTAGTAATTTTTTTCCACACAATATTGGAAATATTGGAAGTTTGAGTATTATGTATGGTAAGTCTATACCATAAATCCCAACAGCTATGTTTTTGCCAAACACACGTGAGCTGTGCACACGTACTGGATGAAAACGGGTGCTCTGAAATACAGGAATTGAAAACATGACTTAATACGTAAAACATTTAACGATAATATGGTAACCTGTGGACGAAAGCGTTTATTTCCCACAAAGATCAGCACACCATTAGGCCTGGAATTCTGTGGGGGGGGCAGCAGCGCTAGCGTGAGGCCGCTGAACGGGATCCTGACTGCAGGAATGTAGCAAGACTCCATTAAGATTCCAGCGAGCGGCATTATTCAGGGCGGCGTTTGAGGCGGGAAGACAGCTGACCTCGCTCTCTGAGACCGTTCCCACCTTTCATTTTGTCACGGACAGAAGGGCTGCGCAGTTAATCGAGTTTTACAAAGTTTGGCTTTCCACGATTACTAAACAAGAATAAATCGAGAATGACGATTTTGAAGACACAGTCTATTTACGAATGAAAACTGTCACTTTACTGGACTTTTTTTCCGGTGTTCTATATCAAATCAAGCGCTCCTGTTTTACCTCCCTCACAGTAGAGGGTTAGGGTTAGAAAATGTGAAAATATAAGTATTATTCTGTTCATTCAAAATGTTAAAGCGCAATAAAATTGTGTTCCAAAAAGTAATGAATAATTGTGTTAAATAAACGTGATCTCAATATTGACTAAAATAGTCAAACGTGATGATAATTATTTTTACCATAATTGTGCAGCCCTAACGCACACGCACGCACACACACGCCTCAGTTGGCTGCGCAGGTCCCACACCGGTTCCCTGATTTCGATCACGTCTGGATGGGTTAATGGCATGATATCGGCCCATCCGGGTAACGTTGAGATTAGTGAATCTGCAGTGTTTCTGAGTTCAGGTCGGCTCCATAGAGTCACCAGCATGTTGCCTGGTGACCGGATCTAAACAGAAATTCTTACAATGGCTTTGTTGCCATAGACCGCACAAACAGATCATGATCGATTCACACCATTAAAAACTTTAAAAAGGCCACGTATACTGACGATCACACTGAGGATTTTGGAATTTACTTCTGAAATGCGCCTTCCGTCACACGTCATGCAGATGTGAAGTGATCGGTTTAGATGAATCCAGTACAATCTACTCTTGTAGAAAAAAAAATCCCATTTACTCAGATAGGGAAAAATCACATTGATAGGAAAGTTTATAAAACCAGCAACATAGCCTTGATGACACTAGCACTTCAGTAAACAGTAACTTTTTGCCGTTACTCTTGTGTTTAACCTGTTGAATGCACTTGTGTACTTATTTCTGTAAGCTCCTCTGGGAGAGAGCATGTAGCCTGGCTTTACGGATATAAGCACACTGTTAGTGTCCTTTCCCTGACAGCATGGCTGCTTAATCAGTTTGTAATTGGATCCTTGCAGTCCGTTTAAATAAGGCAGCTGAGGTTGGCTCCAGTATTCGTCTTGATTCATACAAGCCCAGTTACGCTGCAGCTGAGCACGACGGTGGATGTATTAAAAAAAGGCGCGCTTTTTCTGTCGGTTCTTAACCACCTTTGATTTTTTTGTTTTTATCAGTGCTCTGCAGGTGCACTGACGTTGGCTGACACGCAGTGGTGGAAAGTCCAGGGGTGAGAAAGCAAAAGTCCTGTCATGTTTTTCTTCTGCCCATAGAACGCTGATTTCACGAATTAGTTCTACCTCCTGGCTGAAGAATTGCACTAATTAGCAAATCCAAGTGACTGGAACAAAATACTGGAGAGGACTTTTACTTTCTGAACCTGGACTTTTTCATCTCATGCACCTGATTTGAAGATCAGTATCTTCAAGTTTTCCAAAAAAAGTCTGATCCCAATGACAGTGGGACAAAGCGTATGGGCCACATCTGAGTCCCCTACACGTTTTTAGTTGGCCATTAGGCTAAATGTAGTCGAGGACATTACGAAAGCTGCAGGTTCGATTCCCATGTGAGACATTGCCGTTGTAGCCTTGAGCTTCAGTAAATATGAAGCTGTATAAATGGACTGTATGTAAGCAGAATGCAAGCTGTGTAAGTCGTTGTGGATAGGAACGTCTGCTAAACTAAACACCTAAAATGTAATTTAATCATTCGATATGCAGTATTGGACACATTTGGTGTTTAACATTAGACAATTAATTAAACTAAATGGTACTTTAGAAATAATTTGTAATGAAACCAAAGATCGTTTTGCACACATGCTGACTAGCTTGTGGCCTGAATGGGCAGCAGGTTTGGGGAAACGGCCCTGAAACAGACCCGATATTTCACAGATGAAACGCTACTGGCAGATTCTAGATGGACTAATTGAAACTCAGCCCTTGCTGCAGAACGACTGTCCTTCCCGCTGACGAGTCGGTTAGCGCCGCGTGCTCTCGCTCCCGTCCACGCCGCCAGCACGCCACACAGAGCCTTCACTCGCCTCCTTAAATCTCCAGTCAAAACACCGTCACTGCGCACGTCCCGAGCGATTTCCTCCTCCGTCATTGCCAACGCCGAATGACAGGCTTTTCTGTGGGGAAAGTGTTAGCGTAAAACATGCTATTATGCCGATTGCTTGCAGTATGTTGTCTCTCAATTTTCATTAATTTAGGCCTGACAGCCTAGAATTATTCTGCTCTCCTTTCTCTTCCTCCGATAGGGCTGTCTTTGATCTGAGCGTACCGCTTTCTAATGGTAGAAAAACCCATTACTGTTATCGGGGAAAGAGCACGGGCTGCAGGCCATTCCAAGCTCAAATAAAAATACATCATTCTGAAAATACAATAACATCGCACGAACGTTCAGCTTATTGAAGGTTATTGTGTGATCCTGTACTTAAATTAAGTGAATGAGTGAAACGGTAGCTGAAGAGGGAAGTTTAATGAAGTTGAACCTTTAAATACTGCGGTTGTGGACGTTTCAACAAACGCTCCACTGTGTGGGTCTGGAGTTTTTCAGCAGTAAATGCCCTCTCTGGGGAAAGAAAGCCTCCATGTTTTTTCCTTGTGCTTTTTGGCACTGAGACCTGTTTATAAAAAGGGGTGCAAACTGAGCAAGTGAAAGTAGACATCCTCTTGGAAAGGATGAGAAATGGGGGTTGGTGTCTGTCAGAATATTTCTCTTCTTAGTGCAGATAACAGGGTGTGTGTGTTTGGGGAAGGTGCGTTATCAGGTATCTTGCGGCTCGGAGGCCCTGCTCTTTGCTCGACTCGAGGAAAACACTCTGGAACAGGACCTGCCTTGCGCCGCCGCTGAGGAGCAGGCTCTTACAAAGAGCCGTTTCATCCGCTGTAATGTTATAAGCGGGGCTGGATAACCGAGTGCGGTCTGCGCTGGGCATTGTGGGATTGATTTCTGTAAACATGGCCGCCGCGGCATGGCGCAAAGGCAGGGCTCTAACTGGAACTGTCACATGGCAGCTTTCAGCCTATCAGCTGTATAAACTGATGCTCACAGCACTGGGATGACCGCTCAGTTCTGGTTTTAGGACTAATTATAATTCAGCAAGTCTATAACTGTGCAGTTATTTTTTGCTGAGCAGATGTTCTTGTCTAGAGTGCCTTATACACGTTACAGTTTTACATATTAGGCACTTATATAGCCGGATGTTCGCTGAAGTGGTCCAGGCTATGTGCCTTGGTCCCGGGGTACAATGGCAGTGGGGATTTGAACCTGCAATCTCTGAGAAATCTCGAAGCCGAGGTCCTTAACTGTTGTTGTACTACAGTACACCCTAGGGCTGTGCCCGAATCAGAGCCCTATCTACTGCGTTCTGTGTACTCTGTACTAGCATACTGTGTACTGCTTACTGCATACGGTTTAGTGAAATTCAGAATGCGAAAAATATCCTCAATACTATTATCAGAGAAAACACAGAAATAAGTATATCATCCAGGGATTTAAAGTACACTACATTTAGAGAACATTTTGCCTACTGAACAACTTTCTCATCCAGTTTACTGTACTCAACTAGCATAATCAACAGTAAATAAGAGCAATGATTCTGACACAGCCTAGGTCCCTAAGTCTGTGGGTGATGGCGAGAGGGGTGTGCTTAGAGAAAACAAGTAGGGGTTCCATTAAATCAGGGAGGCCGGGGCTGAGCGCTGAACCCATCCCTCACCAGGAATCTCCGCTCCCATTAATGACGTGTCCCCCCCCCTATCTGTGCCGCCCCCCGCAGGTGCAAGTTCTGGCATTACGACGAGAACCTGCTCACCGGCAGCGTGATCATCGTCTTCCACAACGAGGGCTGGTCCACGCTGATGAGGACCGTGCACAGCGTCATCAAGAGGACGCCCAGAAGATACCTTGCAGAGATCGTGCTGATCGACGACTTCAGCAACAAAGGTGAGGCATGGGCGCGGCAGGTGCCTGCACTGTGTAGGGAAAAATACACTTCCTGCTTCAGTGTTCTTGGATGGTCACCTGACACAATCAAAGACGGGAGCCAGCATACCTAGGTGACAATAACCATTGGGTTCCCTCCCACACCACATACAATGTCCATTTGTTTGCCTGTCACCCAATCAGGGACAGGAACCTGCATTTTAGTTCAGCATTTTATTTCAGGTTTGGGGTATAAAGCTTGCACCCCACGCAACACTATTTTGTGATTGAACTGCCTTGCTATTACCCAGTATCTCGTATACTGTAATGAAGACTATTTGTGTCATAATGTAATGTTGCTGATTTGACTACATATTACTTACAAATGGTTACAAATTGATTAATGACTCGACGCAAACCGCAATGTCAAGTACATTGTATACTGTACAGGCAACTACTTGTACTCGTTCAGGCAGTTTTGCGTACTTCCGGGTAGGAGAGGAGTGGTGGTGGGGGAGTGGAGGAAAGGAGGTGGGGAGTGAAGAGTATTGGGACGCCCAGGTATAATTAAAGAAAAAAAAGACTAAAAGGAAGGCAATAACCCACATGGTGGTGACAGCCGTTATTGCGATAATCTTCGCTGCAGTATACCGGCCAGCTCTAAATTGGACATTTAAAGACCCGTTGGGAAGAACTGTGTGGTGGGCCAGCCGTAGTGCCAGTACGTCTCTCAGCCTTGCCATGGAGAGAAGGCAGGGTGGGTAAAAAAGGAGGTCATTCTCTTCAGACCTCCCCGCAGCTCACAGCGGCTAAAGCGCGTAAAGCGAGTGGCAGCGGATCTGAAACGCAAGCGTGACTCAGGGCACGTGAGAAAGGCACGGCATTGTGGAAAAACCCTGAGCGAGCGGTAACCGAATCAGGAGAGCACAATGCCGCCGTAATCCAGCTGCCTGCGCTGTGGATCCTGAGCTCCGTATCGATGTCATGCAGTGGTGCTGGGATCGCTTTTCTCACGCTGCGTAGGGGCTCTCTCCGCGCGGAGCCTTTTACTGTCTGTTCGTAAGACGCGAGATTACCTGAAATTACTCTGTGGCGGCGCTCACTCCATCTCCGACGTCCGCGGTTCTTAAGTGTTCACTAGGGCTCGGCCATGATTCCAAAACGTCTGTGCGGTGTGATTGCAAAGGTTTAGGATGTGATTGAAAAGGTGTGCAGACAAGATGTCTGCTGGTGCAAAGCTATCTTGTTACACTGGAGTTACAGCTTATCCTGAGCAAATTACAGAAGTGCTTTCCAGTCGAATTCCAATGTAACAAGATAGCTTTGCGTCAGCGTATTTAGCAAATAAATAAATAAATAACACTCATGGTAAATAACTACAGGCCACACAAAAAGCCTAAGCTTTTGTTAAGGGTCAGAGAAGGGTCAGAGAGGTCATTTTTGGGACGTTTAGATTTTATTGAGGATAAGTGCTCTATGAAGTGACGGGTCTTGAGCACTGTGGGCCCTCCCTCTGAAACGTGCCGTTCCGTGTGGGCGGGGTCTGCCCCTGCAGCGCACCTGAAGGAGAGGCTGGAGGACTACATCAAGCAGTGGAACGGCCTGGTCAAGCTGTATCGCAACGAGAGGCGGGAGGGCCTGATTCAGGCCCGGAGCATCGGGGCCCGCAAAGCTAACGTGGGCCAGGTAGGACCCCCGCGCACGTCCGCGCGCTTGCGTTCCTGTGCGCGTGTGACTGGGCGTTGTGTGTGTATACGTGCATTTGTGCGTTTGTGCTTGTGAGCGTAGGAAAGTGTCCCGTAGGGAGGCTGTGCCTGTATTGTTAAATGTCATTTTATCGTTGCACTTTCCACAGGTTTTAATTTACCTGGATGCCCACTGTGAGGTGGCAGTGAATTGGTACCCGCCTCTGGTCGCCCCCATATCCAAGGACAGGTAGTACAACCCACAAAGCACAAATCGCCTTATCTGTAGTGTTCTGAGTGAGAGTAGTCCTGTAGTGGGTAATGGCAATGAAATGGTGCATTTCTCCCTTCAGCCATAACAGTGTAAATAAGTAATAATTCAGCCACAGCCAGGAGTGGACCTTTGTTAAGGACACCATTTGCAAATATAGTGGTTGCACTGTCTTGACACTGATGTTGAAGTGGCCTGTCTGTTTCGCAGGGTGGCCGGTGACGACTTTAATGTTTTTGTGATGTTGTGTCTCATTAATGTTCCAGAACCACATGCACGGTTCCTTTAATAGATTACATAGACGGCAATGATTATACCATAGAGCCGCAGCAAGGTGGGGACGAAGATGGGTTGGCCAGAGGAGCCTGGGACTGGAGTTTGTTGTGGAAGAGGGTCCCGTTAAGCGGCCAGGAAAAGGCAAAGCGAAAGCATATGAGCGAGCCATATCGGTAAAGCCTCCTGACTGGTCCGCTCCCCCCTCCCCACAATATCCATCTAAGCTCTCCCTCTCTCTCTCTCTTTTGTTTTTATCTCATCTGTTCCTCGCCATCGTTTGCCTGTCGTGCGCGCTGCATGGATCACAACCGATCGCACTCAACACCCCACTCACCACCACCATCATTCATCCACCGACGCACAACCCCCCCCCCCCACCCCTCTCTTCTCCCGTCCCCGTCAACCCGCCTGCTAACCGCCCCCCAGGACCGTGTCCACGGTCCCCCTGATCGATTCCATTAACGGTCAGACTTACACCGTTGAGGCGCAGGCGGGAGGGGATGAGGACGGTTATGCGAGAGGAGCGTGGGACTGGAGCATGCTATGGAAGCGCATCCCCCTACCTATGCAGGAGAAGCAGAAGAGATTAAGTAGAACTGAGCCTTATCGGTAATTCACAAAACGACGGCATCGAATACCGTATACGACTGCGTATACGGTATTTCGGATGCCAACTCGCATGGCTCCTTCAATGCGCTTGGTGAAAGGCGTCTACGGGGCGTTCGTTTGGTACTAAACTGCATGAGAACACGTATTAACATGTCCGCGCGCGATACGAGGCCCTTGCTTTCTGGGCGTTAATGATGTGCCAGAACCTTGTTCATAACATACTGTCTCAAATGGGTGCTTGCGTTAAGACTTGCGTTGCTTTATGCCACTAATTCAGAACTGATCACTAACAGTACAACAAACCCCACCAATGAATATTCGTTCTGTTTCTGTCAATTGCTTTGGAAATCTAAGGAACTGTAGATATCATTGTTGGGGTCATTGCCATTTAAATTCAGTCGTTTCTGGAAGTTAATTAAAATTAATTAAAGGAAATTAAATTGCTATTAATTTCATGAATGGCTGATCCCAACCATGATAGATAATAATTTACGTGATATATTTGGTGTTTTCTCCACCTTATATTTAAAGATACTATGACTTCTGAACTTGATCAATCTTGTGTTTATAATAATCTCTTCTGGCTTTGCATATATTGGCATACATACACGCTAAGTGGAATGCGGAGTATATGACCCTCTGGACCATTCAGATTGAATGTATCTGCAAAAAGAAAAGTGTATGTAGAGTATATACCTCTCCAGAGTCTTTAAGTAATATTTATCTTGGTGATAAACAGTGTCATCGTAGCCACCTTAGACAGTGGCAGTAAAAAGACATATTCTTCCCATTCCTTTCCATATCTAATCTCAGCTTCATTTTTTCCACCCATTTTGCCTCAGTGAACCTGTCCTTTGACCGTTGCATTTTCCCAAACTGCAGTTAAACATGCATTGGAGTGTCATGCTTGCAGCTTGGTGCGTCGTTGGGCGCTGGTGTATCTGGTTCGACGGGTCTGACTGCTCTTTGTCTCTCTCAGATCTCCTGCTATGGCCGGAGGGCTTTTTGCTATTGAGCGCGATTTCTTCTTCGAGCTCGGGCTGTATGACCCAGGCCTTCAGATCTGGGGAGGAGAGAACTTTGAGATATCCTACAAGGTAAACGGGGCACTACCCAAGCCTGACAACCACAATAGCAGTTCTTGACTGCGCCGTTTACATGGACGTATATTTTTTAGCAGTGGAAACAAAGCCGAATGTGCTTGCCAACGTCTCACTGAGCATATCGCAGAATATGCATAATTTGTGTTTACTTTTGAACAAGGAACATCCTACTTTGCAAGTTTTTCTCCCCCCGTTAGAACAGGAACTCCACGTCACAGTCAATACAAACTGACCCTATGTATTTGAAAAAGCCAACAGCATGTAATTACTATGCTAATAAGGCAATTATGTTTTTTGTTTTTGTTAGTAAGCCGTCCTTTAGTGGGTATTATGCTCTTGGCTCTTTTCCAAAACTGAAATGTTTGAATGAGAAAGGATCAAATGAGTGCTGTTATTCCCCAAATTTCATTTTTGAAACTGTCGGTAAGCAGGGAAACGGAAATAACTGGATGTTTGCTGATTACGTCTTCCCCAGATTTGGCAGTGTGGGGGCAAGCTACTGTTCGTGCCATGTTCCCGGATAGGACATATCTACCGCCTACAAGGCTGGCAGGGGAATCCACCCCCTGCCCACGTCGGTGCCTCGCCCACCCTGAAGGTCAGTCCGCCACTTGACTCTCAATTTATTTATCTATCAATCTAGTTATTTATTTAATTCCAGCCTGTATATTTTCAGAGAAGAGCCAATTAAAATGTTTTCCTTCCTTGGTTGCTCCTCCTCACGTACTTGGCTGAATTACTGTACTATTTGGACTAGTGTACTTTTACTCATTTTACAATTGGCAAAAGGACAAGTAGGTTTTAGCAGCTAAAATAAATTGGTTATTTCATAGTATGTTTGGGGGCAGCAGTGTGGCATTGGGATTATGGTATTTGACCCGTAACCAGGCACCAGTTTTAGAATCTGGGCACTGGGAGCCTGATTTTCTGTAGTCAATATCCAGCCTCATGAGGACATATAACACGGAGAACAATTTCACATACTTGTAAATGGCGCATTATTTAACAATTTTTGAAAAAAAGACAAACCATTTATAGTAATGTTTTTGGGTTTTTTTTGTGCGCAAATCAAATATGAGGGGAGCTAAGACTGAGAAATGAAAGGGGACGACTCAAGAAACCAGGACACAGCAAACACACGCAGGCTGACCACTTTCCTCTAACTCCCCTGGTTATTCTGTCAGAACTACGTCCGAGTGGTGGAGGTGTGGTGGGACGAGTACAAGGACTACTTCTACGCCAGCCGGCCCGAGACCCAGACCCTGGCCTATGGGGACATCAGCGAGCTGAAGAAGTTCAGGGAGGAGCACCGTTGCAAGAGCTTCAAGTGGTTCATGGAGGAGATCGCCTACGACATACCCACGCACTACCCGCTGCCCCCCAGAAACCTGGACTGGGGAGAGGTGACGTTTCCCCATGAACTCTCTGCCTTTCCAACAGAAGGTCGCCATATGTGTTGCGCGGCCATTTTTAAATTGTGTGCTGATCACCTTCCAAAAGGCGGTTCAGTCATGTTTTGAATGCAGTCGAGATGGTCATGCCTGGGCGGCTTCCGTTTCAGATACGCGGCTATGAAAGCAGCTACTGCATAGACAGCATGGGGCACACCAATGGGGGCAACGTGGAGATCGGGCCTTGTCATCGGATGGGCGGAAACCAGGTAACGCTACGTCCTTTGCATAAACGCAGTTTTCCCCGATTTGTTGCGGTTTTCGGTTACATTTGACTATTATTTTCATGTGACAAACATTGTTGCCATTCGCAATCGTGTGGCAATCAGACAAAGTGCGTCTCATCTTCGGACGTCTCAAAAAAGGAGATTGAAACGGAGCCCGTTTGCTTTGTCGTGCATCCATACGAATGGGCAAGCGTGCGCGACAAGGCCGTCTCAGGTCGCCGTTTCGTTTCAGCTCTTCAGAATAAACGAGGCCAACCAGCTGATGCAGTACGACCAGTGCCTGACCAAAGGACCGGACGGCTCTGCGGTCATCATCACGCACTGCAATCTGAAGGAGTTCACCGATTGGAAGTACTTCAAGGTCAGAGGTCTTACCCATCACGTGGAATTTGCACTCGCCACCCGGCTTCTCATTGTTAACATTTGGTTATGTGGCCTTTTTTTTGTTAGGACTCCTGAGAAAAATTGCTTTTGTGTCCCCTGGGTTGACAGGCGCTTTTTCATGTTCCGGGCTGCGGGGTTGCTTAGGAACGAGATCTAAAGGGACAGTCTTAATGCGACACTTTTCTTTTCTCCTTTTCCGCAGGATCTCCACAGATTCACTCACATTCCCACGGGGAAGTGCTTGGATCGATCTGACGTCCTGCACAAGGTGTTCATCGCCGACTGCGACAAGACCAAGAGCACTCAGAAGTGGGAGATGAACAATATCGTAGCCGTGTAGAGCTGTGGCCCACGGCGCCTTCGAGGACCGCACAGTGGACTGAGGGGAGAAGATCCTCCCTACCTCCCTCCCTCCTCACCCACCCTTGCATCGCAGCTGCTTTTCAAAGTTTTGTTACGTGTTAAAACTGAAAATGGCAAACGGTGGCAGTCAATCGTCCACTTCTAAAAACCCACTTCTACTAATTGTTGATTTGTACATCAAAGACTGTTTACATCTGACTCTTCACATCAATTTATTTAAAGGTACTTCTATGGGGTTTTGCTCAGGGGTCTAAAAGCATGTTGCTTTGAGAACTGCAAAAATGTGTGCCCAGGGTGAAAGGTGTGGTAACCTGGTAAGTTTAATAATTCTAAATACTCTTTCCTTTTTAAGCTGTACACAATTTTTGATGTGTGTACTTTCAAAGTCAGTCCCACTATATGAGACAGACACTGGATCGCCATCATTACTGGACTTGCTGCCACTTGATTAATATGGAGATTTGTCACAATAAAACTCCAAAGTTTGAATGTAAATTTTTGGCATGGTTATGAAGAATAATTAATGTAGTTGTAAAAAGAAAATGTATATTATACATGAACAATTATGGCTACAAACAGACACAAGTGAGGAGTTTATTTTGTTTAAAGTAAACTCCCTCCTCTTGGATGGGGAAATGAATATGGAATAAGACGAGCAACATTGTAAGATCGGTTAGTCTTATCAACCCTAGAGGCAAATCTGTATCATTGTGAATAAGCGTACATTCATGGATTCACTTTATTTCATATGAAATGTAAAAACATTTTGATATTGTAATAAGTACTTAATTGACCACTGAATACCAATCATTGGAACGCTGTGTATGAGACAAAACATGCTTAACCGTTAATGTATGCAAATTTTATACAGTGTAAATATATATTTGTTTCTACGCTCAAGTTTGCAATACATAGTGAGTCCTGGATGAGGATGTAAATATCACTTATGAGAAGCATTGGTTCGCACTGTTTCTCTGGGAAATAAACATTATTGTTTTTACCTCTGTTGTTCTTTTTTCATGTAAATATATGGATCAGTGTACAGTGCCTGTGCCTAAATGTTATGTGTTAAAGGGGGGAAAAAACGAAATGATGCGGCAACAATAACCTGAGACTGGAACAAAAATCAAGATGTACAACTAATGGTAACGTGAGGGTGATTGGCTCCTCAGCATCAAGTGGTTTTATAGGTTTTGTACACAGTAAGCGCTTGTTTATATGCAGTTGGGAATGCCTTGTTACTGCCACCAAGTTTAACCAGCTAAAGGGCTAGCAGTGGTAGAGAGCAAATTACTTCACTGCTGGTGGCATGCACAGGGATGTGGCTTGCTGGCAAGCTTGCTATTCCTTGCATGTGCCCTCACATGTCAATGACTTGGCAAGTGCCAGCGGACTTCCTGTCTTTACTTAGTGGGTCCCAATACTCAAAAAATGCACCCTCCCTTCCTCCACTACCACCTCCTCTACTCCGTGACCCGGAAACGGATCTTTGTGTTTGAATCTAATGTCGCTGATTAGATCTTAATTACGTATTAATTAATATCTCGACGCAAACCGCAATGTAAAGTACATTGTATACTGTACATGCAAATACTTGCGAAAATTTCAGACAGTTTTGCATACTTCCGGATAGGAGGAGTGGTAGTGAATAATATTGGGACGCAGCCCTGGGGTGCGTCCCAATATTGTTCACTCCCCACCTCCTTTCCTCCACTACCACTCCTCTCCTACTCGGAAGTATGCAAAATTGCCTGAACGTTTCGAGGACAAGTACACTGCCTGGCCAAAAAAAAAAAAAAAAAAAAAAAGTTGCGCACTCATATTTCGTTGGACCGCCTTTAGCTTTGATTACGGCGCGCATTCGTCGTGGCATTGTTTCGAGAACCTTATACAACGTCACATTTATTTCCGTCCAGAGTTGCATTCGTTTTTGGCCGAGATCTTGTATTGACGGCGGGAGTCGAACCACTCCGTAAAGTCTTCTCCAGCACATCCCAAATACTTTCAATGGGGTTTCAATCTTGGCATTGTCATCCTGGAATATGCCCATTGATGGGATAACCTGGTCATTCAGTACATCCTGGAATTTGGCGGACTTAATTTTATTGCTGCATATTGCAGATCATAACACTGCCTCCAGAGGCTTGTACAGTGGGCACTATGCATGACAGGTGCAACGGAAACTTTTTTTTTGGCCAGGCAGTGTATTTGCATGTAGTGTACAATGTACCGTACATTGCGGTTTGTGTCGAGACATTAATTAGTAACCATCAATACGTAATTAAGATGTAATCAGCAACAGTAAATTAAAACACAAAGATCCATTTCTGGGACACGGATGAGAGGAGGTGGTCGTGGAGGGAAGGAAGGTTCATTTTTTGAGTACTGGGATACACCCTATATAATCTACAACATTCCCCACTCATTCACTGAAACCCGAGATGGGACAATTTGCATGTTGAATCCTGAATGGCACCCTTGCTTTTTCATCCACCATTGATATTAACTGATAGTGTGCTTACCCCTTTTGATTTAATCTTATACAGTGGTCCCAGCAATTAATTCTCAGAATTGGTGCAAATTTCATAAAAGCCTTGTCACTTTTTAATCAGGACTCCATTACATTTCCATGTACTGGCACTTTATATGGTAGGCTAAACATTGATGTCACAGCAGTTGAAATTCTATCGTCATCCGAACAGCAGCAGCTACAGAAAAATTATATTCACTATAAAGACGACACGAAGGGGGTACGTTACATTTCAAAAAGTAGCAATCTTCTCCAATGGCTTATTGGATATTATTTTGCTGAAGCAATTTGCTCAAGTACAATGGCAGTATTCCAGCCAGGAATGAAACTTACCTTTGAGGCAAGCCCAGTTCCCTTACCATTATGCTATAGTCAGACTCCCACAAACATGCCGTCTTGAGATAAGGGTGGTGTCCAAATACGACACATTCCGTCCACTCAGACCTGTCTACTATGTGCCCTGTCCCATCAAAAATCCCGCAAAACTCTTTCCAAAATAGTAATTTGATATTAAAATATTACAACCAGTTAAAATAATTGTTAACGTGTAGATTAACAAAAATAAAGTAGTTTGCAATATGAACCTATCTTGGACCATAGACATGCATACTCGTCTTTTACATCTTTACTTCCGGGTTACTTAAACTGTATGACCGTTCTGCAAATGTGCGCCCCCGAATTCCCTCAAAACCCTGGAAATAAGGGGTTCGTCCTGGTATTCTAAGTGTTCCCTTTTGTGAGTCACCCACTCAAGTGTTTTGACGAAGTGCTCATATGCACCCTCAAAAGGGTGTAGGGGTAATATTCTGACACCGCCCAGGTAAATGTAATGATCTTGTTCAACAGGGTGATTCATTCATAGAACAATCTGACGTGTCTTCCATTACAGCAGCAATTAGGACTTCAATGTTGAGTTTTTTTGCCAATCACCTTGTGTTTTAAGAGGGACAATATCATACAAACTATTGGAAACCAAAGGAGGCTGATCTAAACAGCTTAATTGCTACAATAGCACTGAATTTTTAGCATAATTCCAGTTCATTTAAATCAATTACACACAACTTTTCAAAAATACTTAAGACAGATGTAAGCATATACAAAATTTTATTATAAAAATGCGATCTACAGTTAGAACAAAAAGTTGAAAGCTCAGAGTTTTAAAAAAAAATGTTTAAAAAGTTTTAAAACTCCTTGACTACATAAGTTTCTGAATGCTCAACAGCAGTGGAAACGGGAAAACAAAAAGAAACTCCACCCCCTCCCCATCCAAAACAAAGAGCAGTGCTTTGAGGATTGGTTACTACATTTACAAAACAGTACAGGAACCCTGTACGCATTACACGTCTGTACATGATCTGAAAAATCAGAACGCTAACAATGTTGCACTTTAAGTTCATCGTTTTGTAAATACTCCGGCTCAAAATTCCCCAGCCCTAATCGTCATCCTCGTCGTCATCGTCATCGTCTTCCTCGTCATCATCATCCTCTTCGTCATCATCGTCGTCCTCCTCCATTGGCTCTACCTTCTTTCCAACTACCCGATTAGGAACCACCTTCTTGCCAGCATCCTTGGTCTTAGCACGGTAGGCTGCCACTTCCTTAGGGGCAAGAAGGGAAGCAGGAAATAATTTAAAACATCTCGAACAGCAAGACAGTGAGATTCACACAAGACACTGAAAATGCAACATACCTTTTCATACTTCTCCTTCAGTTTTGCAGCCTTCTGTTCAAATGGCACCTTGTCTTTAGGGGTCTGCTTTGACCACAGCTCACCCAGCTTCTTGGCAATGTCACCAATTGTATATCCTGGGTTTTCCCCCTTTATCCTTGGACGATGCTCAGAGCAAAACACAAAGAAGGCAGATCTGTTGAGGAAATGTGCAAAATCTTAATTTCGGCAATATGGAAGCTCACAAATCCAAACATTTCTTAATGAAGGAGAAGGTTGGCACTAAAAACCAAGTCGTTATACATGCACACCCAAAAAAAGATAGTACTCACGGCGGCCGCTTGGGGGCATTGGGATCCTTCTTCCGCTTTCCTCCCTTCAAAACACCTTTCGGGGGCACGTAGGATTTCATCTCGCGGTCGTAGCGTTGCTTGTCACTCTTGGCCATATCCTCAAATTTTCCCTTTTCTTTTGGCGTAATAACCTAAAAACAAATAAACCGGACCAGTCACGTGTAACGTCAATCGCGTTGAACCAATGGCGTTACCCAAAATAAGATTAACCAAGAAGCCATGCCAGCGTTCAGTTACTGTTGCGTCATCACAAAGTCCCGCCCTACTCCCCCAACATGGCCGCCGCATCGCAACTCACCTTCCACTTTGCAGAACATTTCTTCGAAAATTCCGCAAAATTCACAGATTCACCCGGACTTTGCTTTTTCTGCTCCGCTCTTGACGACTGTACGAAGAAGGCATATGAGGAAGTCTTTCCCCTCGGCTTATTACGATCTTTACCCATGGCTGCAGTAGTCTGGGGGGGAAGGAAGGAAAATAATTGCATCAACTCAACATTAGCTGCGCTAGCTAAATATAGCATGCGAACCACATTGATGCGGGAAGTGGATTAAAGATGTCGACTAGCTTCGTTACAATCTATAGCAGTCGACAAAAAATAAATGAAGTAACGTAACAGACTAGCCATGTTAAATTAACGTTAGTTCACATTCCGAAAGTTAACGTTATTCAAGCTTTTCTTTATTGCAGCGACCACTAGGATAGTTGCTAACCAGCTAATGTTAGCCACCACAGCGAGAACAATGAATATCCCCCATCTTGTTTCCCGCCTAAACTCTTCTTGAAACTAAGAAACAAAGGTTTACGTTGCAATTTCAATTGACCAAAATCCTGGTCAAATGACTCTCGTATACCAACCCGCTGACAAACTTTACACAAAACAAGCGCAAAGAAACGAGCCAACTTCGTGTCGTGAAGGTTGTCCAAGATAGTTAGCTAGCGAGCTAGCAACCTCTATGCATACAAGATGGCTAACGTTAGACGTCGAACTAACGTTACCAAACTTCGTCGTACTAAACAATTACTTGCATTCATATGTACGAGACGTAAAAACGCTGTACTGGTTTAAATAAACTATTGGCTAACGTTAGCTAGCTCGTTAACATTAATTACATATCGGAATGCGCTGCCCATTACGGAAATACGATTTAAAAATAAGTACGTTTACATTTTATTTTATTTTTTTAGCAGACTATGTACTTTCGAATAATTAGCATTACACATACTACAAATGGCAATGAGTATAACGTTGAACATGAAACGCACTTCGAAAATAAGGGAGGGAAAAAAAACCAACAAACTTACCTCTGTCAGCCACAAAACTTCCTACTAGAGTGCACTTCCTAACTTCTTACCGCTGTTTGTTTCACTGCAGTTTAGGTCACACAAACTTGATTAAAGCTTCCAGGGCACCGCCCACATAGAGCATAGAGCTTCCAGGGCTCCTCCCACATACTCCTTATTTGGCAGCCTGAGAGCGTTCAAATTCGAATCCGTCGGCAACGTCAAGAAATGCAGGATTTGTATTGGTCAACTTCACCGCTCTTGGCGACAATCGTTTGTCTGCCATATCCCTCCGCAGCGTGCAAAAAGTACAAGTCTTCTTGTGATTGGTCAAATCTGGGATTTAAAAACAACTATAGCGCTAAAAGTGAAAAGAAAACACAGCAATAGCTATTTCAACACGTAATGTTTTGAATAGCAAGAATGAGTACCTACTGGGTATGTTACTCAGGGAGCAGAGACGGTAAATAAAAGTCAACTAAAGTGAAAAGCTATGAGTAAAATAAAGGGGAAACCGCCATTTTGTTTGCGATTATAGTTTAGGATATTTCTGCCAGATGACAATATGGCTATCTCAATTGAAAGCCATACAAATCATTATTTTGAGAGTGCAGTACAATAATTGGCTAAAATGCTTATGGACACTGAGGGAGGGGTGGCAATAAGCAGCAGCAGTGATTTTTCAGCTGTTGACTACTTTCGTTCAGATGTGCACGACGTGTTGTATGAATGAGAAACAAAGTTGCGCAAATGGGCGCACAGCGGGAGAATAGCTGCCAGCTGTTCTGCTAAATAAGCTCCACCCGCTCGCTCTCCAGCCTGAGTTTTTTTTTTTTAGCAGTTTATGAACCAAATGGGCGCCGCTGATGCACAGTTAATCCTTGCGGTAAACGTCTTCATACAGACAAAGCCAAGCGCATATTTGTTTTATTTTTCCAAGGCATATTCTATTTTGAAACGCATCGATTCTGATGTCATTTGTGTTTGAAACTTTGTTAGGTTAGAAGTTAATAATGATTGCCAATTTCCACTCACAATGGACAGATACAGATTGCCTCTGGGATTAGTCATCGAATTGATAAATTAACATTGAAAGATAACAAACATATTTGAGTTGTCTGGTTATGGTGAAAGTACACAGACAGTGGCTACAGCAGTACCAATTATATAAAGTTAAAAATTCTCAGCAAAGTGTGTTGTCAAATAATTTCAGTCGAAGCAGCATAATCACACAGTGACCCAAACAGTCAGGTGACCTCCCATCTGTAATGTGTTGGGTAGCATTCAAGATACTCTCATGAGAAAACATTTAATTGTAATATTGTAATTCATTCATTGTCCATGTAACACACTGTACTGTGATATACATAACACAACGTTTTTTGTTAGTCTTAAATTAGCAAGTTTTCAAAGAACACATTTTAATTAAACAGTGATAATGTCACAGTCATCAGATATGTGCAGGGAATTACAACATCAAGTATACTTTTAAGCCATTTTTTTCTATGATATGAGGACAGATTGAGTGTGTGTTTACATAATGTGAATCGTAGTTTTTTATTCAAGAGTTTGTAAAAACTCCTGCAATTCCTGCAAAATTCTTGTTCAGACATCTATAGCATGTACTGTATATCTGCTCACGTGTTCCACCACCATTTTGTTTATGCAGATGACACTAGGCCCTAACCAAGAGTTGCCCTACAGATGTACTGACACAAAACAACCTATTATTGGTGTGCTCCGTGGCCCGATGGGTCTGGAGTCTTGTTGTTTCCTCTCTTTCCCTCGGAAGGTAACTGTGAGGTCTAGGGTTGCAAAGGGAGGGAATTTTCAGGTCACTTTCAGTAATTTTCTGAAATTTTCCAAGTTAAATCATCACTTGTAACAATCTCATGCTTAAACAAAGCTTCAACAAGCTTTGTTTAAGCATGTGGCACCCCTCACAAATATCTGAGGGTGAGAGGAAAGGGATTCATTAGTCACAGCCCACTTACGATTTATGAAAAATAGTGTGGCGATCCGGGGCGATTACGAGTGATGTAAATTATTGTGTATATCGAGTTGTTGTGTGTGTGTACTTGTGCTGTGCAGACCAAGTGCACGAGTGATGGTTGATGTAGTCACATGATCAGAGCGTGTTCAAAAGCACTGACGTGTACAGTAACAATGGCGGTTAGCATTTGAATATAACCTCCCGCCAGAACGGCGACTGTTGTGATAAACAACAGTCGTATACAGTTCCGCTAAATGTAACAGCATGCGCTCAACCAGGTCCGCTCTAGAGAATGTTCGAGCGGAGCCAACGGTTGTTTTGAGTATGACTGAGGGGATTAAGTGTGATTGGTTAAGGTGAGCTGCAGGGCACCTATTAGAGGTCGCCCTTGTTAGCATGCTCATTTGCATATCGAGGCTATAAAGCTGGCTACAGTCCAGCGCGCGTTGTCTGTTCTGCCTGTAAGCTGTGAAGGAAGCAATAAGAGATTGTGCTCTTGATAATAAATTATTATACCCTCAAGCAAACCTGACTCCAACTCCATGGCTCGCCACAATGGTGTCAGAAGCGGGATGATCTGGGAACAGATCCGCGAATTGGAACGTCAGGTGACCAAGCAGATGGACGTTATCGCAGGAGCGTCTGCGAAGCGGCCCAAGAGTAGACCCGGGGGGCTCCCCGAAGGAGCCAGCGCCGCAAGACCGGAGCGAGAGAGGCCGATTGCAGACCAGGCGGAGGTGCCCGCGCTGGTGGCTGACCCCGCGGCCGGAAACGGAGCGCAAGTAGGTCGGCTGGAAGCCAACGAGGACGCCCCTGCTTCCAGGCCGAGCCAGACGGCGGTGCCGGTGCAGCGACCGACCACACCGTTAAAGGCGGTGATCAAGCTACCCCGTTACACGGGAAAGGGTGAGCTAGAGTCGTACCAAAGCCAGGTACGATTCGCGGCTAGCTACAATGGCTGGGACGAGAGCCAGACAGCCACCCACTTAGCGTTAGCCCTGGAGGGCGAGGCCTGCCAGGTGCTTCTAGACCTGGACAGCGCCGAACCACTGACGCTACCGGCACTGATGACAGCGCTGGAACGCCGGTTCGGACAGCGGCAATTCCTGGAGGTGAGCCGGGAGAAGCTCACCACGCGACGGCGGACCGGAGCAGAGAGCCTCAGCGTCCTCGCCGCCGACATCAGGCTGTTAGCTCGCCGCGGCTACCCTCAACTCGACAACGCAGGCCAGCAGGAGCTAGCCTGCCAGACCTTCACGCAGGCCCTCACTCCGGAGCGCCTACAACAACAGGTCCGCATCGCCAAACCGGAGTCCCTGGACGCAGCGCTTCGCGAGGCCGAGCGACTGGAGCTCATCCTGGGCACCACACCCAACGGGACCCCGGCTAACAAGCCCCGGGTCCGAGCTGCCTACTGCGAGGACGGCGAGGAGGTGAGATGGGTCCAGCGGAACCAAACTCGACCGCGGCAGCGACCGGAACGGGAGCGACGCTGCTTCCGGTGCGACGAACCGGGGCATTTCGCCCGCGACTGTACCGCCCCTGCGCCAAAAGCGAGAGCTCCACAGCCGACGGGAAACGACGACGGGACGGCCCAATGAGGAGACCACCGTCCCATGCCACACTCCTCCTCAACCAGGCCCGGCCCCAAACCAGCACTCACGCGCCCAGCCTGCCCATCCTAGCAAAAATTCCAAGAGCAAAAGTTCCGTTTGATGCTCTTTTAAGAGCAGAGGAACAGGCCCACGAGGCCGAGCCCCGTATTGGCAGGCTGGGGACGAAGACCGGGCTGTACTTGCCTTGCAGTTTGGACGGACAAGCCTGCTGGGCGCTGGTCGACACCGGAGCCACTATTTCCCTGGTAAGGCCGGGGGTACTTCGGGGTACTAGCGGGCTGCTTTCGGGTGCATGGACCCCTACCTCTACCCAGCTAACCTCCGTCACTGGGCAGAAGATGGGCATGCGTGGTAGTAAACAATTACAAGTGTGTGCAGGAGCCCAGCGAGTGAAACACGAGTTTTGGTTAGCAGATATAAAAGATGCATGCATTATCGGTTTAGATTTGTTAGCGTTGTGGGGAACTAGCATAAATGTGATAGCCGAAACTATAACTATTGGTACCGAAACGCTGGGCCTCCGATCAAAATGTGAATTACAAGCAGCCCGCCGAACTAAATGCCCTGGGGTGCCCCCCAAACACTGTCGCCCCAGTTCTGTGCTTGCCATGACCACCGCTGATTCGTCGCTTGTTACCGTGGTACCACCTCAGGTTACAGTACCACCGCAGACGGGCGGGCTAGCCTCAGCTACCCAGCCCTCTGCGGAGGTGCTGCAAGCCGTCCTAGCATTATGGACGCGCAGCAGCAAAGGGCTCACACCGCAGCAGAGCCAGCAGCTTAAAGCCCTGCTTGTCCGTTACACTCACCTATTCGCTGTGCGGGACGAAGAATGCACACAGACCGAACTGGTTCAACACCAGATTGATACTGGTTCGGCTGTGCCCATTCGGTTACGTCCGCACAGGCTGTCTCTAGCCAAGCGAGAGGTGGCGGAGGACAAGATAAGGGAGATGGCAGCTGCGGGCATTATCGAGCCTTCTGAAAGCCCATGGGCGGCCCCTGCTGTCCTGGTTAAGAAAAAGGACGGGGAGTGGCGTTTTTGTGTAGATTATAGGCGTCTTAATCAGATCACAAAGAAAGACGCCTATCCACTTCCCCGCATTGACGAGGCCTTAGACCATATCGCGGGGTCCAGTTGGTTCAGCTCGCTGGACCTCCGCAGTGGCTATTGGCAGGTAAGGCTGTCCCCGGAAGCGAGGGCAAAATCAGCTTTCACCATAGGGCAAGGGTTGTGGCAGTTCCGGGTCATGCCGTTCGGGCTCTGTAACGCCCCTGCCACTTTTGAGCGACTGATGGAGCGGGTGCTGTCGTCCGTCCCGCGGAGTTCCTGTGTCGTGTACTTGGACGACCTCTTAGTACACGCCAGCGACTTCGAGCAAGCCCTCGCTCATCTAAACGACGTGCTTACTGAGATTGGCCGGGCTGGGTTACGGCTCAATCCCAAAAAGTGTCAGCTGCTCCGGAGGGAGACAGCTTTCTTGGGGCACGTCGTTAGTGAGCAGGGTGTAGCCACTGACCCAGCTAAGGTGGCTTCTGTGCGGGAATGGCCGACGCCTAGCAATGTGGGTGAGCTGCGGAGCTTCTTAGGGCTAGTGTCGTACTATAGACGCTTTGTCTTGAGCTTCGCCACCCTGGCTAGCCCGCTTCATCGCTTGACTAATAAAGGTCAACAGTTCGAGTGGACAGGGGACTGCCAGAATGCTTTTGACCAGTTGAGAGACGCCCTAACGGCGGCTCCCATTCTAGCATATCCGGATGTCGCGCGACCATTCATCGTCGACACGGATGCTAGCAATGTCGGAGTCGGGGCCGTGCTCTCCCAGGTGGGACCAGACGGGGAACGAGCGGTAGCCTACTACAGTAGCGCGCTGAGCAGGGCAGAGCGAAACTACTGCGTTACTCGGCGCGAGCTGTTAGCGGTGGTCAAAGCGGTTCGCCATTTTCGCCCTTACCTGCAAGGCAGCCATTTCCTCATTAGGACAGATCACGCGTCACTAACCTGGCTTTTAAATTTTAAAGATCCGGAAGGCCAGGTAGCCCGCTGGCTCGAGCTGTTGCAGGAGTACGATTTCCAGATTCAGCACAGGCCCGGAAAGCTGCATGGTAATGCAGATGCGCTTTCCCGGAGGCCCTGTGCAGAGCTGGACTGTAGGCCTTGCACTAAAGCCGAGCAGCGAGAGCAGGTGACGGCGATAGCATGCCAGGTTCAGGCTGTAGAGGGTGAGGTTGAATGGTTGCCTCTTAGCCAGCAGGACCTGCGCCTAGCGCAAGAGGGCGACGGCGAGCTGCAGCAGGTGCAGAGCTGGATCACGGCGGGGGCACGGCCTGCATGGGGGGAAGTGTCGGCCAGTAGCCCAGCTGTGAAGGCTTACGTGAGTCAGTGGGGGAGCCTGACGTCGCAGGGTGGGCTGCTCTATAGGCGGTGGCAGGCCCCCGGCTCCGACCAGGACCTCCTCCAGCTGCTGGTGCCCCGTGCGCTCCGCCCCCAGGTACTTGGACTGGTACATGGCTCTGTGGGGGCGGGGCACTTTGGCATCAGCAAGACTTTGCACCGACTGCGGAGGAGGTTCTACTGGCCTGCCTGCCGCCGGGACGTGGAGCTGCACGTCCATTGCTGCGACGCCTGCACGGCCAAGAAGGGGCCGACGCAGCGGTCGCAAGCCCCCCTCCAGCGGTACGTCGTGGGGGCTCCGATGGAACGGGTCGGGGTAGACATCTTAGGGCCTTTCCCCGTCACCGAGTCCGGCAACCGCTACGTGCTTGTGGCCATGGACTACTTTACTAAGTGGCCCGAGGCGTACGCAGTGCCGGACCAATCGGCGGACACGACGGCGGAAAGGCTCGTGACAGAGATGTTCGCACGGTTCGGAGCCCCCGAGGAGCTACACAGCGACCAGGGGCGAAATTTTGAGTCGCGGGTGCTGGCGGCTGTGTGTAAGCGGCTGGGAGTGGCCAAAACCCGCACTACGGCGTTGCACCCCCAGAGCGACGGGCTTGTTGAACGCTTTAATAAAACACTGGCCACCCAGTTAGCAATTCTAGCCAGCCAGCACCAGCGGGACTGGGACCGCCATTTGCCCCTGGTCCTGTGGGCATACCGCTCCGCCGTGCAGGAAAGCAGTCAGTGCTCCCCCGCTGCGCTCATGTTCGGGCGCGAGCTGAGGACGCCCGTCGACTTGGTGTTCGGAGCCCCGCCCGGACCAACGGAGCACCACCAGTCAGAGGCCGGGTACGCACGGGCCTTGATCGAGCGCCTGGAGACCGCCCACAGCTTTACCCGCCAGGCCCAATCCACCGCAAGTGTTAAGCAGAAGCGAGCGTATGATGTGCGCTGTCGGGGGCAGCCCTTCACCAACGGAGACAAGGTATGGATCTACTGTCCGATCCGTAAGAAGGGTCTGTCCCCGAAATTGCAGTCGCATTGGCGGGGCCCTGGTGAAGTGGTGGGCCGGCTTAGCGAGGTGGTCTATCGAGTGTGCATGCCCGGCCGAAGGAAACTGGTGGTGCTTCACCGGGATCGTCTAGCTCCTTACCGGCCGCTGTTGGATGGTGTTGAGGAGGGGATGGGCGTCGGCGAGGATCAGCCCGCTTTACGTGCGCCCACCCCTCCTCCACCAGAAAACCCAGCGGCAGCTGAGGGCCCGAATCGCCCTTCTCGCCAACGGAGAACTCCTGCCCGTTTCCGGGACTTTGTACGTGAGTGCGGACAGTTTAAGGGGTCGCAGGGGACTGCTGACCCCTTAGGTGGGGGCAGTGTGGCGATCCGGGGCGATTACGAGTGATGTAAATTATTGTGTATATCGAGTTGTTGTGTGTGTGTACTTGTGCTGTGCAGACCAAGTGCACGAGTGATGGTTGATGTAGTCACATGATCAGAGCGTGTTCAAAAGCACTGACGTGTACAGTAACAATGGCGGTTAGCATTTGAATATAACCTCCCGCCAGAACGGCGACTGTTGTGATAAACAACAGTCGTATACAGTTCCGCTAAATGTAACAGCATGCGCTCAACCAGGTCCGCTCTAGAGAATGTTCGAGCGGAGCCAACGGTTGTTTTGAGTATGACTGAGGGGATTAAGTGTGATTGGTTAAGGTGAGCTGCAGGGCACCTATTAGAGGTCGCCCTTGTTAGCATGCTCATTTGCATATCGAGGCTATAAAGCTGGCTACAGTCCAGCGCGCGTTGTCTGTTCTGCCTGTAAGCTGTGAAGGAAGCAATAAGAGATTGTGCTCTTGATAATAAATTATTATACCCTCAAGCAAACCTGACTCCAACTCCATGGCTCGCCACAATAGTATAAATTCCCAAAATTACCTCAAAATTCCCCAAAAAGGGAAATTTTTTCTGAACTTTACAACCCTAGCAAAGTATTCCCTGATGGCCGAGAACATTCTTTATAGCCCCATTGGAGGCTGCAATTCAATGTAGCTTCAGCTCCTGTGGAGGGACTCTACCACCATACAGCAGGTCCTGCGGGAGAAGACGAATATCATGGTCTACAAAAAAAAAAAACTGGTCACTCTCCAGAGGAAGACAAAAGCTCCAAAATGGCATTGTGGTGGACCTTAACGGGAGAATGGAAAGAGATTGGGGTTGGACCACTAGAAGGAATGGATCACCTATTCCATCACCCAGAGAAGAGAATCAAAGGTCCACCCCAGACACAGAAAGCACTTCTGAACAAATTTATTTTGGACTCAGAACATACAGACAGGGTAAACATTAAAGGAAAAACCAACATTAAGTCTTACTAAGGTGTTGGGCCACCACAAGCCACTAGAACAGCTTCAAGGCGCCTTGGCATAGATTCTACAAGTCTCTGGAACTCTACTGGAGGGATGGATCCCCATTCTTCCATAGGATATTCCCTCATTTGGTGTTTTGATGATGGTGGTGGGGAGCGCTGTCTAACACGTCAGTCTAAAATCTCCCATCGGTGTTCAATTGGTTTGAGATTTGGTGACTGCGAAGGCGATAACAGATGATTCTCATCAAACCATTCAGTGACCCCCTCGTGGCCTGAGGATGCATTCCTCCTGGAAGAGACCACTCCCATCAGGATATAAATGTTTCATCGTAGGATAAAGGTGATCACTCAGAATGACTTTGTATTGATTTGCAGTGACCCTTACCTCTAAGGGGACAAGTGGAACCAAACCATGCCAGGAAAATGCCCCCCACATCTGCGTTTGTTATGTTTCTCTACTCATTTATTCGGGGTTTTCCTTTAATTTGTCACCCGTCTGTATTTCCTGATCAGTTGCCTCATCTCTCATCAGCTACTTTTTTAAATTGATCATATATCATATGACATGTTTTGCATATCCAATCGGTATGGTTCATGTTTGTGGACGTTACGCTATGGTTCATGTTTGTGAGTCTGTTATATAGTTAATATTTAATTTACAACGTGGAGGCTGTGTACGTATGTGTGGTAAAGACTGATTGATTTGTCCTCAGGTAACCAATAAATAAGTCATACATTTGCCTTGATTATATGTGGTAACATCAGCTATTTTTATATGGACTGACACACCCTTCTGAGCTTTGCTGCCTGTTCAGGTAGGACATATTCTTTATTCTGCCCGGAAGAGGCCTATTCTGCTGTCAGTAGCATACATTTGCCTCCATACTATGAACCAAACAGGTGCGGATCGAGCCAGTTTCTGTTTACTTGAGAGGAAGACAGTACACTTCCATTGGTAGGGCACAAACACATGATTTATCAGTTGTTGTTTTTTTTTTAGTCCAGCTGCAACCCTTGTCTGTGTGCATATGTACGTATGTGTGTGCATGTGTTTGCATGTGCATGCTGTTACATTGCGAGAGACTATCAACACTGCTGTCGCACCTACCCTCCACAGAGAAGATTGCTCATTCTAACAACTGTGAACAATGAAAGGCTATAGTTTTATCAAAGAATCATGTTGTATCATTTCTTTATCAGAGGATAAATGGATTGTACATAGGTTTAAATATAATATTTTGAATTCTCCAAACAAATACATTTTTGGAACGTCTTAATGCCAAGAGCAGAGACCTTATTCCTTCCTCCCAGTAACATGCCCTGTGTGAGTTTCAAGATCTTCAGATAAATTACCTGAAGGATAGAAAGACGAACAGCTCATCATTTCACCTTAACTACTTCAACTAATTAATATGCAGGGACATGTGGGGGAGAAACCAGTGTGTGAATTTACATCATAGTGTGAACCCTCAAGCTGATGGCCCATCCTGACAACTGCAATAACATAGCCATTGGGTCCTTTCGGAGATTCACAGAGGGGAAACCATGTGCACAGCAGGTTTGGAGAGCTTGGGGAATTGGCTTATAGCTGCTACTTTCAGTCTTTAAACAGAGCCCTCTGAAGCCTATTAGAAAAAGTGTAGTCTAAACTTTACTAAAACACAATTTCTTTTTGATAGCATGCATGTGGAACCCACAGATACACTGTAAGGATGTGTGTAATTATTGTGTTGTTCTGCATTCCTTTTCGTTCACATGCAGGCTGTTATATCTTGTTTATAGTATCTCATATCATTGATCAGAACAAGGGAGACACACCTGCAACATTTTTGATTGTGGATAGTGGGCATAAACCCATACACGCTGCACTTTTACTGGCCTAACACAGTTTTCAGTTTGATTGTTTTTCTGTAAAAGCAATATTAAAATGGTGTGATGCGTTCCATTGCTCATCACCCCCCTCCCCCCACCGTCCTAAATAACCCCACCACCACCTCTACCCTATACACATGCTTCAAAATGGGTACTTTAATCTGTACAATTAGATTGTAGCCTACTTTGCTCGTGACTTTTTTTTATCCCCACAATGTCTTGGTTGGACCTGGTGTTAATAGACACTATTTGAATTCTGGTTGGCTAGAATAAACTTGTTCAAAATGAAACTATTATGATTGTATTCACAACGGAAGCATGGGAAGCTACAGAGACAGTTATTTGGTTTCACATCCTGTTGTATTCCTGCCACACACATTGAAGGCCTACCAGTATTAAACTCTTACAAAAAATGCTTTATTGACAAGACAATTGCAAATGATTGCAAAGACAAGGACACTGCAAATGATTTATTTTTTATTTTATTTAAATTTTTCTACAATAATACAGTAAAATTTTAAACTATATTGAGATATTTAGAGCAGCATGTAAATACATTCCACCTGTGTTTATTAATTTTCTTGTGAATACACATAGCTAAATATCAAGCTACAGAGTTTAAAGATTTTTAAGTTTATAGATTGAATGCAATACCAATGACATTGTGATACAGCATTGAGTTTGCATAAAATGATACTTATGGCAGCCGACTGTGTTTATGTGACCAGTCTGCATTTGTTTCCTCAATCTTGTTTAAGTAACGATGGTTGTGTTTTTATAATGCACATACTGATAAAATATTGCATTTTTCTCCTGTCATAATAGTTATCTTGTGTCTATTATCGGAGTGTACTTTAACTCATCTTTCTTCATAGGTAACCTATAGCATTTCTTGACATGCCACAGTTAGTGTCAGTCTGGTTAGATATATAACTATAAAACTGTAACATGCCAATCAAAAAGAGATGGATGTCAATTGTCATAAAGGTTACTACAATGAGAGTTGCATGACCTCTGACCATGCAGCTTGATTAGCTGTGTGGCTGCGTGACTATAGGATACATGTTCAGTGAATGTGGCCAATCACAAGTAAAGCCTTGGTTTTCAGGGGTTTATATGGAATTATAGTAATGTTATTAGTATGGTGTTCCATTGATGTATCTCATTCCCAAATTAAACAGGCTGATCTGGCTGGTTTTTTATTAGGCTATAGTGATTTGGTTATTCAGCTGAAATATAAAATGAACTGCACAGGTCATAATAGCTCATTTTATACTCAAGTCAGATATAACCAGGTTTGCCAGACTGGGGAATTTACCCCTAAATGTAGGGATTTTTAAAAATCCATGTTTTGCAGTAAAAATGTATGGGAGTCAATGACAGATGGGGGATTTTAACCGCTTTGCGCAGAGGCTTAATTTTACCCATTTCCGTCTGTTTTGTACCGTTCTGTTTAAAAGGAGGTATGGGGAACAAATTGTGAGAATGTTTATGGGCGTCAATTGAATACGGGGGTGGGGAGGGTTTTTTTTTTTGTTAATTTTTTTTTTAGAGATAATTCATTCAGGAATCTGGCAACATTAGATACAACCAAATCGCTATAGCCTACTGAAAGTCCAGCACCAACATGGAGCCAATCAGTTTTTTCCGTCAACTCATGGTAAAGGCCGAGTGCAGGCAGCTCTCTCTCTCAGCGATTTTTGCACGGTATCACAAAGGAGATCTTTGGTCCAAAGAAAACATCCCTGGAAAATAAATGAATGAATAAATAAATAACAAATAAAATACAAGAGGCCTAGCCTACAGAGACTGCTACTAGGGCTATAGGTCGATGTCACGTGTTGACCTAATTTCACACAAACACAGGCAAATCGGCATGGTTATTTTGGATTTGGGTACTTTACAATGAGCTAAAAAGGTTTTTACTCAAAGCATTTAAACGCAACAGAAAATACTAATTTATATTATCTACCAGCATGACGTAAACTGTGTGAATGGCAATTTAACTAACCAAAAACACAACCCACGCGTTTAAAAAATACAATACGCGTATTAATAGATGACTTGGTTATGATAACGACAATGTAGTGTTTGCGTGTGTTCAGGAACTGCGCGCGGCTGGACACATTTTACTCGGAGTGGACGCCTACCAGCCTACCCAACTGAGACGGACTGACTGACTCAACACAGAAGCCCTCTGTCTCACTTCGGAACATATGCTCCACCCACTGGTTCAATGTGGAATTACCTGGGGCAGCAGAGAAGCTCGCTAAAGTTGCAGTAGCAGACCATATCGCATTTGTTTCCTTCCCAGAAGTGATTCTGGAGAGAATCGATGGGTCGCATCAGATCGATCCCATTAGCGACATGGTGACAGTTTCTGTCCTTCAAAATCTTCTTGTAGCAGGACACACGACTTGAAGGCATCGCATCGCTGGTCAAAAGTCCCAGTAGGAGAATAGCAGAAACAACCGACGGTTTCATTGTATCAATCTGAGAAAGAACACAATTAATAGTCTATTAATTCTGTCAGGAACAATTGCCGCAACCCAAACAATTAATGGATCAACAGTTTTGTCGCATTTCAAGTGTGTATTCTGATATATCTGTAGCCTAGCCTACAGTCTATGTTGCTGTAGCTATTGTCAGCAAATTAGGTTAATTCTAATTTTCAAAACAAAATATGCAAACAAAATAAATCGGATTACTTTAGAATATTAAATATGTACGAAAAAATTACATGGGCTATAACGTGAACGACCGGTAAGTAAGGGTAGCCCATGTCACGTGACTTTAATGTCACGATAGCCTACAATTAACGTAGGTTAGGTAATTGCTTAGGCTAGGCTATGTGTTTGCTGTTTTAAGCATACTTGTGTTAAATTGCATTAAACTAGTACTGCAAGTGCAGATTTACTAATTTACAAATGTCAGTATTTATCTTCTAGTCTACCTAGGCTATGGCAATGTATTGAAGCACATTCAAAATGAACCTTACCTTAGGTGTGCTCGTTGGCGAAGGGTGCAGGTTCTGTGTGGATTCCCTATGTACATGGGGGTTTGTATAAGACTTCTACAAGAGGGCCTTTGTGCCCCCTCTCAGCCCCCATGCTAAGGGTGACATGTTTCTCCTCTCACCCCACTTGCCGCGAGTAGGGAAATAACCACGCTCATTGATTAACGCAGCACATAGGCAGAAACAACACCGTCACACATTCATCGTGCGGGGCCAGGGATAGGTTCAAACGCCCGATTCAAACCTTTCTGGGATGCATATTATAACCGCACGGAGAGCAGCGTATAGCCTAAGGTAGACTATAGGCTTTTAAATTCTAACTTTTGTAAATGGAATAGTAGACTAGAGGTTCAATCTAATTAAGCCTATACATTAAACATTTTGAGATTTAGATAGCTATGACTTAGCCTACATTGTTGTTGCCACATGGGCCAGCAAGAAAGGGACAAGTTAACAATTGAATTGTCTTTGTAATCCTCATCTCCCTCATTGAATTGTATTCTGGTCACTACGGCCGCTGTTCACAGCATTTACCACACCTGGCCACTAGATGGCGGCAACTATACAAATTATAAACTCCTCAAAAAAAGTTTGGAAACGTTATTTCGGTCGATTATTCCTCCCCTTTAATAATACCAATTGGTATTGTATTTTATATCGTTGGAAAGCCTGATTAGTCACCTTTACAACGAGGTACAACTTGTAAGGATCATGCATCGTGAATGAGCAAACACACACTAACACCGTGGGTAGCGCCCAAAAAAAAAAAAAAAATCCCCCCAATATTCATTCTTTGGTATATTCTATCTCGACGGTGTCGGCGTGGAGACAGAGATTGCTGCACAGACAGATGTGACCTTTCAATTGGGGGGGGGTCAGTGTGTGGGTGTGGGCGGTATCTCTCTCACAGGCACAAAACAGAACTTGTCATCATTCAACAACTCCTCCCATCCTCCAGGAACACAACGCCCAACGCCACACCACAGAGCAGGAGGATCATCACAAGTACCTTTGAGAGGAGGATGGAGGAAGAGTGGCCCAGCCCTGCCGTGAGTCCAAACCTCACCCAATTGAACACTTGTGGGATCAGCTTGGGCGTGCTGTACGTGCCAGAGTGCGCCACCATGAACCAAATTGGCTGGTTGAGAATGGATGGGATGCCATGGGGATGCCATGTGTGAGCAGCAGTGTGTGAGGAGGGTGAGGAGTGCAAGTGAGAGGGGCTGCGTTTGGATCTGTGGCACACGCTACTGAGGTCCCTGACTGTGTGAAAATAATAAAAAAAAAAAAAAAGTAATGTAAAAAATTTTTTGTGTGTTGTTTTTTTTGTTTTTTCATTGAGTCCACCAAGCAACACAAACACCAAGCAAAAAAAAAACAAAAGAGTAGCACAGACACAAGGAGTATTTTTTTTGGGTTTTTTTTTTTTTTTTTTTTTACCCACCTTGCACCCGCCTTTCCCGCAATTTTTGCACGTTTGCACGCACGATCCTTACAATCACTCGTTGTAAAGGTAAAATATCAAATTTAAAACCAATAAAAAAATAAAAATATAAATTGGTATTATTTATATATAGGAATAATTAGGAAATATACGTTATATTAGGTAACACACTGGAAAAGGCTTTCATCGTGGATGAGACCTCAACTATAAATTAATGCCATATAACTACAGACCCTGGAGGCTATATGGCCAAATGTGGCTCACGAGTAAAGAGGTAGTAAACTTTACTTTTAAGACAAAGACTCCCTACACAAAAGCACACTCAAAACAAACAAAAGGAGCAAAGTACTGTTCAGCAAAGTGCAAGAGATAAAATAGTTTTAATTTGAATTTGAAAACTAATTTTAAAAGCCCCCTGCAGTTCACACAGTATAAGCAGCGCCATTGTTGCCAATGTAAAGACTCTGGTTTTTAATTGACCGTCGCATTTAACTCAACCAGCAAGGTACATCTGATGAAGATGCTGCCGGTTAAAAAATCATGAATTAGTGTTTCGAAAAACAAATTGTTTTATTTTTAAAAGGCAGCTAAACTACACAACCAAGAATAAGATCAACGACAGAATGGAAAACAACCAACCAATTGTTCAATGTGGCAGAGCTTGCCCTTATATATTGCCAATAAACTCTCCAGAACTACAATATGACAATAAAATAATTAACTTATTTAATTGAATAGCTTTAATAACTTAATAATTTAATAACTCATCCTCAAAAAATCAAAAAGTAATTTCATGATGAAAAATTACTGTATATACACAATTGAACACGTGGTGGCAGTGTAACTAAATGGTAAGGGAATTGGGCTTGCAATTTTATGGTTTGGAGGATGGGCTCAAGCACTTATCTGGGATCCTCTGAAATTTCTTCTGACAAGGGAATTTTTTCTCACCACTGTTTTTAATTTCCACTTGGGAGTTCCGATGTTGGACACTTGACCAAGGTACTTAACCTGAATAGTTTCAGTGACCTGAAAAGTTCAGTGCATTAATTTAGGGTATTAACTGTAATACTCATTTATTATTATTATTATTATCATAACATTAACTGATGCTGTCTTGTAAAAACATATTTAAATTTAATTATATAAATTAATATGTATATAGCAGCACTGGGATAAATTCCAATTGAAAATTTAAATACAGTTATTGAATAGAAAATTATCCATAATGGTACATGGGTATTTTTCAGTTAATGAATTACATTTCAATTAATTTACTCAGTTGACTGAATTCAAATAGATTCAACTCCAATGCTGGTATACAGTGCACCAGATGCATTGTTGTATTTCAACAGGCTTCTCTTAGGTTTCTGCTTTTTCTGTTGTCAGAAATATCTCCACTAAGTTTATCAGCGTGGCACTTTGTTGGATTTCTCTGAGCAAATTACATATTATTTAAGTCCAGAACATGTAATTTTCCATTTTGCTGCTCAGTTTATTTTTGGATGGAAAATAAATGGTGCTCATGCTCTAGCGCCATCTGGTGGTGTCATCTTACACACCCACCTGCTTCTTTTGGGAACTTGTCACCGGCTTTTTTGTTTTCTTCCTCAATGATCACAACACAAAATATTTCAACAATACTTTACATGGGAAATTAATTGTGCAGAGCACATTTAGCTGTACGGGATGGCTAGCTACACATTGTGCCCTGGAAAACACACAAGCGTCAATAAAAAATTGCAAGTATACTTTTCTGCATTTATCTCGTTTTACAAGAACTATTTTACGATAGAAAAAAATGAATGTGTAAAACAAAGCCAAAACCATTATGCCATATTTATATTAAATACACAACGAGTTTGTGTAAAAATCTTTGAAGGCCACTGAGATGGCTGCAATGTTACATTTTTAGCTTATTACAGTAGCAAAGCATTTGTTTTATAGTGTGATCAGCCTTAACTGAAATACATTAGTCATACTGATATTCTCATTTAAATCATTTTGTATTGGGTTTAGGTTACACAACAATGATTTATTTCAAATGTATCATTATATCAACTTCAATGTAGATATGTGAGTGTTTTCAGGGATTGGTTAAAGCTAGATTTGTTTTTCCCATGCAGAAACAAAATGCTTTCCATAGAAAATTATTGTTTCTGGAATCAATAATGGGAAAAAATGAGTTTACATGCCAGACCCCCACCACCCCTCTCATTCCTTCAAACTGCATGCTTACAAAAGAAAGGTACAATGTAGGCCTAATTGTTCTCCTAAATGGAGGATGCAATAGTTTTTTTTTATTTCGTTCGAAAAATAGGTTAATGAACTATTCGAATTGTGGTATTATGTAAAACACATACCCCATGGTAGCTGTGAGTTCACTTAAGTCCAACATGATGGCGGCTGGTCACATGTATTACCTTTGACATGTACTTAAAAAAATGGCTGTACTATAATGCATTTTGAATAACCACATTGTACACAATAATGTAAACATGTCAGTGTGTATGTGTGTGCATGGATATAATTTTGCCATGCCAATCTGAAATGGCAGTCCCTCCACCATGTGACATAAAGCAGGTATAATCTCTATTTCAGCCAGTTTATAGGTATCACTAATGCAGTGCAGAGTTGCGGTGCTGCTGAGCTGGAATGCCACTCTGGATCACGTGTGAAAAGGTAACTGGCTCCTAGCAGATAAAATGAAACACGTCCGTCGGGCCAACACAGCCCCTTACACTTTCAGAAATAACTTTTTTCATTTTAAAAAATAATATCAAACACAGCACAGGCATTTTAATGTTTACTAATGTCTCCATGCTGTGGCTTCTACAGAAACGGCCGGGAAGACTGATGAGAAATAGCTTACAGCGTTACAGTCAAATCATCTTTTCACATTTATTTTATTATGTAAATAGCCTTACTTTATTAAGGTGAGGTTTAGTGTCCTTTGTTGGGGATGACTTTTATTATTTTCAGATTATATGTAACTTTCCCAAGGCAGGCCAGGGCACTTAATTCCAAAGCATGACATATTTTACTTCCTGCACATTTAAATTTTTTATTAAAATGTGATGTTAGGACATGTTTGCCTAGAGAAATTCAGTATTTTTCTCTTTGTGGTAAAAATGGAGGCCAGATACATTAATCAAAGTGCATATTCATTTTGCCTAGTATGTTTTCCTTTCACAATAATCTTTGAAATACATTTTATAGTAACACAACCATAGAGTGCACACACACACTATAATAACACCAATATACCTATCATTAAAGTTGTTATACTGCATAGTAAGTTTAAGTTTAGTTTTATAAATTTCCAGGGAAGCTGTATTGTTTGATTTTGTATAAATATATTAAATATCGTCACCTTCTTAAAATAATCGCCTAAGTCATATTTTTTTTTTTTTTTCAAAAAACAAATAAACTGACCCAATACACAGAATATATAATTTTGTTAATCATTTCACACAAAAAGGGTATATATATAATATGATATTGAGACTTACAAATAACGCTGTCTGTCAATTATGTAAAGAAATTAAAGAAAAAAAAAAAAATAACTACACAACACCTAGCCAAATATTGTATTAAAGTAAATAACATACCATTCCATTCGGGGACGGACGAGTCATGGAAATACTTCATGAAATGATTTTTTTTTTTTTTTTTTTTCTGTGCAGCCGCCGCCAATAAAATGTAAAAAAAAAAAAGTCAAAAAAAGTTTGTTTTTATACAAACTTACAAACAGCAAACAAAACAGCTTAGAGCACTCTAGACTTTTACGACATTAACACCAAAAAAAGCATGGGATTTAATCTAGGCAACTTAGGAACTTTACCCAGCAGGGTGGCATCATGAAAGAGAGAAGCATCATGAAAAAAAAAAATTGTTCAAAAAAATGACTTAGGCGATTATTTTAAGAAGGTGACGATATATATATTAATATTTTGCACAGAAATACATATTTGTACATAGAAAACAAATCAATATAGTTTGCATCATACTGGCTACTTAAAATGATAATACTGCAGATATTGCATAAAGAAATGTTTGACTAATACTTCCCTTCATCATTACTGCAAGACAACTCCGATATGAAACCTGCAACAGGTATTACATTTTAAACCCACAGAAGGGCGCCGTTGAGCACTGGAATTGTCGCCAATGTCAGAAGCCTACAGATGGAAAATTAAGTAGGCCTATCATACCTTTTTAATACAATAGCAACATTTTGAAAGATGTTTTTATAATATATTTGACCTTTGCCCATTCGTCATGAAAAATGTATCGGTTATAGCTTAACAATTGGGAGGCATATGCCTTAGTCTATTTTAAGATATGCTTGTCATGTGATCTCATTTAACTTGCATCTGTTCCTCAGTGACTGCGCTTCTCGAAACTTCTGTCTCAGCATCAACAAAATGTAGTACTAACACGCAGCATGATTTCTCTCCAGCATGACTACACTTTAAAAAAAGGTCAGACAGTTCACAGTTGCAGGTCAACTAGGCTACTTTCAAAGGGAACAAATTGTTCGGATGCACTGAGAAAAATCATTTGTGCACAAAATTTATGTTTTTTAATAAGTCGATTTTGGGTATTTCGTATCCTAGGACCATACAGCTGTCTGAGCGTGGCGATCAGTTCTTAGCTTCCTTCTCCCGGAGTCGTTTCTGTTTGATCATATCTTCATGGACTGGTGCATCTGTGACACACAAAGGAGATCTGAAATGGCAAAACACCAATGTATGAGTTGTTTCCAAACGAATGCAATAAATCACATTGCTGAAGACGGAAACATACGCTGGCATCCTTCCATATGTTGACAGTAGGCTATAAATAAAGGCATTTGGCATGATGAGAGCATTTTTGACAGAGGCTACAATTGGATGTTGTGCATAGCATACGGAATGCGGAACGTTTTGAACTAAAAACAATTAGGGAAAGATTAGGGCGTATACCTTACGCCGCTAAAGGACACTTCAGTGATGTAGCCTACTGTGACAAGATGAAGTTACAGATCTGTGCGGAAAACCACTGCGCTCTGGTTTCTATGGCAACAGCCAACACAGAAGTGGCCTCATCCGTCTTTAACGTGGAGGCGTTTCATTTATAGCTGCGGCCCAGACGTGTTCTCGGCCTATTATTCCTATTATTATTACGGAACTGAACGGTATAGCCTATTTATAAACGTTATTTGGCAATATGAATATGAAATGACACTCTCTGCATTATGCTTTGATAAACTTCTGTGAATAGAGGCACTCGATAGAATACAATGTGTAGTCCACAATCATAACTTCATATTGTAGTTTCTAAACTCCTCTGTAGCAATATGGCATACTAAACGTGATTAAAATGTATACATTCACATTAAATAAATGCGGGTGATTTACAGTTCAGTCGCTCTCAGCTAGCCTATAGGCCTACTCGACATCCAGAGTCCAGGATCGCCCCGTTAATTGCACGGTGAAATCAAAAGAAATAAAAATCCAAATCCCATGTCGCGGGTCTTCTATGAGCAGCTGGCATTCAAACCTTTTAAAAAACGATAGACAATCCTAAAATATGAACCTGTCGCTGACACAGAATCCGCTCTCTGGGAATTCATTAGAAGTTCAACCATGCGCTCAGTTGGCCTATATTATTCTCTCGTCCTCAATTGTAACGGCTGTAGCCAACTGCAACCCAACATGGCTCTGCTTTCTTACTCGAAAGGCAGTAGGCTATAGGCTACATTTGTTATGTCTTACACGGCTGTAGCTATACCAACACACTTTCCCTTGGATAAACGTCCAGGTCCCAAGTAAGATTATAGTCTACATTTATGAACAGAACCCATAAACGGTAATTACTCTTCATATAATCCTTATATTTATTTATTTGATTTAGCAAACTGTTATGTAAATAATAATTTACATGTTATTGGGCCTGTAACCTAGGCCTATATGCAAAGCTTCCGCAAGTATTCCAATGTTGTGCGCATTTAGACACAAACATATACAGTAGGCCACAGACAAAACGAAATTTTGTCATTCTCACTGAACTTTCTCAGCTTGGTAGAATTAGTTTGGTAATAATTTGTTTCGTTTTTCTCTACCGCATTTGGTACAATTTGAAACTCTGCAGCGCGCTCTCGTAATAGGGAATAGTCGCCTTTACGTCTTATGAATTAATTCAATGTTGTAATACCGTTTGTCATTGTGAGAAATAATGATAATAATAGGCTAATAATAATCCAGAAGAGAGCCATATGATGGATATTCAAAACAGTGAATATATTCTCTATTTTAAGGAAACCGTCGAAATCCAGAAATTTTCAGTGGCTGTTTTGGGCTGGTAGCTCACAATTCTGGAATCTTAAAAGCATTTGTTATCAGTCGTCTGGGAATTTGAGCAGCGCTGTCGGCCAGAGTCGACGAATGAAGCGGTAGAAATGCGAGACTATAGCCGACCGGTCATAATTCCGTGTCACTGCACAAAAACTTGCTGATGATGTTCACTATTGTCGTTCACCAAGGCCTGCACCAATGGCCTTCTGTCCTCCGTTTTGGTCGTCTCCTAAAAATAGTCGCCTAACAGTTATGGTGGATCTATTTGTTGGGTTATTAATGCTGAACTGATAGCCTGCATTGATTCCAAATGTTATACCAAACCGATTCAAGAGCTGATCAAATGCTGAACATTTTACTGTGTTTTCACTCAGTATATGCCTACTGTAGGGCTAGGCTACGGAATCGGCGCTGCTGCACAGAACAGACATAGGCCTCGTATTTATCTAGAGAAAATAGCGCTCAGTAAATCACTATATCAAGTGACTGCCAATTTGCATGACGGACGTCTCCTAAACCTGATGGGGAAGAGAGAGATGGGAGTGCTTGGGCCTGTTTTACACAATTACCAAATACTGCCCGTCCAATCTCGGATATGACCTCACGTTCTGTGAACAGTCCGAATGAACCACTGGCACAGTGCTGCGCACGAATAGATCGCATTGGGACTGCTCTATGGTGCAGTGTAAAGGAATGTGCCCATAATTTAAATAGCCCATGAAATCCATACAATACTCATGTTACCATGCGTTATAGGCCTCGAAACTACCCCTATTTCATCATGCTCTAAATGGCGGAAAAGATGCTGATGAAAATATTCTGATAACGAGGCCTATAGTGACATAGGTCTTTTCATATCTTCCTCGTCTTTCTGTGAAAAACTCATACATATGCAAGATTCCTTCAATTTAGCATAGACAAAGATATCATCGCCTCTCTCCAAACAAGAGGAGTTAATGCAACACTGATCTGGGGTTTCTTTTCTAATGAAAAAACTTAGTCCCCAGGGTAAAACGAACAGGCCTACGTAAGAGAGCTAAATACTGAGGTCTTTGGAAGCCTGATCTATAAACACAATCACGTATGGTTTGTTCTTATGTTTAGTTAAGGTTGGTTATTCAACGTGTTAAAAATGTTCATTAAATCACGCGCATCAAACGTATGTATTTGACTATTTTAGTTGGGGATAGGGTGCATTACTACTACAGCAGGATAAATACGCTAAAAATGTGGACGATTGAGTAAATATTCCACACCAAGTATCCTGCTCGCAGTGTCTCATACGCTACTCGACCGTATAGGCCTACGTATAAATGCATAAATAAATCGAAACATCGGAGCAAGGTTTAACACAGCCGCAACTGGTTTGCCTTTAACTGGAACGGTTTCCTCCAAGTTTTGGATTTATTTAATGACAATCCAAACTCGCAGAGATTATTTAGTGAAAGTTAATAACAACCACTTTACTGTGAGTGACTATAGTAGGCTTTCTACTTGATGAAAACGTGATTTCTGTTTCTGCCCAACATATACTTATGTATTACTAGCCTACAAACCATTGTACTCGCCTGTAATTAAATAACTTATTAGCCTATACAGAAGATACCAATATCGCAATCGTCAATATTCTTAGTCCCCGTTGTTTCCATGCCTTGTTTTGTATTTGCAGCCCATTGCCGATCAGAGCCCTGTGTTTATAGGCCTATATTACAATTTAAGTATTGTAAGTTCCGTAGTATTTCTGGCTTGACGTGTAAGCGAATTAAATGATAAAACATGGCGACGCCATCCACAAATCTATATTTTAAACCTCTTCGATCACACTTTGCTAAAAAAAAAAAAAAAAGAAGAAGCTAGTTTTTCATTCTGTGGCATTGTTCAAAAGAACATATTGTCAGACACCTTTGTAGTATCATAGAACAGTGCAGCACAACCGGCTAATTTGACCCTTTGAAGAGTAGGTTTTTGGGAATGTTTTTATACTATTTTTTAAATGTGTTCTATAACTCCATCGCTTTCAATTACCGAAGTGATTGTTTGGATCAGCATTACAATTTTCAGTTAAGAACCCTCTAATTACATATTTGTGATCTTACACCTTAAATGGTTAAAACGAAAAAAATAAAAAATCCTGTTGCAGTGCAAGAAAACCAGAATTACAATTATGCATTAGGCCTACGTAGTCTTGTTCCAGGCCTTGAACCACTTCTGCGCATAGCATGCTATAAGATGGTCCGGGAGAGCAGACCTGCTGGAATATGATTCGAGGGAAGTGGAAACCCACATGTCTTCAGAGATTTGTGTCAGAGGATTGGCTGGGCCACAGCTGAGCTGCAGGGCTTTTAGTTCAACTTGGCACAGTGATCAAGGACAACATATCTACACATACTGCCCTACTTGGGCACAACATGCATGAGGCAAACGACAGGTACTGCAAAGTATTGGGGGAAAGAGGTGGAGCTAAAACGAGCTGTCACAGACTTATTTGTGCTAATAAAAAGTTTTTGCTGTCACACGGCAAAAAATAAATGAAGGGTTAATATCACTGAGCATACTAGAACTTCAGCCATTTTGGGTTATCTGAAGCCTCACTCTCTCATCAGTGCTGCGAAGGCCCCAGAGGAAGGCCCTTTTAGCTTCAGGTTGCTAGTTAAAGGTCCACATGATAGGGTCCAAAATCTTTTGACTGGGAAAGGGATGAAGAGACAGAGCAGTCCAGCAGTTCATTGTCCATCTTGAGGAAGAGCTGATCGTGTAAAATGACAGATGCGGTTTTAACCTCGTGGATAGAATACGTAAAGGTGCTATCATATTTCTATGGGTAATATCTTGGAGGATTATCCAGGGACATGCTATGACACCCACAAGAATGATTTGAAGGATAATGTATCATTTCATTTTGCTATGAAACCGTTTGCAGCAAATGTGTGATTTAATGCATGTTTACTTCCCCATGAATCATCCTGGCTATGCACAGTGCCTCTAGCAGTGTGTCAAATATGACAGCCACACAAAGTGTAAAGGTGCAGTGGTTTCTGTCTAGTCCTGGATTATGCACCCATGACAGAGATGTGTGTAGACTTGGGAATGGGGGAGAGTTGCAACCATCATTTTGGTTAGACGCAGGCACCTGTAGACAGCTGGAGGAACCTCCTGCTGCCGTACCGTTATCAATACAGGAGACAAATATGCCCCAGCTCTGGGTGGGCTTCCAGCCGAGAAGTTAAATCGGTGGGGTTGCTTTAGTACTGCCTCTTTCTATCTCCATGCCCTTTAACAACCCAATCTCAGAACAGACTAAACTCAGTGAGGTTAGAGGCGCCAAGGCATCCAGCCTTACCGTTAACGGTGCAGCCACGTGTCAAAATACATTTCTTCTCCGTGAATTTAAATGTGGCCTTCGGTTGCTTTGCCATTCAAAGTCAGTCTTGTTGCATCATTGGCAGGTATAAAACGGAATTGGCTTCACACTGTTGCATGCACTGTTTCTCTCCCAGTGGTGTAATCTGGTGATGCATTCTCTCACTGAAACGTATAGGCTCCCTGCCGGTTGCAAACATCAGACCTCAATCAGGCTCTCACTGCAGCTTAGTTTAGGGCAGTGTTCCTGCGTTATATTTATTCTTCGGTTGTCCTGTGTTGTTACCGAAGTGACCACACTGATGTCTATATTTCAGTGCAGTTCATTTTACTTGTATTATACACAACTTAAAGCGTTTAAGTGAGGTAGTTGGGAAGGCAAATGGTAAATTGCAGGCCGAAAATGAACGTGCCAAAATCAGATTTTTACCATGACATTTATGTTCCGTTCATGTACGACCTACATATGTAAGGCGTTTATTAAAAGTAATGCAGCATGCTGTCGTTTAAAAAAGCAGTCAAATAAATATATGCATAAACATAGCATAGCACACCGAAATTCTATAATCGTGGGTACATTTGAGCCCATAGCTATTGAGAGTTTGCAAACAACAAAGACAACCAAGACTAGCTAATCTTCACGTCTGTGTCTACTACAACTAAACACTACCGGCAATGGATAGCATCACTGGATCGCTATAGACAGTCAGATGTCCCAGGACTGTCCATCGGTCCCTGTTATTCTTTTTAAGGGCCAGCAAGAGACAACATGTTGGGTAGCCATGGATGTCACGACGCTGCGAGCCGACCTCTGGCTGGGGAAAACTAAAATTATGAACTTGGTGTGAGCGTGATCTTCAGGCCTCCATTGCACCTCGGCAGTGAAACCGGAAAAAAAGATATTGGGGCTCTAGACATGTTGAATATTCACATCAGCACTATTGTTTGGCAGACTTTGATGAGCACAATCATTTGTAACATTGCTTGCGAATACGAATGTTAGACCACAACAATTCAAAGTGTCTCATGCATGTCCTTTGACAGATTGAATACGCACGCAATTTCTCGCGCATATTATTTTTCAACGAATTATAATCGATTATTTAGGCTACACTTGTATCCAAAATAAATGACACCTTTTAAAATAAAATGCATTGTAAATTAATTAAATAAATAGTTTCATTGTACTTGCATCTGTGTCATTTTTATATAGACCAACAAAAACACTAGCCTAGTGACATTTTCCTTCTAACGCTATATGCTATTTAACGTCCAACGTTATCACTAGTGTCGAGATGTTAGTGCAGTATCTATTTCTACGGTGAATGTTAAGCTAATTCAAGCGATATCAGAATTATTAAAATCATTCAGATATGAATTGCGACAGAATAATAAAAATAATTAAAGGCCAACACATTAAATGTTCACAACATGCAAAAATTGTATTCCAGAAATATTCTGCGCGTGAAGAAAATGAAAAATATGACAACATTCATTGGGCTATTATAATGGCTACAACAATGCATGCAGGGCCTATATCTAAAGTCCAGTTGATTGTCATTTGGCTCAACCACGGTATTATGCAGCAATTCAGAACATTTGACAACTTTTAACAACACAGAGAGCTTTAGTTTCCATGAATTACATGTTTTCTTAAAAACCTTAACCAGTAGCAGAGGTCGCTTAAACACAGTAGCAGTATGTGAAACTGCGAAAAGCATGTATTTATTCACAAAATGAATATCAAGTGTTTTGAGAACTGTGATGACGATACACGTCGTGTTCATTTTCAAAAGGGCTTATTTGTTTCTGAAAAGGTTTTATTCAACTGAGATCTTCTAAAAATGAATGCCGTTTAAATTGCTGTGAAAATGTCCAGTGAAAACGGAATCGAATACACGATATAAGGATTTAAATTTTATATAAGGATTAAAATGACCATTAAAAAAAGGTTGATGTGTACGGTACAAATTAGCCGATGTCACATTTAAATCTATTAACAAATAAATACCAAACACATTATTTCAGACAATGTATATATAATGTAAAAAAAGTTGACAATTCGCACTTTTAGATTTAAAGTTGGGACAAAATATAGAACAGCGTAAATTCTGACATCAGCGACAAACATGAAACAATCAACAAATGACGTTTCCATTTATTCAGTCAATATTTCCCCCGTCTCAATCACCATACATGAATGTGTCAATTCAGCAGCGAGACTGTTCTGACAGGGCATTGTGGTCCGGGAAAAAACAAGTGATTTCATCAATGTCAGCTTTAGACATTGTGACGTTCAAAACACCTAGAAACTGTAAAAATGGTGGGAAAAAATGTATCGTGTCTGTATTTTAGGCTATGAGCGGATTTTTGTATATTTAAGACAACCCTATAGGCCTTAGAACCTTAACATGATTCTAAATCAAATCCAGACTCACGCTGATTTTCTTTGTGCATATACCTGCGTATCCTGCTAATCAATATCTTCAGTGTGAAGCGGCAATACAGAGCGGGACATCAGGCGCTTAGCACTGAAACAGATGCCAACAGTTTGATACAAAATGGGATAAAATATTTATCCGGATGACCCCAGAATGCTTATCTGGTTTATTTTCCTACGGAGCTAAACTAAATATATGTTTTGCATAAACGCACAGACAACATGTTGACTTTGATGTCCGCAACATGTTCATTATTTATTGGGGGAAACTTGGCGTACAATGACATTGTTGTTCATCAGACCGCTCCTTCCTACGTTTTCCATTCCACTTAAATGAATGACATAAATGTTTCGAATCTGCCCGGGGTCATTCAGTGTCAATCCGCAGCGTTTAGTAAAAAAAACACAACTATTAGGCCTAATAAATGGTAACAGGGTGTCCCATCCTTAATTATTTGAAGGCCCGTTATTTTTAAAACCAATTGAGGACATTGCTGATGCATAAAGATTAGGCCTACGTTAGGGGAGAAATCTCTTTGAGAGCAGCTAGGCCTACTGGGAAATTAGAAAATGGAAATAGTTCCGTATAGCCTATAAGTGTATAATATCACGTCAACTGAACGTCTCATGTTATAATTATGCAATAACAAAAGAAAAACACTTGGTTATAGCGCACAAGGCACAAATGTGGGTTTTCAAGCTTACAATTGTGCTCGATGCCAATCTGTCTACTTTTACTTTTTACCGATTTGTAGACAGATTAGTTATGGGTCTGTCAACAAGTCGCAAAGCGTGGACACCACAAATGAGCTGATCATAATCCGAAAGAAATCAGGGCATTACCTAGCCATTACGGTCTCCATAGGAGAGGCCAATACCGTTCAGCATTTGGCAGCACACAAGTATGAGCGCGCGCGTTCACACTGCTGCGGTACATCACCCTACTCAATACAGTCAGAGATATTAGCCTTTCCTAATGTGGATATATAAAGGTATTATAGCCTATGTGGGCCTTGGGTGTGCGTATTATAGTGTAGAGAGCGTTTAATTTAGGTCTACTTTACCGCGAACATAATCAGAATCGAACTTTGTAAATGTTTTTTGCCGTTCAGTGTGTGATGTCAACGCACATACTGTAGGCCTATGTCCCCCAACGCAGAAATATAAAACCTTATATCTGTAATCCCATATAAAATTAAAAACGAATTCACTGTTTGAAGAAAATATTTTTTAAATCATAATTTCCAATCCCTTAATTTCGGCAAAATGAATAAAGATCATTACAATTTAGTGTATAAATACCTGCACACTGTTGTGAATGATTTAATGTGCATCTCTCTCTCTCTAGCTTTCTCTCAGACACACACACACGCACACACACATTGCGTGTGTATGTGTGCGTGTGACATATCCTCACTCTCACCCTGAAGTTAAAACAATTTCCATCTTGCTTACTTGAGCTTAATCGTTTATTTGCTGTAGGTGGAAAATAATATGCGACCTAAAATGCAGCCATTTATTGGTGGGTGTTTTCCGTGAAGCCTCTACTGGATTTATGCTCACGTTTAAGGGTTTAAAATGTTTATCACCGACAAAACAGTGCAGTCACCTCCCGCTTGCCGGAATAAATGGAGTGTTAGAAGAGTCCCTTGAAATGACACACAAGCCTTGCCACTTGGGAGGTCCGTCTCTCCTCCAGCTTCAACGAGCACGCTGCAGGAACCTCAAGCAGTGATCAAAACTGCTTGTGTTGAGAAGATCGAATAGCAAATGCGGATATATTTACTATTAGATGTGCCTTCTTAAATGCAGGCAAAAAAAAGATATCTGGGTAAATATAGCCTACGTAGCTATTTTACGCATTTCGGTTTCTTAGAAATTCATTTTTTTTTTGGACGCTCTGGGTTCTAAAATATGTTTAATTATTCACGGGGTTTGTCGAAACGTCTTCTTTATATGGTATTTTCGCAAACGTCAATAAATAAAAAAATTAACAAATGTATAAATAAATGAACAAATAACAATAAATAAATAAAAGCAGGCCATTAACATTTTTTTACAATGCAAAGACTGATTCTTATTTCCCATGAAAATCCGTCCATAAGAATATGCTCTTACGCTTTGAAATAATTCAGAAAATGAATGCACGTGAAATAAAACATGATTCTTTTAAAATACGTCTTATAAAAGTTAATAGGCCAATAATAATAATAATAATAAAATAATAATTACAATACTAATGCCATTCGTATTAACCGTATCATATACAATTTAGCTGTTAATGATGGCATTTTCTTTTATAGGCTATGTAAGCCTATACGTTTTTTTCCCCCTGAATCTGAGTAAAATAATTTTAATGCATTTAAGGTACACCATACAGCTATGAAGGAACAGTTGACTCAACGGTCGAGCTGTTGAATTGAATACGTGTAACACGTTGATACGCACATTGATAGTCGAGTCCCTTACCTGAAAACTTGCCTCTTTATCCGGTTCTGCGAAGGCTATAGCTGACAGGCGTCCACCTTGTGACGAACCTCCAGAGCGGAACTCTTGCTCACGAGATCGATACAGCTTTTGTTCTATAAAATGCAAAAACTTCTACCAGCCTGGTGTCCGGCGAGTCAGCGCGCTACTGAGCAAGGATAAGTTTTTTGAGGACGGTTTGGAGAATGAGGGAGTTTTTTGGTGAGAAACTCAATCTCACATACAGTAGCGGCTCCATCTGGGAACTGTCACGACTGACAGCACCATAGGGCACAGGCCTGATCTTCTCCATAACATTACACACAAAAAGAGTAAGAAAAAAGTGCAGTTCGACAAAAAGGTCAACTGTCTGGTTGTACCGTTGTATTTGGAAAAAAAACTTATTGTGAATAAAAGAACGATGGAGAGATTTCCATTTGCTTAGTCTTTAGTTTATGGTAGGCGTAGGCCTCATGGTGTCAGTGGACTGAATTTACTTAAACTAGCTAACGCATGCAAATTAAGAGAGAGTGGACGTCTTATCTCATGCTACCTTCGGCAAAATCATTGTGGAATAATGATATCAAACGCCACTAAGTTTACTACGCTCATAATAGGCTAAAAATGCAACCATAGCTTAATCAAACGAGATAATTTGAAGTATCGGCTGTGTTCTTATTTCAAACTCAAATTGGACCCATTTTAATTCAATACCTTAGTTCGGGCATGTTCGGGTATTTCGAGTTGTAACGAAACGTGCTCCTGACAGTGTTGTTATTAGTTATGTGTAGGACGTATATAAATGCTTGCAGAAATTGCTTCTCTGTTGAACATACAATCTGGAGCCTACATACCGTTACATTTCTTTAAATAAAACGACCGGCGAGGTTAATGGTCTGTTCAGGTAAACGAATGAACAGTGCAGCATGGAAAAGGAAAAATAATTATTTTGTGACCTACTGTCTTGTAGCCAACAATGCTCATTTCGTAACAAAAATAAATGTATAAATTTATTTTCATAAATAAGATTCAGTTAGGTACAGGACACGTATTCTGGGACAAATTATGCTCAACAATTCCTTTGATATTAGGCTATTTTAAAATCCTTTTTCAAATACGTAATCCTTGACCTTTGCTATGGGGACCACTATGTTAAACAATGCATTCCGTAAATTTTATTTTAATTATTTTAATTGAATCATTTTTTATTTTTAAAATAACCAAATAAATAATATAAGCATGCAACGTTTCACCGCGGAACAGGAGAATTTGAGAGGATGAAAAAAAGAAAGACATGTAGGCTATTTGCCCGGTCTGTGACCTGCATAGATAACCCGAAGGTGATGGACTCTTAAATATATTTTAGCGTCTGGTCCTGAAATATGTAACATAATTAGGAATAATCCCTGGGAGTTACAAAACCTTTGTCATGTCAACGTCTTTTGGCAGTTATATAGACCTAGTGTATACATGGGAGAGTTATCCTGCCCTAAGGTACCCAGTAGCCTGTACTTCTTGTCATAACTTATTTTTTTAGACAGAGCAAAAAATGTGTTGTGCAAAGGGCATACTCTATCGATCATATGAAATAGCAATGACTTATTTAGTGTGCAGCCACCTCGGACCGCTTTCAAATGTTTGTGCTAGTTATGCTCTTCTTTATTGATGATGAAAAAGTTGCGGTACGGTGCATGAAATTTGTTGTGGAAAGTTTAAGCAAACCCACCTTTCCCCTTGAACAAATCCTCACCATTCGCTAAATCCATCGCCACCCACAATCAGCATTAAAATAGGCCTCTAGATAGTGTCTAAACATAGTGCATGTGAAGTGGTAGCCGACTCATTCAGTATTTCCACAAAATAAATAACAACATATTTAAATAAATAAATGCTAAATAAATTAATGAACATTTACAACTGGTGGTTTTACATAAAAGATGACCAAAGTATAACCTATTTATTAGGTTGAAGAGACGAAACACTCAGAAACACTTTTTTGTTATTTCAATAACTCCTTTTGCTCCGTTTCTGGTAAATAATAACACAAAATACTATAAAATCGGAGGTGAAAGGCCAAAAATATATAAAATACATTTCCATAGGACCATAGGCCACTGTAAAGAGCAACTGATCCACATACCAGACTGTGGACCCTATTGCCGTTGGAATGAAACGTGCAACGTGATGACGTCTACTGCTGGAGCGCGATGGCTCCTGGCCGTCTGATCTGACGTCAACATGTCTACAGCCTCTCACTGGAAAGACAGGAAAGAACTGGAGGAGGGCCCTTGGTTCTAATCGTTAACAGATGCTTGTAATACCAGAAAAATCTTATGTTGTGTTTGCGTTCTATAGTCTAGTGCTTTTAAATCTTTTGCATGTATCGACCATACATACATTGGTTCCAAAATGTGCATACCAATAAAGAGCTATAATGCTGCTTTATGTGTCAAATTATAGTAGGTATCCTATCATTTTATGTACAAGACACATTTCGAACACTATTTGCATTATTAAGAGGGTGGCTAAGTGTTGCAAATGGGGGAGCAATACATTTCTAATTTTTAACAATTGATATATTAATATAGTTATACTTAATTTTAACGGTTGTTTCAAGAAGATAAAGCTATTTAATACATTTGAGCGAAAGTGGTTAAAAAAAAAATAGCCGGCAATATTCTCCTTTAACGGAGAAGTGAAGTTCTGAGAGAACAAATCTACTCATGCTATATCAGAGAGCTGTACCACTTCTGTAACAGCAGTAGGTCACTATGAGGTCATGGGTTTATCTGTACCCTTCATCATATTGGAATATCCTGTTAATATTATCTCAGACTCCATCTTGACATTGACAACAGATTCGCTTCTTCAGCTCATTAAGTCATTTGTTTGAGCATTCTGGACTGTTATTTAGATATGTATTTATTTATTTAGATGGCATGACAATCCACGTGCCACAAACTGATCTTATTAGCCCATTAACAGTCTATCAACACTCAAAAATTATCCTGACAAACTATTACTTCCAACGAATACAGCACAATTAAAATAACACGTTTTATTAGATAAGCTTTAAATAAATAAAAAATGAGGGGAAAATAACATGTAGAATATATCATTACCATAAATACGCGAAAATGGTATTTAATTCCGAATAATCTGGCCTATACTGCGTAAAACGTCTTAACGACAAAATACCATGACCATCACGACCATGCCTGCTCCATTGTGGGGCCAATTCCATCGATGTACATTGAACTTAAAAGCAAAAAGTATAGCTACTGTGGGTAGCCGATTTCGTACGGCATAACTTATTCAAAGTGAAATGCCTTCGTGAGGTATTTTCTTGTTTGCCTTCTGCGTAGATTGAATCAGCCATTTAACACCGTGCCATCGTTTGATTCTACGTTGTGTGATGTTGCCAAGTTTGACGCGTAAACTCATAGGAGAATACATAAGATCATAACATAAGCCAATTCCTTAAGAAATATGCTTTATTTTTCCATCAAGCATGACAGAAGTAGGCCGAATACCCCTACTATTTTCTATTTTAGGGGCCTATTCACTCTATATCACTCCATTAATCTTGAATAAGAAATTACAGCAAGTTTTTTTTGTTGCAGAAACGAATAACACATCAATTGTAATATCATTGCACAGTCTGCATTTACCGTTAGTTATAATCTTGGGAGGGGGGATAATGCCTTGAAACTAACAATCGTTTTATATATATATGCTTATTGCAATTGGTTTTGCGGTAGATCGTATCCTCAAAGATTTAAAGATTTGCGGTAGATTGTACGGCACCCCCCACAACCGAAAAAGCTTCGACTTGATAGGCACGCTATCAATCAAAGCAGTATCCGATTGCTGGCCTCTACAGCCATTTACCTTCCCAGTCCCTCTTTATCATTATGCTTTTAACGTCAAAATCTACATTTTTCCGGCTCCGGCCTGTCTGGTCATTTAGCTGAAATAGGCTTCAGAACCATTTAATAAAGTAATTTTCAAATGCCATAGAATTTTGGTATAGGCCTACATTACTACATTAGTCTGAATAATTAACATGATTAACTGCCTACACAGGTTGGTTAGATAACTAAATATTTTTTTTTATAAATAATAATAATACTAATAATAATCAACTTTTTTGGTATTAAGTTATCAGAAAGAATTGTACCTAGCCTATTGCGGTGCATCATTTCACAGGAGAATATGGGATTCTAAAGAGTATACAAATGTGTCTCTGGTATGTAAAGAATAATTGTGTTACAGTGATAGTTCTTATATTAGTAGACGTTCTGTAACACTGATAAAGGCTGGGCTGCTTTCAAAACATATACTATTGCTTATAACATAGTTATCAGGAAAAGACACACAAAAAAACGTTCAGTGTTTAATCAACTCTTACCGAGTACACATGGTCCCTATTGGCCTCATATATACTCTGTAGAGTTTCATTAACACTGGACATTTTACTGTGAATAATAATAATAATAATAATAATAATAATAATAATAATAATAATAATAATAGTTAATTTGCCTAAATATTTTAATATTTACTTATTCACTACAAGGCGTCTGAAAATGTCCATAAAACGCTCAATTCTGTCAGACAACAAGCTCTAAACAGGGTTGAATAGCCCACATGAAGAATTCGATGTTTTTCGAATAAAATAATGGCTATAATACTAAATAAAATCGAATTGGCATTGTCGACATTTGATTTATTGTAACTATGGTTGTCATTGTTATTACTGTGAGGTACTGGATTCTTATCTATGATCAGTGGGTATCATTGGTTGGTTTCGGCCTTGTACTGTGATCATGCAAGGAAGCATATAACGCCTGTTTTTTAACCAGCCCTTTAAAATGCCAATGACCACAAGGCTACGATTCGACTGGCACGCTCTTAGTGTGTTTTATAGCCTATCTCTGCATATGGACATTTTGCTTTATTGTTCTCTGTTTCGATTACTTCGATCACCTATGTTTCAACGTTCCCATACTGCCGTGCTCTTATCCAAAACACGCGCCGGTTCGCCGGACGTGTGGGAACGAGTCTATGTCACGAGCTGTTGTGGATGTATCGCGTGAGTAGTATTTCACTTCACTGTCATGTCAGGATAACTACAGTTGTAAATATTTTAATACCGTCTACTGAACTGAAAAGCGCATCAATTTAGGTTACAATGCACATATATGCAAGTAATTGTACGTGAAAGATAATTTAATGCAAAGAGAAGAACAAATTCATATTTTAAAGAAAAAACAACAATGATATTTGTAATGGGAATTAAGCACAAATAAATGTTCTGCAGCCCAAACTTTTAAAAAAAAGATTTTATTTTAAAATGGATCAAAATTCAAATTATACGTTGTAGGCTATTAATCAATATAATGCAACAAGGGACTATGTTTAAAAAACACAGTGGTTTATTGTATTAATTACATGGTTTACATCTCCAATATTATTTAAGTCCCATGTTTCTGGACGGAAGTGCACTCGAGTGGACTTTACAGCTGTTTAAAACATCATCAAATACTAGACGACCACAGAATGACAACATAACACTTCATTACATTTTTTTGTTGAAATAAAACATTTGAACTGCGTCACTTTATCAGTTAAACTCCATTAATATCTATATCTAGAGGGAAAAGGGGAGAGAAAGGGGGGATAACTTGCACTTCACGAACACGTCAAACATCTGTTTGGGTTTCCACTTCAACAACGAAACAAACATTCAGCACATATTAGACGATAGAATCCCTTACCAAATGGCTCTCTTCCTCTTTAAATGGAATGGTTTTCTTCAAATATCCACTCTTCATTGCGGGAAATTGCACATAAATATTCCATTAAATAAAGTCAAGAGTACAAAACCAAAAAGAAAAGACTTTTCTTTTCGAGTCTTTATGAGAAGGGCGCTTTCACTGTTTGAGTTCCAGTGCCCAGACATGCTGTGGCCAGCCAGTTCTTCCTTTGGTTTTCTTATCATTGCTGCTCGCTGAACTTTTCAAAACTTCATTCTGTAATGGGAAATGAACAATACAGACCCTTTATAAAAACAGTAATAGCAAGAAACGTGTGAAATGTTTACATATTTAGCCGTCTCCCCCGCGCGCCCCATGATCTGCCTGGCCTGCTTTACATGAATAATTGAAGCGTCCCTTTGTTTAGTTCTAATATATAAAATATGTTTGGGTTATGATCTTAACTTTGAGTGATTCATAACCCTGGGACAGGTTTTGTATATTTATGTTTGTATATTAGGAATGCGAATTATCTTATTACTCAAAGTAGACGTGTTAAGTTTTAGCCTAATATTTCTGGAGCATCACATACAGAAACGATTACTTACACAGAGTCTCGCCTTGCCAAACACATATGACTATGTGTGTGTCTGTGTGTTCGTATGTTTTAACTCAATTTCAGTCGTTAAACTCTTAACGTTACGCATCCTCCTATTAAGAAAACACTGTAGCCTACGTCGAAAGAAAATTATCTTACCACTTCTTTCTTTCTCCTTTCCTCTTTGACGTCTGTCTTTTTGAACTCCGCTTTGAAGGCCTCTGCTTCTTCCTGCTGCTCGTCCTTGTCAAGAATGTCCATGAGGTAGGCGATATAGCTCGTGGCCAACCGAAGGGTTTTTATTTTGGACAGCTTTGTGTCTGCAGGGACGTTAGGAATGCACTCCCTGAGCTCTGCGAATGCACTGTTGATACTCTGAGTCCTGCGCCTTTCCTTTCGATTTGCCGTGGGTCTCCGTTTCACAGGACGAGGCCCTATTCCAACGGCGCCAGCTCCTGGAACACCCCCGTAGTGCGAGTGGTCAAGACCGGGGGCACCGTTGGCATACTCGGGGCTGTACGACGGTGCCATAGTATAGTCAGGGGGAGACATTTCCGGGTGGCTGATAAGCCACCCGTGGAAGTAAGGGTTTTCTTCGTGGCAGCGACTAGCGGTGGCGAAGTAGCCATCGTGATGCACCGCCGGGTGGTGAGGAAATCCACCAACTAGGCTCATGGTAGAGCAAACCGCTCACTTTTACAGCGGACCGCTAAAGGGATACGCGTTTGTCCTCGCAGTTTATCGGTGGTGTCTCCAGAAGTTTTACGCACGGGCTCACTCCCCATAAAATGAACAGTCAGAAGTTCTAGTCAGTTTTACTATAAACTACAGTCATGATATGCGTCCGTGAAATATCAAATACACCAAACATAGTAATGCATATTGGTGATAAATGTTGTTTCTCTCTTCTGACCACAATCAAAGTGAAATGTAAAGCGATCTATCAAAAACGCAGCAATCAGCTACTTACACGCAGTTTCCCCATTGTCCATTTCCAGCGTGAGAAGGCTCCTTTTGTATTACTGAGTCTCAAAGTACATGGTCCATGTTAAGAACAGCCTTCGTTGGCGCTTGGAGTACGTTCACCCTAAATCCGCAATGTATTTACACCCTTTTTAGAATTCAGGAATGGAGGCGTCAGTGGACAGCGTCCTCTCCAAAATCCCTGTCGTTGTGGTAACACTGTGCGCAGCCCTACTGTTGCTCCGCGCTGCAAGAATTCCTCCGTTTGATCTCCATGTCACAGCTTCATCTTTAGGGCTGCTTGGGTTAATATATGTGGTCAAAGCGGTTCTAAGCCAATCAGAATGCAGAGGAGGAGGGACATAAACTGCCTTGCAGAATGTTCATGCTCCTAAATTTCAACGTGCATCTGAAGTGCTGCTCGCTTCGTTTTCAGTAAAGTAATTCAATTAATGGAAAATAATTAAAACACTGCCAAATCCATTACTGGTTTATTAGCCTAATATGACCAATATCGAAGCGTCTTGTTTTTCCGATTACATTTAAAATAGACGTTTGTTGCTATTTAAGTATAGCTAAATAAGATCAAAATACTATACTTGTAAACGCACATCGCCTTTAAAGGAATAAAAAGCACAAGTCACTGAGCTTCATGAAAAAAAGTAAATCGGAAAAAAGTGGCAAGTGTTCTAAAAACATCATTAGTGGAAAAAAAATTCATTTGTCAAGCTCGCTATTGGCAGCACTTCTCACACAATAATGGCCCAATGTGTGATTGCTTCGTGGTCTTATGAGATGTAATGAACAAGACCTATTTACTGTGATATAATCTTTATTCCATGCACGTGCAAGTATCGAGGGTATAAAACGTGATTCCGTGTTTCGAGATCTAATCCTGGATGTGCGCTGCAGAATCTCGTAACGTGCTTTTGAAATATTTGTCAAATTGTGAATAATAGCGCTGCCCACACAACGCAGTGTGTTATCAAAGCGTTGGTGCGTTAATTACATTTTTAATTTTTGTATACTTTTCATACATTTATTTAAAGTTTACTGCATACATTGGGTTCATTTGGTATTGTGTCAGTCTGCAATAATTAATCTCGAATATACATTCCATGAATGTCCCCAATTGTTATTTCTGTTTAAATTGGTGTGACAATGCATATGAAATATAATTGAAAGTACTATTTCTGCAGAAAATAATATTTTATTAAGATTAAAATTCTATTTATATCTCGAAAATAGGGAAACTATTGACAATCACTCCTCATACAAAATGCATATTTATAAATTGAGGTTTCATTAAAATGTTTAATATTTAACTGCGAATTTCTCGCTATTTCCATATAATGGGCTTAATAGAGGAGTATCTCAAATACAAACACAAAAAATAACATCCATGTCTACGAGGACATACAAAAACCTTACATTTTGGACTGCAAATGTAGCCAATATTTTTTTTATCTAAGTCCAAGTGTCACCATTACATATTTAAATAATGTGCCAGACACACACACACACACACACACACACACACACACACACACACAAGAGTATAATTTATCGAGAACCTCTTCACAGAACAACAAAACTGGCGGCACAATATGTTTGTGAACTCGGTATTTCAGATTTCAGATGAGGTTTAGAAGCTTAGCCTACTGCTATAGATTGTTTCACAGTAAATCTGTTTTTGTCAGTATGTGAAGTACATAACTGGACGTCCGTAAGTTAAATTAGTAGACACAAATACAATATAAAGGTGCGTCATATTATCACTCCAGTAAGGCATTTTAATGCAAAATATAACGTGCGAATATTTGCCAAATAATTTTGGCTGCTGCATGAAATAGCCTAGTGGCCTTAATGTTTCACATATAAAGCTATATTTCATTGAAAATGAAGGGAACACTTGATGTAGACTGGTTTACATCCCCACAAAAAATGTAATCAACTGTTGTAAAAAAAATTACAAGATAAACCCAACAGAGGGTGCGATTTGAGGCTGGTAGTGTATTTTAAATTTATGCACGGTTTAGTGAACAATATACAATAAACCGGTCTGCGCGAAGTTATTGATTTAAACTACGACCATGGATTGCTTGCATGTTTTCCTCTGGTTATTTCACTGTTGTTTCGTAAGTCCATACGTTTTAGGTAATCATGTTCGTTTGGACAGTTTCTTCGTTTTCTTTATTGACTGTATACAACCATAACCCAATTCAAAAGTGTATATATTTTAAAGTTAAATTAGAAGAGATACAGTGCGCCTGCATTAAACATAACGGTAGGCTTAGGCTATACCGTAAGCCACGCAATCTATACAACTTGAAGGTAAAAAAAAATTAACAAAAATAATTCAAGAAAAATAAAAAATAAGCATTTTCCATGAACCATGTATTCACATGTTTATCATGCTATTTATCATTAAACGTACAAATATACCAAGATATATCCAAATAAGCGCTTGTATTTTTCACATATAGTAACGGTGTAAGGCTTTTTCAATCAGATAACGCTGGGAAAATGACCCGTTATTGGAATAAATGATGAACAAATTTGTTGTATCTAATAATGCTGTTATATTCCGTTACTACCTTCTACTTAGCTTATAACGCACAAACGTGTGTGTGTGTTCGTGTGTGTGTGTGTGTGTGTGTGTGTGTGTGTGTGTGTGTGTGTGTGTGTGAAAAATCACAAATTCACGAAGAACGGCACATGATTTATATTTGTTTAAGTGTTGTACGTGTGCTGCAAGTGTAATTCATCTGGCTGAATGGAAGTTCTTTGAGTAATTTGGATTCGTCGAGTCTCCAGTTAATGACATGTAATCAGCCTATAGGTCATTTGGTCAGACTCCTGTTACAAGCCCCTCCCACCCTCTCTGATCCGCTTTCAAACTAAATTTCGTATAAATAAATAAAGTTATACAGAACCAAGTATTTGAGCATGAGAGAAGTGTTTGATAAACGTGATATGAATTCAGCGGAACCACATATAGGAAGGTCACCGTGTTAATACGAATAATTTAAGTTCAATTATCTAAAGTTTTTGGTGCAAGACATTACAATTAATAAACCTTCCTCTCTCGGTATAGGTACATTTAGGCTACTTGAAAATAACAAACGAAAAAAACTGTACGTGTGTTTTTACCTATGGCAATTTACCTATCTGAAGGCCACTATATTGCGAATGTAGAATTACCAGAACTTTTTACAATTAAATAGATGAATGCATACTTATGTTATTTCCATCAATATAGAGCTACAACACAAGTACTAAAAATAAGTTTTATATTGGAGAAGGCAAAAAAGAACACACACAATGAAACTATTTAAATTCTATCATCAATTGGAATTATGCATATTTGAATACACTAACAGGTGAACATGCGCAGTGTCATTTTCATACAATCTTTTGGTAAATAGAATTTTACAGCAAATGCATTCAGTAAGATTACTGGATTGCAACTATTGCAGGTTATTATTCAGAAGTATTAATACGTTTTACAATAAAACTACGTTTGATATGTGTGTGTGTGGGGGGGGGGGGGGTTCCCTCCCCCACCCAAATGCCAGTGCTTTCCTCTAGAGGTCTCATTAGGGAAGCCCTCACTGCTATTTCCAACGTTTCCTCAATCAAGTTCTTTTAAATATAGCTGCACAAACAAACTTGCAGCAAAGTACGTAGAACATGTCACAAGGAAGCCCACAATTCCCCACCATGGCATTATTTACCGTGAAATGTAGCGTTGCAAATGTTATTTGGTCTGACGAGTCTGCCCGTGTGCTAATTGATTGCTCTCAGCCAGCAACTGACAGGTTTTCACCTCTTCCAGCAAAGTTACAAGGCCTGAACAGTTTACTGCCGGTAAAATAATACCGGCTCAGAATTTTAATTCAGGTCGAGCTTTCTTATCAGTTTACCACATTTTCATGAGCCGAAATTATTATTATTATTATTATTATTATTATTATTATTATTATTAGTAGTAGTAGTAGTAGTAGTAGTATTATGTTTAATTGTTTAACACTCAACAGTAAACATAAAAATGCATCCTTGTTGTGGAATATTGTGAATACATTTGATTGAACAAAACATATTGTGATGTTTTGCCAATAATAATAATAATAATAATAAAAGTTGTTTTAAAATCGTTTTTTAAACCTAATTACCAACTGCAATATTTATAATGCAGTTCTGGGTGATTCTTAAATTATGTCCGTCAGTTGTTTGCACGCTTCTCATGGTACCGTATCTTTATCCTCCGGTTTGATGCCAGATTTCAGCATACTGAGTGTGGTAAAAATGGACCAATCTTATTGGGTTATTCAGTGACTCTCTGCCAACAAACTGAAAACCTCACTCATAATGATATTAAGACAGAGTGTTACTGGAAAGATGCGGTGAAAGGGTGTAATTGTTTTATAAACATTTATTTTTATGACTTATTAAAATAATTGAACAGTACCATCAAGGAACATTGTTTGGTGCTGAGAGGTTTTTGAAGTAAACTTATCCTTCCATTTGTGGGTACAGTAGTGGTTTTAAAACTTTATTGTTTTTGCAAGAGCCCTTCCCTCTAACGCAGCATCTGAACGGGAAAGTAATTTACCTTATGAATGTGCGGGGAAAAGACACGACTCTAACACTGCGTGCTGTTAGTTGGCTCAACAATTTGTAAATGATGAATATGAGTACTTGCACAACAGAAAGGAGTTATTCATAATTCTCCTTTTGTTTACGGCTGTTTGTGTTTCCAAGTTCCCATCAAGCATAATTCATTTTTGATAGGGCGTGGTTGATGCAATACATAAAGAGTTTGTTTAAATAGTGTTTGACGTTTGTTTTTGGTATTTGTTTCACGATCACTTGCCTGTGTTGGCTGTTAGTGGTAGTTACTGGTCAATTAATGCTTCGGTTCGGTCAGCATGTTTTCTGTTTCAGACCACATGACGAACCGCACAGTGAAGCAAATTCAACTTATGCTTGAGAGCCATTAATTCCAATGGATGGCAGTCGCACAATGAGCTGGAAATGCTTTGGCTTTTACAAAAAGAAAAGGTTAAGATGTAGAGATTCTGTGACGCGACAGTCGCGAGCACCCCGTTCTATGTACACTTCTGAGTTCTCTGATGTTGCATTCTCCGCAGAGGACACACTTGTGTTTATACGTAGCGCATTTTGGTTGATTCGAAATGGAAATGTTTGATGACTCCCAGACTTTGAATGATCAGAATTGGAATCAGATTTTTTTTTCTCTCCTCTATGGGTAGTAATTAAACTCCCATGTCTTTCTGCATGCATATGACTTGCAGCAAAGACATCTGCATTCATTCAGTCAGACAGGACATTTTAAAGGATTAATGAATTATCTGTTGTTTTATGCAGATTATTGTGTATTGTACCCCTTCCTTTTTTTTGGAAATTAACAAATGTCATTACTGATCCAAGTAAATCAGTTAGGTGATTACATTCAAACATTTGAATAATTTAATATTTGGTTTCATCTTGTTCACAGGCCTGGCCGTAGGGCCACTGTGTGGAGATTGCGGATACATCATAGGATCTGACCCATCTACAAACATCAATCAGGAGATGAGTCACTGGTGCGGAGAAGTCACCGTTTGTATACTTGGACGCATTGCTTTAAAACATACATTAATACCAAGGCATGTAAAAAACGTGCATTATTTCTTAAATATGAATGTGACTGGAACTATATAAATACCCATGTAGAATTAGTCTTGGTGACCAATATCTGGAATGCTCAAGTATCCAAGAGGTGTGGTGATGGCTTTCAGTTTTGGGTTGAACAAAACTGGTATATGATATGTTCCTCTGGTCGGGATACCTGATTCATTGTCATTCAACATGAGACTTTTGCCAAGCTTTACCATGTTATGGATTGCAACGAAAATGGCGGTCTTGGAGAGTCTTGTTGAAGTTTTGATGAGTGTAGAATTTAGATCCTCGCAGGGGATATTTCCTGTATCCGCACATCCTTTTCTGGACAGTTGAGGAGAAAGTGAGTGCAAGATAGTCACTATTAATAGCCTTAGATTACGGGATAATAAACCTGTCCCTCCCCCTTTCAGAAACAACCAAAGATGCATTCCCCCAGATCCCAAAATGACCTGTCCTTTTCTAGTTCTCATATACACTCTCAGCGTCTTCTCACACATAGACTTGAATTGGTAAGGACAAAGACTAAATGAGATTCAAGGAGAGAAAACAACTACCATTAGGGTGTAATTCATTGGGAGTGGAGTGGTTTTAAAAGAGGCATTGACCTTCGCGTGATGGTTGAATCTTCTCTGGTACAGGAGGTTCTGGTTCCTTCTTCACTCTGCTCCTCCCACACTTTTGCCTTCGCTCTCCTCTCTCTCTCTTCCTCCTGTTTTCCCGTATAACTCTCGCCCATAACTACTATCTCTGCACAGCATCGCTCACTCCTGCTCAGCTCCTGTCACTTAATGCCTTGTTGCCTCCATGAGCTCATTTCTCAGCTTCGTGACGTGCAGGTCCTTATTCCAGTATTCTCCTTATCTTCATTCTCCTGTCTTCCCCCAGCTGGATGGCACTCGGCTCGGAGCTGTTAGCCGTTTGTGATGTCCACTGTAGTGGACAAGGGGAAAGAGAGAACCATATCCTGTTTTCTGGCTGGAAGTGTGGAGTTACATTTTTTTTTATCCATGCAGCCCCATTTCAAAGGATTCTCCTTCCAACCACACTGTTCCTCCTACCAACATCCACCACTGCTCCACTTTTGTTCTTCTTCAGCGAAAGCCCACGTGCCTGTGGGGTGAATCGTTCTCCTTAATGAACGTTCTTATGTTCCGACGTTCCCACGTTCTTTCGTTTCCCACTTTCCCCCAATTCCCGCCCCTCTTCCCAAACTCCAAAACCTTCCAGCTGCTGCGCGTATGAATGTGTTCCCTCTGATTGGTTGGCGCTGCGTGCCAGGAGCATGAGAGAGTAGGGAGCAGGGAAACCAGGTAAATCTCCCCGGCTCAAATTGAGCCGTCTCACTGCCGGCCTTCTCATTGTGCGGCGTGGAAGACAGGGCCATAACCCTCCAGGTGGTAAGATGAGAATGTCCCTCACGTATGGAAATTCAGAGATGGGATTTCACAGGTGGAGGTGGACAAGGGAACTGGTACAGGCATGATAGGCAGACACAAACAAACCCTTAACAATGATCGGCAATATACATCGGCTCTTATTTTCAGAGTAACAAAACAAAAAACGAATAAAGTTCATAAATGAAATGATGACTCCTTTCATGACTCCTTTTGAAGTAAACAGTTTGACTCATAACGTCCTTCCACTGCTAGATTGTGTACAGTTTTCTTAACTCATTATCCTCTGCAGTATCTTTTCGCCAGCAAACTTCCTCTCCCGGATCTCAGAGTCCTGGGCTCTGCTAGATTTCTGGCAGCCGTGACTCTCGAAGCTGAAGGTCACTGCAAAGACAAATGGGACTTAAGTCATTACTTCAGATAACATAAAACTACCGGCCAGTTTTGCACAATACATTTCAGCTCCAATACAAAAGAGAGGATTTGTTTCTTAATCAAAGCCATGTGCTTAGTCTAGTGTGTTCTGAGTGCAGCAGTATGGTGCCTAAGTTTGGGAAGAGCTTGATATTCATATTAATGTGAAATGTTATGTTTAAGCAATAGGGTCATGCCTCCACTTTTGTCTGCGCCTGGTTTCTAGCTGTTTAACTGCAGCACATAATTGAGCGTGCATCAATAAGTGCCAGAGCCAAGAATAAACTTGTTTGCATTTGTTACTGAGTGTTTCTATGAATGAATACAATATCTAGGCCTTATAGAGCATTTTTGTAGACTTTTCAAAATCTACTATGAGTAACAATAAAAAGCAACAAAAAAAATACTTTCAGTGTTTCATTATGATGCAGTCTTTATTATGTCTCTCTCATCTCTAATTGTAGTTTACTCCACATTACCAGACCTCTATTCTGCCAATGGTCTGCAGTTTCTACTGTTTCCTCACATTTACAAAAATGAAAAAACATGAAGAATACCTTTTTACTCTGGACATCCTCACACTTTATACTTGGTCAGAGATAATGCATATTCATAATATTTTCTTATGTTCATAGTTCCATAGGTGCTGCGATTAAGACAGAGGAATTTATGTTTTATTTCTTATTCTCAAAAACATATCTCTTTTTCCTCGTCAAGTTATATGACACAGTCATTTTTAAGGATCAGTTCCACTTCCGTGCACTATTAAAACTCACAAGCAAGCATATTAACATTAGATGACTAACATTTTTCTGATTAACTGTCAATTTCCAAAATGCACAACTGAACATGTTATAATTGTTGTTACTTGGTAATTTGACAATTGAACTAATTTGACTAAATTAAATTTAGTTGAATTGGATTTAATATTTTGAAGCCGTATTCAACACTGAACATATCCATGGAAACAACACAAAACACTGTATTGGCACTTGAAAATAGGTGACAATATATTTATATAATAATAATCTATAATAATAAATGATCTTAATGTCATCACATTTAATAAATAAAACATTCAGTTTTCAACGTGCTCATTTCCTTTTGTGTACATGTAATGACGTCCATTTGATTGATTATTAGTTCAATCAACAGAAAAATAAAGTGAGAACTGGTCACGACCAGGGATCTGGTCTGAGTAGTGTGGTGATTGATGGCTGGTGTTTTGGAGAAGCATGAGCTCGTTGGAATATGCGCCCTGTTCAATCGAGGAGAGCGATGCCAAGCAAAGCTAGACCTCTCCGTTTTCCATTCATGGTTTTTTAAAGAGCGCATGGGAAAACCGGGTTCTAGTATTTGTCTTGAATCGGCTATGTCACTGGGCTGGAACCGGGCCACGCGTTTTCGTCCCCCTGTTTGGGCCTGTCATTCCGGCTCATCCAGGTGGGTGACCCCTATACTGGATTATTAGGATTTCCAGAACCTTCTGCCTGGTCCATCTGGAAGCATTTATGCAATTCAAACAAAAGCCAGTGGATTTTGGCGTGGAAGGTATTGCAAAGAGTCCAGTTCGATTAGAAAGGCTTGATGCGCAGGGTCACTGAAAATAAGTTATTGTTTTATGTAATAATGTGTGAGGCCCTGCCTGTGACTTTCTGCTGCTTGAGTTTCATTGTGAATTGCGCAGACATCTCGGCCTTTTCGTTTTTTATGTTTTTTATTTTTAAAAATTCAGATTTTTCCTTTTTTCTCTCAATTTGGTAGCCAATTGGACCCTATGCAATTAAATTCCCCCCCTGTGTAGCAACCGCCGTTACAACCACTTCGGCCGGTAGCAGGAAAGAGGGCGCCACGTCCTCTTCAGGGCGCGACTCCTCGAGCTCCTAACCGTGTTTCCAGCTCGCCCAGGGCTGTCATATGTGTGACGATTCTTTTCGAGTCCCGCCCCCCACCCCGGGAGCAGCCGCCAATTGCCACACCCTCAAGGCACCGGCCATACTCGGATCTGACAGGACCGGGGATCGAACCCCCGATCCTCGGGGCGCAACTGCACAAACTGTTTTTTTTAAAGAAACATTTTTTTACAAAAAAAAATTAGGCTGTCATTTTACACTTTCATAGTGACATACATTTTTATGCATTTTGAAACTAGAAGACATCAGCATTATAGCTATATCTTCACCTAGCCTTCTCTGTATCAAAATCGTGATCAATCCCGCGTTCGTATTCACGATCAGTCGTGTCATTCAGTGTACTGTCAAACCGGGCAGTCATTCCCTTCTATAGCTTTGATTAAAAGGTACTGTCTGCACTGAATTCCCCTTCAGTGACTCAACATCATCTAAGTGCTCAGTTTGGGCATGAGGGTGTGTACGAAGAGAAGTGAGAGAGGGAATGAAATTCCTAGACGATGAACCTTAATGGAAGGCAAACCTCCAGCGTTCTGAAAAATCACCGCTGAGCTGTGCAAGCATTGCTTGGAGTTTGTGTTCAGGTCCGATTTATCGGAGCGAAATTACCGCGACCGCCGTATATCACGTGCGCTCACCCTCCTGCCCCCGGCCATTATCCGCAACAATGTAATCCTCGCGCACAAAGCGCACCGCTCTAATTTACGGCACCGTGATAGATTTACACCCTTCTCCCCATTAGTGTGTACATTACCTTCAGCGTGTTATGCAATGGTGTTAGGAAGATTTAGGGAAAGGATAACAAGCAATAAATTTGACGTCTTCTGCGGTGAGAACCCTTTCTGCTGTCCGTCCCACTGCGCTCCCATTGGCGGAGGAGTCGAAAACACGCCTCCCCGGACTTTGGTGAAAAAGTCCTGAGGATGAGGACAGGGTTCCATTATTAACCTCTGTGATGGTTTGTGGGTACTTTAGTGAGGTCTAGGAGAGATAAGGGTGCGGAACGCCAGCTGAGACATGTGCTGGAATGGTCAACATCAGGGACTTAAAAGCATTACAAATAAATACCTTTTCCATCTTTATGTTGGACCTGGGCTCAAAACACTGCAAAAAAGCCATGAAAATACGCGTTATTTATTGTTGTTGGTTGGCAAAAAAAAAAAATCTATATTTTTTGAGACAGTGTTACAATCATGGAAGGTGTCAAATGAGCGATCCGATTTCACAACCTCCATGTAAGGGATCTCCCACGGAAAGCTGTAAATTCCATACAGCTTGCACATTTCCCAAGAATTGAGTTACAGATGGTTACAGCAGGTCACACATTGCGGTCCGTCTTGGTTTTTGTAAATACATGCAAATCCAGGTTCATGTCGTGTCTGAGAGTACCGATATCGTACGTCTCTGGGAGTCAGAACCTCTCGGTTTATTATGTCCCGGATTTGTTTTGAGCTGCCAATGAAGACTTTGTGCAGTGATGTGCAGTGTGGTTTCCATCTGCCTAGCTTGGATGTGTAAATAAAGGATCAGGCGGTCTACAGTGCATAACCGTACGGAAAAGAAAATTGTGCCAAAAGGTCCAGATTCAGTGTTTAGGGAAGCTAGACAATGGAAACAAAGCTACAACAAAACAAGCAGAGAATTATCACTCTGCCCCGTGAGCTCAAACTGCCCCTGAATCTTCCCAAACAACCACTGCCCAGTGAGCTCCAACTGCCCCTGAATCTTCCCAAACAACCACTGCCCCGTGAGCTCCAACTGCCCCTGAATCTGCCCAAACAACCACTGCCCCGTGAGCTCCAACTGCACCTGAATCTGCCCAAACAACCACTGCCCCGTGAGCTCCAACTGCCCCTGAATCTGCCCAAGCAACCACTCCCCCGCAAGCTCCAACTGCCCCTGAATCTGCCCAAAGAACCACTGCCCCGTTAGCTCCAACTGCACCTGAATCTGCCAAAACAACCACTGTCCCGTGAGCTCCAACTGCCCCTGAATCTGCCCAAACAACCACTGCCCCGTGAGCTCCAACTGCACCTGAATCTGCCCAAACAACCACTGCCCCGTGAGCTCCAACTGCACCTGAATCTGCCCAAACAACCACTGCCCTGTGAGCTCCAACTGCCCCTGAATCTGCCAAAACAACCACTGCCCCGCGAGCTCCAACTGCCCCTGAATCTGCCCAAACAACCACTGCCCCGTGAGCTCCAACTGCACCTGAATCTGCCCAAACAACCACTGCCCCGTGAGCTCCAACTGCCCCTGAATCTGCCCAAACAACCACTGCCCCGTGAGCTCCAACTGCACCTGAATCTGCCAAAACAACCACTGTCCCGTGAGCTCCAACTGCCCCTGAATCTGCCCAAACAACCACTGCCCCGTGAGCTCCAACTGCACCTGAATCTGCCAAAACAACCACTGCCCTGTGATCTCCAACTGCACCTGAATCTGCCCAAACAACCACTGACCACATATTTAGAGCGACGGTTTATAAGTCTAGAGCCCAGGTGACATTTTGTTTCCATTAAATACCTCAGCAACACCTAATCTCTGAGCAGCTGCCGTGCTCTCCCCTCCCCTTCCATCCCCTCCTTTTTGTGGTGCCGTCTGCACGTGTTAGCATTAGCGTATTTCTGTAGCACGTCTCTTTTTGCCATGCTTGCTTTCTTTTTGTAGGTATGATAAGGGCCCAACGAATTAATAAATAAATCACACATTTTTGCCCCTGCTTTCCTCTTCAGTATTTTTGTAACATTAGTCTCATATTGTCTTGCCTTTTTCTCGCAGTTTCATTAACGATCCACACACCATGTGTATATGCTCACTGTGCTCTTTTCCACATGACGCATTGGTCCCTTTAAGAGATCAGAGAGGTGTACAGGAGTCGCATAGTTTTCCCAGCAGGGCTTGTGCATTTCTCTGTAATTTCACTCTAATAAAAAAGCTGAGGCCAGATTCATTGCGTCGCCAGCAGGAAGAGGAGGGAGGTCAGATACTTGGCCTACAGGAAGTGCTGGGGGATATATTTTAATATGCTCACTAAGTCAGTAATGACAATACAATCATTTGTATAGCACCTTCCATCCCTTTTAAGGAGCTTAAAGGTCCAAGAGTGAAGGGAGGAATGGAGAGAATCACATCGACCACGATTGATGTGCTACACCCACCTAGCCATGTTTTCCCCAAAACCCTCACCATGCACTAGCTAAGGTGGTGAGGGGAGGTATTTATTCATCCAGTTTAAACTGGTGGACGGCTGTATTTAGAGTGCTCAGGTGGAAATTTGGCCAGGACACGGCGTACCCCTATGGAGCCCTTCACAAAGATGACTGCGGGTCAGGGACCTCATTTTAACATCTCCTCACTCGCGCTTCTGTGTTGTATTCGGGTCGGGCCAGAGGAAAGACTGTGCCCTACTATCCCACTAAAATCACTCACATCTTTGTAGGGTTGCCAGACTATCTGAAAATCTTGCATCTGCTTGTTCTTGGCACACCTTTCATAATTACTCAAGCCCTGCCGGTGGAACAATGAGGCCCGCTTGTTTCGCGAAGGTCGCCGCATTCAAATAAACGTCCGAGGAAGAATATGACTGAAAAAGGTAACAGGTTGGACAAAGAGGGAAAACATCTCCCGTCTCATTCATCAATCCCTCGCGCATATCCCGTCAAATAAACTCCAAAACAATTTACTGGAAATGTACACAGTGGAAGTGCCAACGTTAACACGTTCTTAAGACTGGACAGCGGCCAGATCATTTTTCAGTCCCAATATTTAACGTGAACTAAAATGTCCTTTCCATCGGGAGTGTTGAGAATAACTCCCTTTCCTATATTTGGCCACGAGCTGTAGTCAGAGAAACAATGTCTGATGTCTGCAACGGTCTCTTTATTTCAAGCATGATGAATCGCTTTCATTTGTTTAAGTGCAAGTGGCAGTTTTAGTGTTCTTACTATAAATTTAGCATAACTTCCATTGGCATGCCGTATTAAGTCCGCGAGAAACGGATTACACTTTGCCGTAGATCCCACTCCCCTGCTTAATTGACGGAATGTGTCAGAAACAAGGCGAATTTAGCGGTAAGAGTTTGTGCCCCCAGAATGCGCCGTAATGGGAGTCATGGCAACGCTCCAGGTCAGAATGCGCTCCAACTTTGCATTTTTGAAGAGAAATGAGAAACGCTGCTCTGCTCTCACACTGCATTAGAAATCACACTAAAGTGCAGAGGATTTCAAAACTGTGGTCATACATACTTTAATTCAGCAAAAGTATTTGTAATCTTGACACATTGGGTGGGGATACCAATAAGGTACAGTTAAAGTTTACAATCCTCAGCCCCAATTGGCTCTGAAAGTGAGTTTCAGTAACATGCCTTCACATCTTCACGTGCTATCATGCCCTCATGAAACCTTTTTCTTACATAAATTTAGCAATGCGTACAATCTTTCAATTAGGCATTATTATTTGTTGAGTTCCAATAAAGCTTATCTTCTGCACCATACAGTGTTCTACGTTTTAATATTTTGTAACGTGTAAAGTGCCAAGGGATTTCGGATTTCTTGGTGAAATGGAACGTATTCATGCCGATGTGAGAGACGGATGTTGAAGACAGAAAATAAGCCGTTCCGGTTGTCGGATTATGCGTTCTCGGGACGCGTAATTGAAACAAGTGTCAGGCTTGCGCTAAAGCAGTGATTCAGGAACACATAGATCAGACGATGAAGTAACTTCCTGTTGGAGGACTTCTTGTGAGCGTTGCGCATTCTTCTTCGGGCTCTTTGAAGCGGCTGCTGGAGCCGGGACTAAAAGCAACGCTTTTGCAGAATGACAAGACAATGAGATTGCGCCAAGCCGTGAACTTCCCCGCACAAAGATAAGTCAGAGGATGAGCGGCCTTTTCAGGAACTTAATTCCATGCGTGAAGATATTTTATGATGAACCAAACTGAACAGACGTGCTGGCTTAACATGCAGTCACTTTCTTTTCCTAATTAAGTGCAAAAGGGACTTTTCGTCCAAACTGTATGACATAACAGGAGGATCGGTCCAGCTTCACTCCTCTATGACTTAGTGTTGGAAGATCCTCCAGTGAGTATTTGACTATAAAAAGGTGACCTTGATGCTTTACCTTAAAATTAGATCATGTGCTAGAATTAGGGCAACAGGCATTAGAATAGAATATAATAGAACTTAGATTTTCTCGCTAGGGAACTTCAGTTGTAGCCCCAGCAACAACAAAAAAGACAGACAGTGGGGCAGACCCACAACACACAAACAAACATATCAAACAAAGACATCCAACAGAATCATTACATCAATCAAGTGAATTAAAGTGCAATACAGCTTGATTAAAAATAGCTCCTGCTGTCCCGAGATGTCTAGTATCACCAAGCAGTCCAACACACAAACTCCGCCTCCACGACTTTCCTCCATACATGCAGCGCCGCAGTCTCTGTACACCGCCGAAACGGAGCACCAAACTGCGTCAATCTTCCTAGTCGTCTCTTCAATCCTTCCCCGCATTATGTTTCCCTTCCCTGCGGTTGCCTTTTGAAGATTGCCTGCACTCCCAGATAAGTCCCGAAATCTTCAACTCTGGTGAAGAGTGATATTCAACTGAGCTAAGAACTTCAGGAGAGTTAGCCATACCAAGCACAGTCCAGGAGAGTTAGCCTTATGGCCCTGTCACACTATTGCGTATGAGAGAAACGTATGAGTTGCGTATGTAAATTCATAAAATAACTGTAAGGTACACCTTCATGTCAGCGTATGACCAGCGTACTCGACCTATGAGTAACGTACCTCTAGCGTAATTCTAGCATATTCAGCGTATGCCTAGCGTATGTTTAGCATATAAACCATACGTCCGAAAACGCACAGAATTTTTAAGCATGCTTAAAAAACTTTTTGTGCCTCGCCGTATGCCAGCGTATGCCACCGTATGCGACCGTGCTTGAAACGTATACAACCTATGCCTAACGTACCCCTAGCGTATGTCAGTGCATATCAGCGTATGAGTGATATTTTTCATACACTGGCATACGCTAGTACGATATGCAATAGTGTGACAGAGCCATTACCAAGCACAGGCCAGGTGAATGGCAGGTTTGTAAAGACGTATTCAGGTTTTAGCCCCTCCTTCCCTTGGTTTAACAGTCATGTAGACACTTAGATTGTCATTTCATGTTTTAAAAAGAGTAACCAGGCAGTTTTATATATTTTAACTATAATCAAAGAGGGTAGGCGGCGAAGGTTACAGATAAAGATCTTATTACAGAAATAACTATTTCAAACAATTTTCAAAATGGGGGGTGTTCATACGTATATGGGTTGAGAGTCAGCCTACAGACTGCTCTGCACAGTCTCACTGGAATGGGCCTTTCAAATAAACCAGAGCTGGAGTTTAACCTGTCTGTGTGGTTTAACACCGTCACACATTGTTGCAGTCATCTCCTAACCTGAACACCTGTTGTAAAGAGTTGCTCGAAAAAGATGACTGAGTGGAACGGATGACAAGGACTTGCCACGGCAGGAAAACGCTTTCTCAGCTTTATTGAACAGCACAGTGCAGAGAGAAGGAAAGAATGGGAGCAAGAAAAAGGGAGAAACACGCGACAAAGGTTGCGTGGTCGTATTCGAACCGCCAACGTCAAAGCTTCCAATGAGCATGTGGACAGAGCTCTACAGGCTACCCCACAAGACACCCAGAATGTTGTAATTTAACTGAAATGTTTTATTGTTTTTGGTCATTAAGTTATTGGTGATACAGTTTAAGCACATTGTCTGAGGTTACAATGGCAATACTACACCAAGGAATCAAAGCTGTTACCTAAAGGACACAAGTCTAGTTCTTATGCACTTTGGCCTATGTATTTAATACATTTTCAGTGCATTTGCTCCATACTGCTCTTTGAGCCCCAAATAATGTAAAATTGTGCCGTTATGAAAGAACCGTGCATTTCATAGCTGTGAAGAATAAGCTATATTTTACTCAATTGAGTTTGACGACATAGTCTCCCTCCCAGCCTGACCATAGTCATTCCTATACGAAAAGTTGCTGTTATTGAATTTAATTCTGAATTAAGAGCTACCTCATTTAGAAAAAAAAAGGTAAATTGTGAAGTAATGTCACGCGTTTCATTTCTAAGGTTTTCCATGCTTGTTTTATTTGTCTGAAGTTTTTTTTTCCTTTTCACTGAAACCACTCATCTTTTGAATCACCCTCTATGTCCCCATACTTTTAAAAAAACTTCCAGTGTTTACGTCTAAATCCTTTTTTCCAGGACGCAGTCCAACAATGCTTCCAAGGCCTTGCTTTCATCTGTGAGCTAAAGACATAGTTTTAAAAAATATATAAAATATAGTGTTCAGGATGTTGCACTGTCAAGATTATAATTTTCATCGAGGATGAAATCTGATGAAAACCTACCACTGAACAAATAGTTATTTCATAAATAAGTTATGGCTCTTTGTGAGAGTTAAACATAAAATCAAATTGAATTGGAAAAAATAACAATTTTATTATACCAGTAAATTAAAACAGATTGTAGCATTAAATGTACTTTAACTATTTAAAGGTTCTGGATTCATAAATGCAGATATATTTAGCTGCAGGTATGCAAAAGCAGAAATAACATGGAATAAAAAAAAACAGTCACACACAATAATTATCTTGTACAGTTCTTCTGAAAGAAATTTTATTTAGTTTATTTAAAGAAGACTATTTAATTTGCACTTCACCTTCATTTGCAAAATTACTTTAAGGTCACCATGCATATTGCCATTCTTCCTCCAAGCAGGCCTTCTGGCTTGGTTTTATAGCATGTCCGTGCTAGCACGTTCCTGCTAGCACTTTTTTGCTAGCACGTTCCTGCTAGCATTTTCCTGCTAGCACTTTTCTGCTAGCACGTTCCTGCTAGCACGTCTCTGCTCTTGCCAATTGTACAATAGAGGTGCTGCAGGCCCAGCATGGCTTCAGTATTGGAAAAAACTGAATCCAGTGGCACAAATGGCAGTCAAATCAGATACCATCCATGCGGACGCCGGTCAGAACTGGACCCCCATTGTGGGCCCACCCTGAAGAGCCCAGAAACACCACATTTACTGGAGGCTTTCGCTTAGAGATTTACTGTGGCTTACCCTCAGTGGCAACTTCAAATCACACTGCATTTGTTTTACCTCCTCACTGTTTGGCTAAAGCAAAGGCTTTGTGACTGGGTCAGGTATAACTGAAAGAACACAGTGCCTTCAATTTGCATCCATCAAATCAATATGTATTTATATATCGCATTTTACAACCAGTTGTCACAATACACTTCACAGAAAAACCCAGACTAAACCCCGCAAGAGCAAGTCAAAGGCAACAATGACAAGGAAATCCCCCCTGGAGTATATAGGTAGAACGCCGTTCGGTAGCATTCTACAGTACACTGGACATCTGAATTTCCTGGGTGATATGACACAATCAAACCTTCTAGTGTGTTAGGAAGACCTTCTGTTAATGCATGGCATGGATTGTGGCAATTAACCCCCCAGCAAAGCACAAAGGAGGGCAATAAAGGGGCCTTTGTCACTGCCACCTAAAGTATGTTGAGGGTTACCTGGGAAATATTAACATTGTCTTTTTGTCTTTTCTCATGTCTATGGAAATGTAAACAAAAAGAAAACTAAATCATTTCAACATGACTTGGCATTCCCCTGGCCCGCTCCTCATGCCTAGATGTGTTGTTGTTTTTTTTCATCTCGAAACCCATGATTATATTGTTTTAAATGAGCCATGTGGACAGAGTGTACCAACAAGCTTTATTTAGCCTAATCGTTGCTGTTTATGTACACTATAGCTTTTTATTAATCACACATGTGGCAGGCAAATGGGCAGGTGTTTATGCTCAAATACAATTTTTTGCTTTTATTTCCTTCTGTCAGTATTTAAGGCCCGCCTTCATTCAAAAAATCGGAGAATGTGACTGGCCCTCCAATAATGTAGTACAGTTTTATGCCAGTCAAGGACAGTAATTATCTTTGCACATGCAATTGATATTGTGTTTTATACAACAGTTTGTTCTGACTGGGCATTGTGATTGGCCGAGACACATTCAACGCGTGCCGATATACAGTATACCTCATCACCAGCCGTGATCACTCTGCTGTGTTTACATTATAATTGATACCCTGTTGGAAAAAAAACAATTTTCTAAAACGGGGTTCTGAAGGAACTAATATTTGTTGGTGGAGCCAAATAAACAACACAATCGTAATCTGTGGTCTCAATCATTACTTGGTAGATATTTTATAGGCTAGTAGAGCTGTTTTATAAAAGCAATATCACACTCAAGGTCATGCTGTTGTACTGTATATCAGCATGACTGTGATTATCTTCAGCACTCGTCCTGTAACCTGGTACCTAGGACCGAACCGCAGCCGTGCTGATATACAGTATAACAGCACTCCCTCTCATGTGACATTACTTAAGTAGAGCTTGGCTTGGGATACATTGGTTCTAATGAAGAAATAAAATACATTATTAACTGGTTTGCAGTGAATACAATAAGAAACCCAATAAGAAATGTTGTTCCCATGTTGTGCAGTTGTAGCAAACAATAAAACATATTTTATCAGAAAAATTATGAAACATTTTAGTTGAGTTTTTAGTTAGACATATACTAATAATAATAATAATAATAATAATAATAATAATAATGAACACTGTAACTGATTAAACAATAACCCCTAAATCAGTACATGAAACACATAGTTCTGCTATCATGGATGACGTATAAAAAAATCACGTTATTAATGAGCAATGTTCATGCTTTGTTTACATTCACAACCAAGTACAGGAAACGATTTTTAAAAGTTCTTAAGTTCCTCAGATAAATGAACATGCTCAATTCTGGCACGATCCAAGTTCATTCCTTGCAGTAAACAAAACTACATTGTGAAGGCGACTGTGATACTGACTGGTGGACTGTGAACTTTTCCCCTCATTCTCCACAAATGAAAGTCATTTTTAATCACATTCGCCTCTTAGACCAAACGGACAGTACTTTGGCCAGTTCAGGATCCTTCAGAATAGAATTACACAAAAAAGGGGGAAAAATGAATGTCCTTTAATCCTTTAGATGGATCACTGCCTTGCATGGTCATAAATAAGAGTGTTTTGGAAAGTTTTCTCCCCCCCCTCCATGAGCAGAATAAAAAAGCCTTTTCTACAGTAGCGTACAGTATATACAATTGAATCACAAAGCTGAATGATCTAATTGCCCTGTGAGATGTATTTGTGCAGGCAGTCTTGCTGTAGGAGTCTTTTTGGCCAAGCTTTGCCTCTTCTGCAGAGTGCACTTTAGCCAGTGAATGTTTCCTTGGCGGAAGCCCAGGGATTTCTACGGGACTTAGCACATATTCATTGCACTCAACCTCACTGCAAAACGACAATTTTTTTTTTTGTTTGTTTGTTTTGTTTGTTTTTTGAAATTTTTTGCATGATTTGTTTCAAGTGGGTTTGGTTTTCCCATGGTAATATTTTAAGCCGCATTTTGGAAACATAATAGAAAACAATACATTGTACAAACATGGCCTGTCATCGTATGTTTAAACGGTAAATTAAAATTAAGTATTCGCAGTATTTTAACAGAAAATGTGAGACGCACTTATCCGAGCAAAGCAAACTCCAGCTTTGTTGTACGCGGAGACGTTTTTTTTTCTTTCTCGTGTGTCTTTTCTATACAAAGTGCATCCCGGTCCTGCCGTCACAAAAACTCCGGCTGTCTGCGTCGTTTTCGCGTTTCAGCGCGCCGCTCACTCGCATGGATGCAGATTTTGTCCTGTGCGAGTGCCGTCACTTGGCAACAGTCTGTCCAAGTCTTTGTTAGGGGGGACAGGAAGATGCGCTCCCCGGATCCCCAAAACACCCCGTCAGTCTAAGACAAACCATTTCCTCCATGTCTTTATTCAGTTGCCAAAACTCAAGATTCCACATTATGCAATTTCACTTACAGTCAGTGCTTATGAATCATCTGTTTCATGTGAAGAGAGAAAGAACAAAAATATTTGCATGCTTTTCAAATAGAATGTTTTCTGCAGCATAACTAATTGATTAAGCCAGTAACGTATTAATGCAACTGCATTATAGAGAGAAAGCCCAACAGATGGCTAAAGCATTACATGTCTGGTTTGAGGCATTGTTTGAGAAAGGCAGTTTTGTATATACAGTATTTTTTCCTTTTCCTAATGAAATAAAGGAGTCCTTAAATATAATTCTCCATTTGTGTGCTAAAATGTTCAACTGTTACATATTACGAATGCATTTTTTTCCCCGTTGTAAACAATTTATTTTTACGCAACAAATGCATTTCAACAAATGGACACACCTTAACTTATATTTAGTTACCTGATTTTTATGTTTTTAACAGACTAATTACACGGGTTTACAGATATCCATCGAGACACACGTTATATGGTATTGCACTTGTTGTTCTCTTCATATACATATGAAATTAAAGGCAAAACATGCATCTTGAGTATGAAACGTTTTTACTTTACTTTATTTGTAATGTTTTATTTAAACACTTTATTGAGTGGAACTAAAAAGAGAGAGATAGAAAGGAAATGAACTGGGTATCACACATATGGCTTTTAAAGTCAGGACTGCATGACAAATGTTCACTACCTCCAGGGCTCCATATGAAATACACCAACTTGGGAAAAAAAGCACCGGGGTACTTGCTTTATGGCAATCTTATGTTTTGGGTCCTGCAAACTGCATGGATTGCATAAACCGTAAATAGCCTTCTTTCATCTTTCATGCCATCTTGTTGCTCGGGCCTTGCTGAGCAGAGTGGCTGAAGGGTTACCATTCCATTCGGTCGGTGATGTTATGCTTTTGTTATGCCTTGTTTATGTGTGTTTGTGTGTGTGTGTGCGTTTGTGTGTGTGTGTACGTGATCCCGTCATGACGCGGAGTCTCGTGGGCACGGTGTGCGGCTGACATCGAATCCCGTCTCTCGCTGAATTAGCCCTGAACTGCGTCTGCCACTCTTAGCCGCTCTCCTTCTGTTTCTCATTGCCTTTAATGATGGAGTCCTTAAGCCCCTCATTCCACTTTAGGGCATTTTTTTCCTTTTCTTCTTTTCCACGCTGTGTGCTGCCCCATGCATTCACGTTTAAGTACAAACAACCTTTACGTGTGATTCCCCACATATAGGTCTCCTTGGTGTCAGCACATTTAACAACAGCTGTTCTAAACATGATGGATGGTAAACAAATTGAAATATTCTCACCACTAATATTCTCAGGTCACTGTCTACTGTTTCTAAATGTGTTTCTGTCGGCACGCTGTATTACACCGCTACTCCCTAAATACGTACCATACTGACCAAAATAATAAAGTCTCCGTATAACTGTTTACATATAAAATTATACAGTTGACCCAAAACATAATGGTGTATAGCAAAAGATTATGAAAACATATGCCAGAGCATTCAAAAACTCTTGCTTTTCCTACGAGGAAAAACATCCCCCTCCCCCTCCCCCACTCTCATCCCTCATCCCCCCACCCACCTCTACTAATCTGATAATAATAATAATCATAATCATCATAATCATAATCATAATAATATTTTGTGCAGCACCTTCCAGTCTATTGGTTCAAATTGCTTTAAAAAAACATAATAAAACAAATGCAAAGACAAAATCCATATATTTTTTTACATCTTGGATGTTAGAGACAAAAAAGTAGTACAACTGATCATTACATCAACATAGCCTAATACTTATGGGGACTTCAATTATTCTTGCTTGCTTGCACTGGCCTGTTGCTTTGTCTGTTGGCAGAGTCGTCATGTAGTTCTCCTGAGGGTAGTACAGTAATCTTAAAACCCCAAACGGGTTCATGGCTAACTCTGCCCTACAGTGGCAGGAGAGAGGCGCTGAGAAAAATGTATTTAGAAGCTTAAAAACAAACCATAACAAATTGGCCGGAAAAGACAGACCGTGAAATTACACAAATCCAAATAAGCACATCAAAAAAAGCAGTCTGGACGGTGACAAAGGATATTATAGAATAAAATAAATGGTGAGCGTGCTGTTCAAAATCAGTATATGTGCTATTAATCGGTATTGGGATGGAGTCAATGTCATCAGCAGCCGCACATTAGCAGCAAGGGGTACAGAGGATCAGGGAGAACAATATGGTTCAATACTTTTGTTTTTACACACAACAGTTTCCTGCCAACCTTCTTTATGCCTTTGGATAGCTTGAGCAATCTTAAATCCTAAAATCATTGTCTTTAATGAAAATGATCATTTCCACATTTTGGCATGTAAGAAAGTGCAGATTTCAGCATAAAAGAAAACAGTGCAGGTTTCACTGTAATCTGTAATCACTGGTTTCACTGTAAAAAAATCACTGTAATGTAAGTGATCCTGAAACATTACCATTAAATCGCCTCATGCCTTTTAATATTCACATCATACTTCAAATTCACACCATCCACTAATCAGCTAGAAATCCCACTGCCCACCTTGCTATTAAGGGAAACATTCTGCATGTCTCTTTCTGCTATCTTAAGGAATTCAGGGATGTATTTGACAGCTCCTCTGCATTGCTGGCAGCTGCAGCCCTCAAAGGGAACAGCATGTCGGCTCCTTCATGCATTAATACCCGGGAAGAGATGCTCATCATTTCCTTGTTCTGGGTCACTTTCTGCTGCGTGTTAGCTCAGTGGGAGGTGGACCACAAGCGGGGGAGTTATCCTAACAACGTAGCCCCCTCAGTACGGTCCCCTGCCCCCTCTCTGTGGTCCCCTGCCCCCTCAGTACGGTCCCCTGCCCCCTCTCTGTGGTCTCCTGGCCCCTCACTGTGGTCCCCTGCCCCCTCAGTACGGTCCCCTGCCCCCTCTCTGTGGTCCCCTGCCCCCTCAGTACGGTCCCCTGCCCCCTCTCTGTGGTCCCCTGGCCCCTCTCTGTGGTCCCCTGGCCCCTCTCTGTGGTCCCCTGCCCCCTCTCTGTGGTCCCCTGCCTCCTCTCTGTGGTCCCCTGGCCCCTCACTGTGGTCCCCTGCCCCCTCAGTACGGTCTCCTGTCCCCTCTCTGTGGTCCCCTGCCCCCTCTCTGTGGTCCCCTCCCAACCTGTCTCTGCCCCCCTCTCTCCTCTGACGTGGAGCTTCGCCCGGGCTCAAAATGAAACTGCATGGCATCTGTGAAGCGGGCCTCCGCGTGCCAAATGTCACGTTGCCGTTCCTCTTGCCATCTCCGAGGCGTCCTCCCTCAGCGTCCCTGTTCCCCCGCGCCTACGTTTTCGGGAAAACGACCCGGAATCGGGACGGCAGCGCCTTTAAGCCGAAGAGAGGGGTTTCGCCGGCCGGTCACGTCGTGTTCGTTCTCTGTTTGAGTCCGTCAGTAGTGTGCGTTTTGGGGGTCACTGGTTCTGCTATTGGCAGGATATGAGAGACCTCTGCCTCCCTCCTCTCACTGTGCTGGTTTACCATCTCCTGCTGTGCAACAGCATGCCAGAGTCGTATTGTAAACACATAAATCTGCCTTCAAAGACAAACTGAGAGAAAGAAGGGAATAGAGAGCATGAGGGGAGCAGCGGGGCTTAATCCTTCAGTTTTACTTGTTTTAGCACATAGAGAAGTACCAGTTATGACCCGGTGTGAACTGCACAGCTTATCAGAGGTGTGGCTGTTTGTCTTTGAAAATATAAACTCAGCGCTACACCAAGCAAAAACTCATATAGTGCTTAACTTCTGGGATTCGGAGAACATGTACCGGCCTCTCACTTGTTCAAGTACTGCTGTTCATGTTGGCGTAACCTTTATTAGAAATGGGATTTCTTATTAATGGTTTATTATTCTAACTGTAAATGTATGAAAGTGTTAGTTTTGGATTTCTCATACAGCATTCTCCATTCACTGCAGTTTAGAATCAATGGGAATCATTGTGTAAAAACACTTTGACGTGTTTTATTTGAACAACAAGGCAAGAGGGCTAAAATCAGTGCAAAGTCGGTGATAAGTTATAAGCCAATGAATAAATATGTAATAAGGTGTGTGTGTGTGTGTGTGTGAGTGTGCCTACAGGGATTCTGAGCCGCCTTTCACCAGTAGGCCTAAAAGTGAACGGGTTAAAGATGGGCTGCACGTAATCGCACGTGAACTGAGCAAGACTGCTCCTTCTGGTAGAGTCTAATTTACACTAATAACACATTTTCTGAAATTCTATAGCAGTATGTGGAGACGTACTCGTTGCTAATATGTACCATGATGTAATTCTGTGTTGATGATTCCTAAATGAGACCAGTGGACAAATTCCAGACCCTCCGATAATTACCGTATTGGATTTGGTCATTTCATACATCATTTTAAAAATGACAATTAAGCAGCTAGACTGCTAGGTCATTCTCCTGTGAAGACTGCTGTTGTTTCTGCATGGCATTTCAGTTGATACATGAGGGGTCAAAAAGCACGGTAAAGAAAACAGCTAAAAGCTATTTAAAAAATACGAAACATAAAAAATTAAGTTAAGTATTGTGTGGGGGAAAATCCGGTGGTAGGTTCACCTCAAGTTTTTATGGACCAGTTTTTTTTGCGGCAGCTATCTGCACGGAACCATGCCGAATACCGTACTCCTGCAATTCTGTCCTTAGTATTTAGTAATGTGTCAGAGCCATGCTATGTCTGCTTTCTTGACTGACAGCATCCCTCAAACAAAGAAGGTGAACAATGCAAAGGTGTGAGAATGTTCTACAGCCTTCCGTCTTTGTGCTACAGTTACAATTAACCACTATAGTGCCACCGGTAATCTGGAGGTGGAGTCAGAAAGTCTGCCAAGGCTGAATTGGACGGATTATCATGGACTATTTCACAAAGCACTGAGACACACTGCGCATCTGGGTGGGTTGTGTCAGAGGTCAAAGGTGTTCTATTCAGGGGAGCAATTATCTGACATCACTGTCACATCTTCCTGCGAATGCTCAGGTTAGAACGCCCCGTCGGTGCGTTCTCCAGGGACACTGTCGAACAGCAAGACATATATCTGGGAAATCGAGAGAGACAAAAAAGTGGAGACACCTTGGTGTCTGGCGGGTGACACGCGAATTGTACTGCGGCTATTCAACAGTCATAACAGTCTTGTGAAATAGTGATGTATGTACACAAACTGATAAAATGCATTACATAGTATTACAGAAGATATATATTTTTGGAATGTATTCCTTTTTTCAATTGAACTTGCTGCAGTGCCAATGTCCGGGCAGTGTTACTTCTAAAAGAGCCAATGTGAGAACACTCCTTCCATCGCTGAAAGGAGACACTATTGTGGTCCTCGTTGGGTCTGTAGTAGACTTTTTTTCCAAGCGTAGGCCTCGGCCCTGATTTGCCACTAACGTGTAAATAGCTTCCAGATGTTTACCTTCGCTTAGAACTTTAGACCCGGAAGGTTACAAACCAAAGCAGTGTTACTCTTTGTTGTTGCAATGACATTACTCTCTCTGACAATCACTGTCATGTGACTAGGGAAAGAAAAAGCTCTCCAACGTGGCGCATTATCATCATCATCATAATCATCATCATCATCCATCAAAATCACAAATGTCATCGTCATTATCATCATCATCATCATCAGCTTCATCATCATCAGCATCATCACACTCAACAATGCTACGTAACTGAACATGATTCATATGATTGATCCTCTCAAAATGTCAGCGTTCAGCTATGGAGATTAAGTCCTTAATATTTCAGGAAACCTGTTCTGTTCTCTTTGTAAATGACACACAGTAAATTCACAGTAAAATGTCCAGTGTTATTTCAACTCTAGCAGTGTTCATTCAACTTTAGCAGTGTAGATATGAGCCTGCTCTGGCCAGATTAGGCTCGCATGTACACTGCTAGAGTTGAATTAATACTGGATATTTTATTGTGGAGTTTTGTGCAGATTTGCACATTCTAATGCGCAAAATGCATGCACACGTGTGACTGTTTTCTCAAATAACAATAACACACTGCTCAAAAAAATTTGAAATTCCATAGGTAAAAAGCAAATGTATATGTATGTACAACCTTTAACTGAACATGTACATATAAGGACTGAATATACCCTTTGAGCTGTGATCATTTTCAGCTAATTATTTCATTGTTCACTGTCTGAATGAGAGTTGGAGACCTGGGGAGTATTCCAGAAAGAAGGATTACTGAGTTAGCTGGATAACTCCACTGAGTAAAACCCGGAACCCTTCCAAATCTGGAACACGGACTGAAGTAACCTGTTCCGGGTTTTACGCTAACTCAGTAATCCTGCTTTGTAGAACACCCCCCAGGGACAACCTGCTGTGGGTTATGTCAAAGTGCTGTCCTAAACAGAATATTTTGGAGTCATAGTCTATGTATATTATGACAGGAGCAGCAACTTCAGCGTAGACCTATAAAATCAGGGTGATTTATCAATGAAAGAAAAAGGCAATTGAACAGAGGCATAGGTTGTGCATGGCCAGTTAACTGGATGTAAATCAAAAAACATAAATAGATGGGTGGTGAAAAACCTGTAACGATTGCTCAAATCCTCATGCGTTTGCTGGTTAGCACTGCCAGACCGGAACCAGAACCATATTAAGTTACCTCATTCTTGCCATCACAAATCAGCCTGTTTTTCCACATGGCTGAGACCACATACACCATTGGTCCTTTGGGGAGTCTCCTCAGCATAGCTGTAGCACTGTGCTATTCTCAATTGCTTGTGCTACCGAGGAGGGAAGGAATCATATTAAATGGATACAATGGAGTGAACCAAATAATCTTTCTCTGAAAAAGTTGAAGGGGATTGCCAAGGTCATTACAGCCAAATCAACAGACGTAGTCACGAATACCCGGGGATCGGTCGCCCGCGAGGCAAATTGGGATATCCTGCCGCGGGCCTCCCGATAGCAAAAACATCGGTCCCGATGCGGACAGTGGAAACCTGCCGGCCCGTACAGGCTTTTCGTAAACACTGGCCCGATACCTGTCATGTAAACCCATCGTTTCCCCCCACGAGCTCCCCTCTGTTTATACAGCGCAATTTTTACATTTATTCAAGCGTTGGCTTTCAATAAACACACAGGGACCTGAGGAGATTCATTTATAATTTGTCACCTGATATTTATGGGATCTTTTTCGTTCTAAGCACTCCCTGGGAACCGGCAAACGCCGCATTGTGCTCCTATCAGCACGCTGCTGATGTGTTTTATTCGGTGGGAGAAAAGACCCAGAGGATCGCTGCAAACGTTACCCAAATCCCCGGGTCACCCGCCCCAAATTAAAATAAAGTTTTAAAAGGAAGTGTGCTAAGAAGTACTTATCTGTGTTTAATATGTTTTCAGTATAATATACGGATGCATAAACATGGCATTGATAAAAAGTACTTGGAGGACAGATTACAAAATAATTAAAGCCAGCGTTTTCCAAAGAATGTAAACTTTGCTGGAGTTGCAGTCGTTTTTTTGTGTGTGTGTGTGTGTTTGTTTTTAAACAGCTGTAAAGAGTGCTCCCCGACCTGCCAACTGTAGGCAGCTGTTTGTCACTTCCATTTAATAAAATGGCCTCTAAAGGAAAAATCCACTTCATGTATAGGCCTACGCTAACGTCTTATTTTCCAGCCCTTTTCTCCTGCCCTTAAAAACTGTCAAAAGAGCAGGCTGGATAGAATCCCAAACCCTTTAGATTTGTAAAAAGAATGAAAGAAAAAAAAGCCAGGCAGCTGAATTTCTTTTGCCTTAGAAATGTCATAACTCTTGAAAGCAGAGCATTACCACATTTCCATATAGTATAAACCTGTAATTCAAATCTAATACACATATGCCACCACATGATTTGGAGATTTTTGCAAACCAGTGCCGTGGCTAATTAACACCCCATCAAAGTTTAGGGAGGAGACCAGACCATTCCACCCTTCCAGGCTTGTCATGTGGATCCCAGAGGCCATCCGGCATTGTCAACTGGTCTCAGGGACATTAAAACGGTTCATATCTACTTTGTGATTGGGACGCTTCCACATATTTTATCCGTGCATAATTTTAAAAAACCACAGTTTATTTATAAGACTATGCAAATCACACCCAATAAATGAAATATTCTGTCTGCCATTTCAGTAACCTCACAGATCTAACCTCACTGTGAATGAATGCTGGCAAAAAATGTCCAGAGCTAAACGAAGTGAACTTTATCAACTATGTGCTCAATCTGTTCACTATGGAAAAGTTGAGCCATCGCTGTTTACAAGCATTCCATTGATTCATGTAGGTATATAACACACTGTCCAATACACAGGCTCCGCCATTGTAGTCGTACAGAGGAGTGGCCTTTTCTGAAACTGCCTCGTAGTTCTTCTGATGTTCTCGTACAGTCTGGGAAGACTACGACGGCTTCGCTCCTGCGGAGCTGCCCGTCAAGCAATGATTCCCATGGCTTTTCACACTCGGAGGAAGAACACTACCGTGGCGATATCTAGAATAAACACATTGTTGCCCTAAAAAACAAGCCTTTCAAGGAAAGCCTGCCAATCACGTTATCAATACAGGCTAGGACTGGGGGCCTAAATATTTGCTGCCAAAGGAGACTTTCGGAATCATGGCCTATTTCAGCCATTGTGTAATTCATACAAGATTTAACGTAATTCTTATGAACAATGTGATTAGAATTACAATATAAAATGAATATAAAATTATTTCTGGTGGATGGCAATTATAAAGTAAATTACCCTAAAGTTAAACACATTAAATTATATAGTGACTGTTTTGATTACTATGCAAGAACTAGGTTTTATTGTAGAACAAGTAGGAAGTTATATTGTATTCTAAGGAAGTGACTATTCATTTTTATCATATACTTTTAGTAAAGTCCATTTTTTCTAGTGTTTTATTTGTGGTCATAGTTATATTCTTAAAGACAAAACAATATAAGTTAATAAAAGGTCTTTGTCTTTTTTAAGGTGGCCTCAACCTATCACCTTCTCTTTAATATAGGCCTGGCCATATGTGAGAATTGCAACATCGGCGCTGATTGGCAGTGCAGTGAAAACAGGGTGAACAGGCATTATTTCAGACTGCCTCACGGTGCTAAAGGGCCCCGCTCGTCCAGAGGAGCCATTTCTCTCCCAGAGCCGCTGACATCACCCAGTTCATTACAACTCGCTTCTGTCACCAGTGCTGTCGGATGTAAGCTCACAGCATTCCTAGCATAGCAACCAGGTTCTTTTTTTATTCTGTCACAGGCTCCCGAAAAACAGCGGCTGAATCTGTAACAGGACTCTCACAGCCCAAAAAAATTATAATAAATAAATAAATACAAGCAGAAAACCAGGAAGGAGCAGGGATTGCAGAGAGTTTATGGTTGGAGACACCAGCGGAAAGCGAACCGCTGGAACACGGCGGCGTTTGGGGGGCTGGATCCTCGCTCAGATCCAGGGCCCCAGAACCAGAGGGAGAGGATGAACCGAACAGCAAGGTCAGAGCGGAGCCAGCGCGCTTCCCATCGATCAGCTCTTATCAGGGCTGTCTGACAGTTCAGAAGCACAGCTGGGGGGTGAGCCTCGCTGTGGCCCCCGGGGGTAGAGCAGGGGGCCCAGAAACCGGCCCCGTCTGCTGCCTCCACCCCCCCCCCCCCCCCCCCCACACCCCTAACCCACCCCTCATCGCTGCATGGGGTCAGCCGCGCCTAAGTTATGGCCATCTCTAAATGGCTGATAAGGCCGATGGGGTATCACCAAGATGGCCCTATAGCGCTCTGTAATTCAGCAGGAGCGCGGCGATAACCCGGGGAGTTCCTGAATCGGCCCAAGCTATATTTCTCCCCCCTTTCGTGATTCGTGAGCCCCTGTCTCCGGAAAGAGGCGGCCTTTGAGGTCTCTGTGTGGGCGACGTGGCCCACCATACCCCTCTGTCGGGGGCCTTAATACCACACTGTTCCCGGGTGCACGCGGGGGCTTTCCTTGGTGGTCCCCGCAGTCACTTCCAAAAATGTTCATTCTTCGGACAAATCCAATTATTGTCTGACCCTTTGGTGGTTCTGTGCCACCATAACTAATTACGTCTCGTGTCCACAATGGCCGGCTCAAATAGCTGCGTGAGTCAGTGGCTTTTGAGAAAAGAATAAGTGGTTTGTTTGAACTGTGGACGTTTTGTGGAGGGTCCCACAATCGGGAGGGTTGTCTAGTAGAATGGATGGGCTGGCTGCAGTGTAGATACAGACAGACTTATCATTAGCACAGTGAGAGAGAGCGCCTCGCCGGCTGATAGCTTTGACCCTGGCACTGCACTGGCGACAGTGACTCTGAGAAACATCGTTATACCGCCGCCGCTGCCACTGCTACTGCTACTTCTACTATTTCCAGTAGTTACTGCTGCGATTACTTATGATTATGTTCAGCTTTATTAGTCATAGTAGTATTTAGTAATAGTAGCACCAGAATTGCCGGTAGTAGCAGTAGTGTTCTGAGAATAGTAGTTGTTCTCTTCTTTACCTGCTCGTGCTAAGAGCTGATTTGACAAATAAACACAATACTCCCTGAGCGTGACTTAGCTACAATACGTTCAAATAAGAACACAACTCAAGTTAATTAGGTAAGGGACTAACCCAAGCGCATATTAAACCGGTATTTCTCGGGGGATGAAGGACTAAGAAAAAAGTAAATTTTGGTGTTGTTTATACTCCATATTGCTGCTGTTGTTGTCCTGGGTCAGAATGCACATAATTATACAGCTGGGGGGAGATTTCACAAAGCAGGATTAGTAGTGATAACTGCACTGAGTAAAACCCGGAACCAGTCCAAATCTGGAACATGGACTGAAGTAAAAAAAAAAGCTGTTCTGGGTTTTACTCAGTGCAGTTATCCAGCGAACTCACTAATCCTGCTTCGTGAAATACCCCCCCCCCCCGTATGCATTCATGTATTTTATGTCACTTTGGATAAAAGCGTCTGCTAAGAAGCATGTTTACCAGCTTTTTGTATGTATACCATTATGACAGGACCACCCCTACCTACTCCCCACATTGAAAAACACCACACAAATGAGGGTTGAATCACTTTTGTTGCATACAAAGGAACACTAGGACACTACAGTCCGTCGTGTAGAAACTTATTTTACCCTAAAGACCGCGTGACCTCGATCTATTTTTACATGTACAGTGTACGTACGGCCCACACACATTTATTTACCTTGCCCTCGGATGCATTTTGTGCGTTTGCGGTGAAAGATGTGGCAACTTAGATTCGGCCGTGCTTCGCTGAATGTAAATCCAGCATAGCAGTACTCATAAAAGACGACAGAATAGGGCAGGAAAACTGCATTTTCATGTGGGTGACATTCAGAAAAGCCGCAATACGTTCAGTCTTACTTTAGAAAACGTTACATTGGCATATTGTTCATTTTCCAAACAGATGCTCTAACTCTCTTGAACCTGTCGATTTGTCAAGCCTCTGCTCTGTCTGACTTTTGCCTGTGGCTGTTTAAGAGGGTCTTACTCAAGCTTCTTAGAACTATATTACATTCAACCACAATATACTTTATACTTTATCCACATCTTTGAAGAACCAAAATTAGCATGTCTTACTTTTATACACTGCTTGCGATTATGAGACTATGAGTATGACAGAAATAAAAGTACACCAAAGCAGTCATACGCCGAGTAAGAAAGGATAATGCCTGGTTCATTTTTCCACAATTGAAATATAAGGGCAAAGCATCTAATAGTTAAAGCCGAATCTGTCTGCACTGTCCCTCAGAGCCCTACTAAGGAACAGGGACTAATTCTGATTGGCCTTTATGCAGGCCAATCAGGTCCAATGCCATGCAAAGCCAGTAGAAGTCTGACTCATGCACTTGAGATCAAAGCCATCCAGACAGGGAAAGTGGTATCCCACAAATGTCCCTTCTTTCTTCCTAGGGGAGACAGGGCCATTGTAATATGCTCTTACAGTGCAGAAGGACTTGCTGCATATCAGTGGGGTCCCACACTCTGTTCCACAGAGACATACATGGAGCCATGTCACTGAAGTAAGACACAGAGTTCAGTCAGGTGTCACCTACAAACTGCACTTAGTGCTTTGGCTGTTTGGTACCTATGATATTCCGAGCTATTGTAAGTTTAAATTTTGTACTGATTTCACACTTGCTAAACTTTATAGCAAAACATTATTGTCACAGGCAGTAAAACACAAAATTCACCCCAAAAAGAGATTATTTTAGTTCACTAGAATATTTAAGTGGCCCATTTTTAAGACCTACAAAACACACAATGGTTTACATTGTTTTACAGTGGAATAACAAATTTTATGTTCTATTCAGAAAGTATGATCCACTGAACAGCCAAAAAAGCATACATTATACTGAAATATAAATGAGTAATTGTGTTTGAAATGCTATGGATAAATGTTACCTGTTTAAGAAGAGTAGTACCCTGAGAGATACATGTACTTGACACGGTTTACTATAACTATGAGTATGACAGCTTGACGTTCCTGCGTGGTGTCAAATACGTTCACTCTCACAGGGAGCTCGCAGCAAAACAATGGTGAGACAAAGCTCACTCACACAGACGGCTCACAGCTAGACAATGGTGAGACAAAACTCCCTTTGGTGCCAGACTGATAAGGCTCTTTGAATGTGTCAATCAGTTGTGGAAAAGCAGGGTGACGTGGGGTAAAAAGTCAGCCACACAAACAGGATCAGGCAAGCTGCCTACTGAAGAGAGATCTCACTCTTTATCTAAGCCGCTCGGATTCACCCAGGGAACTACAGTCAGATAACACAGGAAACCCCATTAGGGGGAAAACAAACCACATAGCCCATGTTCATAACTAAAATAATGATATTTGAATACTGGGCGTGTGAAAATATTGGAACCAGCAATGATTCACTTTACATTCAAATGTAAGACAGAATGGCATGAATGGCTACTGTTATCAAAATGGCTACTGTTATCAAAAATGGCTACTGTTATTAAAAATTAATTATTTTTTAATGCTTTTTTCCTGTTTTATGGTAGAGGATTGAAACTTGTATTAAGAGTACGCTATTCTCGCAGCTCGTGGTTCAAGAGTTTGAAGAGTATCGACACAGATATAGCTGGATCTGCACTGGCGACAAACTCCCAGAACTTGTCTTCCATTAAAGGAGCTGCACATTCTTGCCCTGATGAATGACTGTTTGATTTACTCAAGAGCTTCTCTGCAATGGATTAATGCACACACACACACACACACACACACACACACACACACACACACACACACACACACACACATATACACACACCACAAATGTGTCAGACTTCAGTGTAAGTGAACATAAATGTAAGGTGTAACTTTGTGAATAGAAAATCTAATGCCGCTTTAATGAATGATAAAGAACGATAACAAAACCAAACCATGAGGCTGTGTAGTGAAGTGAATCAAAACAATGTCACCTTCAGCATGGACAAAGGGAAAGCGTGCACAACCACATTGCTGGTGGTACTGCCACTGATAGCTTTAAAGGGGAATTATGGATTTAGGGGAGTCCCTATGTTCTGAGTCACTCCAGGTAGAGCTAAAACGTATCTCTATGGGAGTTTCCTCGACACACAATTATTCCAACTTTATTAGCCAGGAGATGAAAAAGCTGTACTATAGCTGTGAAACTTTATATTGAGAGCAGCATGAATATTCACCAAAAAAGTATTTTTACAGTGATGCTAATTTTTTAACTATTTTCAATAACAACAGTTAAAGCCAATGTACCACAGCCGTACTGTATGCAACCAGTGTTGTTGTTGTTCAGAAACCATTGCCATAATGCTCAGTAAAAGCCAACAAGGAAAGAAAAAATTAATAAAAAACATATAAAAGCATTTTCTATTTATTTCTGTCGCTGTGCATTCATGTAATTATAAAAAAAATAAATGAAACTTTGGCTTGTGTAATACCCCATACTTATCTGTGAGATCCCCCTTGATATGGGACATAATTTTATGGCGAAGGAGTTTGGGCCTACCTTGTAGACGCCACACTTTGCCTGGGTCATGGCCTATCTGAAAAAAACAGAATCTGAAAAGTCGACTAATAGCTTAAAGCTGTTGATACTTTGACTTCAGAACAGAAGGACACACATTCTTTAGTCTTGGCTGGTAGGAGCCCTATTGCTATTAGTGAAATTACACTTCCACAATTGCAGGGCTGCCAGGTTCCCTTGTGTCATTTGAAGACATCCCAAAATATCTTGTGGGACAAGAGTGCATTTACGCAGTGATTAAAAAAAAAAAAAAACATCAAGCTGCCTTTGATATGATATTGTGTTGTAAAATACGTGGCACACTCGGTGTCATTTTACCGTTCATACCCACATTCATTTTATGCTTCTCAGAATATACATGAAGAGTTTGATTTACGGAGACCTTTTGCGTGTGCAAAACCTTTTAGCACCCGCAAAACCAATAACGTGACCAATGATTGGTCGTGGTATTTGCTTTGCACCAATCATTGGTTTTGTTATTAGTTTTGCAGGTGCTGAAAGGTTTTGTATACGCTAAAGGTCTTAGTAAATCAGACCCTAAATATGCACAGAGCCCATGTTCATAATACAAATTCTGATGTTTGAATGCTGGATGCCGGAGAATTTATAAAACCGTGGCTTCACAGATTGGCTGTTCAAATAGAGTGAGACAGGAAGGCATTTACGGACACCCTTATCAAGGATGTTCATAGCAACACAGTAAACACACACATAAGAGCAGCCCTAGATACGGATACAAGGCCAGTTATACGGTAGAAGATTTGAACTGTTTACGACTGAGTTTGATACTCAAATTAAAAAAAGGCTCTTATCGCCGCTCTTGACTGTTTGCCACAGACGTGGTGAGGAGTCTCAGACGGAATAGTCGGAGAAACGCCTCCCCCGCTTGTCTCACTTCCAAGTGGAGTCATTGAAGTGTTGTAACAAGACCTCCCACTCTTTCAGGGGTGAGGAGCCCTCACGGCCGATCCCAGGGCTGACAAGAGTGTTATAACCTTACAGCGCATTCTCCGTGTTCTGGGGTTTTACCCTTTTTCGGCATTCTAAATAATGCAACTTTATAACGGTTGAGTCGTACGCTTCCACAGAATTTCCATACGGGTATCTTTAAGGTTTTTCAGTCAGTTACCTTTGTGAGATGGCTGGATAGTTGTCCCATTTAAGCGGCCTTTGGAAATCCTCACTGTGGTTGTGGATTTGTGATGTGTTGTTTGACCCTAAAAGATTAAGGGACCGGGAAACATGGCCCTAAGGAGTCTGTTTTTTAAGACAACAACCTAAGCTTGCCTACTTTGAGTGCTATAATGTGGTCAGTTTAGCGGAACATGAAATGAATCCCCTCCAGTCTTGTCATAGACTCCACAAAATGGATACGGCTAGCCTGGGAAAAACGCCCAGAACTCTTCTGCCATTCAGAAACAGGTTGCGAATGCTCTGTTAAATTCATATTTATTTAGATCATCATTGCACAGTGCAATGCTCAACCAAAAATAAATCTGTCACACATCGTTTTAATGAACGCTAAAAAGCATAAAATATACTAATGAAAATACTGAACCAGGAGGCTGTGAAGTGAATAAAATCAATGTCTTCCACGTGGGCGAAAAGGAATGTTGCACAACCATATTACTGGTGGAGCTGCCGCTTACATCATTAATCTCAAGATGGCCATATCTCTGTGCTCCCTGACATCATTTCCTGGCTCGGCCATAGTTATAATTAGTTGTGCGATAAGTCTGACGTTGTTGAAAAGTATACAGGTCCTTTCTTTCAAAACAGTAATGACAAGGTATTTAATAACTCACCAAAGTCTATTTATGCCTCTACAGCAATGTGGATTAAGGTAGACACCGGGGGCTGACTTGACTTAAAGCAGTGGATTTATACAGTGTCGTGACTGAATCTTTTTCTCTTTTCATGGGGGGGGGTGGGTGGGGGGTGTCAGGGAGGCAATGCTTTTTGTTGTGTCACACTGAACAATATAAGAGGCCAAGCTGTTGGGGGGGCAGGGGGTTACAAAAGAAAAAGGCCCCTGCTCTCTCAGTCGCTCACTCTCTTGGGCAGAACACACTGTGTGATTTAGGGCGGCATCATCCTGTTTCCAATCCTCAGCCCTCTTCCTGCGGAAATGTAATTGCGGGGAGGCGCGGAGGGCCCATGGTTTGAACACAGCTCTCCACGTCGCCCGAAAAAGGAACCAATAAAAGCCTGGTTTTATGGAGAGTTACCCAACCTGGTGCCATTTATCTCACAATTGGAGGAGACAGTGGGTCGATTCAAGGCAACATTAATTTTATATATCAGTCTGCTAAAATCTGCCTCACAGCAAGAACTGTGCAGTAAGCAGATTGAATCCACATGGCATCTCTAAAACGTGGATTCAAGAATATAAAGTGAGCAATAACCTATACAATTGAAAAGTGTGTTCAATTTCACATGAGCTATAAATAACATGGAAAAGAGGATTAATTTATCTATCTAAGAAGGCAATAGTGCTATATGCTATTGGTTGACATTGGATTGTGAGCCAGATAAAATCTTTGAAGTTCTTGGATGGCACTGTGGCATACGATTGGTGGATTGAGTGTCTGAAGTGGAAGGAGTCTTCTGCTAGCAGAGGGGGTGGACACAACTTCCTGTTAAATACATGCAGGTTGTCCTCAAAGTGGCAGAATTATGTTTCGTTCAGCACATAGTGTAAGTTTAAAATAAGTTGGGGGGAGAAACAGCTTGGAAGAGATATACATGAATCCAGACAGCAGACAGGCAGAGTGAAGTTGGCCACTGGTACCAGTGAAAGCATCTTTGCTGAGACACTCTTTGTGGACTCAAAAGCGATTGACTCGTAATCTGTGTGCCTGATGTTTATAGTCTCCATCCAGCTGCTGCCAGTTGTTTCTTCAATGCTGACAGTGTCTTGGATGCGAAATCCAGGCCAAGGATCTTGACCTCACATCACTAAATGTGTTTGAGCCTGAGTGGACCTGACCACAGGACCTCTGAGGTGTTTATTACTGTCTCTGATGTTTTTTTGGACCGTGAGATCTTTTTCCCCATCCTAAAGAGATATCTTGTTGACAGAAGACAGACACCCACTGATACCCAGGTTTTTTAGATTTTGGCAATTGACATGCATTTTTGGTCCAGGGGAAAGCTAGAACTGTTGTCGCATAATTTTGGCACGGTAACATTGCGTCAGGACAGTGGTAAATTAAAAGGATTTAAAATGCATTCAAAGGATTAAAGCTATTTGAAAATGTTTATTTTTGTAAAGTAAAAGTGATTTGTAAAGTGATTTTTGTATTCAGCTTTGTGTAAAATGTATATGTTTTCAAGAGATAATATGAATAAGTTGTGTTATTAATGTCTATGGCATTTTCCAATGATCAAATCCCTCTTTGTTCATCTGTCCTTTTGAAAATGACATGTAGTATGACTTGGGTGGCAGTGATGCTGTATGCATTAGCTTAAAAAAATTACTAAAACAAATATAATATAGATGAAGAGTGAGAAAGTGTGGTTAATTTGATACTTAAAATTCAGGCTCTCTCAAATAGAAATTGAACAATTCATTAATTTTAATGTAAATGTCTTAACAGTTGCTTTTTTCTTTTTTGCTTTGAACGTTTATGGTGTGAACTTGACACAATTGAGCATTGGAAAATCTTACTTGGCACTGCAGACTGATTTCTCCCTTATGGGAGAGTCCTGCACCATGCAGTTTTCATTGTTCCCTCCTTAGGAAAGGCAATTCCTCCAGCAATTTATAGGGGTGCATTCCACCTCATATATATGTCAAACATTTCATCAAGGTCGTGCTAACAGAGAGAAGTGGCAAGCAGCCTTGACATCAGCTACAGCTTGGCTTAAAACACAATATGTTAGCTTAGAGCTTATTCCGTCCAATTAAGATTGAGGAACACCGACTTTAACTCTCCATCTGTTAACCAAAGAGGTTTCCGTATGATATTTTTTTTGCCTTTCCCAGGGAATACTCTCCAAACAAATAAACGCTTAATGAGATGAGCACACATTCACTAGGAAAAAAACGAACGTTCTTTTGGTGGATAATTTTTATGGCGGGAAAGGCTTTGTGGAATTTTTTTCAGAGATCCAGAACCATTGACCCCTGTGATTTATTACGAAAACATCTTCAGTTCTGCAGTTTGAACAGAAAGATCTAACAAAAGCTTATTTTTTTCTCAGAGGAAATCAGGTTATTGATCATGAAACCTTGTCAGACAGCACCTAACCTATGAGCCTGGGCAGACTAAGTATAGGCTGACATGATATCTGTCCTCAACAAAGGATATCACCACTATTTAATCCTCAAAACATTAATTGAATTATGCTATAATTTTCTTGGGGGATTCCATTTCAGTTTCAAAATACAAAATACTGCCACATGCTTTAAAGATTTTATCCATGCAGATAATCCACTTTTGCCAAATTTTGGTGTTGATTTGCACCCATTGGCAATACAGCAGCATGATGAACTCTAGTCAGGCCTCTGTTGACAAATTTATTTGCCAGTTCTGTGAAAATGAGTCAATAGAATCTGCAAGTCAGGTTTAGATAAAATGTAATCGAGTTAATAATAATAATAATGCTTATACAAGTTAACTTTTACTCTTTACTTTTTATGTTTTATGTTCTTGCCTCACCTACAAATCTTTTATGAGTTGTTTTATGGATAGAAAAGATCCCAGCTCTGTGCTATCCTAACAGGAAACATGACATTGCTACTACTACTATTACAGATTCAGTTTTTTTAATTTTCAAGTCATAATCACATTTAATAATGTAATGGCCCTGTCACACTATTGCGTATGAGAGAAACGTATGAGTTGCGTATGTAAATTCATAAAATAATTTTCATACGATCAAAAAGCCCTTGAAAATAGCGTATGGCCAACGTATGGCTAGCGTATGCCTAGCGCATGCTTAGCGTATAAACCATATGTCCGAATACGCACAAAATTTTTAAGCGTGCTTAAAAAACTTTTTGTGCCCCGCCGTATGCCAGCGTATGCCACCGTATGCGACCGTGCTTGAAACGTATACAACCTATGCCTAACGTACCCCTAGCGTATGTCAGCGTATATCAGTGTATGAGTGATATTTTTCATACGCTGGCATACGCTAGTACGATACGTAATAGTGTGACAGGGCCATTAGCGAGAGTGATAAACTGTACCATATCTTCCTATATTAATGGCTTTGAGAGTTCGAATTTTTTTTATTTTTGTTTGGATACTATTTTAATAGCTTACATATTTCTATTGTAGTTATTCACTAGACTGTATTCTCCCATTACTCAAGTTTAGTGGCTTTTGAGTTATATAATATCCAGTAATACATATATATATATATACTGTGTTTGCGTGAATGTGGAATGTACAATATGTATTTTTGAACTCTGATCTTTTATTGTAAATGTCTAGTAAACCTAGTAACCTCTGAATAGTTCATGCATAAACTTAAGATATATAGATGAATGTGTGTTTTCGATCATTGTTTACAGAATTTTAGGGCACATTTTAATATCTATTTTCAATATCAGTTTCCAGCCTTTTTTTTGCATTAGCTGCATTACTGAAGAAATGCCTCCTCAGTATCATCTTCAACCACATGTTAGGGAGACACTGGGGAAATAACACGTCAGTCGGCAAAAAAAAGCTCAGCGTTAAATCAACATTTTACTCTGAGAGAGTAGATGCAATCCCAGCTGGACTCATGAAGCAATTTAAGGTTGAATTAACACACGGAACATTTTACACGGTATGGATAAGAAGGGTTAGACTGACATATGTAGCATGGTTATGCATTATGATTCCGATAAGGAAAAGTAATCATCGGGCACATGCATGCTTACACACAAGGAGCAGCATGTGAAGGGAAAAAATAATAACCTCGACATGCTTTTCTTCAAGCATCAAAAAACGGCTGCTTTTGGATTCCACAGGGCGCTCGCTATTGCTGAGTAAATACGTCTGCAGCAACTGATAAAAAAACTGATACTACAAGAGACTGCATTTTTTCCACTTGTATACTCATTGTATTTTTTCCCACTCTTTTTCCCCTACTCTTTTTGGAGAGTGCTCAGAGCAAAGGAAGTGTCCCAGTCACTGGGGGGGGGGGGGGAAATGATTCAATTGATTCAACGACATTGTGACAGTAAATAATAATGTCTTATAATTTGGTAGCAAAAGGCGCATTTGTGAAATTCTGGTTTGTTTGGATGACTCTAGGAAGACAGGTCACATCCAACAAAAAAGTCAGGAGAAGAAACCCTTGAAGTTATCCATCCATATCTACTGTATTTCTGGCAGCAGAGTGATGGTTTTAGGCTCGTTTGATATCACAGAGCCTTGATGACTTCGAACCATTTAGCCAACCATGTGTTCTATACTGTTCCAGTGTCATTTACAGCTAAATCTAGTCCCACCCCCCAATTCCCATAGAGATCCATTCAAATGCAGAGAGGTTATAGTATCGCTTGTAAGAGTACCAGCAAATAAGATATCAAGAGTCTTTTGATATTGTTGGTTTACAGACATCTGGAAGTCATGGCATGCAAAGGATATGCGACCAAATATTAAAAATGATTACTTTACCCTACATTATGTTAAACTGTCCAATAGTTTTTGATGCCTAAAAATGGGAGGACTATGTACAAAAGGTTCTATAATTGTCATGGTTATTGGCTGTTCTGCGGTCATTATTTCTTTAGGTGTCGTCAGGGCGCTCTATTGGATTTTATCCACCTCCATTTCAGTGTTTGCATCTCACCCGGCTATTATTTCCCACACCTGTTTTGGGTTTCCTGCCGGTTATAAATAGCCCAGGACTTCCGCCTTTCGGCACTTCGAGATTGTCTTTGCTATTTGACAAACGAAGTCGGTACGGTACAGGATTACGAGTGACCTTTTCTCTTTTAAGCTTTGTTTAAAAGATACAAGGGACTTGCTTTAGCATCTTGAGTTATTCTTTAGTGGAAACGTTTTTCTCTTAGTTGCTGTCTGTCCCTCGCTTCGCTGCTTTTAGAACCCTTAGCTGTTGCGTTTGATTCTTACACAAATCTTACACTCCACCTGATAATAATTTCATCCGATATGGATGAAAATACGCTCAAATTAAAGTGGACAGTCTGCACGTCAACCTCATTGTCATTGTATCCTTTCAAATTCAAAGTGCTAGAGTACAGACCAAAATAACAAAAAATGTGTCACTGTTCAATGAATTATGGTGCTCACTGCATCAATTCAGTGCTTAAACTATCCAATCTTTGTTGTTCACCTGGGATGGGCAGTGTGTGTGAAAAGTTTTCCCTTTTTTCCTCCAATTTGCTTTCCACTTTTGAGTGAACCAGATAAGGCATGCCTGGTTGCATACAAAACCTTAGCAAGCCATTACATGGAACACTAGGACTTTTTAGCTGACCGCTTCTCTCTTGCCTGAGAATTTGATGCATGGCTGTTAGCCATGATGTGAGATTGACGTAAGCTTCATCTGGCTCATGTTAATGTAGCGATAATGCATGATGCTTTTACAATGCGCAACAACAACATGCCCTACTTCCCCCATCTCATGAAAATACCCTTATCGACGGCTGTGCACCTCTTGAGCTGTGACTCTTGTACACAGCCTTCTCAGAATGATACTGTCGTGGGACTATGTGTAATGTTTGATGACATTGGTGGTGTTTGATGTGCACTGTGCTACCATGTGCTAAACACAGATTTTTATCTGCTGTTCCTGGTCAATATATTATTAAATTATTTACATGAGATCATTGTATCTGTTACATACACGGATAACATACAGTGCTCACATTTCCACATGTATAACATATGAAAAATATTATAGATTATAACCATGCATGCACACACACACACACACACACACACACACACACATGTACATATTGTATTTATACTTATCCAAATTATAAATAGTTGAATATTTGTTGAGGTTATGGCAGTTCTGGTCAGCACCTTTCTCAAGGATACAGCAACAGTTGGGAGCTGAACCTGCAACACTCTGGTCTTGGTTTCTGTTTCCCTGGCAACTAAGCCACACTGGGCAGGTGAAACATCCAATAATATGACACTAACAGAGCGCCGAGTGGCTGCATGTTCCCCCTGCTGGCTCAGAGACTCCAGGTGCGAGATGAGCCTTGTGGCTGGTGGGTGGGGTTTGGGCCCGAGGGCTGTGTCTCCCGCCGCAGAGTCTGAGTGAAAGTAATGATGTAATGACGGTTAAAGAGCTACTTAGTTTAATGGCTGGCTGCCTACCTCACCTTCCCCTCAAGCTAGGAGGCTTTCAGTGACAGCAAGCACGTATAAGATTCTAACACGCTTCACCTGAAGAAAAAAATAATAAATGCAACATCGGCTTTCACCCCCCAATACAATTTTAGGGAATATATTTACAAATTAAATTTTAAAAGTAAGACAAAAATATGACACATTTACATCCTTGGTGAAATGCACATCTGCAGGTAAATGTAAATTTGTGTCCTGAAACAGAGCTAACTTCAAATGATCCTGCCGCTGCTTTTCAGTAACCACCTTTGTGAGATAAAAACTATAACGTTTCAACTACTCAGGGTGTACTTGCTATGTGACTTTGCTCCACATGAATATTAGTTAAACAACTGGTTTTAGCGTGTGTGTCTAACTGGACCTTGTACTCTTCCAGTGTCCTGTCAAAACCGCTCCATACATGGTCTTAACATCCAAACAAATAATTTAGCTTTTCATAGAACCACCTGGTGCTGATTGAATTAGCGAGCGGAAATCGATTCTGATCACTGCCACAGGACACCCGTTGCTTGCCAGTCAGGTGGCCTGACAGAACAGGTGTCTGTTCAAAAGCCACAAACAGAATTAGATTTTTCCCTAATGCTGCTTCTATCTCATCCGGCAGGCCTTGGCGTTCCAGTCTATCACTGAATCTCTGAAAGACAGGTTTCCAGTGCTGTCGCGGAGGAGGGTATTTGTAAAACACTGTCCCTTCTTGTGCCACTAGTCTTGTCTTATCTGCCATCGCTCGGCGACGGAGCCAGTGGCCTTTTTTTATGTAATTATGGGTGACACGGCCTCTGGCAGGGCCGGGCAGTTGACGCGTGCAAAAGTCGTGGACAACAGATCAGCTGCTTTGTCCCTTTTTTTTCCGAGAGGCCGAAAGGCCCGACTCGAGGCCGCTAAGCCAATCACGTTATCTCGTCCCTTTGTGTCCTCTAAACAAGATTACGCGAAAAAGACACAATTATGACGTGGATGTCGGCCCACCTCACATCACAGCCCAGCCTAATGTTTTTATTTCACTCAGTGAACACGGCATTAACCCTGTGACAAATGCAGCATTGCCATGGCTAATTGTGTGTGCGCTGCAGCGAGTTGTTGCATTATAACCACATCACTAAGTTGACGAGAATTTAATGCGTTCCCTCTGTGACCTGATTGCTCCCAGTCTGAGTGACGTTCAGTGCTGAAATGTTGCACTGCGTCCAAACAAATGTTGCACTGAGTGTGTGTGTGTGTGTGTGTGTGTTCCAAATAAATATACACAGTGCTAAATGTGAATGTTACGCAAGTTCAAAGAGCTCTGGGTGTTCTTCCCAGCAACCTCACTGTACAACAATGCTTATTTTTCATATTGTCCATAAACAGCGCAGTCTGGAAGATAAGGTCTGCTCTGTGGAGCATTGTGCGGTGGAGAGCGATAAAGGGCCTGTACGTCCAGCAGCAGGGTTTCTTGAAAGGATTGCAGTGGAGGCTTTTACAGCGTATAAACAAGTCTGAATGGAGCTGGGGGGGAGGAATCTCAGGAGCCAAGATTAAAACTGATTATCTGCAGCAAGTTTAGGCTGCATCCATCAGCAAATATAAATGCCAGTTTTTAAAAGCACATATTTGTATATACACACACACACACACACACACTTATATACAGTTTATAATAAATGTTAATAATAATTGAGGAATTATTTTATGGAAGTCACAATAATGTATATATTGCCTAATATTTTAGTGATTTTACATATTACAGTTTCATATTTACATTTGCATAGGTGTAGCCATGTGTGTGTGAGTCTGACTTTGTGTGTGTGTGTGTGTGTGTGTGTGTGTGTGTGTGTGTGTGTGTGTGTGTGTGTGTGTGTGTGTGTGTGTGTGTGTGTGAGTCTGACTTTGTGTGTGTTTTTATGTTTGTGTGTGTGTGTGTGTGTGTGTGTGTGTGTGTGTGTTTGTGAGTCTGACTTTGTGTGTGTTTTGATGTTTGTGTGTGTGTGTGTGTGTGTGTGTGTTTGTGAGTCTGACTTTGTGTGTGTTTTTATGTTTGTGTGTGTGTGTGTGTGTGTGTGTGTGAGTCTGACTTTGTGTGTGTTTTTATGTTTGTGTGTGTGTGTGTGTGTTTGTGTTTGCGCGCGGGCAAGTGCATCTGTTTAAAACCACCCAAGTTATTTATATCTATCTCAAAGTCAGGGGAGTTTTTAGAAATCTTAAAATAGATCCGCGTCAGTCCCGTAATTATGACCCACAGGAGGTATCGCTTGACAAGGCACAAGGCCTGGGTCAAAGGTCGAGCCCTGTCTGCTGCCGGGCTCTCTGTTTTCAGACCCCACCGCAGGGCGACGCCCCACTCCTAAACCCTTTCGGGAGAATGAAGACCGCAGCACCGCCACCATCAAACAGCTTTCCGCCATTTTGTAAAGTTGAGTTTTTATTAAATACTCTTCTCTTCTGAGGGACATGCTCAGTGTTTTTGTAACCCACCCCCCTACCCCCCCACCCCAACTCATCTGTGTCTTGGTGGTTGATTGGTAATTGTGATAAAGCACTTTGTGCCATGAGCAAATTGAGCCGCCGGAGTCCTGGCCTCCCCATTATTGATCGTTTGTCTCTCTGCTCACATCCTCAAACTGTGTTTGTATTTTTTTAAACTTCGACTCAGAGCCTGACGGACGGCATAATCAACGTTTGTCAGTGTGAATTGCGTTTCGCACTGCCTGTTGACCACATTACTGTAGGAATTTCAGTCTTAGCATTCCAATGGCTTAGGTCAAAAATGAACCTCTGTGCGTTTTTCTGCTTGCAAAAGGAAAATCATTTGAGCAGTTGTGTGTGTTTTTGTCAACTGAACGGTGTGATTAATTTGAATACGGTGTGATTAATTGAACAATCCGAGCTACCTCTATTAAATAAGATTGACAATTACACATAGCGGTAAGATTAATACAAAAAAGTTTAAATGATCAGTGAAATCATGCTTTTTGTTTAGAAAACCTTTAAATTAACTGTAATATTGACTACTATTATTATAAACTACTAATGCTAACTAATAACTGCTACTACCCCTGATACCACTGCTATTACTGGTGTCACAACTACGACCACTATGACTACTTCCACAAATGTTTTTGAGGTATTCCACAAGAGCAATTGCCTTATTCTTCCAAATGTATGTAAATTGTTTACTGTTGCAAAGATTGTGATCATGCGAATGACATCCATCAGTTGTATGACAGAAACCTGAAAAAGGTGGTGAAAATATCACAGTATCAGACTGGCACCTATCACTGTCATTATCCACCATTTTATTATAATTGAACGGCCCGCGAACATATGCTACCCAGTGTTTCTCTTGTCCCAGGTGACCTCTGACCTCTGGCAGCCTTGAAGAAGATAGCAGGGGTCACGGAAGCCCAGATCTCAGGGGGTTGCAGGTGAAAGGAGTTTAACCTGTCATCACGGCTCGTCCCGCAGGTAGGTATGTGTGTGTGTATGGGGGGGGGGGGGGGGGGGCACCCAGCGGGACCTCCAATCACACTTGGCAGGGGTCTGTACGCGCGTAACGCGGAATGGAGCCTCTTCACAGGAATGTTAAGACCCATCATTTGTAACCATCATTTTTCGCTGGGGGAGATTCTGCCCACATGTTTTTCTCTGCACAGGGTTTCCCACGTTATGTCACATGCCAGTACCAGCGCCCAGACTCGGAAAAGAGAGCACAGATACTCAAGAGTCCACTGGCATTTTTCAAAGCAACACTCGGCATGATGTTTTCAGTGAATGGATCACTGCTGCCAAAGCAGCAAGAGCTCACCTTACGCTTGATATAAAAGAACAACGGTGATGCGTAATGTAATAACACAATAACATACTAACTGCCACTGCGGTGACCAGTGACAACATTAAAATCGTATCGGTGCTGATGAATGAACATATTACGAATCGTTTTTATTTTCTTTTTTCATTGCTCTAAAGCACCATATAGGAATGAGCTGGATAAATTGCGTGCAGAAATGTAGGTAAACGGAGCGATTTGGACTCGATTAGAAGGATATCGTCTGGGGTTTCTCACTTCTTGGACGCTTTTTCGACTCGGCAGAAGTAACGATGCAGTAGTCATCACAGAGAGGCTATTTGCTGCAGTTACATTTTTTTTTTTAAACGGAGAAGCAACCGGTTTTATAATCTTTAACAGGCCGTAAATGACAGACATGGAACTCTGTTAGAGCCCATTTAACCTTCCGTGGCGTTAGCACCTTGGGAAGCATTATTGTAAGATTAGTGAACAATTAACATTCCTACGGAGGTTTTATAGTGGCCGTTGTGAAGAAAACCACAGTCGCTGAATGTCTCTTCACAGGAGCATGAGCAGAGGGGGAAATTTATTACACGACGTGTGGAGAGAAGATTGTCAGGATTAAACAGCTGGAATTGCCCCAGCAGTTCAACCGGAGCCTGCACTCAGCATCCTCGGTCACCGCTGGCCTCTTTGATGTGGTGATTTAAGACCAGCGGACATCTTGCTTCTTGATCGCGGGGGCATAGCGGCGACCGCGTCTGCGTCGCGCGTCATCCTGGTCCTTTTAATCTCATTTCAGAGCAAACGCCCGACGAGCTCAGCGAAAGCGCGGCCGGCCGCTCGTCACCATCCTCTGGCGTTCTCCCCTTTGATCATCCCATCAATCAGTGGCCAATCAGATCCAAAAAGAACAAGTAAACGAGCGAAAAAAGCTGCCATTGGAACGGAACCGAAGGGTCACCGTTAGCATTTCCGTCGTCCCGCAATTTACGCCGTCGCGCGGCCTGATATTCCCAGAAACATTCCGTCGCTTCGAGAGAACACTGACCACCTTTCAGTCTGTCGCCCTGTGTGGTTATATACGTGCTTTGGGTTATATGCAGGCAATTTGGACAGCCTGTTTGATTAGTGTCTAAAAGTGTGCATAAGAGATGGTGATAGCTTTGCGTCTTGCCAAGTGCAGTAGAGGGCAAGCAAACACGAACGAGTCAGGGTTGTTTCGTTTTTTTTTGACACAAAGTGCCGGTTAACAGGTCAGTATATGCAAGGCAGACTAAATGACCCCTATTAGATAAGAGCACCTGAATCACTCTTCCGTCTGTCCGGCATGGAACCGTCACTGTGAGACGTTAATGAGTTGGGAAATGCTTAACTAACACATTACGCGACCACAAATGATGTACTTCAGCAGGAGTGGACTGAGTCACTAAATATAAACACACACAGTGTAGGCAGCCTATGAGTGTTGCAGATACATCAGCAGAAACCACTATTTGTGCTCAATTTGTGACAAATTCAGAATAACTGCTGGGCAAATCTGGTGATCTGTTATTAGCTTCAGGTTGAGCCTCATCTTTCTGTTTCGTCTTGCCCGTGTACTTTGTGACAAATTCTGCGTCCGACATGCGTATGACTGCTATATGACAGTTACGGATGCGGCTGAGGGCATTTCTAGAAAACGGCCAGCGCAGTGGTATTATGGCAGAGCCGTAAAGGCCTCGCCTTAAGCTTTCAGTGTGGCAGTTGCAGGTCTGCTGTGAATGGTGCGCTTGGACGTGTGCAGAATATATGTCTATTTTTCTCCAAGGTGTGCAAAAGTCCTGGATCACAGCTCTGATGAATAAATCGATTTTCAACATATACACTGCAGTGTACAATGTCCACCCTTTGGGCGATATCTCAATTAGTTATTAATAAGACCTTTCAAGAAAATTTATTTTGAGTGACATTTAACATGTATGTCCAATAGAAGATACAATGCATAAAGCACATGCATGTTCTAACACAAAAAACCAGGGCTGGACATAGCAAGCACACAGGATAATGGCCTAGATTAACTTTGCTTTGGCCAACCAAATACCTTCCCTGGGTTCTCCCATGCATTTTCTCAGGAGAGTTTTCCTTTAGAATAAATCTTTCACCAATCAAGACTTCCTACGTTGTACAAACATCAATTGCACTGACTGCATGCTGTCATCTAAAAGCGAATAAGGTTTTGTACATAGAGATCACATGGTCCGCACAATCAACATGTACTAGAGCAACTGTTGAAATACATTTTTATGTGTCTCAGATTTTTAGTATGCCTCTCTCCGTTTTCACAACTTCCTGCTGTTATTTCTTCATGAAATAATGAAATTACGGGAGTCACTTGTGACGCAAGGTGCCCCTAATTCCCCTTGAACTCGGAACTACTTTGCCATTAATGACATGATGGGTGGGGGGCTGGGGAAGGGAAGGGAAGGGTGGGATTTGTGCAGGGTTTGTCATGGCAATTTAAATTGGTCGTTATTAATAAAATTGGTTATAATTGTGGGAAAACATAAACTTGGGGTGACCAGATGATCACAGGGTGTTCGTGGAAACATTTCCAGGAAGATGAAGTTTGACTGGAAAATGGGAGGCACACTTACTTCAGTTTGGGTTTTCCCAAGCATGCCGGTGTCACCGACGAAGGCACAATTGCGTTCGACGAGTCTTCCATCCGGAGAAATGCTTTTGTGACGCAACGGCTTACCGTGGAAGCTTGCTCAGAGGGAATTGGGAATAACCACGTGTAGCTTTACCCGAGCAAAATAAATTACGTACCTTTGGTGCTACTTCGCTGTAACACTCCAAGGTGCTAAGAAAGGTCAATAAAAGTATAAAAAGAAGGTTTCTTGCTAACTTAAAAATGTATAATTACAAACGAATTGATTTGAATGAAAATTGATTATATGGTTTGGATATGAGAACAATAGGGCGGCAGTGTAGTATAATGGTTAAGGAACTGGACTTGTAACCGAAAGGTTGCAGGTTCAATTCCCAGGTAGGACACTGCCGTTGTACGCTTGAGCAAGGTACTTTGCATTGCTTCAGTATATATCCAGCTGTATGAATGGATAAATGTAATAAGATGAAATAAGAAGTCGTGTAAGTCGCTCTGGATATGAGCCTCTGCTAAATGCCTATAATGTAATGAGAAGCACTTTGCTTCTTATATGTGTTACTATTGCCACAAGGTGTTGGTTTTATCAATACATTTTTAATTTTTTTGTGTGCGAGAAATCTTTTTTATAGCTTTACCCAAGCAAACATAAATAGTTGCTATTGTTATTAATGAGTAATAAAGAGAAAGGATCTGGATTCTCTCCCCCTTGACAAATACGCATGCATGCACTTTAAATTTGGCTTAGTATATGATATGTGGGTGTTCTTTCCCTTAACTGAGACATTATTTTGATATTTCTCAAGATGTACTGAACCCCCACTACTCTGAGAGAATCAGACATAGAAATACCCATGCTTCTATTGTACATACCCACTTACCATCCATTTATAAAACAACCCTTTCAAATCCCTTTTTTTTTTTGCTAGATCTAGCTTTATCAGAGGATGATCGGAATATTCCACGCCATATTACTCACTCGCCAGTTGTCTAAGAAAGGATTCAATCGCCCATGTCTATTCTGTATGTGTTCCTTAAATTAAGAAGTCAAAATGAATGTCAGGCTTGGACCCCCTATGACTGTCAAAGAGACTTGAGGCTCAGGGTGATTGGTCCGCCCAGAAGAACACTACTCCCTCAGAGGCAAAAATAGAATCCTGTCATCCGTTTAGAGTCGACGCATCAGCCACACTTTCAATGGTCCAAGAATCTGCCAACATCATTGTCAACCGCACCCCCTTACCACCACACCCCCACAAACTCTCTCTCTACCTCTGTCTCTCACCTTTTGCTTCTCTTTTTCTCTTTCTCTCTCTCTCTCACCACACTTTATTTTTATTTTCATAGCTGGCACACCTGACCCTGTGGCATGAACAACTGGCCCACCTCGTTCCTCCCTTGCCTGAACATCCCACACAACCCTCCATTCCACCCTCAAAAGTGGGATGGCATTTCTATTTTTGGCAGGCAGGCAGGCAGGCAAGCAGGGTGGTTTTTGGCTCCAGGGAGGCAATCCCTCATCCCACAGATACACCGGTCACAGGAAAGGGTATTAGGGTATAAGTGTGAAGTCTATTTTGTGTCTCACAAAGATCTCTCCAAGCTCCGGTCTTTTTCAGCCATTTATTTCTGCTGAACAAGAGTCTCATAACTGTTAAAGCACAATCTTTACACTCAGTGTAAATCTTATTGAGTCCGCATATAAGATTCTGGGGGGCCATAAACAGACATTTCCAGTTTTAATTAGATTTTTGTAAATTGCCCATAATGCCACTATAACATCATCAAAAAAAAGGGGCCTTCTGTGAGATGTGGGCTTTTAATTTTTTGCACTGAGAAAGAGTGCCCCCCCCTCTTCTCGCTGCCCCCAAGGCGGCCCCCACCCCTTGCTGGCTGTTGTGGAACTCCAAGAAAGATCAAAGCGCTTCATGTTTTCAGCGTTTGAAAAATTTAGTCTGATTTATATGACATGAATAAAATTGTCAGTTTTCACAATTTCCACAAAGATGATCTTATGAGATAGGAATGATGGGCTCTGAGCTCTGAGAGGCATTTGAGGAACAAGAGCTTTCTTTAGCTCTCGACAAAGGGCTGTCTGTACTCTGATTCCAGTCAGTGGCCATAGTTATACGTACATGTACAGTATTTAAGCACTGATGTAGAACTTTTCATTTTATTTCATTGAAGATTTGACCATGTATTTTCACTTTAAACTCTTTCAATGCTAGTGTAGAAGATCCTTCAAATTAAAATGAATAGAAAGTATGAAGATAAACAAAGATACATATATATATGTGAGACAAGTGAGAAAGAGAAAGAAATAGAGAGCAAAAGAGAGATAGAGGGCTTATATATAAAGGTAATTAGTTTTTTTCCAAATGCAAGAATCAAAACAAACTTAGAGATAAGTGATGAAAAAGCCACTAACTGCACTCATCATTTTCCTTGCATGATATAATATTTTTATTCCAGGTATTGTTCAGATATATTACATTATTTTAACATAATATGCCACACCCCCCACAAAAACACAATGTTTAAAATGAATGTATGAATGTAATCCATAAACCCACGTTGCTGTAATATATGCATTTGTTGTTTTTACCCCTGTCCATTTTCTGCGGTAGGCTGGAAGCCACTGTGGTCAGTAATCATCTGGCTGTTGGGCCTGAAATCGAAAGGGTTTCGGCTGGGATCGCAGATTAAACATGAGGGGGATAATTAGCCCTAAAGAAGAGATCATTTTGCCCTACCAGGGCTCCTGTTGTTCTTAGCCCTTCTGGAAAATGTGGATTTTCCGATGATAGCCGTTTAAAGGTGTCACCGTGGAGCCAGGCTGAATTAAAGGGGGGGACATAGCACAGTCTAAACAAGCAATCTTCCCCATTATCACCAGCCTGACAGCATAATAGAGAGAAGCGGGCCTTGAGACTCCAGTGACAAAAGACCCAACATCTATCGTTTAGAGACTTGCTTGTTTCCCCTACAGCATCATTTTATGTTCACTCCTTCGTGAAAAAGCCTCGTTCCAAAATAAACCGCTTCGAATAAATCTCTTTATGTAAAGTAACTAACATTTACAAATGATTATTCATTAAAAAACAATCTGACACCCAAGTATTCTGTCTCAGAGGGATACATTTCAGTCGAGTGAGGAGACAGTGTTCAGATTATGTTCAATACACCTCAATACACAGTAATAGTTGACCAACCTGGAACAACCTGGAACATTCCAATATTAAATATTTTAAATAGAATAAAGTGTCCATAGCACTTTATACTCATTTTAAATGCAGTTGCACTCTTTGACCCATTCATAGACCAATATACAATCAGAGAATTTGTACGGCTAATTACAGTGGGAGCTTAATATGACAGCTAAGACATGGATGAGACAAATATGCTATATATAGTATGGTACATATCCTTTGTAGACATTTCAATAAACTGCAGCTTTATCCTTGAAATTGGCTTTCTGCCAAAGCTACAGTGTAAGTGGTGTAGCCGAGGCAAGACAACTCCATTTCTGACTAACATAACAACGTGCCACGGCCGTTCTGGAGGTTATGAAGGTAAATGATTTCATCTGCCAGGACCGGGCGAACGGGCGACCAGCGAGGGGGATCGAGGAGGGGGGTGGGGCTGGCGGCCGTGGCGGGCCGAGCCGGTCCACTCTCCTCGGAGGTGGAAACGGCTAGTTAAGAGTTATTTAATCTCCAGAGACGTCTCCCCTGCTTTTAAGTGGAACCTTCTGCTGAGGAGCGAGCCCTGTGAAGACAGGCAGCTGGGCTTTGTCATGCGTGACCGGGGACATTCTTGTTAGTGTAGTGTAACCTTTTCTGCACTAACGCAGATAACACTGGCACCTAGCTCCGCTCTAATCTCCTACCAGTCTCGGCCGTTTCGGAACGGGCTCGGGGCACGGGGGTTAAATTATTCCAAACTGCAGGCCGCGCGAGCTGGGGACCCATAAGGCAGTCTCTGGACATACGGTCGAGAATGACCTCACCGTGGAAAAGAGCGGCTGGTCATCATGACTAATCTGCCAACCCCAAGCAGAGGAGCAGTGAGAGACTGCGTTGTTTACTCTGCTTCTTATTTGTCCATCTAGCTATAATGTTTCTTCTTACGTTTTAGTTTTCTTCTTTGTTTATTTTTGTTAATGGGTTTTATTTTGTGTGTTCTGATAAAAATCGACAGTGTGGCAGCGCATCAGCTCTTGACTCTTAACTGACGTCACTCCTTATCTCTTTTTCCCTGTTACTCTAGAACAGGACCCTGAGGAAATTACACGAGAGTGTGTGTGTGTGTCTGTGTGTGTGCGTGCATGCGTGTGTGTGTTTGTCTGTGTATACTGTATAAGCGTAGACCCACTGTTGTTTATAGCAGTAGTACATGTATACTTAAATATAATAGGGGGAGGTGGGGATGTAGAGGTTGAACCCTGTTGTGGATCCGGGCCAGGCTGGGGCATAGCAGCAGGGTGCAGCGATGGGACATGTGTCCTCCAGATGCCCGTAAGGGGAGGCGCATGTGAGGCTCGCTAATGTGAACAACGACGACGCAGGGACAGCGGGTGTCAGCCCGGGAAGGGTCCTCACCTCATCACCCCACCGGCTAATTTATTTCAAAATTAGCCCAGGTATTTCTCCACAGGCACAATGAAAGACGGCCGTAAAAGAGTCTGGGAATACAGAGTGTGCCAGGCTTTCATAAAAAAAGTCAAAGCCACCTCTGGTCCTCCATCTCTCTCTCTCTCTCTCTCTCTCTCGCTCTCTCTTTCTCTTTCTCTCCTCACTTTCTTTTTGTTTCCAAACCTGGCACACCTGACCTTGCGCCGTGAGCAGCGGGGTCCACCTCATTCCTCCCTTGCCTCAACACCCCACAACCCCCCCTTTCCATCCTCAAAAAAGTAACTGAGAAAAAAAGAGGGCAAATGGGAACCATATTTGTGCATTCTTTTTTCACCACCACCCCTTCCCCCAAAATAGGAATTTTAACTGTTGTGATTGAAAAATTCCGCATTATAATCACATTATGCATTTTCCCCTTCCTGGATGATAGGTATAAATCATTTTTAGGCTCGCCGTGGTGACACCGGTCATCTGTCTCAGTCTTGCGGCTGGGTCCTGGGCGGCCGCTTCTGGTGTATATGAGGTCCAGGGCTCCTTGCAACCTGCCTCTGACAGCTCAATCGCGGTGTTCTCCTCCACCTCTGATCCCGCCATTTAAGGGATGTAGGAGCCCTGTGCGACATGACTGTGGATGGATTCACAATACGATTTATTTTTTCCAGCCCAATCCGGGGACCTGATCTGTGGTGACAGGCATGAGGAAAACACAACAGACAAAGAAAGCATAAATGCTCATTACAGGTAAAATAACATGCATACCGTGCATACATGCATTACATATTGATATATGCACGACAAGATAGGCAGAAATTCAACAGAGTCAGCAAAGTGATGCTCTCACAAGAGCACGCTCAACCAATCAGCTGTGCTGTTAAATATATATTCCAAAATATGAGCCCCTTACTATATAATTTTTTTCCTGTCTTTTTCTTTTTCTTTTCAGTAATGTTTATTGATGCCCATAAGTCAAAGACAAATGAAGACAAATCAACATTTCAGTTCGTTTTTGTAATTACATGGTGCTGAGGAATAATAATAATGAATTGAAAATATTCACCATGAATTGAAAATATAAAAAAAATTTTTTTGACACTCAATATTCTTTTTCAGTTTCATATTTCTTAGTCAATATTCTCAATCAGTATTTAATCAGCTATGATCCAATGCTCAAATACCAAACAACAGATTTTGGCTAAACCCCAATAAGAAATTACAGTCTATGAAAACCTTTATCCCAGCATTATACATAAACACATATTTTACTTGTGCTATTAGACACGATACAATGCATTGGAAGTAGATACATGATGTAGGTTATTTAAATGCTTTCTGCCCATTTAGAACTTTCAACTGCTCATTCAGTACATGGTTTTCTAGTGTAGTCTAAGGTAAATCACTCGTGGCTTTTCAGTGTGTAGTGTAGACTAAGGTAAATCACTAGTGGCTTTTCAGTGTGTAGTGTAGACTAAGGTAAATCACTAGTGGCTTTTCAGTGTGTAGTGTAGACTAAGGTAAATCACTAGTGGCTTGTCAGTGTGTAGTGTAGACTAAGGTAAATCACTAGTGGCTTGTCAGTGTGTAGTGTAGACTAAGGTAAATCACTAGTGGCTTGTCAGTGTGTAGTGAAGACTAAGGTAAATCACTAGTGGCTTGTCATTACATTACATTATAGGCATTTAGCAGATGCTCTTATCCAGAGCGACTTACATACTTCTTATTACATTTATCCATTCATACAGCTGGATATATACTGAAGCAATGCAGGTTAAGTACCTTGCTCAAGGGTACAACGGCAGTGTCCTACCTGGGAATCGAACCTGCAACCTTTCAGTTACAAGTCCAGTTCCTTAACCATTATACTACACTCCCGCCCGTCAGTGTGTAGTGAAGACTAAGGTAAATCACTAGTAGATTTTCAGTGTGTAGTAAAGTCTAAGGTAAATCACTAGTGGATTTTCAGTGTGTAGTAAAGTCTAAGGTAAATCACTAGTGGCTTTTCAGTGTGTAGTGAATACTATGGTAAGACTGCAGCAGCTAGCTGTCACATAGGGAAGGTAATGAGGGAGGGACTGCATCTATACTTTTCATTTCAGACGACACACTGTACTCTGCAAATGGAAAAAATGAACAGACACAAACATGAATTTGTTTTTTAAGTGAAGCTAGATGCAGACTGCATGCTGATATTTGCTTTTTGAATTAAATTATGTTTCCTTTCATATATAAATGAATGTGCCACTGTGTATGCTTTTAAAATTCATGTTGTGTTGTGATAGACATGCATAATTTTTTGAAAGATTAGGTTTTTATTGGTTAGCAGTCAGTCCAGAGTTACAAAACTAATTCAACCTTGATTTGTTTTTTAAAAGCAATTTGTTGTGAAGCAGTTTCGGTGAAAGCAGGACCAGAGAGAAAGTCCCATTCAGATTGTTTCTTTCAGAAATGGACCCTTTCTATGCGACCGGTTTTAGACAGTGTTTAATTTTCTTTGCAAAAGCAGGCTGGGGCACCTGGATGAAGGAAAGCCAGCCTGACCTTGACTGGATGATTGGCACGATTCCCCCAGTACATATTAATGCAGTACACGTATAAATATTTCCTTAGTTACCACGCTCTGTTGCTCGTCATATTTTTCCATATTTATATTGCGTTCGTAATGTTTAATAGATCTGACTTGTGTACTGAAAACAAACTTAAACTAAAAGCAATGTTAATTTAATTCATGGAAAAAATAAAAATAAATAATATTCCATGATTTATTAATTATATTAAAAAGAGAGACTGAACAGCCTAAAATGGTCTGGAAAAATGTTTTTTAAAGAGTTAAAATATACTAGAGTTAAAACAACAAAATGTTTGACCAAGTACTGAGTATTTTTAATATACAGTCAGCAGAAGGCAAACCTTCTCTATTCTGTTATTTTTTTATATTAACATGAAACAGAATTTAAAATGTAACAATGATTGCGTGTTGCAATATTTGCATTCACTGATTAAATCAGAACACCCATGCAATGAAAAAAAGTGACAGTACACAATTTTTAAATGAGGAAATTAATTGTTGCAAAATCTGATTGTCTCCATAGGAGAACCCTTTTTAGTTTTTTATGGAACCCTCTATGGTCGGTATGAAAAGTGTGAAAGCTCTCAGATTGAGCCATTTTGCCTGACCCTTGAACTAGCTATAGGGTTCCTCATGTGGAGACACAGAGAAGCCTTTTGGAACCCTTTTTTTCTGAGTGTACCTTCAAACTGTGACACGTGGCTGTGTCATCATTTCAAGTCAAGAACACACAGGTCTGTTCCTAATTGTTAATTGAAATGGCATGGGCAGTATTGACACATTTTATTTTATTATTATTTTTTTACGTGTCCTCTATATTACCAGGTAGTTTCAATGCAATGCAATGTGGCCCTGACAGCAGCAACACAAGTGCAGCAACTGAACACCAACACAGCAGTAGAATGCAATACAGCAATATCATTATCAATATCAATATCAATAGCAACAAGGCGGCAACTATATAAAAAACATTATTACTGTTCATACCTTCATTTTTTACATTACAGTAGGATGAATAATCTCTTTCTCTTTCTCTCTCTCTCTCTCTCTGCTCCAAGTTTCCTGTCGTGTTTTCCATAGCACCACACCACTGACAGCCACTAGACCGTACTTCTATTAATAATCCCGAGTGGCTGCCACTTTGATAGATTTCATCAAAGAATTCCATTCCATTATAAAATGTGAGAAGAGAAAACCAAAAGAAGATTGATTATAAGGATCATTAGGACAGCATCAACGTGCTGACCGGTTCCTGGTGACATGTTTGATCCATCCTGGGCCACTGGTGTCACCCGTGGCAGTTTCATATGAAAAAGGAGAATGTTTTTAAGTTCGATCTGCAATGCAACAACAAAAACCTGTTTTTTTCTTCACTTAAATAATGTTTACATTTTCAAAATGTATATGCTGTCCATACATGTGGCCTTCTAGTCTCACTGTGCATGGGACAGTCTCTTTCTCCTCTCTGAGTATATTGCAGCACCTTCATACTCCATTTTTTAAATCTGGGCCAGAGGATTCTGTCCAGTGTAACTGCATTTCTGTCTGTCCCTAACTCTGAGTGACAAATATAATCAGATTATTTTTTTCTCTGATCCTTATACATCATCGTGGACTCTGCAGTCACTAATGTATGAATACAAAAATGTTTCGCGCTAAAGAAAGAAGTAGCATTGCAATAATTATTTACTCACACCTAAGTACAATGTACATTGTGGTTGCATTGAATATGGACTAGTGGTTACAGATAGTATAAACCCTTGTTTCTCCGTCTTCGGCTTCCAATTATGAAATTACATATCCACTTCCAGTGCAGGAGTTGTAGGAGATGTCTGGCTCTCAATGGATGCAAGTGCCTCCATATTACCAAGACCCGATTTCCTTGGCTATAGATGAAACCGTCTGATTTGTCTCTGATTTTTTTTTTTTTAATCCAAAATTGACTGTGGCTCTGTGAACAGAATGAGAGAATAAGAGACTAAAATTTATAGCTGACAATGCACACATTTAAAATAACAAGATATTTATATGTATTCATGCTGTTATTTTGATATTTTTGTTTGGATTCAATGTTTTAAAAAAAAAAATGTATACAGTAAAAGCTCACCTACGGCAATAATGTGATGATTTAAACAGATTTTTTATACATCTTAGAGTGAATCTTTTTTATTTATAAATCGGCAAGCATAGGCTATTGCAGCAGACAAATAAATCACAACTCTAAATAGAAAGCGATCGTGCCTGTTTTGTCTCAGGACAAATCAATGCACGTTGGATATGACCACGTATCCTCGGGCACTTTCTACCCTCTCTCTCTCTCATCCTCTTCCAAGAAAAACCATATAGATGGACATCAATTACAAAACCCAAATCCCGTTAACCCTTTTTAACACAGAAAAACCAACAGCCAATGGCCAACTAAAGTCACGCTGGGGACGAAGTTAAATGAATTAGCCCAGAGCCAGCAAGGTATCTGGCGAATGTCAGCCGATCTCTTGTCTGTTGATTATGTTTTGCTCCGTACTCCGTTGTCAGCCGCGATAGCCAAAAATTGTTATTATTTTCTGCATGCGCATGACGCGGACAATTTACGGAGCCTGTTTGGCTGGAAATCGGGTTAAAGTGACAGAGGGAGAAGTCGAGCAGCAGTCTGATTTAATTAGCTGGAGCAATCAGTAGTTCGGCCTCAGATTTATCGTTTCCTGTTTCCCTATAACCCTGTGCTGGAGTATACTGTATGGACGTGGGGCTGAGGAGCTGGTTTCATATTGACCAAACAATCCCCTTATCAGCCATGGCTAACAAGCGGGTCATTGCTAAATGTATTTATTTAAACATGGAGAATGTTTCCTTCAGCAATTAGGAAATCCTTAATAATATCCGTACTCAAAAGGATGTTTTGAAGACAGACTTTGACACAGGAAAATCATTTATTTTTGACAATGGACCGATGACCATTGTTCCAGAGGGCTTCCACTGGTGCCACGCGCATGAAGAGAGCAAGAAATCTGCATCGTGTTTGCAGCTTTGCATGCATGTACGGCTCTGCAAATAACTACAACCACAGAACTACATTAGTACTTTTAGAGATAGAGTCAGACCAGCCAGATCATTCGCAGTTTATTATGCAAATATGCACGCGCACACTCAACCATGAGTGATAATAGTATAACAGTAACAGACTATATTCTTACACCTTTTTTTGCATTTTGCCTGCACAGCACATACTTATACAGATCCCTTCCCGTTCTGATAAAAAAATTTGGTCGGTCATTTTATGTTTTGAGGTTGGAGGGAGGAAGAGAGGGAGAACACATCTAAGTAATTCAAGAGCTCACAAACTGCAAACTCACAGACAGAAATGAGAAAATGGGTAATAATGTATTTTTGCTTTTTTTTTCAGATGGTAGCTGAACATTTTGACTAATTTGCACGTATTTTGGTACAAGACATAGCCTACATGATTCATACGGTTTAAAAGCTGCCTATAAAAAATAATAATAACCGTATTAAATGCACTATGCCAGTACAGACGTTTTCTCATGTGCCAGTGATGGTATTTATTTAAAATTGCAAGTGAAAAAATGAGTTTGTTTAATACGACAGTCAAACAAATCAAGTACAGTAACTGATGTCACTATAAGCATAAAGCCATATATCTACTTCCTGTCTGATAACATTGGAAAGTTCCAATAATGGCTTAAACGATATTTCACATATGAAGTATTGTAAATAATGTATAAGTTCAATGTTTTATAATATTTACCATAACATCATGGCGGTATATAGTATAAGGGCTTTCCTCTGACATTTTAAATGAACATACAATAAATAAATTTGAATTTAAATCAGACATGTAAAATGTTTGCAAGATTTCATTAATGACCCTAAACTATTATACAAATATAAAATCAACAAATAAAAATAGAACAGTTCCATACAAGTTTTTTTATTTATTTACTGCTTTGTCTGTTCTGTTTGACCTGTCCTAAACGGTCATTGACTTTTAAGTCAAGCTTTGATGCTGGCTGAGATCATTGCAAATGTAAAAACCCTAACATACAGTTGTAGAGCAAGAGCAGGGAAAATTGCAACAATTTCCTGCTTCTATAAATCATTTTTAAATGAATCTGATCATGAGACAAATCCACATACATGTACGTGTTTGTTTCGGCAATAGCCTACTCAGCGATTCCATTAAAAAAAACTTATAAAAATAATACCGAAAAAGGTTTGTGCAGTTCTCACTGTGAGCTCCACAGAGCTTCTGTATTTGTTAGGATCTGTATGTGTGTGTATCTGTATTTGTCAGAATTAAGAGTGAGCAGTGGGGATGTACAAATAGGTAGACCAGGTAGCTACATGCCTCACCTCCATCTCATGTAGTGAAGCTTTTCAGAAAGTTGCGAGTCTCTATGTAATTTGCTGTAATTCGGGGGGGATGCTTACAGTGGTCAGCCGTGCTGCCAGTCTTCCTGTCAGAGACAGGAACAAGTGTCGAGGGTCCAGCTGTGACCGCCCCTGGGGGCAACCCAGCCCCCTGCTGTCACCTCCCAACAGTTTTGGTTGTTAATGACCTCAGTCAGGCGTCTGCCAGCTGGCCGACAGACTCTAAAACCCGTCAGGTCCTGTGATTTAGGGCATCGGACACCAGGCCACGGCGTAAACACGTAATTGCATTAGACCCAGAAACAGACACCCTGCTCTAATGACTAATCAAAGCAGGGGTCAGCAGAAAACGGTACCACCAGCAGGCTTCTGGAGATGGCCACAAATGGATAAGCTCTGATAACTCGACGTAGATAAGAGAAGACTCCAGCCCTTTGTTTTCCTCGTTTCTCTTATTGATGTTCAGTTCAGACACACCTTTGATGGAGGATACACAGGTTAAGTATAAATGTAGCCTATTCAGATGTAAAGTTAAAAAGCGCTGTGGAACATTTATTTAAACCCTGATACATTAGAGGATCAACTGGATAAGAATGTACAGTTGACACACGTATGTTCCATCATATGCTACTTGTTTCAAAACTTGTTTGCATTAAGTAGAATTTTCCTCCACATGTATAGCTGTAGGAAGTGGCTATCTGTGTTCTTCCATAAACAACCATAAAAGGCCATAAACTCAAATAAATATTTCCTCTTTGAAATGTGTATTATTGAACTTTAAAAGTGAAAAGCTGCCCAGTAAAAAATCAATCAGTCACCTGCTTAAATGTTTGCTTACTGGCAGCGCAGCAATACCTTGAAAATGTGCACCACCGAATGACAATTGGAAGTCATGAGGGACATGAGACCGTAGGTTTCATAGGTTAACAAGTCCTGTGACACATTTTCAAGCAAGAATATAATAGCTTCATCCACAATTTTTGTGGTCTTTTTTCAGGCACAGTGAGCAGATTTCCGACCAAAATCCTTTCAACCTTCACACACCTGTGGTAAGCCAACTATAGAGTACTTATTTGAGATTTGAGTACATTTCTGTTACCAGCCACATAATTTAAACATACTGTAGTAGGTAGCCAATATTATAGCCCCCCCCCCCCCCCCCCCCCCCCCCCCCCCCCCCCCCCCCCCCCTAAAAACAGTGACGATGTGTGTGCTTTGGTTCTTTGCTTTGGGGTCATGCCAGTTTCCCTTTTTTTCTGAATGGTGAAACTGAGGAGTATGATTGGCTGTCTTTAATCGCTCACTCAGAATGTTGTGTCCTGTCAGGGGTCACAGGTCTCGCACCAGGGCATAGACATTGAAAAGGTGACGCTTCCTTGAATTCAAAACTGCCCTGAATGGATTTCACCACTTTTGTGGAAACCGAGGGGGAAGGGGGCCCGCCTGGCACAAACCCTTCCATGTGGAAACAAGTGGCACAAACCTTTCTTCTTTTCTGTGGACCCTTTTCCTTTTTTTACCATGTCATTTATACTAATCCTCTCAGACAGACGCGGCTTCCTTTTCCCCACCGATCGGAGTTTACCTCTCCGCCCGTCCCTCTCCCATAGGAGCCGAGAAGGAGGATGTGACTATAGACCGCAGGGACATACTGAAGAGGTGAAACCAGCATCGCAGTGGGGGAAGCTACAGTAAAAAAAAATAAGAAGAAGAAGAAGAAGAAAACCCCCACAAGTCATCCAGTCACAGGAAATGAACTGCGCTTAGAGTACATACAATATGGCTTTAATGAAGCTGTAACAGGTTTCATTCTTTTTTGGGGTTTTGTAAAAACAAGGCGTTGCACTCAGCTCGCCGCCATCTTGATGGCTCAATCTCCCCACGGGCACTGTATAACTGATCCTTCTCAGACGGTTTTGGCTGTACTAGAAAGGCCGCAACCACAGCAACAATGTCAGCAATACTACTTTGTTATTTTGGGTATCTTATTTTTTTTTCGTGTACCTTTTTTGTCCTGTGTCTTTTGTCTATTAGATGAATATAATGCATCTTCCTAAACTACTTTCTGGAAATCTCCAGTGACTGTGGTTTAGAGCAGCAGAGGGCAAATCGAAGGGCTTCAATAATACTTATGAACAAAAAAAGCACAAAAAAAACATGAATGTACAGCACACTGAAAGGTAAGCATGTACAAAAACAAAAATAGGGTATTGCTGCTTGTGGACAGGCTGGCCCTTCACCTCTGCTCCTTCAGTAAAAGCAAGCTAGAGGTGCTCTCCCCACTAACACTCACTTGGTTCAGTGGATTTTATGTTAACTAATGAGGTGCAAAGTATTTCTCTGACTGTGTGGCACGGCCCATAAACGTCGTGCGAGAAAGCGTCTGCTTTTGTCTCGGGTCACTCACCTTTTCTACCAAAGCGAACCTGAAACACTTTTAAAAACATACTTGCACAACACAGTTTACTGAGTTAGGTCAATCCAAATTTAGGTAAATAGTTTCTGAGAACCAAAATCGATACAGATGTAGGATAACATCACCATAAAGTGAGGATGAATAAGGAGGACATGCTCAAAATGATTTCCATTATATATACACAGATGTATACTGTAATAATATTGTTCAAAAGAGGATTTAAGGTACATGTGTAGTACATAACTGTACTTTTGCCTATGCATTTTGTACATATCGTTCTATGTTTGTCAAACAATTATTATTATTTCAACTGTAAAATTGTTTTGCAATTGTGTTTGTTGTCCTCCATCAATATTACATTGTAATTTCCAGTTACTTAAAGTTTGTTTTTTCAATCAACAAGTTTCTTCGTTTCCAAAGTATCAAAGTTTCCAAGTCTTATTTATATACATCGCCATACATAGTGGTCCCAGGAATGTAACACTTACGCAATTTGGATTTAGCGACATCGATGCCAATGTTGAGCAGTGGTCTGTAGGTTTACTGTTTGTAGCCCGATGTTGGTAATCATCCTTTCTGAGGATTTTACTGGCAGCCATTTTCTGAAGGATACCAACACAAATCCTTTTTCAGCAAATGGGATGTATTGTTTTCAGTGAGCATAGCATTGCCTCTGGCCTTTTTTATTTTTTTTTCACTGGTGTTTTTTTCACAAACATGTGGCCCCCTCTGGCCGCGCGACCATTAGATGGGGGTAATTACAAGGAGGGGTACGACAGTAGGACCACACCGAAGCCACAGCTACATAATGAGAGTCCAGGCAGGAAAAGGCTTACTCCGTCAAAGTAAAAGAATGTGCAGCGAGCTTACACTTCTCAGTGGACAGCCTCTTAGAAGAGGGCGCTTGATATGACACAATGCAATTTGAAAACAGTTAAAAGGGGGACAAGGCCAATGACTTAGGTCTGTAAAGCGGAGATTTTAAAGGGCCTTCGTGTGAAGTGTTGGCATTGTTATGAAATGACAGCATATACTTCGAGCTGTCAGTTATGCGTCTCTCTAAGATATATCAACTTTTAAGTTGACAACAATAGCGCTATCGTGACCAATCACAACAGCAACGCGACACTATTTCAAGTATTTTACAGCCCTGTAATCGGTGTGACATAAATCTCAAACGCCGTTGTGACGTGGGAAAGCTACTCTACCACCCAGGTGCTAACACCACCATACACCCCCCCCCCCCACACACACACAAAACTGTTCTGTTTAACATTGGTGTCTCCTCCACAGCTTTCAACAACGCTGTTCCAATGCCACCATCAGCGTTTTGACGCAAAGGCTCATGGGAGACATTGCTTCCTGGTGTGCTACAGACATTAACATCAGAATTTCAACTGAAGATTTACACCACAAATGACACAAAGTAATGAGGATGTAAAAATGACGATGAATAAGGCTGATCCCAACATAATAACGATGCTACCGTTTACATCTGAGCATGAATCAGCATGAGGTTGACATCATCGCATGCACATGGCGTTTTGAAAAAGTGCCCAAGTCAAAATGAACCGAAGCTGGGAATGGCCGTAGCCATGTTTTAAACGGATTTCTTCTGCGACGAGGCGCCGTGAAGCACTTAGCTCTCTTTGCCGTCTTTAGTCAGTCTGAAAGAGGCCGTGCCTGCTTTTTTTCAGGTGTGGCCAACGGTAAGGAGAAAAGTCAGTGAAGAGCATTTTCTGGCTTGGGGGGGCTTGGCAGCAGTATCTACCATACCCAGCTTGGTGGACGGGGGGGTGGTCGGCGGGGGGGGGGGGCACTGGCACCAAGGTCGCCAATGGGACGAAGGCTCCCCCCAGCACACTTCAAAGGCCCCTTGCCCCATCTGCATTAAGTCATCTCTTCCCTGCCGCTGATATGGACAGCTGTACACAATCGAATTGTTTCAAGAGGAAAAAAAACAGGATCGAGATACCTGCGCCACCGGATTTTTCCGTCAGCTTTGATGCCTTTGTCTCAAGCATAGAAAAACAAAAACAAAACAGAAAAAAAAAAAAAAAACTCCTGTCTTCTGAGTGGATAGTTTTTTTTACATTTTTTTATTTGAAACTTAATACACGTCCATTCACGTAAGCGCGCAGTAAAAGGATCGCAGGGACCACGATTTACAACGAACGTCGTCACCCTGGAGGAAGAGGCCATTATCTTTGTCTCACTACCGATGTTGAAATATATTCCCGGCTACTAGCTGCCCCAGCCGGTTCCATAAAAACGCCAAAGCCCCTCTCTGGCTGTTGGTGGTCTCTTTCCAGCCCTGGCCTTTTACTGCGAAAGGGCTTTTTGATATTGCTTTTCCACGAAAGGACCCTCTAAGAGGGAGAAACTTCAAAAGGGCATAATCCAGGTAGTGAGTTTACTTTTAAGTTCTGGAGACCTACATCTGGACAAGCTATAAAACTGTGGCCACTGAAACCAGAGGATGATGGATTTTATACAGGCCTTGATTAGTATGTATCCCTCTCAGTTTAGCGATATATCAATAGCATCAGCTAATTAAATAGCTTTTCTTTTTTATCAGAACCTACTTGTTTCATCAAAACCTTAACATAACATATGCTGTCCACTGTCAACTCTGCAGGAGCAAAATAAAGCATTTTTTATCTGTTGCTTCTCACGTAATATTACGTTTTGGCAGTTACTGCAATGAATGTATGTTAAGTGAGAAATTAAAGCAGACCATATAGTTACTTGTATTGAATAAATCCCTAAAAAACTAGACAAAATTAAAGACCAACACAGATACAAATGACTAAATGTCTACGCCGTTACCCAGGGCCGGATTAAGACCCTGAGAGGCCCTAAGCACTAAAACATTTTGGTGCCCCCATACATTTGTAATTCAAAATATAAACAATAATAAACCATAAAATAAAATTAAAACATTTTTGATGACACAGGAGAGAACAATTTATAAACAGAACTTATTCATTTTTCATAAAATTTTGAAAATGGCTATAAATTTTATTAATTTAATAATTTAAATGGTAAATTCGGCTATGAAAAATTTCTGAGGTGCCCCTCCTTCCCTTGATGCCCTAAGCACGTGCTTATTTTGCTTATAGGGTTAATCCACCACTGCCGTTACCACTATGTTCAATTTCAGGTAATGTCCTAGGGACATGCTAGATTACAATTTCACTGACTCCAAAATACATTTTTTTTAAAAAACATTAACTTCATGTTTTTTCTTTATGACCTCATCAGAGGTTTGTTTTTGAATATTGTATGTAATATTATTGGGAATTCAATAGGGACATACACAGAAATATACAATATATATATGCATGCCATTCCTCTAGTGAGCACACATTCTGCAGTTGCTATGGGAATCCCATGTAAAACCAGCGATGAATAAATTAATAAATGTTGATCTGGAATTACTATCCATCTCGACTTTAAATTAATAAATGAATGCATGAAGAACATTCGTCAGAAAGGGCATCTGGCACCGTCTTGTTATTTAATACGTGTTATACTGGACCCGTTACACTCCTCATTCCCTGAAGCAGAGTCTTAAATGTGAGCAGTTGCTTACGTTGGACTACATTTTTCACAGGACAGCGTGTGTATAAATGGCACAGCGCAGCACATCAATACATGCATGTGCACAATCTCTGTGAAGAAACCGTGCACTGCGAACAATGTCTCTGTGGAGCGGGGTGGAGTCTATGGCACAGTTGTGTGTGCGTTTCGCCAGCCTCTGTGGCTGGCCTGGGCATTCCTGCGGGCGCAGCAGCAGGGAAACTCAGCTGGCTCAGGCAGCCCACAGGGGTCCCCGGGCAAGCACTGGCGGCCATGGAGCGCCCGGGGTTACCTCGTCCTGCGGCGGGGCTGATTCATTGGGAGAGAGGGGAAAAATAGGTGGCAGTTCTAAGAGATCAGAGTGGGGGGATTAAAAGCCTATCCATCACTGCCATGTAGAGCTGTCAGTGGAGGGCATTATGGGAAATGTATGACAAAAGATCAGAGTACGGCATGCATAGGCGAGGGGCAAACGCTGGCCCGCGTTTCTGAGGGCCATGCATTTGCTTTAAGAAGATACATTTTCTAATTGTCTATTTAATGTGCTTTTCGCATTTGTTATCATTAGACCTATTGTTTTCCCCTGGTTTCTCATTCACAAGCTGTACACGTGTTGCTGCCCTTCATGTTTTTAAGTGGAGTTGATAACGCCACCTAGTGGTGAGTGAATAGTTTAATATTTTGTGGCTAACTCTGCGCCAGGCCAGTTGTTACAGGCCCTAATAAGCGCTTGTTGTTGACTATTTCATTTAACTCAATGACTGGCAAAACCATTATTAAATAAAGACTAATTTTGCTATATGTATCAAAGTTAACTCTGATATGTATAACGCATGTGCCTATAAATACAGACATTTTTTTCATAAATGCACATAATGATACTCAATATCACTATTAAGAATCGAATGGTTTGAATCAATAAAAACTCCTCTAGCAAGCGTCATTATTTAACCAATGTGACATTCTGCTGTGGATAAACTGAACGCATATGTTACAAAGCGATAATAAAAGCATGACTTGCGGAAAAAGGAGACGCATTTTTTAATGAGAATTTGTTGCGTTCATTGAGAAGAAAAGTTATTTTTGGATGTTATATTACCAAACGTGAGAATTAATTAATTAAGATACAACGATTTTGGTCGTCTGTCCCTGGCGTGTGGGATATTCATGATGCAGCAATTAAAAGCAGAATGTTATATCCAATAGAAAATATTTTAAGCAAGAATTTTGTGCTATTCAGACTTCCCTGGAATTTTGGTATAGGCTCTATTTGTTTGCCAATTATGTTCATAATGTTGAACACAAAGTGTTCAAAATGCATTCATGAAGAAATACAATTAACATATTTTAAACAACATCTTGCACATTTCTGAAATATACATTAAATAATTAAACGGGTATAGAATATGTGTACGACATATAAATAATGCTACTAATCTCTTAAATGGTAATACATATTTTATAGGCTAATCGTTTAGGGCAAAAGCACACAATAGGTACATTATAATGTAATGTCTATAATGTAACATTAAAACGGATATTACTGCATTCTGTAATCTTATAGTTTTAGTGATATGATTAATTGCATTTGGCAATTTTTAAATATTCAGACGCTATTCATTTATCGTCACGGCTCTGGAAGCCTTGTCGCTTGCCCAACAACAAATGTGTTATCTTTCTCTTCGAAGCAGCATATTTATCATAATTTCTACTCGGATATTCTAAATTTAGCTTGATTAGCGTTGTATAAACAATGTCTGGCATTTTCCCCAGTCAGACAACTGGAGAGCGAGAGCTTTGTCTGGAAGCCTTGAATCATCCAGTCGCTTCAGTTTTCCAGAGGTTGGGAATCCGCTACATTGTATCTGGGCTACTGTAGACACCGATCTAATAATAACTGCGATGATTCCCGTTAATAGACCACTCTTATTAGTGAAACTGTTTGGACCCATAATGACGGGAAAAGGTTAAAAAAAATACAGAAATTTTAACACCGGAGTGGAGGCATTGCCTTTTTTATTCCAATTTTATTTGCAATGTGTAGCCTAACTTAAGACACATTTGACCTATAGAAAACGTGTCTTCGCTTTAGGGAGATGCCAAAGCGGTAACTCAGCGGTTACTCAGAAGATACTAAGCCTTTGAAAGCTTCATATAAACTAGGGGGTGGGGCAAACCGAATAAATATGATACTCAGTTGCCATTTCTGTTTTAGTTGACTAATCTGATGAGCGAATCCTTTACATTACCAGCTAGCCTATTAGGCTACATATATTCCACATATTAGTTGGGGTAGGCCTGGCCTACTTATAACGCAAAAATAATTATTGATAATACAATAATTACATATTAAAAACAATACGCAGCAAAATCACTTACTGACTCATTAAAGCATGAATAAGTGTTTTGATAAACTGCGCGCCAACAAGAACAGACCGACACCCACACCACGTTTCACTAAGACAATTAAACGCGCTAACACAAACATCTCTCTCTGCTGTCTCCCTCTCTCTCTCTCTTTATCTCTCTCCCTCTCTCACGTACACACACACACACACACACACACACACACACACAACCTCACGCGCACCATTTAACGAAATTAGAAATTATACAATGAATTATGTTATTCAATTGTTATTAGGTCAGAGCTGACACATTATTGTTTCTCGAAATTAAAATAATGCCAAACAAAAGCAAAACTGTCCTCAGTTTGCTGAATGTTATTGAGTGATATATAATTTACCTCCAATTACCCTGCATTTCGTTGTTGCAATATGTAAAAATAGCTACTAATTTATCTGTTTCCCAAAAGGTTGTCTTTGTGTATTATGACGTGAATTGGATGTTAACTGTGAATTAAATGAATAGCCTACTACTGAAACCCATAACCGTGCACATCAGGCTATACTTCACATGGGTAAACTAGGCCTAAATAATACCTGTTTAAATATGCGAATGTTATGCGTTTACAAATATGAAAAGAAAAAAAAACAAGTAAAACGCTTTTTTTTTTTTAAAACACCAATTTTTTCTTCTTCTTGTACTACTGTTATTAGGCATCACAACAACACTTACATACATACAAACACATGTATATATGACTATACAAAAACTGAAGTAGAAGAATGCACATTCTATTAATGTAAATATATATTTTCTAGTAGTCTAGGCTATATGTAGTCTATTTTTTAGGTAGCCTATATGCAAAAACGGGGATTTCCTTTAGTGCTACTGCCCTATGGATACAATAACAACGTTATTTTGCTAATGGGCTTTATTTTTTATTTTTAACACACACGCACACATAGCCTAGCTATGTTCAAAACGTGATGTTGTTCAATGACTTTGAAGTTTGAACTACGCTGCAGCACGCTGAATTGGCCAAGATGAGCTGCGAAATCCTATAAGTAATTGTCTCGTAACTTTGCCGGAATACAGCGGTCTGTCTCACAAATTGCATTATTATGTCCATGGTTGAAATAAGCCGGCTCACTTTTCCCGGGCTGTTATGATAGATGTTCTTAGACCCGGCATATACTCGCGACGTTGTAATTTACCTTCCTCTGAGATGGAGCCAACAAGGGTGACATTTTCAAGCACGGAGCCAACGGGGAACCTGCTCTTTGTCACCTTGCCCTGGAGAACCATGGGTCCTGTAGTGGGGATGACCCGGACTGACCGGTCAGGGTACAGACACGGATTGCCTGTCCGTTCTGTGGTCCCGGGGTAGACCTGTTTAAAGGCAGCAAACCCTAGTCTGAAGCCCCCATACCTGTGATGGGTAGGCCAATGGGGATCATGGTACAGATAAATTCATGGTATTAATACACGGGGGAACATTGTTAATGTTTTGGGTGATTAAAAAACGTAGCCTACCATCCACTCACTCAAAAAATACAGAAATGGTATTAAAACAGGGTTTATATTGCTTTTATGTTTATATTGTTCATATAAAGCAGTTTTATTTTAACAGAATTAATGTAAACGTCGGTAACAAACAGGAGAGGGACGGTAATTTTGATTTGTATATGCCATTTTAACATATTGAAAGAGGCACCCATAATATACTAAAACATGGTAAACAACCGATCGTTAAATCCCAAAACCGTACAAGGTAAGTCACGCCCGTAGACAGGTGGGCTTTTCCTCATCAGATTTAGATGCTTTCCGATTGACTGAAACAATAGGTATTTAAATAATTTGAACAGACAACATCATTCGAAGCCAACACACTGCCCAAATCCATTTGATGTAACACAATGTGAATGCGTGTATTTCGTAATTACGCACACCTCCACGTTTTTATTAACACACCTTTCTTTTTACAATGTAATAATGTGTGAAAATAAGACGGGGTCTGGTTTTGACCAAGACCAATTAGAAGGAGAGCAAATAACCTCTTCTACAGATAAGGATAAATCCCCCTGTAATGACGCAATTAATCAACGTGAGTGTATGTATAGGCTATTTCAGTAGCCAACCGCCATTGCTGTACATCATCCATGTTCCAAATCTAGATTTACGCCGAAGCTTTATACAAATATTAAACAAGCAAAATGGCCATGCTTCATTAATGCTTACCACAGAGGCACATCTGAACAAAACTTAGAGAAACAGGCTTTATATAACTTGAAACCCATGTAAACAAAGGATTATGCTCATTTCAAATAAAGCTTCTGAAATGGCTGGTTGTTATTGTGAACGCTTTTCCAGAACTGAACCAGTAGGCTAGACAAATAATGGCCACATACAAAGTATAGCCAAAGTGTTTTTCTTTTTTTTTCTCCTAAATTGACAGTAGGAGATTATCTCTAGTTATCGTTTAAATTAATTATTATTTACTATTATTTTACTATCAATAAAAGCAGTGAGACATATTTTTTAATGATCCTGCAGAGTACGATTGGAAGCGCACATAGGGGATACACAATTGAAGGCGAAGACTAAATACGCCGTTCAATCGGGACTGCGTCCATATTTCTCAAACCCCCTCAAGATCAAACGGTTTGACATTGCCGAAATGTGCGCTGCTCAGAGACGGATCTGATTGGTGTTCTAGATGGTGGCCACGGAATGTTATGACCGAGTAATTACGTTCCTCGGACAGATGTATTAACCAGGCTCAGAGCTGGAGCCACTGGATATTATTTTAGCCCGCGGGCCCGAGGAACCAAGTCGTTCCCCGAGAGAAAGTTGGTCAGGGTCTTGCCCCCAGTCTTCTTCAAATGAGCGCGGGGCTATGGCTGTAGATAAACATTCTCGGTTCAGAACGTCAACTTCCGTTATGAACGGTGAAATGATCACCCTGATGCTGCTCGCTCCATCGATGGACATTTTCTTTGTTGTTAGCATTTGCGAAAGCCCTGTCATTTGTATGTCTTGTTTGTTTTAAGATTGAAATAAAATAAATGTAGCCTATTTGTAACTATGAGTCCTCCTAGGCCTTCGAATGCAGAAAACTGTTAAGGAGTAAAAACAGATCACACCTTGGATTATACTTCCGCACTCTCCAAAGAACGCCCGTACATTTGTCTGGAAATGAGCCGAACAGACCCTGTTCATATTAGGCCGCTGACCATTCAAATGTTAACACGAGACAGTAAGGAAGCAAACATACAATATTTGGTAACGTAAGCCCGGTTGGGTTTTTATAAGTTTTGAGATAAGTCTCATTGATTGTTCTGTATACCACTTGATCATACGAGGCACAGCAGAGATAAACTAGCTACACAGCCCGTGAGAGCAGAAACTTCAGTCTTTCCCAGCTATATGGTACAAGACAAGTGCTCAAGTGTTTACTTACAAGACTCTGCCTTATACAAATGACAAGCAGAGTGCCTTCATTTTTTCTCCATTCAATGCTAGGGAGTAAATCTTCAATCTTGCAGGGATGTAGTTGCTGGCAGCGAAGTTTAATATGTTTTGTTTCTAAGCATCAGAGTCTTAGAAGTAGCCTACACCCTGAGCCTTTCCCCAATTAGTTGGTACCCCCACCCACCCGCTACCCTCGAAATATCCATCCACCCACATGTTCTTAGTATGCAATGCCTCTAGCAAGGACAGAAAGAATTCTGACCCCTTAAACACTGAAAAACATTCAGTTTCTAAACAAATCGCTAAACTAAAACGAGTAGGCCTACTGCCATCTTTCCGACCCATCAAGAACGTAACTTATTAAGGCCTGCATTCAATCTAACCTTCATACACTTTGACCTTAACTCTACATTAGTCCTTAGCTATAATTGTGTAAGCATCGAAGAAGTAAACTTAACGACAAAGGCTATTCTGCTCTATTCTGTTCTATCTACTGTAATACATCATATTCCCATTTTCTCCTGCATTCTTTATGATTCTCCTGTACTCTACTGTCCTAAACAGCTACTTACTCCAGCATGGCATAATGAAATATAAGGAGGCAGATTGCACTAGAGTTGCATGAAATTGTTCGGCAGCCACAGACTGACTCTTTTCCTAATCCTACAAGTGTCAGACACCACAGAACCTCGTATAAAATTCAGAGCGCCCTGTCCCCACACTGCTGTGGTGAAGGGAAGTTTCATTGAGTTGTCAAAGAGATGTCCTTCCATTATAAACATATCATAAAATATGTTCGGAGCACTTACCTCATAAACTGCTTATTCAAGTTTCATCCCAGGCCCTTAAATAGCATACATATAAAACACTCAAGTGAAGGACATGCTCAGTCAAACTTTTCATTTCAAACACACAGACACACGCACACACACACACACACACACACACACACACACATGCATGCACAGGCACGCATGCACACACACACACACACACACACACACACACACACATTTTTTCCACCGTTGGTATCAATACACCCTCAATAGAATACAATGAACACATCACACAGCAGTCAAAACGAAGTTGAATATATAAACACACTCACACACAAACCTGCATGCCAAGAACCCATGCCCTTGCCCTTGCCCTTGCTCACCCTCACTTCACCTCAGGCATACGCGACTCCAACGCATTCACTGCTAAGTACCTCACCTTGGAGCAGGTAAAACATCAGTCCACTGATTTCTGCTTTGATGGGTTCAGAGCACACTGGTCAAGACATTCGAAAACAGCTGCCCTGCAGCTGCAAGGAGCTGCAAGATGGGCCAGTGCCTCACTCCGCGAGACCGCTCGGACCGGAGGAGACAGAGGTGAGTGATGGGGTAACCCCAACTCTCTTTTATGCAAGGCTTCTATCATATGCTGTGGAATGGCTCTCTCAACTGCACCCACAAAGCTTGGTAGCTCCCTGCTAAAGAATTGCCTTACAATGTGCAGCTATAAATAAAACCCCTCTGATGAACTGAGCCATTCTCTATTGGTTCCTCTTTTTAAGAGATTGTTTATGTTCTTATGATCTATTTGTGCATTCTGATCAGCCATAATGCATGCACATTATTCTAAAATCCTTGCTTAGTAGATGTAAACTTTTAGAGCACGTAACACAGTAGAATTTAAAGTACTTGTTTGAGCCCCAGATTCCATTAACACGGATATTTAATATTTATCCAAACAGATTCCATTAACAAGGATATTCCATATTCATCCAAACACGAAGCGGTGAAGCTGTTTTATGGGATACTTTGCTTATGGGATAGATTTGCATGTGATATTATCACCGTGGAATTTCGGTGACAGGGTTATTTTTTCACGTGGTGCCTCTTTCATTCTAAATATTTCAAAGAGAACAGTTCATATACGTATACTCACATCTATAGTTTGTATTGCAAGCAGTTCACCCAAGAAAAAGGGAGAAAAAAGATAATTTTATGGGCAATATATTGAAAGACAATGACGAAATGAAACCATTGTATTTGGTTATCATCATTTATTTCTAGTCTCACACAATAATAATAAGTAGAATAAGAATAAGCATAATAACAACTCCAATTATTTATTTATTATTAGTATTTTTTTAAATAGTATTTGTGAGTTCTACGTTCACCATGAAGGAGATGCAGACTTGCACAGAGTTCCCCATTTCATTTTCATTCCAATGATATATGACTGAGGAAGTATGCAAACCTAAACAGTAATCCAGTCCTTTTAAATGATGACCTTTCTAAAGGCGGATTGTAGTACAGGCTGTATAGCTGCGGAGGGCACAGGAAACAATTAAACAACAGGGGCACTCCCAATTTACCGCCTGTCTCTGGATTACATAGAGAATATGAATAAAGACACCAAGAGTGACCAACAGACCAAACAGCACATCAAATCAGTTTGACAAATAGAAACACTTCGTCGGGCGCCAATAATCACTGAACGTGTCACACACATACAGCTATAGGCTAGAGTTTTGCCTATAGGCTAGCCTTCCTCTTGAAACATATGCACTGGATGATTTGAAAGAATTTTCTTAGACTTCCTGCAACAGCCGAAAGGTGAAATGTTTTTCTTTTCCCGTGCAAGTTCCAGAAGTCTGTTCCATATGCGTGAGGGTGTTGTCTGAGATAATGCGGATAGGCAGATGTTAGGTATGTGTAGGCCTAACCATAATCTCACATTTGTAAATATAATCCGCTGTTGACAATGTTTGAGACAGTCCTGAGGGAAACCCTCACACGACACAAGACAAATTACAATTTATTATTAGAGTGTTTGCTCTTTTAATTGGTTGTGGCAAGATACAGCAATGACGTGCGTTAACATCCCCATTATTTGCGAATTATTTTAAAACAGCATGCTTTTCTCCCTCACCAGTAGGTCTAAATGAATATCCTTAAACTGAACAAATCTATACAACGCATACTACCAAATAACCCCAAAAGAGGATGGTGGTTAGAAGACGAGAGCAGTTAAATTCCTAATCATTGTGCTCTTCTTGGCATTATGATAAGACGCATCGCGTGAGAGAAACACCCATACAAACTTAAACGTGCGGTCAAACCGTTGGAATAAACCATTAAAATGTTCCTTTACCAAATAATGAAATAGAGATGCATACGGTGCAATTTTTCCATTTTAAACAGTGATGTCATGGATTGTGTTCCAAATATGTCCGTTGTGTTTCTGATTATGATAATGAAAGCAGGATGATAACAAAACGTGATGGTCAGTTCAACAGCTGCCATGCCTAACACGTGGCGTCACCTTAATATAACCCTCCATATAGCATAACTGCAATAATAATAATAATAATAATAATTATAATAAACATGAAAATTTAGTTTGCATGACAGTTTCTTTGATTTTCGCCCGATGGATAGAGCTAAGTTGTGTTACAATTAGATTACTTTAGTAAGTGTAGCCTAATGAATTTAGATTCCGTAGTGTGCGCAGGTAAAACATTTTTCTTCAGATAAAAAATTTTTTTTTTCATGACCTTAAGTTCTGTATGATGCCAGTAAAGGTTCTAAAACAACAATAATAATAATAATAATAATAATAATAATAATAATAATAATAATTAGTATTATTGAATTGTATCGACTAGCTGAAGTGCTTTCCACTAAAGAAATTAAACCTGCAATGTTTTCCAATATCCGAGGATTTAGAGGTCAAAACTGACTTGTTTGGTGATTGGATAAGAAATATTCTTACAAAAATGAAAACATAAACTTTATTTATTTATTTATTTCTGCGCGTACACTGCAATATAGGGCCTTTAGATTTTTTTTTTCAAAAGAACAAAAACTTACCCAACCCTCGTTAACCACAATAACTTGTTTGAATGAAGATGTGTTTGTCGGAACTAAAATTGTATGAAAACTGTGTGTAAAATATTGATGCTTGTGATACTAAATAGGCTACTGATGATGATGATGACTACTGTTTTTATTGTTATTATATTTTTGTATATTTACAGGTGGCCACATTATAGTTGTTTTTTTTTGTCTTTTTTGACGTGAAAATGGTATTTGATGTTTTTTTCACATTCAAAACCTTTAATGGTATATGATATAACATTTAACATTCAGAGTAAATCTAATACAAGACCTTTCATAAAATTATGAAACGCATGTTATTTTTATTTTTGAATGGGATACAAGTAGTTTTTATGACGCTGGTAAACTTTCGTTTTGTATTCTATTGGATTCCATTCACCATCCTTTAAACAATTATTATTATTATTGTTGTTAATAATAATTTTTAAATGATTACTGTTTTGTTTGTATTTCTGGAAATATTCATTAGAATTATCCTCGTGGACCTTTCTCCGACTTTAAAAGATCACTTGAAACCGGTAAGTTCGGTGCTTGAAACACACTGTCAAAAAACATGAAGATATTTCCATTGACATGTACCTGGCACCAATTTCTTCGTTTATTTTTATCTTGAAAAGGCATTTGCAGACGACAGAGAGGCGTCCCACTGGCCAGGTTGTTGTGTTGACAAACTGCAGTGATGCCAAATCTGACGACTTACGCCGAAGCTCATCAATCATGCTAAATTTAACCCATACCACCATGTCAGCCATCCTGAACAAAATAATCTTACCTAAACAATATCTATCTAACAAAAAAAGTTGACAGCTGTTTTAAAAAAAATTAAATAAAATACGATTTAAAAAAATGAACAACATTGATCCGAATTAGTACAATATAAAGAAATATCTGTAATTGCTTTTATCGGATTGTTGCATTGATATGTATTGAATGAACGATGTGTCAGTAAACGTAATAAAACATTAAAATCGACAAATGCACAACCACACTTTTACAATGCAAGGACGTTCTCTTAAATTCGTCTGGAGTATATCTGCAACGATATCTATTGCTCGTTATTCCGTTTTAAATTTTAGTCGAATTAAATAATAAACAATAGCCTACTTATTGTATTGGACTCGATTAAGATAGAACGTGTTGAACAGACAATGCTAATAAAGCAATGGAGTGAAAACCTTTGTGCAGTTTTTCAATATAGGTTAAAATACAACACAATACTTCATAAAACTTTAGAAATAAACAATACACTATAACCTAAAACTAATAGAAATGTGAGTCAGTTACTGCTTGATTGTGAAGTGAGATATGTTTAGTGGTGAACAAAATGATCGTCTATAGGCCAGTGTATTAATCATCATTTTAAAATAATAACTTGCTGTTATCAATCAGTACAGCACTGCACGGCTATCAGTTATCCTTCTTGAAATTTGATGAACTTTGTTGAAAAAGTACCTGCCAAACTGTAAGTCTCATTTTAAACTGGGCCTTAGCAGACTAAGCTTAAAATCACTCGCAAGAAAACAAGTACATTCCTTCCTAACTTTGATAATCTCAATGGAAAATCTGGGCTGGTGTAAAATAATCATTCTGGTCAGGGAAGGTGAGACTGCATTGATGGCAGATCACAGCTTACCTGTATGTTGTAAAGGGGAAACAATGCGTTTAAGTGGCAGCTCAGACTGTTGCTAAAATGTTAGCTGATTGACACATAGCTGCTTTGAGCAGTCTGCTAAAAACCAATGGATTATTTGTGGGTGCTATGAATGAACAATCGTTGACGTCGACAGATTTCCATCTGTCATTATTTACATTGCACCTTACTAAAGTGTGGCATTAAAAATAAAATAGAAACTCCATTACCCTCAGTGTATATAAACCGATGTATACAAAATAATTCATGTCATTTTTATACTATCATATGTTGTATAATATGAGCATGATGAGAATATGAGCATACACATATTTGCTTATCAATACATCAAAATCTGTAGATTTATAAATGTATCAAATATGATCATTTAACATACATACTCTAAACCCCGTTTTGAAAAGCGTATTTTACACACACAAAACACCGAAATTAATAATTTTTTACACATTGTCAATAAACAAGTGAATGGTACACCATTGCGTGTCCTGGATTTCCTGCCGCATAGAAATGCACTGTCCCCCGACGCTATGTCTCACATGAGAGAGAGCAGAGCGACCTTGATGCACAACCTTGCCCACTGCATGAGGCTCTTTAAGAGTGCCTGTTTTCCTTAAACATAAAGCCCTCATAGTGTCCTCAGGACCTTTTTATCTAATGGCTGTCTGCTTGGGAACACGCATCCATTTAACTAATAGCACTTAAAATGGCATGCTGCTCCGGGGGTCAAAGGTCATGTTGTGTCTGGGGGCAAGGCTTTGGAATATCCATCTCACTGCAGATACAAACGGCGCTCTCAGCTCCACGATACTTCAGACCGTCTGACTTGCGCACTCAGAAAGCGCAGAGACTAACTGTGGGCTATACGCACCTCGACATTTCCCCCATACGGTAAAATTGCGCTACGCTCAGGGACAATCTCTTCCTCAATTTCTTGACGAGTCGAGGGACATAAAAAGTTTCACCATTCCTTCAAGGAAGTGTACCATCAGTAGAATATGATCAGCAATAAATCAACTCTTTTAGTCCCTATTCTACATTCATATACTCAGTTAAGAGCTGAAATAAGTGAGCATTTTAAGGCTGTATTATGGACACACGAACATTGCAGTACAGAAGAACACAGACACATTTAAGTTTGCATTAGACATGAAAGAAAATGACTGGATTAAGACCAGTGATATTCCACAACAAAACATACATTTTTCCTCAAGAAGGAATGAATCATTGCACTGGGCCGGATATGAAGTCAGGGAGTCACATGACACTGTATGCCGTCATCAGACACGAGGTGCAGCTAATCACCACGCACCATACTGCACATCTCAGTAAATAGGCTCTTTACTTGACTCAGGGGAACACGATATAGGAACTTGCGGTGGCCAAAACACATAAAACATGTAGATATAAACTCCCACGTCAAGACATAAATCACCCCATCCATTCTCAAGAGTCCAGTTTCCGAATTTGCTCTCAACTGGCTGTAAGGAGGAGAAGCTCTGTGTTTGGGCATACTCAAAAATGTGGGATATATCCATCTGGCAAATGAACCTGGAGTTTGGTAAGAGTAAGGACTTGATTTCAGAACTACACTTTCACACACCACACACACACACACACACACACACACTAGCACAGGGTGGGGGCTCTCTCCCTCGCGGCGGGGGGTGTGTGCAGGTTTTTTTTGCGCCAGTTAACAATTATTATTATTATTGAATCGTTTTTATTCTGATATGATTTTCTGATTTTTTCCGCATATCCGACAGCAGAGATGAGAATGTTCTTGTGCCGGTGTGCGTGTATGCGCGTATTTTTGTTTTTTTATTTTTTACGATTTACGGATTGTGTGTGTGTTGTGTTGTGATGACTTTTGAGCCGGAGTGGGGTTAAAAAAAAAATGTAAAAACACACCGGCCGGCACCGCCGCGATTGCCCCCCTGCACTAGCAGGATGGCCTCACCAATTACGGAAGTGCAATCCTGATTCCAGCAGACCGCTAAGTTCCACTTGCTGCTGGTCCTTTGTGAATTTAAGTCAGCATCCAGAGTGCAAATGAGGGAAAGATGAACCTAAACATAACATACAATGAAGTCCAAAGCCTTCAACTGCAATAATGTCAGCTTAAAGAGGATGTGAGACGTGCATGTACGCCAGTGGCGGCTGCTGAGCTGAAAATTGAGGAGGCAGAAAACTTCCCTTTAAACTGATTATTGGTCTCAATCATTTTCCAATCATTTCCCTTGATTAACAAGTGTGCCAACGATCTGAACAATAATTTGCAGGTGAATCCTGTTAGGGAGATTAAACGGAAAAGTACACGTTAAGAGAAAAGCACAACCTGCAATAAAAATAATCGAACAAAAGCTGAGCTTTAAGATCGTTTAATATCCATGAATATTCTCACAATTTGAGTGCGGAGAAAAAAAGAGCAGATGTATAATGTTGCAATTATAATGTTGATTAAAATGTACACAATTTTGCGACGCAAATTAAAATAATTTAATTACTTGTCTAATAGCCTAATTGAGGAGAACTGGCTACATTTGATGGCATTGAGTCATTTGTGAATTAAACGCTGGAGCCTATTGTTAATCAAGGAAAATGATTGGGAAATTATTGAGACTAATAATCAGTTTAAGGGGAAGTTTTCAACCTCCTCAATTTTCAGGTCAGCAGCCGCCACTGATGTGCGCGCACGGGGTGGAAGGCAGTTCTGGGCTAAGACCTCGATCCAATCGAACAATGCAATCCTCCTTCCCCAAAAGGTTTACATAAGTTTAAACAACCGATTAACTCAGAGTTAAGAAGACAGTAGCTTTCCAATTTAAACTTCTAAGAGTTAAAGACAAAATGCTTTGCAGTTAAGACTTAATATGGGCCGAACACCCTCAGAGCGAATCAGACAACAGACATGGCTATCAACACTGGGGACTTTTGTCTCATCATTTTATTCAAATATGGATTTATTGTACAATCTAGATGGTTTTTATTTCCAGTGCTTTAATTCAGACTAACCATTCACATTGTACTTTTTTGTTGCTAGTTTTAATGAAATTGATTAGACAAAAGGCTGTATAAATGACTTCTCTATGTCATACCTGGAGGATTCGGATACTATGCAAATTATAAAACAAAATAAAAAAAATATATATTAGGTTTCAGTTATTAATATTTTTAGGACAAACTGCATTTATTTTCCTTTACCATTTTAAAAATATGATAATAATCACAAATTAATTCTTAATGATTGTTGCAAATTCCAAATAAAGAAATAAAGCCTTTGTATGCAGTCGAGTGCTCAAATAATTGTATTCTGCTAACAATCATAGAAGTGCAAAAAGAAACAATTCATTTATAGAGAAAACAACAACTTTTGATAAAATACTTCAAAATAAAATTATACCTTTATAAATCTCTATACTTAAATATATACATGATGTGCAAATAAAATAGTCAGGGTTTAATTCATTCATTATTCACTGCAAAGTCAAGATTCTCTTATTCGACTTTACCTGTCAGTTTTCTAATTTTGCTATTTGACTATTGGCACCTTACTGTGCAACACAGAAGAACATGGACAAACAAAGAAACAGACATGGTGACTAAAAAGTCCTTCAGAAATGCAACTGCTACGTAACAAGAAATATTCTGTAAGTTTAAACGTGTCCGCAGGTTAAATTGCTCATTTGATGCAAAATGCATCGAGTGAAATCCTGTTTACCGAAAAGGCAAAGTAGCAGTTAAAACGGGGAGACTTTTGTGACATCATCAGCACAGAGTTGTCGGTTGTTTGTGGCTTACAGAATCAAGCCACTATATAAGTGCACTGAGGGAGAGAAAGAGGAATGGGGGATATAGGTAGGGAGGTAGGGGCTGGGCAGAGCGAGTGAGAGCGAGAAGGAAAGAGAAGGAAAGAGAAGGAAAGAGAGAGAGAAAGAGAGAGAAAGAGGGAGAGGGAAAAGTCAGAGGTAGGGAGACGAGAAGCGAGAAGACGCATAAGGATTGTCATCAAGTCACAAATCAGTGTACACTAGAAAACACTGTTTCAAAGATTTTAGAGTTATTAGTCCACCATCCCAAGATAATCATTTTTTAAAAATCACACATTCAAACACAAAATATTTAACATGATCCACAAAAGATGATGGGAAAGACACACATTCAATATTTGCCTGTGGAAACCAGCTGTTAACTGCTTCTTGCTTTAATGGGTTAGCAAGTTCTTCATCATGGTAGGGAACTAAAGGTAAACAAAACACAAGTCTTCATTAACCAACTAAACTTTGCTTCTTTGTGGAGAATAGGCTGTTTTGAAACATACTATCCAAAATAAAAAAAAACGGAATGACATTAACATCAAACCATAAAGATTTGTGGAAACAAACAGAAAACCCACAAACAGAAACTATAGTAGTGTTACTGAGAGAAAAGTCTATGTGAACCACATACGATAATATCGGTTGCTGTAATATTCTTCTCTACCTGCTTTTATATGTCTGGATATTGATCTGAATACAGCTACAGTTTTGTTTAGTAAATACAAAGTGATCACAGTTAGTTGCCCTGTGTGCTAGCTCTGGACATATGGACCGCGTTCGCGCACGAGCATCGTCTGATAGTTGCGCCGCGTACCGCAATGTCACCGCTTGAGTTGCTTCGGTCAAAACGACCGTTAATGTTCCAAACCCTTGGCCCATATGCAGAATCGTTCATTTGCGGACGTCGTTTCGTTGGCCGAGCGCTCGCTAGGCCGCCACGTGGCCAATAAGATAAATGTTGTCGTAGAGGTGACCCACAAAGTCCTCGCTGATGTTCTGGGCGGCACGGCGGGTGTTCCGGATGAACTCCCTCTTGGACATCTTGTTTTTCACGTGCGGGCTGGACAGATCGATGGACAGCAGGATGAGCGAGTAGCACAGCACGTAGACGGCGTCTGGGAATGAGCATATGAAGACAGAGGTTAGGACAATACACCCACAATGCACTGTGGCTTGACCCCTCTATCGACAGGTTTAAGCAAGTGATACTTTGTGGTCTTCACCACGTCTTCTGTAATATAATTTCCATGTTACTTTCCTTTCTGCAAAATTCAGAAACTGCTGGGTGTATACATGTAATATTGCTAAATTCTGAGATTGCTGGGTGTATACATGCACTATTGCATAGATAACAACAGTTGCACTTGCCGAGACTTGTGCTTCTGCATAAACTGCAATGTTGTTGGATTGAGGCGTTTTAGTCTCTAGGCCTAAGCACACTTACTCACATTCCCCCTGTGGGAAAATGATCAAGCGTGTTTCACTGGTGCGAGGTGGGAAGACGCACATTGCGTGAAAAGCGGGGCTTCGCAAGCCTCCGTTTTATCACAAGTTTACAATAAATCACCCCCGTTTTCCTCCGAGATGACTGCTACGGCCAGGCCACGGCAGATGTTATTACAATAAACCGCTTTGATTGGCTGGAGCACTGCGCTCCTTTGCTAACACTTTAAGCCTCCGAGATTACTGCAGCTTTAGAGGCCAATGACAGTTGTTAGTACATGGATTTCTCACACGTTTTATTTGCTACAAGAACAGGTCTCGATGCCTCTGCATCAGTCCTGTGGGAAGATTCCGGTTAACTGTTACAAGTTAAATTGTGAAAATCCAAACCCTGCATTTTACAGTTTAAACAAATCCCACATGAATAGCTTGTGAGTGCCAAGTTATTAAAAAGAGGCCAAGACTGGAAGACAAGGTAAAGTACAGCTCTGAATACAGACTAATAGAAGCTTCCCCGCAGATGAGATATTTACTGTGTTTGCTTGGCAGACGCCATTATACGATTTACCCAATATCCATGTACGCAACTGCTTATTTACTGAAGCAACTGTGGTGCCTTATTCATGGGAACAACAACAACTATCTGGGAATCGTACCGCCACCAGCGCATGACACCTTTCCTGATACACGGTGTACCTTATAAACATACCTTTTTGTATCAGTGCAAGTATGTTTTGTACAGATTTCTGCTCGATAGTAACAATGCGCATGCATAAAACAGCCACTGAGCGCTGGACTGCAAGGGAACTCAACACATACGCTGGCTTAGTTGAACGGCTGTCTTCTGAAATAATTAGTAGTGCGCCTTCGGGCTGCACAATTAATCAAATTTTAACTGTGATTACAATTTTAGCTTTCCACGATTACTAAACAAGAACAATGGAGAATGATGATTTTGAAGGCACAGTCCGTTTACGAATGAAAACTCTCTCTTTACTCTTTACTCTCTATATCAAATCAAGCGCTCCTGTTTTACCTCCCTCACAGTAGAGGGTTAGGGTTAGAAAATGTGAAAATATAACCATTAGTCTGTTCATTCCACATGTTGAAGTGCAATAAAAGTATTATGTTCCGAAAACCAATGAATAGTCGTGATCTCAATACTGACTAAAATAATCGTGATTATAATTTTTGCCCGTAATCGTGCTGCCCTAGTGTGCCTTATCAGAAACTTCGACAGATGTTGCCTATTTCAAAGTCTCTTTAGTTTATTTAGCGCTGCAAAAAAGGAAAATAAGAAAGAGAACATGGTGTGTTTGTCTGTTCAATCAGCCGAGGAGACGGGGGGAAAAGACAATGCAGCCACCCATATGATATTTTATACAATATTTGACCGATTCCAGGCAACCTCCACATTTACGTCGGTGTGCGAACATCTAGGCTAGTTTGGCCAGCTGGGATGTGACACACTGCAGTGACCAAAGTCAATGAGGATTTTTGTTTCCTCCACAGACAAGTCATTTTACATCATTTCGTTGTTTTTATGTCGTACAAACTAGCCAAACTGCGGGCGGCAGTGTAGCATAATGGTTAAGGATCTGGACTTGTAACCAAAAGGTTGCAGGTTCGATTCGCCAGGTAGGACACTGCCGTTGTACCCTTGAGCAAGGTACTTAACCTGACTTGCTTCAGCATATATCCAGCTGTATGAATGGATAAATGTAATAAGAAGTTGTGTAAGTCGCTCTGGATAAGAGCGTCTGCTAAATGCCTATAATGTAATGTAATGTAGCCAAAGTTAGTTTCTGCAGCATGTATAGTCCCACCTTAAGGCTCATCTATCGAGCCATGGTGGGGTAATAGAGGCAGAAACATATGGGGCCTACCTATGCAGTCATTGTGACCTCTGACAGCTGAACTGAAGCCCATCTCATGAGCCAGTATGGGGTCATGGGTACAGAAACACGAGTGAACTCCTGCAGTGTGTTGTCACGGTGACCCCCACCACCCTCACTCACCTGGACTGAGGCCCATCTCCCGGACCAGGACGGGGTTGCAGGCGCAGAAGCGGTGGGAGAACTTGGTGATGAGGGTCTCCAGGTACTCCCCACGCTCCTCCGGGGCGTGGATGTGCCTGAAGAAGTCCCGCAGGGCGTTGGGAAGGAACTGGTTGCTGAAGTTGTGCAGCGTCACCAGCTCGTCCAGGACGTCCCTCCTGGAGGAACAGAAATTACACTCAAGTGAGCGCTTGCTCCAATTATTAGATGAGTCTGTCAATCTAACAGAAAAAGCTGCAATCGAAGATAGAAGGTGTGATTGATTAATCACTGAATCACATGAATATCAGTAACCTGCTTACAAACTGGTCAAAGCTACAGGCAGGCAGTTAACACCAGTCACCAGCCAATTGCTGATAAAATGTTGATTGTGGCTGGTAAGATTTTTACTCTAGCAGCCACTTTGGCCGGTAAGCAACTAGGTTGTGTTATATTGTAAAAGGTAATGTGGCTGGCAAAATGTTGAAAATTTCTGGTGATTTTTAGAATCCACAAGCCACTCTGGCCAGTGGGTTAAAAGGCTAATTTCATAGCTTAGTTACAGGTGAAGATAGCAAATCTCAGAGAGGTATGTCAGGGGACTCTGAAATAGTAGAAAAGTACCTTCCCTGTCCATTAGGCTACAAAGCAAGCTAATAAAGACTTTCTTTGTGTCTGTTCTTGTCTTTAGCATGCTAATGGAAACACGGGTTACTTCATTTATTTTCTTTAAAGCACAAAGACTCTTAAAATTCCAACACCCTGCAAGCCCTACGTACATGGAATTTTTAAGTATTCCAGATGGTGAGCAGGGCAGCGTACGACCGACAGGTGGGTTTCACTCAGTGCACTAAACTGCTGCTTGTATACTGGACTGGCTCAAACTGCTATGTACTAAGAGTACAGATAACCCCGTACCCTGTATACCACCACAGCGTACCTTTCATCCAGGTAAATCCTCAACATCTTCCAGTTCAGTGTTCGGGTGTAGAAGATAAACTTGGCCAGTTCCTTCGGGAGGTCAACCAGGATGCCCTTGGACATGAAGTAGCCGATACCCTGCCGAGAACAAAGGCCACGAATATAAACAGAAACAGTTACCCATATGCACTCGCAGGGCTGGACAGCAAGCCTCCGTTATCAACCACCAACCATCACCAAGCACACTCATGTACCTCACGGCAAAAAGGGGAGAAACATCACACGATGACCATACATCATGTCATGACCTGATTTTAACTTTGATGATTCATGGCCATTTTTAATGCACAGGGATATGGGTTTGGCAGTTCAGCACAGTGTTTAGATAATTGTGTTTGTAACCACAACATTGCAGATTCAAATTCCGAATTTGGGGCCCTGCTTTACCTGCAAGAATGAAGCTTAGCCTTTTTTTTTTAGCTTTAGTAAGTACTTGACAGCTTAAATGGAGACTGTATACACAAGGCAATGTAGCTCTGGATAAGGGCGTCAGCAATGCTAATAAAGGAATACTGCTAGACTTAATTTGGGAAATAAATGCCCCAGCATTAATGCTGGAATATCTGTACCAGTTAGAGAGGGACACACAAGTGATTACTACTATGTGCAATATAAAAAGCCAGAAACACACTGTATCTCTCCAGGATAGAGGAATATTAGAGGTAGATAATGCAAAGACAGGGAACAGAGGCGTGCCGTTTACCTCCTGTGGGTTAGCGTTGAAAGTCAGACTCCCTTCATCGAGCTGCATGTAGAGTTTCCTGTAGGAGAATCCAGAGGGAAGTCTCCTATTGTATATGGAACAGTGACCCCAAGTGGATTTGCAGAGCCTGGAACAGAGGCAGGACGGACATAAGGAACAGCGGGGGAAGGGGGGACCGAAAGCCACTTCCGCGCGACTCGCAAAGGCCCGCGGACCGCTTCAAAGCAGACTGTGATCACAGGCTCATTTCAACTGAGCAGGTTTAATTTATTCACTTGGTGAACTAGCATTTTTTAAATTCATGAGCATAGCATTTTTAAGTGCATTAAAATCACCTTTCTGATAAGACAGTTATTACTTAATGCAATTACTTCAGGGGTGGGCAACTCCAGGCCTCGCGGGCCGGTGTGTATGCAGGTTTTTACTGCCACCAGTTAACAATTATTTAATTAGCCCAATCGTTTACATGATCTGATATTTTAATCTACATATCCGCGATATGAACAGCAGCTGATGAATGTTCTTGCGCCTGTATGTATTGTAGCGTTTTATTGTGGTCTAATTTACGAATGAGTCGGTATTACGACTAATTCGCTGATAGAGGCAGGGTAACTGGTGGCAGCAAAAACCTGCATACACACTGGCCCACGAGGCCTGGAGTTGCCGATCCCTGCCCTAAATCATGGATGGGTGGCAAAGGGAGCGCGGAAAACCAGCAGTTCTCGGCCCTCAACGACCATGGTTTGAGTAACACGACCCTAGATGGTAGGCTATACATCCCTCATCTGGACTATAATAGTTTTTGTGCCCTAACGTTAGGCCAGTGTTACATTTTTGGTTTTCACACAAACCTCTTCCTTCACTGACCATCAACCTTGTGCAGACACAGACACAACACCCTCAGATTTAAGCTCAAGCCCAGAATGCAGCTAGACTTCATTGAATAAAGGCATTTGTGAAATGGTAAATTGGTGTTAACTCACCCCTGCCAGAGGTACTCATCGTTCCCCAGCTCCTGCCACACACAGGATGCCAAGCACAAGTCTGTGGCGTTCAGGTATGAGAGAATGGTGAAGCTGAGCTCGGGCGGGAGCATCTGCAAGTCGATGAAGCCGCGCTCCTCCTTGCCCTTGCGAGCCCGGAGCAGCTGGTAGATGTCCGCGCTGCCCTGGCAGTGCCGGCGATGGTTGAGGTTGTCGTCGTCGGCGGCGGCAGCAGCGGCGGCGGCCGCGGCAGCCATCCTCCTGCTGCGCTCCCGGGGGAGGTAGCACTGGTCGCCGTACTCTTGCTGCAGCTGCTGGTTCCGAGCGACCCTCCAGAGACCCTGACCCATCTGCAGAACTGGAACATACCTGACCGTCAGAAGGCCCTCTGAAAAAACCTGACCCATGCGCCTGACCGTGACAAGAGCCTCAAGAATGCTGACCCGTGTTTGAAGCTGAAGACTGAAGAACCCTGACCGATCTGTGAAACTTAAACACACCTGACCATCAGAACACCCTCCGAAAGACCTTGGCCCGTCTGTGGACCTGGAACAGAGTTGACGATCATGAGAGCCATCTATCCCCAAATGGTCCCATCGTCAGGTCAGGGGAGACATGTGCCCTCTCAAGCAGGCAATGTCAGAGGGAATATTCGCTATCCTAACTGTCAAACACAAGAGGAATCCAGCCTTAGATTGTGTAATCCCCCTAACAGGAGGTCTCCCCTCCAATGACTCAACTGCCAGATGAGAAACTGACCCTTAAATGATCTAAAATGGAAATAAGTGTTTCAACCTTCAAACAGGTCCTAGACTTTGAAGACGGCAGTGTAATGGTTAGGCAACTGGGATTGTAATTTAGAGGTTGCAGGTTTGATTCCCAGTTGGGGCACTGCCATTGTACACTTGAGCAAGGTACTTAACCTGAATTGCTTCAGTGAATATCCGGCAGTACAAATGGACCTCATGTAGTAAGCTGGGTAAGCCGCTAAAAGAGTGTCCGCTAAATCCCTATATGTAATGAATAATCCACCCTGAAATGGCCCAACTATCAAAAGAGGAATGGACGGTCAGAAACAAGGAGAGACGAGACTGTGGGATATTCACCCCTTCATAAAGCGATCTACAACATCAACTCTAACAATATAGGTAGTCCAAGAGATTTATCACTTCATACGGGGCAGCGCTTATCGTAATGGGCAAGGCTTATCATAATGAGCGCCTCATTACGTCCACATTTCCTCCTCCTCCAGCTGAACCGAGATTGCTAGATTGGAGAATGTTAAATAATCACACTACATCACCCATAACCAGCGCTGCCTGAGTGAGTCACTGCAGACGCAGGCTCTATAGTTCGGAGTTCTGCTGACTGAAGTGCACGGATTGATCTGATGTTTCCAATTACGAGGAGGCCCCATTCATGAAAAAAGGGACTTGTGCTTCATGGCAGGGACTCTCTCCGAGTAGTATTAACTCCACTCCATAACTGTGGATAAAGCCAACCTGTGAATGTGATGTTGAAATAAATAAATAAGTAAATAAATAACAGGTTCCGGAGGACATACAGGTGCAGCTCAAAAAATTTGAATATCGTGAAAAAGTTCAATATTTTTTGTCACTCATTTCAGAAAGTGAAACTCATATATTATATAGATTCATTACACATAGAGTGAAATATTTCAAGCCTTTATTTCTTGTAATTTTGATGATTATGGCTTACAGCTAATGAAAACCCAAATTTAGTGTCTCAGAAAATTAGAATATTTTGCTTTAACATATTTTTAAAGTATCATATTTAATATTTGGTCACATATCCTTTGCATGCTGTTACTTCCTGAAGTCTGTGACCAATCAACATCAAAAGACTCTCGATATCTTATTTTCAGGTACTGTTACAAGCGATACTATAACCTCTCTGCATTTGAACTGATCTCTATGAGAATTGGGTGGTAAGACTAGATTCAGCTGTAAATTACGCTGGTATAGTATGGAACACATGACTGGTGAAATGGCTGTACGTCATCAAGGGTCTAAGGTATCAAACGAGCCCCAAACCATCACTCTGTTGCCAGATATGGAGTAGATGTGGATGGATCCCTTTAAGGGTTGTTTCTTCTGACTTTCAGTTCAAATGCAGAGAGGTTATAGTATCGCCTGTAACAGTACCTGAAAATAAGTTATCGAGAGTCTTTTGATGTTGATTGGTCACAGACTTCAGGAAGTAACAGCATGCAAAGGATATGCAACCAAATATTAAATATGATACTTTAAAAATATGTTAAAGCAAAATATTCTAATTTTCTGAGACACTGCATTTTGGGTTTCATTAGCTGTAAGCTATAATCATCAAAATTACAAGAAATAAAGGCTTGAAATATTTCACTCTATGTGTAATGAATCTATATAATATATGAGTTTCACTTTCTGAAATGAGTGACAAAAAATATTTAACTTTTTCACGATATTCAAATTTTTTGAGCTGCACCTGTATACATCGGGGGATGTGCATGTAGAACCTGTGAAGTTTTGTTTAGTGTGAGACGTCCTACTAAAGAAATTAGTCAGTGGTGGGTTGAGTGTGCTCGGCGCTCGGTCAATGCTAGACAATGGAATCCTTCACTAAAAGTTCAATTGTACGCAAGATAAACAGTGCAACCGTGCTTTTCCTATTGACACCCCGAAGCGATTTGCAAATGGTGCCCTATAGTCATGCACAGTCATAGAGTGCTCCTGACCACAACATTCTCAATCAATGCGCAGGTCACTGCACATCAACTCACACATTTGCTTTTAAAATAAGACGCAACAGCATCTACTTAATAACCTGTGGTGTGGCTGATGTTGAAAGGTTTCCGTGACTACTCTTCACCTTTCACCTACTCTACTAAAATACAAATATGTCAGAGAACTTTAGAGGGATACAATCATGTTTAATTTTTTTAAAACTGGACTACGCTACTTTGAGGTATGATGCTGCATGCATGCTCAACCTGCAGGCTATGGAGTCATAGAAGTGTTGACTAGATACAAACACTTTTTTTTTTTAAATAAATAAAATAATACCATACACAATTAGAATTGGAGACTGTGTCAATGCCATTTCAACAGTGAATGCAAATGTTTCCAGTGGTTTTGCATTGCGCTATTATCAGCGGTTTTTAGGTCTCGCAATTGGCAAGTCAAAGAATACAAAATTTTCAAGGCTAGCATCATTTGTTTTCTGCTTAGATAAAATGAACTGAAGCTGAACGCCTTTTGACCAGAGCTTATGATGTTAAAAATACACAGGATCTGTATCTTTCCCCTTGTTTATTTAAGGCTAAACCATTTAGGCTTATTCTTCTAATGTCGTCATTGAGCCTTTTCCCTCCCTATGAAGCACAAACAGCAGGCACTAGATTTATTTTCAGTTCAGTATCACTAATCCTCTTAAGGATGTACATCAAAACCTTTCATATTACAACTCAAACAGATTCATATAATAAATGCCACTCTCACTTGCTGAATGGCATCTTTGAACTGTTCAACCAGGTTTCCAGTTCTCTTCACTGCCCTGAATCTGAATTACCCAGTTACCCCACGCTGGAATTCCTCACATGTTTTCAATTGTTTTCCATGTGATGTGGGCATGTCTACTGTAATGCTGTTGCTGCAATGCCACTCCACTGGTTATACAACATTCGCCACAGGGGTTGGGCCTGAATGATACTCTTAATGGCACTCTCCTTTGAGCAAAGCACACAGAAGTGTTGCAGACTTTTTAAAACAAGGTTGTATTCTCACAGATAAAATAATTTACTAGGTTATTGTGTGCTGCTCGCTGGCTCTGTTGGACATTGTGACAGTTTAAAATATTCAAACGTAATGTCTTCTCTAGATCCATGGATGGTTGACTGTTAAAAAAAAATATATATATATATACTTTTGGTGGTAATTAACGTTAAATAGCACAAAGGGTTAACCTAAAATGTCTGCTTTCAAAAGGCTTTTAAGGACTGGCATATGCAGAGAAGCAAATAATCTGTCATGGACATGTATAATGATTATAACGTAGGCCTACTTGTTTCCCATTCAGTTTTAACTGTCATGATGGATTGAAAAATTACCCCAGACACTGGATGACTACTCTTACTTGTGACGGACTCATTAAAGCTAGGCAGGCTACTGAATAGCCCTCAAGGGTCGGCAGAGAAGGGGATTTCAGAGAAGATCTTAACATTGTGTGGGAAGTTTTGCTGACTCTGGACTTTGGGACATACGCTATATGTGTACACACACTGTATATTGTGGGCAACTCGGCCAAATAGTGACAATACTTGGTCAGTTTTAAAAACGTGAATATCAGATAACTGGCGTGAGGCTGAGATTATTTGTTTAAAACAAGGCTATGCAACAAAGTAAATGTGGTGACGGACGGCGTTGTTACGCAATGATGCAAAATATATAAATATTGCAGGCCTTGACCATAGAGATAATGATCTGTCCAGGAACTGTAGTTGTGCACAGTAACTTCGATAAATAAAGAGACACCACCAGCATAAACCTTTAGTATATGCCACGGTGGAAATATAAAAGTAAAAACAGATGGGTCTAAATAAAACTTGGCGTCGCATACAGTTAGATCAACAGTGTAACAACACACTAATGTTATAATACAAATCAAATTTCTGTTTGCCAACCTTAGCCAGAAAGCTGTTGCTGACAAACAAAAGACTTGGACCCCTGAAGCTGGCCTGCATTTTCACATCTGCTAATTATATCCAACATCATCAGCATTCAGGCAAAACGACTAAGATGTTACAAGTTTTATGAAAGTGTCACGTTGTGAAAACAACGTTCAACAACATGGGGCAAACAGAACTATTTTAGTTCTGTTTGCGAAGCTGATCTTTCAAAGCAGTTGAGTTGAGGAACATATTTTCCCATCAAGCTTGCCTGATGAAAAAAACCCGCCCGTTTCTGTCGTGATTGGTCAGAGCATGTCCTCGATTGATAAACAAGAGCTAGGATTGGCTCGCTGGAGTGACATTTCAAAAACATGGGATGCCCTATGCTAGATTGATTTTGTTACTAAAACCAGCGCCACCTACCTGTTTTAATGAAATTATTCTACCGCCGCCGCGACGACACAGTCAAGCCCAACAACAACTTTTGCAGGAATAGTTATCCTTGGTTTATCGGTTTCAAGAACCCGTCATGTTAACTGCACGAAGGATCAAAGGCTCTCTTGTTACCTCCCTTCCAAAAAAGAAGCTGTACAGCGACACGAAAGCTTTAATCTCCCCCTATCAGTCCTTTTTTGTGCTTCCCCTACTCCTCCTCCAGCCTCAGCCTCGTATCACACGCACTGTTGCCGAGTTTGACGTCTCTTGTTGTTGGTGGAAATGACGTAGCTACAAAGTAGAGTAAATTCAGCTGGCTAACCATTCGGGGAAATCCACAAAATGTCTTAAATGTGTTTAACGCCCGCTATTTATATTAGGAATACGCATTCAATTTGTATTTTTAATTTTCTTGGTTGAATATATTTTACAAGCAAAGGACTGATTGTAGGCCAACTAGCTAACGTTAACTAACAAATCGCCCCTGTATTGTTTTCTATCTAGATAGCTCTCGTTTGTAGCCCCGAATGTGCTGCTTCCAATCTACAGGTTGCGTTTTTGCAGCCAATCGCGGCATCTCCTGGTATTTAGCGGGCAAAAACAAAAGGGGGAGTTTTGCAAACGTTTAATAATATCAACGGTTTTCATAAGGTAACGTTAGCAACAACGATGTCTGTTACATTGCAGTTCTAACGTTAGCTTGCCAAGTGGCGACATATTTGAAAATACCAGGACTAGACTAACCACGTTAGCTTGTTTTTGGCTAGCTAGCTAAGTTAATGTTAACAAGTATTTTTTCCCCCATCAATATTGTGCGTTAGGTTACTAACTGTTATGAAGTTAGCTTGTTATGTTAGCTTGGATTTTTAAAAAATAATAAAAATGAAACTCGTTAGGCTGCGCTTAGCTAACTGATTATAGTGAGCGCTAAGTAACGTTGTACCGGGCGTTTAAAAAAAAAAATATATATTACTATTTATTTATATTTATACAAAGATTGCAGTTGTAACTATGACAACTGGTGATTTGAGAGGATGCCTGCGGAAATTTGAACTTCATCTTAGGACATTGAAGTTCCCCAAAGAAGTTGATTATGTCGGGTAAGGATGTTTGCTAGTCTGTGTGTTATGCTAACAAATGCAACTAAGATCACGTTATACGCGTTTGGGCAACGTTACGCTGTACAAACAACAGCTAACTTTGACTGAAAAATCTAAGACCTAACGTAATTTACGCTAACGTCACATAACGTTATGACGTTGATAGTCTGTCATCTTCCTCTGAGAGGACCTATCGGCCCATTACTGCATTATGACGGCTTGTCATTCACATTTTGGGAGAGTGACGTTATAACGTTATTCATTCTTGCCAGTTGAGAGACGCAGGGTGTGCAGGTTTTTGTTGGGAAAACAAAAAATAACCACTTCAAGTTAAGGCTGTCCGAAAACCACAACTGTATGATACCTTAGCTTAGACATTAAACAACCTTGTAATGGTTATATATTAATTAATGTGCCCTTATGTCTACTTCAGTCGTTTATTTGATTATTCCTTAGCTAACGTTACTCCTGTAGATCAATAATGAGGTTTTTTTTTGTTAATTTTTTTTTTCAGAAAGCTATGTTTTCTCTTGTCGGATATTGAGTTGTGCATTATTTACAAGACAAATTCATGTTTGCCATACCAACTCAGCAAATTGAATTTTACATACATTTTACAATACATTTTTCGTGATGGGAATGCATAGGTGCTTTGCTCCCCTCGTTCGAGACCATTCTTCTGCAATTGCACTTCCCCACATAAACACATGGGTGCGCTGTTCTTATCCTCAGATCACTGTATTGTAATTTTACGTTACCTTCGGATCTCCTACCCACTGCTACAGCACCCAGAAACTTTAACATACTATATAGTGCGGCAGTGTGACACCTGTAAGCTGCCGTTTTATGAAAAATAATGCTTTTTTATAGCGAGTATGGCTGACTAAATGTTTAAGAATTTGCCTAAGGTCAGGGTGAGAACACGACCAACCTACCACACCCCCAGAAAGAGGGGAGGAAAAATCAAACCAATAAATTTGTGAGACACCAGCAGTATATTAGCTGTGAATGTAAAGCATTTAAAGGGTGGGTCTTGTACTCTGCCTGTAACCCAATGACCTCCAGGTATAGGCTATATATCAGACAAACACACACTGGATTAACAGTTTTAAATTTGAAAAGGGGCCCCTTTGTTGAATAGCTTTATGTATCTTGGGGGGTGTCAGTGTCAGATTTGACACAATGGTTTTAATAGTTTTAATGAAAGGTAAACAAAGCCCCTTCTACGTTAATCGAGCTCAGAGTGTCTGAATAGTGTGAACACTTGGTTTATTTAAGAGTCTTTTTTTTACATCTGGTTTAAGTGTACTTATGGTCATTTTCAATGATGTTGGGGGAATTTTTTTTTATTGCGCTTTCTGTTTTAGCATTTGTGGGTTACTTTTTTCTAATAAAAATAATATTATAGTTAACTGTTTACTGCCATTGCATAAACCTTGTTGCACTTTGTTGGCATGACTTTAAAATGATCATTTGCTATTATAAAATGCCTTCACTTATATTAAAGCCCTGTTAGTCATCCAATAGACATCACAGATAATGATAGCACAAAATAGTACTGTGTTTATATCCTGTTACATGTTGTATTTGAAGTTTCAGTGTGCAAATAATTTGTGCCGTATCTGGATATTGACATCTCGGTGCTTGTATACATTTGTGTTCACCTTTATGTTTACATTTATTAAAAAAAATATGTTTTTGCCGCAGCCACAAATTAATTCCAGAATAGGCATATTCCTCTCTTTGAGAGAAGTCGAATCGCTGGAAGAAAAATGACATTTTTCGTGGGGATACGATGAACTCTTTTGGCCAGAAATGTTATGCTTTAAATCCCTTTAAAATCATTTTCATTTGCAGTCAACCACAACAGTGTGCATGGTATGTAATTTACGAGACTATATTCTGGCTCAGAGTCTAAACATCTTGACTTCTGTAAACAGCCAGTTTTAACTTTTATAGCATTTCATTTCTCATGTTTGTTTTGAAGTCTCGGGAGCGAAGGAGTGTCCGGGGTTCTCCCGCGCAGGACTGTTTTGTAAACAGGATTACATTAACCAGCTCCGTCGTCTGAACGGACCCAAATGCTCAGATCTCAAGCACGCCAGTGTGTTTGAAGTATCGAATGCAACATGTTTGAAAATGGCAGCAGCAAAAAAAACAAAAAAACATTTGGCTTAAATATGTGGAAGATACCTCTGGAAGGATGCCAGTTTTTATGTCATGGTACACAGAGAAAGTCTAAGAAACTTTTAAATCTAAAATGATATACATTTAATATTGATCGAAGTATTTGATCAGTTGAATTGGGGTTTTGATGAGGATATGGGCTTGTGTTTCTCTGGGATTATAATTATTAAAGCTTTGAATGTAGTCACAAAATTCTGATCCAGTTGCAATAGGAATTTGTTATATCAAAAGTTAGTTTGTATTATATAATTATTTGTAACATTTTTGACATCGATAGTAAATCAGAAAACCTGAAACATGAACTTAGTTTTACCATAAAATGAAGTTTATTTGATCATATTTTCCTTTTTCTTGCAGTTTAGCCAAAGGTGATCCATCATCTTTTTTGCCTGTTGTGAATTACGCATTCCTATCCTATTCCTCGTATCTTGCCGAAAATCTGATCGGGTTTGGAGTAGAACTTGCTGGAAAGAATGACCTTCGATTTCTTGAAGCCGTCTACAAGGTAAACATCTTCATTTCGTTCAGTTGAAAATCGTGGTTTGTTTCAACACAAAATGCTGCCAAAATTGCATTTGTTTATTGAAGATGTTTTAATTTGATTGCAGCTGGTTTAAATGTTGCTGGTGCATGCTGAATTTGTGAGGTGGTAGTAATTTAATAATTCAATAATTTGTTGATCTCTTCAAATTCTGTCTATTCTACCTGTGTGTAATTAATGACAAATTCACGTGACAATATTCAATTGAAATTCTAGATTTTACCATTGCAGAATATTGTATCAGAGCTTTAAAATGTTCCACAGGATTCAGGACACAATCAGCAGCATGTATTGCGTACAGTGTGGGGATTTAGCTTTTATTCCTAAACACGCGTTTCCCTTAATTAAGGGGCTGAGCGAGTTTTCCCACACAGTACTTTGAAGGGATTTCACCATCATTTCTTCCATCTCTTAAACGGCAGTTTTTTTTTTCTACAAGGTCCCGATTCCCCCTTTCTCCACCTCTGTTCAGTTATCTTTTAACTGTTCAATATGGCAAAGTGTTTCCAGTTGCTGCCTTGAGTTTGAGGGACATTCCTAATTCCATTTCTGGGGCCTCCTGCTGCAGAAATCCCCCAGCTCTTCAGATGTCGGCTGGCCAATGAGAACGCAGCTAGTAAATGGTACAACTGCAGAAATTAAGGGGAACCTGTGGTTAGAGTCTAAAAGGATTAAACCTAGGTGAAGTGTGTGCATTTTACACCCTTTTTAAACTTTCCTACCTGCTAAGGTCCTAGCTGATTAGTGGGTGCTTGGGATGTTCAATCAAACACTCACTGGACTTTAATTTTGGTGAAAACAACCAATTCAAGAAATCATCATGAATCATCAAGAAATCATCATGTCCAATTACCTGCATTAGTTCAAGTGACAACAGGGGAGTTGGCCATGTTGAAGAGAAATGCCCGAGGGCTAGGTATACCCAAAGAATGGCATCTCAATCCATTCACTGAAGTGGAGCACCCCGTGTACACGTACTGTATGGTCTTTTGTATTGTGCAGTTCTCATATCCTGCATTGCTATTGCTTAAAAGAGGCTGCTCTCATAAAATTGAATGCATTTCTCATTTCTGCAAGTTCCTTAATCTACAAATTAGCGTTCATGTTCACGAGTTCTCTGTCCCTCACCCCACCCCCCACCCCCAGATAGGAAGTGCGGGGATTTTAGAAAAGGCTCAGTGATGTGTAGCATCTGTAAGCTCGCACAACTGGATCGCGCGCCGTTCCAATTGGCAGTCAGTCGAGCTGTCCTCCAGTAATTACTCTGGGATTCACATTTCCTGCCTGGTCTTAAAAAGGCCTTCATGTCCTTCCAAGCTCTCATCTCGGATCTTTGCTACGAGTTTTCACTTTAGCCCCTGAGTGCGGCGAGCCGTTTGTCACGGCGCCCCTTCGTTTTCCGTGACCTGCGGTGCGATCGTGCCGCGCTGGCGCGCTCTCTAGCGGAGGGTCTTCCGGCTGAAAGGATTACGGGAGACGGATTGCGACGACGCGATCTTACCGTCCCGAGCTCTGCGGTGCACAGAGCACAGGCGCCATTTGCTAACAATTAAACTCCGTGTCTCCCTGGTGTCAACATCTCTCTAGTGTTTCTGCTTGCTCAATTTGCTGAAGCACCTTTTAAAACCCTTGTCTCGCGGCCCAAAGCGCTACTTTTTTCACCGCACGTGCTGTTGTATTGTGTAATTGGCCTCTGTTTGATTATGCGTTCTTCAATTGTATTGTTACTTTTTTCTTATTGTTGTTCTTGGTGTTGTCCTGATATCGAACCCCTGAGTTTCTTGAAAGGCACCCAAAAATAATTGTTATTGTAATTATTATTACATTTACGTGTATTTCTTTATTTTAGGCCTGCACAGGTATGATTTTGCATTACATTACAGTTGCAAATTTTCTGAAAATGTCGGAATGAAGCGTTTTTATTAGGATCACGTAATATCAGTGCCACATAGGATGCAAATCTTTCTTTGGTTTCACACAGGTGCTGCGGGATCTCTTCAATTACAAGCCACTTTTAACTAAGGAGCAGTTTCTGCAGTTCGGCTTCGCTGAGCGCAAGATTGGCATTCTCTGTGACATCATCGGCTTAGTGACTGAGAGGCACAAAGAGCTGTCTAAAAATGTCAAGGTGTGCCAAATACTCTGTGTTTTTTTGTGTGCATTCAACCCATTGCAGATGCACACGTATTGCATCAGATTGTTACAATTCAGAAAATGGCATCAGCTTTTGCTTTTCTCACAAATATTAGCATAAAGTTTTCAGTTATATTCATTCACTGTCAAAATTATGTACTTTTCGGTATAATTGTTTTTAAGAATTTCAATGTATTAACTAAATGGAGCACAGCATTGTTTCATTCCACATAATATTTAATTGTTTAAAAAAAAAAATATATATGAATATTGATATCCTTTATGTGGATAACGGTAAATTCTAAATTAAAATATGTGGACTTCATGTTTTGCAATACATCCCCTACACTCCAACATTGGCTTTTTTCCACATACGATTTCTCTTAAGTTACTACTGATAATATCAGTCTTGCTTGTTAGAAACATCTTTTTTCCTTCTAGTCAGGGGATGGTTTTTCTTTGAGATGTGCCAAGTCGTTGCCTCAGGCAGACTGTAGAAAAGACACCATGTCCAGACAGATAAATAACATAGGCAGCTCTCATTAGCCATTTAATGTAAACCTTTAACCTGCTTGCTGTCTTGTATAAGGGTGAAGTATGAGGGCAAGACAGGGACCTGTATGCTCTTTGCCATACTTGGATTCTTGCGTGTAACATTGTGTATTCATAGAACCGCAATATTTTTTTGATCCGCTTTAATGTTTTTCATTTTAAAAACTGAAGACTACTTTAAAACAGACAAAAAAATGGGTTCACAAGGAAGCTGGAATGTTAACATGAAGTCAGTGTTGATTGATTTATGGGGTTTCATGTTACTTTTTTCTGCCTTGCCTAACTTTTAGACAAAGAGCAAGGCCCGTTTGCCAAGGTTTAACCAACAAGCTGTACCTGAGGGCCCTTTCTTTGATGCCGATGCTCTACAGCCAACAGTCCTGGCTGCACCACCTCCTGTAAGGGACACTCATTCCTGCCTTTCACACTGTCAGGGGAGCCAGCCCATTTCCTGTTCTGATCATATTTTTACTGTCGGTTCCTGCTATAGCTTCTAATTACCAGCTCGGCATTTGATTTATTTTCCTGACAATGTGTCCGAAAAAATTATTCATAGCCCAAATTGCACTGTTTGAAGCATCCAGGAAGAGCTCATGATTAATAAGATGAGGTGCCGCACTGATACGGCCAATGCGTTGTCCTGCAGGAGAGCTCAGGGTTTCGCTCAGATTGAGAATCTCTTTGTGTCTCCTGTGAGCTCTGCGTCTCCTGAGCTATGTGTATCCTGTGAGTTAACTCTCTCTGTGTCTTCTGTGAGTTCTCTCTCTGTGTCTCCTGTGAGCGCCGTCTCTCGGTATCCTGTGACCTCTGTGCCTGTCTGTGTGCTCTGTCTTGCTGTGAGTCCTTTGTCTCCTGTGAGCTTTCTCACAGGTTCTTTGCCACTGTTCACCCCTGGCAGAAGCCCCTGGTAGAGAGGCACATGGGTGGCACTGTGCCAGTTGTGTCCTGCTCCTCCTCTGAAGAGTCGACCTGCGAGGACATGGAGGAAGACGAAGATGATGAAGATGAGCACTCAACGGAGTTTAGTGCATCCCCAGTGAGAACCTGCATGTGCCCCTTCATACACTACACACACACACACACACACATGAAACTGGGAAAAAAACAACAACAAAAAAACATGCACACACAATACATGGTTTGGATTATGCCGTGTTATCTAAAGTTTCTTTTTTCTCCATTAGTGCTTTTTGCAATTAATTTCTACTGTTGATTATACAGTAATTATGGCCCAGTAAGGTTGCTGAGGTCTGACTGTTGGGTATGGGGAAGATGTGGTCGTGAAGGTCAAGCTGTTGGCTACAGGGTGTGGAGGTCTGTTTGTGACTGCAGGTGGAGAAGAGGCTGCAGGCTCTGGAGGCCCAGGTCCTTGAGTACCAGAGGAAGCTGGAGACGGTGTCTCTGTTGGAGGCCAGGCTGAAGCGGCTGGAGAGGGACACGGCCGGGAAGATCATCATCAACCGGCAGGACTGGGACAACCTGGAGAGCCGCGTGCTGCTGCTGGAGACCAGACTAATGCTGAACTCATCACAGGTACCGATAGATGGACCAGGCTATTGCTAAGCTCCGCACAGGTACCATTAAAAGAAGAGATCAGGCTAATGCTCAGCACAGGTACTGCTCTGAGACAATCTAGAGACAAATGCCTTTTCACGGGTTTCTTTGGAAAGTGTTGACTACAGATGTGCCGTGATGAACATGGGGGAACAGCCCATGCTTACGCCGCACTACTCATCCCTAAAACCACATGCTGTATACGGGCTTATTCCACAAAACATCAAAGGAATACTTCAGGCCTGTAACTACCCTTGATTAAATGAGAGGGCTTGTCTCCTGTATTGAGTGTTAGGCAGTGATCTGTGTGGTGACTTTTAGATAGTTGTAAGACACAGAATACAGTGTACCGTCTTGTTCGGTATGCATACTGTGCACTGCACTTCCATGTTCCCAGAGTAAGTGATAATATTTTCAAAAAGAAGCTGAGAATTTCCAGTCTGTTTCTTTACTTTACTTTGATTAACTGCAGGAGTTTATGGAAATGTATTTTTTATCGGCGGTATGGTACGGTATGTTAAAGATTTGAATAATTATTAACCAAGCACGACTTTATATTGCTTGGTAAAAGGGGGGGGGGGGGGTCTGAGTCGAGTGTCACTGTCGACTGCTCTGAACCCACCACAATGTTTTTACTATTGACAAAAAATATTTCAAACAGTCAGCATGTGGTAGCTTATCACAGTATCCTGACACTTACCACAGGAATCACAGTCTCACTCTTCTGTCACCAATGTTCAGTAGTCAGTCATAAAAATATAATTATAGCTAACACTCATCTTTCTTCTACACACAGAATCCCTCACCGCTAGCCCGTGAGACCGAAAACGTTGGCCGAGAAATTACGACTACCCAAGCATCAGCCGGTAAATAACGACGTTGTCAGTGTAAATCCCGCAGTTTCAGTTGGTGTCGAGCGTGCGATTTATGGCCCGGGTCCTCGGCGGTGTGCACGGCCGTGGGGCGCTGAGGAATCACTGCGCGGGCGGCCGCTCTTAACGCCAGACCTAAACACAAGGAGCGATTAACAAACGCCGTCGCTGTCTCTCTGTTCCGTTTGGCCCTCCCGCCGCAGATGCGAGCCCCGAGCCTCCGCCGAGCCCCCCCCGCAGCGGGCCGGACGCGGCCCAGCCCCCCAGCGCCGCCGCCGCCATCAATCCCTTTGTTTTGACAGCAGTTCCAAAGGTGAGGGCGCTCCGCCAGCCGCCCGGCCGCATTCCTCTCCGGGGTCAGGCCCGACGAGCCCGCCCGCCCGCCCCTGATATACGGGGCCGGGAAGCAAGTCTCCCCCCAAACCCAAATAATGGCAGGCTCCTCCAGACTCCCCTGTTCCCTCCTCCCGCTGGCAGCGCACGGACGTGCCTCAGTTTTGCTGTGTTAACGTTGGACAGTGACGCTGAAGGAAATGGTTTAATGGCAGCTTGTTTAGCCGCAGCGCGAATCCATGGGAAAACCCTAAACTGCCCCTGTTATTTAGCACATGGCTGATGCGCTTTTAAGCCTCGCCAATTCAAACCCCAAAAATAGATTATGTTCTCCTTTAGTGTTATTTTTATTTGAAACAAATATAAATAATCAGATTAATGTGTGCATACAGCAGCTATTGTTTTAATAAGGATTATTTGGTTAAAAATGTAAATAAAAGCAAAAATCCTTCCTATCTTATAATGTATAGCTATGAAATGTAAAGCAATGGAGATTTTCACAGATCACAAAGTCAGTCTTATAGGAACAGAATTGTATGATACACTACATATTTGTAAAAGACTCGCATTCAGTAAACTTTTTGTTTTTAATCTCGTGGTCAGTAAAGAGGTGAATTGCAATTGTGCGTTTGTAAAAACCTCACATTCAGTACACTTTGTTTTTAATCTCATCTGGTGGTCAGTGAACAGGTAAATTTGTAATTGTGTGTTCTGGCCTCTTTTGCAGGAAAGCATTAAAGAGCGACTGGAAAGAATAGCCACCATGTAAGTTTGCATACAGTACACATGGTCTGTTTCCTGAGTGCGTTTGGTACTGGGATTGACTTGGTGGCGGCTGTAAATGTCTTGTTAAAGCATCACTGGCTCAGGCAGAAGTTGGGCGGTTCTATAACAGTCTTGTTTCCCTGCACCCTTTCAGGATGAACGAAACATCCAGCCTTCTGAGAAACGCGGAGCCCTCCATGTAAATACATCTCTGTTTTATCCTTGGTAGGCAACCAAATGTGTATGTTTGAGTGCATCAATGCTTTAACATGTAAATAAAGGAAATTTATTTCAATATTCACTGCAGGCCTATCGAAACGAGATCTACTTTCTACAGTCTGTACCCTTCATAAATGTAGATGCATACCAGTTTGGGAGAAAGAGGGGGGGGGAAAAAAGCTTCTTTTTCCCCCCCCACATGTTTTAGGATGCAGTGGGGAGTGGGTAAGATGATCATGGATCAGTTGATAATTCTCCTCATTACTGGAGAATGTCTGCTACAGTCCTGCAGAGGGCACTATGACACAAGAATGATGAGTCTGTTAGTTCTGTGTGACTTTGTCTCCATCTGCAGCTCAGTGTGGGTATTACACCTGCTGGTTGCACTGACATAAGTGAGATTTATTTTTCTTTTCTGAATCGCACACACAAAAGAATAACATGTACGTAGTTTAATTTTAACTGAAAGCAATGACTCAGTGCAGAGCTATATTGACTATTTTTTAAAGAAATGTATTTGCATGCTGAGTGAAAGACATTTTTATTTGATTTACAGAACACTACACGTCTTATTGTTCTCTCCTAGTCCTGTTACAAACCATTTTAACAACATTGTATAGATGTATTTAAGATAAATCTTTCCTTTCAAATATGCAAAAAACATTCAAGGGAAGTGATTTCTATGGACAACGTGAGTCAGTATCAGTCAGTACTAAGGCAACTTCAGATACAGCATGTTGTGTATTAAGGTTGTCTTTTCTGTCTTTCCGATCCACAATGCCATTGAATAAATGGCAACACCCAACTGAACCTGGCCCCTGATATTCTGTAATGGATTATTTGTTGAAAAAGAATAATTGATTATTCCAAGAGCCAGTAATTGAATGTTTCGAAACACTGAGCAATTGAACTGACCAGAGAACCGAGAAATTGATTATTTGGAGTGACCCATACACAATGCAAGACTATGTTACTTCAGGGCAAGGGAAGCAAACGGTATCTTTGCTCTCCCCAACAGAATATACATTTGATAATTGTTCATTTAATGTCTGAATCTGAAATCACCGTCGTAATGTGATATCAGTTTCCAGGATTTAAGAAGATATCTTGCACTGAACTTTTTGTCCTTGCATTGCATTGATCCCTTTGTCGAAAATGATTAAAATGAAGAAAGACAGATTTACCGTTTTTTTTTCATACTTTAGGTCAAACTAAAGTGCCACAAATGCAAATAAACCTGGCAAAAATTCAAAGTTGTTTTTCTTTAGTTTGCAATGAAATACTGAGAGCTACAAATGTGAAATGGATAAAACTATACTTCCTGGATCATAGATTTATTACACTCCTTGCATGCAGTGTGCAAAATCTGAGGGAGATCTGCTGCAGAACTACTACAGTTCTATGATGAAAACTAAGCAGTGTACCTGTTGTTCGTGTCTCCAAATCTATTATAAATGGCTAAATTGTGCACTGCTGTAAATCATAAAATAATAATATATTTAACAATTTTACATATATTTAACATTTTACAAATTAACTGTTTTTACTCATGAAACTCACTTTTGTATAATTTTCAAGTGGGAATTACTATCTTTATCAGTGTAGGGAGGATGGATATCTATGGGTTCAGAAACCTGTCATAAAATACTTTTTTTCCATTATAAAGCATGTACAATTGCTATCTATTGAACTCTGGAAAAATAAGTCAGGAGAAACAACCCTTAAAGTGATCCATCCATATCTACTGCATATCTGGCAGCAGAGTGATGGTTTGAGGCTCGTTTGATACGTCAAAACTGATGACTTTACACCATTTAGCCAACAATGGGTTCCGGTTCCTATGTCTGTGTAATTTACATTTACATATAGTCCCCCCCCATATATAAATTAATAAAGTACATTTTAATCTAGTTCCACCCCCCCCCCCCCCCCCCCCAATTCCATTCATCAAGAGAGGTTATAGTATTAGTTATTATGAGTATGAAAAATAAAAATAAAATAATATTATTCTTTTTTTTTTATTTTTTTACCCCATCACATGGCATCATCACACAATCAAAACTATTGAAAATCTGAAAAAAAAAGAAAAAAAACCAACCAATAGCTATGATTAAGAAATGACGACAAAGATAACTAATTTGAGATTCTTTAACAAGGATCAGGCAATAATCTGAATGCGTTAAAGAATGGAATTAATTTTCACTTCACAATTAATTAATTGCACTCAAATTAGTCAAAGCAATTTAAACATTAGAAAGCATGTAGGACAGCCTCTCAAACCGTTGAGCACAACACATAGCCTAATTAAGGCTAGAAAAACTTATTTACAATCTACGAAACATTGAACATTTAAACATGGAGCATTTAAAAGTCAACTCTTTGCATGATAACACATCATAAATGTGGATATATAAAAATGCAACAAGTGTATGATGCACAGAACAATATTGCTATCTCAAAATAAATTGGTAGCCTAATAATTTATTCATTGGTCTTGGTTTTTAAGCGAATCAATTGTTTGATTCACAATCAGCCAAAGTACTATACGGAAACAGATTAGTGATCATCCCTTAAAGGTAAGATTAGGCTACAGAAGGCCTATTTTACAGCCGACGGTAGCCTACGCCAGTGGTTCTCAACCAAGTTGTTATTTTTCTTAATTAGGTGCTTTCTATGTTTAGAGGGATTATTTACCCTCTTAAGCCACATTATGTCAGAAATAGCCATACATGGCATGAATAATAAAAAAAAATTTGTTTGTTGTGTTGTATTGCAATTAAAAATAAAAAAAAAAAAAAAAAAAAACTCACCAAGGGGGGGGGGGGGGGGGGGGGGGGGGGATTTGGCGGTTTTAGAAATGAAATGGCAAAATAAAAAATTAAATGAAAAATAAATAAAAATAATGTATATTATAAATTAAAAAAAAATTCGAAGATTTTCGAAAAAAAAAAAAAAACTCTCACTAGCTGTACTGTTTTTTTTTTTTTTTTGCCAAATATATTTAGGAAATGTCATTGTCAATTTCATAAATAAATAAAAATAATAAAATATAGCTGATCTCCGATATGTACGTCCCTACTCAGAACAGTGACGATGCGGCATTTTTTCCCCCTCGCTGGCCCTGCCCCTGCCCCTCAATTATGACAGACCCCGACTGAATCTATGGCCCCGCACACCACTGTCAAAAAGAAAAAATAGCTGCGCGAGCAAGAAAGAGAAACGCGAGCGCGAGCAGTAGCTGTGCTCGGATAACAGTTTTGCACACGTTCATGTTATGTGCACGCTCAAAGTCTGGATTTCTCCTCAAAGGCTACTATATTGCATTCAAATACGGACTTTACTCCCGTGCGAGTTTCGGGCTGGCTCCTCGATTTCCATGCGATTTTTGGCATTGATATGCCGCCATAATATTCCACCATCAGGGAAATGCTGGAAAATGTTCTGGCTTCACGGCAAATCGATGTGTGTAAAACGTGCTGCCTATGAACGCTTGCACTACACTATGTGAAATGCACTCAAAATGCGAAAATAACTATCAAACCTATGGCATAGGACAGTGGTGAAGTGTAAAAACGAACCTACATATTTCAAATATTACAAGCAGTAATGCTTGCATATCGAGGAGGAAAATCTTTTCTGTTTGTAGGCATATTCTCCGATGGAATCAATATGATATCTTCTCACCCAATCCCAAAATCAATGTAAGCAAGGTGAGGATTTTCTCTAGCCATGCTGACGAGTTAGCCAAATTAGTAAAATCTTGCGAAAATAGCAGGAAAACAACAATTGCATATTGGCGAGTGAGTGAACATTCTTGCGTTTTCTGTCGTTGTTTGAACTAAACTAATAAAACGAGAAATGTTGTTATGCCCAGCTGTAATTTATTGTTCAAAGCATCCAATGATACATTGCAAAGACTTCTATTGGTTAAAAGAGTTGTCAATCAAACAGAATGAACTGGAATACATAAATGATGCACAAACAGCTGGTGCGGTTTTACGAGTGGGGTTTTCATGTGTACTAGCATTATGAAGCGGTGTGTATTTCTCAAACGGATTGTCCAAGACGATAAATGACCTCTGAATCTTGAAAGGTACATCTCTGTGTAAAACCAATGATAGGATTGTGTATGAATTTTATATTTAGTAGCGGATATTAACAGTAGAATGACGTGGTATAATTACACAATAATTTCACTTGTTTATTTTGCTATGGAGAGAGCAGGGCTTTTCACGGTTGTATTGGCATAGGTCCGGGATATTGTTGGCTTTAACTTCTTGCTATGACGGACTTCTTGCTATGACGGAATATCAGTATTTGGTGGTGAAATATAATTTTTATGAACTCGCAGAAAGACGCTATTGTCCGTTGTGTCACGCATGGATCGGTGTAATTCTAGGTGAGACTGGGTGGGGGATTGCTTGTTAAATGGACTATCTACGCGACAATAGTGGCACTTAGAAACTCCGTGTTTGGTATAGTTGCCACTAATCGTTTACTAATAAAGCTAGAACAGAGTTTGTTGTTTCCACTCATAGTTTGGTTACAAGAGCGGTGAATGTCTCATGCCGGATTCACACCATCTACTCGAGACAGCGTCAAAAACGCAGTACTTGGTCATGTGCAGCGACAAGGGGGCGTTGTAAACGTATTTGATGTGACATTAATAACTTACCGATTGCAAAGTACAATTCAGTCACTAGAAATGCAGACTGTCTCTGCAATTCTGTTCTAAGCCTAAGTTTTCTAACATCCCTTTAATCGTACAGACTGTTATCGTATATAATTGGATTTAAAACCGCGACAATTAACTGCTTTTCAGAAATTTTCACTCTTAAAAAAAATAAAAATAAATTTAAAAAATGTATTTTTTTTTAACCATGTAGAGCGGTGTCATTTCTGATTGGTTGGTAGTGTGACAAAGTTGACTGCTAGCCAACATTTCAGAGACAAACATACAGATTATTTGTCGCTGTGTACTGACTCTCTCCCGCCCTGCCACTGTTTGTCGCCGTTATCCATAGACGTTAGACGTTGAATGGAATCGTGTCGCTGGTCGCGAGTAGATGGTGTGAACCCGGCAGTTGGGCGATTTCACGGCGCCGGCGGCATGGCCACTAAGGGGTCTGCACGAAGGAGTTGAACTAAAGTTTCATGTCTGCAAGTTGTACTCATCAATGTTTTTACTCGGCCCTCTTGGTAATGAGTGAGAGTCGTCATCCCCTGAGGTGTTTTTAGTGTCCCTGTGGGACTCTGAAAACCTTGAAAGTGTTTGATTTTGAATGTAGACATGAGCCTGTCCCCAGCACCGAGGTGAGTTATGTATGCTGGAGGTTAGTTTACGGTTTGCCTGCGGGGGAGAGGCTTGACCTCGTTGCGGATTATCTGAATGCCCACAGAGGAGGGGTTGGCATTGCAGGACGGAAGCCAGGGAGAGTGACAGGCCTTTCTGGGGGAGATTTGTGAACCCAACAAAGATGAAACACTCTGTGCCTCGCCATAATACCCCCGTTGGTCCAGGTCCAGCTGAGGCTGCCTCTTCAGGGTCAAAATGCTCCTCACATTCTAAACCTTCAGGCTACTTAATCATATTACACAGACCACACAGGACCTAACGGCTCCAATACTCCTTACCGCCGTTTACTCTGCTGGTACTGTTAAGCACTGTATATTCGCTAATGTTACACTAACGGCCTGATTTACGACCTTTAGCGTGTGCTAAACCTTTTACAAAACCAATAGCGTGACAAATGATTGGTTATGGTATTTGTTTTGCACACGTTAAAGTTCTTAGAAAATCAGGCCCTAAACGTTTTTAAGTGATGTACATTTTGTAGAAATGGAACTGTCTAAATAATGTAGCCGTGGAAATGAATGGCGTAGGTTAGAACAAAGCAGTGTGCAGAGAAAGCGCGAGCCGGTCCTTCTTTCCGTTTTTGGCATTGGGATTGAATCGAGATGCGATTATTATTATTCAATGTATGTCTGAGATGTAGAAAATGTGTGAAAGGAAAAAAGGCATGTCAGGTTTGGGTGGAATGCACAGAATGAGGGCGGATTGAGCGTTGTGTCTTGATCAAACCGATGTGCTTTTCATGCTGATTCTATTGGCACGGCGCACAACTTGAAGGCTTATGCATGTTAATGAAGCGGATTGATCCCCTCCGTCTTTGCGGTATCGGCTCGTCGGTTCTGACTGCCCCCTCAGCGGCCACGTTGTAACGCGGCACATCCACTGAGCGCATGGAGCCGGACACGTTTCTGTGTGGCGCCGCCAGCGTCGGAATCCTCCGCCCGTGTTCCGTTCGCGCCATAGATTGCTTCTCGGGCAGGCTCGCCTGAAAGACGTCACTTTGCAGATTTGCCTCATTACAGAAACTCCCGACGGCTTAATTTCCATCCTCGCGCACGCAGCCTAATTAGTGATATTGATAACTCTTAATTTATTAGTTTTATATTCACCTCTGTTGACCATCTGTCTGAATTCTCATATTAAAGGGCTTTCTGGCTGCTGCTGTGTGTGACTTGGTACCGCGTACCTGCACAGCTCCGATGGAACCCAGCTGTAAAAAGAGCTGTTTCAGCAGCAAATCTGTCCCGCCATCTGCTCCTCTCCGCATTATGTAAATACAGCTACCCAACAGTCACAAATTCTCTCTAAACCTGCCAAAATGATGATTCATGGTGTAATTACAATGTGTTGAGAGAGCTCTGGGGCACTGGATATTAAGTGGTAAACTGCTTGCAATAATAGTGAGCGGTAATGGCGAGCAGTGGAAAATGCGTCGGCGGCCCAGTCGGGGCCAGCGCATCATTAGCCGCTCCTGATTGGGGGCGAAACGCGCGGCTGCACCGTTCCCACCTCCAGCCTGATCCCCCGGCCCACCATTCCGGGGGTCCCATCAATCACAGGCGCCCGACCAGCGCGGGCAGAGGCCGGATCCGCACATATGTGAGGGGAGCTGGCACCGCTCGTCCCCACGGTCCTCTCCAACAGGACCGCGTTCCGACCGTTTTATACCTCCCTAGTAACTATTTTCACTCCCAATTAGCCGGACCTCGAGCATGTCATTGAACTCTTTACCTTCCTGGCTGGAGGAGTCCAGACATGGTGGGTGCTGGGAAGTCCTCTTGCCCCACGGCTAATTAAGGTGATCAGTCATGATAATGAGTCTGATGTGATGGATCACGTGAAAGGGGGGGGGGGGGGGATTGGTTTCCAGCAGGAACACGGGGGCTAGAGTGCAGCGGGACCGATATTTCATAAGCATATACATGGCAGCATTCACTCAATTAACCACAATTTACCACTGCTCACATTTTGCTACCTAGACAATGCCTGCTCCAAGTTTCCAGCTTTTGCCAATTAAGACATTACATGTTACTTAAAAATGTGCAAGAAAATTGACATCCTCTGGGTGTGTATGTGGCTTATGAACGACAGAGATGATGTCATTGTTTTTCCCTCATTGCAAAATCTTTTGTCCGGTCGTGCAACCATGCTAATTGTGTTATGTAAAAAAAAAAAATATTTAAAAAAAAGAATGTTGATGTCTCATTGTTATTTACTTGGATTATTCAGTGATCGGTTCTGTTCCAGGTTTTTTTCTTTTAAGTCGGAGTGAGTTTGCTAGTTTTGGCTCAAGGCCCAAGCCTCATTCCCTGCCAGTTTTCATAGGCCTATGGGAAGTCGTACAATAACATCTTATCAGGGAGAATGAGTGCATTTGTGAATGCTGGGGCCCCTCAAAGATGTTTTTCAATAATAAACACGCCATTCCGCACGGCTCTCAGACTTTATGAGGTCCGTAGCTACCTGCGTTGGAACACGAGCAGAAAGGAAACGCACGTGCTGCTGAGCATCAATCACATCTCCGTCCCCCTTTCTTTCCGGTTTAATGTTGGAAATTCAAAATGCTCTAAATTTAAAATGTGTAATTGAGTCTAAAGTTAGTGCCTGTGTATTCAAGCACTCACATGTATTCTTAAAATTTAGTTGCGTTGAGCGAGTTCAGTTCAGTATGTATCGAGTATTAATTTGCCTCTCACTTCACAGGCTTAAAGCACAACTGAACTTTGGTAGAACTTTGGGTTGTGTAGCTACATGGCCATGATAGTATAGTGTGTGTATATATATATATATATATATGTGTATATGTGCTAGAAGTGTCATTTTGAGACTGTTTTAGCTGCCCCATAGAAGTGAATGGAGAGCGACAAATACCCTATTCTGGATTATCACCCCAGGGGAGCACTGAGCAACTAACGAACACATTTCGCCACCATTTGGACTCATATCATGGCCAGGTAACTACACAACCCAAAGTTCTACCAAACTTCAGTTGTGCTTTAACACCGCCCATGGAGCATTTTCTTATTATTTTGTAGCAAGATTCTTATTGTCTTTTCTTCTGAATATATCAATCTTATCTCAACATCCACAGCCATTTTACACACACAAGTATCAAAGCACGGATAGATTGTAATATCCGCATTATATTTGATGACGTCACGTGGCGCTGTAATGGCGACATGTAGTCCAGCTGTCTCTCGTGTTCGTGTTTGTTAATTTGAATGTATTTTGTTGTGTCTGGCTTTTGTCTTTTGTTTTTTCATGCGGCGTGTGTCTGTGGTGGGACGGGGAAGCGGGCTGGATATTTTTCAGGGCACTCCTGAAATTACTTTAATTTACTTTAATTCACTTAATTAGTTTGATCAATGAAGTTTGTGTGTTGTGGGTTTGCCCCATTGTCTGTCTTTTTTGTTGTTGCTGGGGCTACAACTGAAGTTCCTTAACGGGAAAATAAAAGTTATTCTATTCTATTTGGGGGGGAAAAAACATTTAAAAAAAATAAATAAAGAACGGTCATACATACATACATACATACACACATATACAAGGATGCACAAAAGATATTTAGGGGGTAAAATACAAAAACATTTAATTATTGTTTGGTGACCCAGCAACGTGCTAAGTAAATAATGAATTAGTCCCACAAATTGAAATTATAATTTATAAATGGCAACCCTTGGTATAACATTGAGGACCACCACCGGTCTATTTAAAATACTGGCTCCCATACCTCCATAAATTCATCCAAGGTACTTTCCAATATATAAGACAATGTCCAAAGCAAATAAATATAATGCGTTACATTTGGCACGCAGTGCGGAAACTGCCAAATCATATTTATTCTAATAATTGGAGTAACATGCAGTTTATGAATGATATTGTATTTCATATGATTTATCATAACAGCTTATCTTAGCATTTAAAATGATTATTTTCCACATATCTACCTACCATATCTGTCAAGTTCTAGTACTATTAGTAGTTACTTTAACTGCTTGAAACATATCATAAATACTGCTTGTTTTTTTCTTGAAGATGTAGCTGTAAGTAATACCTTTTCAGCTAAGTTTGCTTCCAATGCACCTTTATAACCTGGCACAGAATCTATGTAACTTCTACCTTGGAGAAAATTAGAGAATTGAGATTGATGCAGATTGAACTGAGACTGAAACTGTTGAAATTACTTCTCTATCCCTCTGTCAAAGAGGTCTCTAATGCTACAAATCCCATTGTAATTCCAGCCCTTAAATATGAATAGTACAGTGGAAACTGGATTAGTCAGTATAGGTTCAAAGCCAGATAATGTTGTTTCTACTCCAAAATGTCTCCTTATTCTCTTCCATGTCTTGAGAGTGTTGGTAAAAGTTAATGTTACGTAATGCATGTAAGTTACGAATAAAAGGCAAATCTGAAAGTAAAGCAGGTGGGCTACACATCCCATTGCCTCCAAATCTAAGTAATGGGAGATTGAAAACCGCAGCAATTAGTCATTATTTTCTGTGTTTATTATATTGTATACCTCTTACAAAGATGAGACAATTTCAGAACATATCTGCCAAGCCGTGTAAGGTTCATAGGATGTTGAAGAATCCTTTTATTTACATTGAAGATACATCCAGCCCTGCGATGCTGGAAATGGGCAGGAACATTGCGTGCTTTCCCACCACCAGTTTGCACAAATATATGAACTAAGCCTCTCCTTATCTTCAGTTTGGACTCCCTGCTTAACAATAACCAACTGTTTGTGAACTTCCTCTGGTCAACAGGCAACAGCCTATGTGTGTGAACGTGGGCCATTTTGTTTCCATAACCACCACATGCCCTTTGCAGAACTCGGCCATGAAAAAAAGCTTGTGAAAAAGAAAAATAAATTTGCACGTTAGCACCTCTAAAGCATGGCGTTTTCTAGCCGAGCTGAGACCTTTCTGAGAGATGACTTCCACGCAGTGCGCGAGGTTTTAATGAGGAAGAAAAACTGTTTCTCCCCACACACTTTAGATTAGGTCTATATTCACCAATCACAATGCGCTATAGCCTTTGAGTGAGGAGTTTTAGTTGCTTTTTGTAATTTCAGCAACCGCTTAACAGCACGTCAAAAACAGCACACCGGCTTGAGCGCAGTTAGATTTAGTAGAGGCCACAGTCTTCAGTTGTTCTGGGTCCTGTAAGAAGAAGTCACCCCTTTAAGGGTGCGCCCTGAACTGAAAGGGAAAGCTAATCACTCGCACCTCTGCGCGTGCATGCGTGACTACCAAACAAACTGCCGTTCAGTGAGGAGGGTAATGCAGACGGCGCCACTGAAAGGTGAGTGTCATCTATCAAACTGATGGGACATAAATGCCAATAGACGTGCTGTTTTCTGGGCCAGTAATAAAGGGAAGTTCATATGGCTCTGAAAGAAATGGGCCTGTGCGGCGGGCACGTCATTTGTCGTAAGACTTACTTTAGTCTGTTACTGCGGTCGTAGAATTTTATGTACATAGACACAAATATGTGACACGGATTATCCACATCCACTGGGGGGAGAGAAAAAAAAACATTTTGAAAACATGAAATTCTGCTCAATGCCAGGCAACTTTCTTTACGTTGCTAACGTGTATAGAATAGAATAACTTTTATTTTCCCACAAGGGAACTTCAGTTGTAGTCCCAGCAACAACAAAAAAAAGTGGGGCAGACCCACAAAACAAACATATCAAACAAAGACATCCAACAGAATCATTACATCAGTCAAGTGAATGAAGGTGCAATACAGCCATGATTTTTTTTTTAAATAGCCCCCGCTATCCCGAGATGTCCAGCAGCAGTCCAACACACAAACTCCGCCTCCACGACTCTCCTCCATACACGCAGCGCCGCGGTCTGTGTACACCATCGAAACGGAGCACCGTACTGCGTCAATCTTCAATATGTGTAGTGATTCCTCTTTAAAGATCGTCCATAGGGCCATGTAGCCTCAGCCTTGCAGCACGTCCAAACATATAGGCCAAAATGTTTTTGCTATTAAAAAATTTAATAGTTAAATAAATCCTGGAAAATGCAGAGTGACTTGTGGGTTTGATTGTAAATCTTATTTTGTATGGTGAAAATGATAATTTGAATGAATCTCAGATTGTCATCGGGAAAGTAGGCCTACACTCCGCCGAGTTCCGTCTCGCCAGCTAAGCCGATTCCGCGGGAAGTTCTCGTGGGATTTGCTGGCCTCTCCCACCCTTGCACAGTCATTGATTTGAGCTGTTCTGGGCACTTTTGAAAAGGGATTTATCCTTGCTTTGGCTCGGTGATAAAGCAGCCCTCCCTGGCTGTCTGTGACTTGCTTTTCTTAAATAATACCGTGTTAGAGCCGAGTTCTCCCAGTTCGGACTCTCGAAGCCCCTCACAGATTCCGCATTTTGAATGACCTGTAAAACCCGTTGTGTTTCACTGGCACAAATATGTCTCCTCTCACAGAGCCGGTATGTGGTATAACATTATTCTTTTTACTGGCCGAAGCCCTTATCCAGGTTAGTGCACACAGCGTATAGTTGTATATATTATCCAATTATACAGCTATTTACATATTACTGTGGGAATTCAGGTTAAGCAGCATGCTCAATGATGCAAATGGTAATGGTGAACCCGCTGAGTTACTCACTCACTACAATAACATGCTGCCTTCCCATCATTGCTATTTGCATTATTCTTTAGGCTTCACACACGCACTCCGTTGGTAGCATTTGCCTTTTTCCAAATGAACCGCGTCCACTTTGTTTCAGTGTCAGGAAAACCATTTGGTTATTTTCGTCTCTTCATCATCATCATCTTTCTGCCCCATAAGCGCCCGACAGCAAAAACCCAAAGCCTCTGGAGGTCACAAGGGGCCATTTTGTCAGAAACAAAAATTTATTTGCTGAGGAGAGACCTGGGAGCAGTAAATGGGAAAAACATGAAAACTACAGAACTGTGTGGCGCTCCTCACAACTATCAAAGAGATGTCCTTAAGGCCCAAGAGGGCAGGCTACAGCAGCTTCATACCAATTCAGGAACCATTTTTCTTATTTCTGCGCTCTGATTGCCCACACGCTGGACTGAACCAGAGGCCTTTTACATAAGAGCCTCTTTAACTGATGGGAGCATATAGCTCACCAAATCCTAATTGATCATGTTGTCCTAAACAAGGGGGGAAACCCAATATTTGCAAAGCCAGGTGGAATACCTGTTCCTGTGAGTGCTGTATACATTCTACACAGCCTCTTCCATAACAGCAGCCAGGATGGCCAAATATATGTACATAATCATAAAGACCTGGAAGCTGTCCATTTGGAGTATGCAGTAGGGAGCCACTAGGTGGTGCTGTGTTCTTCCTGTCACATTTGCTCAGCCGGCAGCTCTAGTTACCAGGTCAGACGTTGTGATCTCTGTCGTCATCGCTTGCCTTTGCTCACACAACCCCCGAACCCCGCAGACACGCGCGCCGAACACACACGTGCGAGTTTGCATTCACACACCACAGCGGGTGCTTTGGGCTGCCCGTGCGTCCGTACTGAAACATGAGAACCACACACACGGCTGGCCCGCCTGTTCATTGATGACCCGGTCTGGTTGAGACTTCATTAATATGTGTTGTGGATAAATCCCACCCTCCTCCCTCTCCCTCCTCCTGCTGTTTTCTGACACTCGCCCTCTTGCCCTCTGCACGGTCACATTCTTTTGCTCTTCCACTCAAAAAAAACGTTCTCAGGCTCTCTCACGCCATGTCTCACTGTTTAACAAACGCTTATGTTTCTGCCTCTCTCTCTCTTTCTCCCTGGAGTTCAGTTGTCTTTCGCCTTTCCCTGTTTGCCCACCAGTGAGAAATTATATGAAGCTCGGCCACACCTACAATATATCGTGTGATTGGCCACATTGCAAACACTGTTTTTTGTTTCATTATACTTTCAATTCACTTCATTTCCATTGTAAAACATTAGTAATCTAAGCTTTTGGTGGTTAAAGTCGTAAACTTTCCTGGGCGTCTGAAGCCTTATCGCTTTGTTTGGTCGTGCTCTCTGTTATTCTGGTGCTCAAAAGAGCACGCCCCAAATAAGGCCTGAGATCACAGGTTTATCTCATTGTGCTCCGTGCAGACCTAATCTAACGACAACACCCCGCGGCGTAATGCTGCGTGCACACTTCACACAAGCAAATACTGGTAGTGAGGGTGCCACTGGACTGCTCATGTGTTTTTCCTTCTGTCACGCAACACATTCACAGCCACGTCAGGCGCGACGCTTTGTCGGCACGAGCGTGTTCTCACCTAGCCTTCCTGTGTGAAACAGTAACGCAGTGCGCCATGTTAAAGGGGAACTGGCAAAAATAAATGTACATTTGATAGCATACTCCTTGCTTCCTACTGCAATGCAGTGCCGCGTTTAGTAGTTTTAGCACCTCGACTTTTCCTTGTGATGTAATGTAAACCTTTTATATTTGGACAAGATACTTCATTTCCACGACATTCACAAGCAAAGGCAGAAATAACACGTCAAAAAAACAATACTACATTTCTATTCAGCCACTTCCTTTAGCCAAGAAATGTATTGTTTAGCAATGTAAATAATAGAAATGTTTTTCTCGCAATTTCAAAGCCCAGCTAAAGAAGCCAGTGAATGAAACGCTGAAACAGGAGGGATGAGGAATCATACGTTCATCTGAACATTTGCATTGTGGAACAATACACTCATGGCTCTTTAGAAAGGTGGGTCAGTAAAAGGTTGACACACCCTAAGCTGCTTTTTAATTCTCATAAATGAACAGTGTATTATTGTTGGCACTGTGGGGCCTGATGTGAGATTAATTATTATTTTAATAACAATATAAGGTGTAGGTAGGGTGTAGCTGAAAGTCTTGAAAATGTCTTCTAATAATTTAGTCTGCCCAAATTAAGGACAAACTGCTCTGTAGTTAGACCTAATCGTTACAATTTTTAAATACTAAATGAAAATCAAATCAAAGGATTTTTCATGTTGCATTGTTCAGGCACGCACTCCTGGCCCCAGGAAGTCAGTCTGTCTTGGTCAGAATAATAAAAAATATTTTACTTGAGCGTACCAAAAGAAATGGTTGTGACCACGCGCACAGGCATATGTCCAAGCCACCAGCGAGCACGTTCCTGGTGTGAGCTCAGAAGGTGCCGCCGTCATGTGATCCACCCCGGCAGACTCCTTGCATTCCTGACCCACGCTTCATGCGAATAGGACACCGTGCTGCATGTGTGCAGTTTTCCCGTCACATACTTTCCCTGTAAGAGCCTGACACTCCCTGCTCATTCCCCAGCCCCCGATGGCTGAGCATATTTACAGAGCTGACATCACTCAGCTTGGCCTGAACACGGCCCAAGGGAACCTGCATTTAAAAAGGCAACTCGGGTTCAACACATGCAGTCCGTATTGATTTAAAGGTTTATTTAAGATTGAAACATAAAACAACAAAACAACATTTAAAAAACACAACATTTACAATGTAATATTATCTTAAAGTATAATTCATAAAGAAACTTTGTTTGCCCAGTGACCCAATGGTGAATCATAAGGGGCTACATGAAGTATTTCAATTAAAATTTCAATGGTTTGTATTTATTTTTACTTTCCGTTCATTTTGAGACAATAAGGCGGTGTGTCTCTGCCATAACTATGTGGTTATCTGGACACTTACGGAGAGAATAAATATTAAGAAAAACAATTAATAAAATGTAATTATGACTATATTCAGTTACAATATCCTTTTTTACATGAAAAAACAAAAGACAAACAGCTGAGAGCTGGGGATGATCCAGTACCAGTCATTTAACACAGGGGTTTTCAAAGTGGGGGCCGCGGCCCAACGGGGGGCCGCCAGGGGGCGCCAGGGGGGCCAATTGGAAGGGAGAGGAAAATGGAAAATGCAAAAAAAAAAAAAAGTATTAAAAAAAATACATTTCAATTCATTAGATTACTGTGCCGGTTTAAAATAAGATATAAATTGTTATGAATCCTTTCATATCGAAATTAGGTCTTTGCCATGCCCTTCTTTCAATCGCAGCCAACAACTAACCGTCTGCCTGTCAGTCAAAGCGTTACGTTGAGCTGCTAACGGCCCGATTATGGAATCAAAATAGGGTCAAAAGTATTGTGTTGTGTATTAAGAAGCTGTATGTTTGATTTTTTTATATTTGCCAGTGTAATTTAAAAGTTTATTTTTAAAGCCATTTCGCAATAGGGGGGCCCCAGCCAGAGGCTACGGCTATTTGGGGGTCCTTGGCATGGAAAAGTTTGGGAACCCCTGATTTAACACATGTGGTTTAAGAACATGAAACCAAGGCTGGAATACAATTTGACCACAATGCAGATTGTATTTAACTTTTGCCTTTGAAAAACGAAGTACTCATCAATCCATTACTTTGCGTTCATGATGAGTTGGTCCATTGGAAATGGGCAAAAAAGCATTGGCCTAGGAACAGATTGGCTTTACTTTTCAGCATTAAGTGCGAGTCGCGTTGCGCTGGGGTCGACCTCCCCCTCCTCCCCCTCCCCGATGCCCTGGTGTTTCAGCAGATGGCGGTTTTGCAGCGGCGGTGAGCGGGGCTCAGGCAGACAGGGGCTCGTAGGTATGAAAGTGAATCCCTTTGGAGGAGGTGATCTTCATGACAGCTCCGTTCAGGTCGCCGTCCGTGATCAGCCTCAGCATTCCTTCCGCGATCAGAGACGGCCTGAAAAGGAGAAGCCAGACCCTGACCGGTGTGTCCAGAAATGATCTGTACTCTCGCTAGGCCCGGGGGACCGCAGCCTGGCTTCCTTTCTGATATAAACAGGGAAAAGGATTCGGCTTAACAGCCTTATCCTATCACTGTGAACGATGGCCCTCTGATCTGGGCTGTAATCCAATCAGGTTAAAGGACACTTGGGGCCTCCTTCTCTAAATAAAAACGATCACATTATGTACCTCATATGTATAAAGGGGTCATGTTTTATTTTAAAGTCCTGTTAACTGTCTGCTGCCTATCAAGAATAGCAGTCAGTAAGCCATTAGTGAGATGGAAACGGGTAATCTGAACTTTAATCTTTTGTGAAATTACATTTTTTTAGTTTATTAAATATACTTCTGAAATGTTTAGATTTTCTCCTTGACTGTATAAAGTTAAAAAAACAAGTGGAGTGAATACCTTACCCATATGCTACGTGTCAGTTTGATTGTTAATCCTTTCATAGATTTGCACATAACTGAAGTCACTCCTTACATAACATTTAAATAATATGGTAACATAGTTGTAAATATGTTTTAATGTTTTGAGTTTGGACTACAGACGTTAACAAAAAAACGCTTGGAGGCTTTGGCCAATAAGAAGACGTCAAGAGCAGGAAGTAAACAGCTAAATAAGGAAGAATAACATGATTCATCTGACTCATCACGATCTCTGCTTCTCCGAATGGTGCATGACCAATGAAACTGAACATTGTTTGCCAGCACACAGAGAAACACGCGTCCAAAGGCGGAGTCCACACTGCTGCAGAGGACTGGGCAGAGAGCTTAAAGGAAGGAGGGGGGGAGGGGGGGTTTGGGAGCATGCTCAATCAGCCTCCCCTACGCTTTAGCAAGATCGAAACCAGGAGGTCGCGAGGCGTGCCGACACGGCCCAGCGATCGGCCCGATGCGTCTTACGCTCTGCACTTTGCTCGCTTTACTGCCACTGTTGACAGCCCGCTCCGTAAGCGGGTCCAGCTTTAAGCAAGAACATCAGCCTCGGGGGGGGGGGGGGATTTGGGTAGAGTTAACCCGTGTTTGTTCTTTTGTTCTTTGGGACAACTTCTGCCTCAAGCATTATGGGTAAACATGTTCCCCCAGGTTTTCAGTATTACCTATTTTCATTAATCTCGACAAAGTAATATTAGAGTAGAAGAATAGAAACGGGGAATGAACTTACTGTAGTACTCCATACTTGTGCATCTTCTCCTTGAAGGAGTCCTTGTATTTGACAAATTTCCCCATGTTGTCTTCTTGCTCAATGGACTGGAGAAGAGGCGTGTCCACAAAGCCTGGGCACAGCACGTTGATCCTCACGCCATAGTTCCCTTCTTCAGCCGCATCCTGTTAAAAGAAAACACCACAGTGTGCATCCCTCTATGATTGGTCCAGATGTCGAAAGGGGGTGTGTTATGCAGAGGGGAGAGATGAGTTAGTTATGCTAATCTAAATTGAATTTTTAGGCTCACTTCTACCCTTGAGTGTGGTTGGATCATTAACTGGCATGAGGAATGAAAAGTTTGTCTATGCACATATTTCAGACAGATCGTAGCAACTCCATAGGCCAACTGCCTTGACGTGTCTGTCTACTAAAGGTCTCCAGCTAGTTTTCTTTGGCTGCATAAATATTTTGCTTGCTCCGGTGTGAGGATTACATTGAAAGATTCTATTTGAGATGGTTCAAAACAATTCCGGGAGTTTCAGGGGAAAGAGGTTAGACTGAATGTGCTGTCTAGTGTTTACCAATTGAGTCACTTCATTTTAGCGTCGAAGTGATCATCTTTCAGGCAACGCAGCAAGTGTGTAGAGCAGGTATACTCACAGCCATGGCTCTGCTGAATCCAATCACCCCGTGCTTGGTGGCTGTGTACACCGGCTGATGTGGAGAATGGAGGAAAGCTGGAACCAAGGGAGTCATTCCACAATTACAATATGAAATCACAGAGATCCAAAATCAAATTAATTTTCAAGTTTCTATGAACACTGAATGCATAGGCTACTGGTGGAAATGTTCTATATTAAATGCCTTAGATGCCTTCTGAGCCTCCATATCTACATCCCCTATTAGCTTTCCATTTCAAGGTCATGGTAAAGATGGTCTTAAATCAAGGTCATGAGTATCCCCCGAATCAATCAGTTTCAATTTACATTTATTTGGTATGTCCAGTCGTATTCATAGGCCCGTCCTATCACTGTAAGGGCATCACTTTTCACTCTGCAGTCCATCAGGCCTTCGTTGGATGAGTCATCTAAGGTTCCCAAGCATAAGTCATGTTCCTCTGATGACATATTACCATTCCACACCACTAAGGCTCTGTCACACACACACACACACACACACACACACACACACACACTGCATAGGCATAGCATATCTCAGTGCCTGACATGCATTTGTCTGCTTACAAAGTGGGAGTGGCAATCAAAATTAACTGTAGTATTTATTACCCTCTCTGTGAGCACTGAAAACCTTTCTGAGCAGTCGACATTTTTTGTGCAGTTCCTCCCTTTGGGAATGCCGCTTTGGATGGAGACGTTGGGAAGACTACCCGCAAGAATGTGCAAAATAAGCTGTTTAAACTATCTCAGAGCGAGTTTTTCTAGTTTCTAGTTCCTAGTTTTTCCTTCTTTTTTTGCAAACTTGCACTGTGGACGTGCTTAAACAGGAGTGAATGCTTGATCAGCTGACATGCTTAAACAGGAGTGAATGCTTGATCAGTTGACGTGTTGTGTGCTTAAACAGGAGTGAATGCTTGATCAGTTGACGTGTTGTGTGCTTAAACAGGAGTGAATGCTTGATCAGCTGACGTGCTTAAACAGGAGTGAATGCTTGATCAGTTGACGTGTTGTGTGCTTAAACAGGAGTGAATGCTTGATCAGTTGACGTGCTTAAACAGGAGTGAATGCTTGATCAGTTGACGTGTTGTGTGCTTAAACAGGAGTGAATGCTTGATCAGCTGACGTGCTTAAACAGGAGTGAATGCTTGATCAGTTGACGTGTTGTGTGCTTAAACAGGAGTGAATGCTTGATCAGTTGACGTGCTTAAACAGGAGTGAATGCTTGATCAGTTGACGTGTTGTGTGCTTAAACAGGAGTGAATGCTTGATCAGCTGACGTGTTGTGTGCTTAAACAGGAGTGAATGCTTGATCAGCTGACGTGTTGTGTGCTTAAACAGGAGTGAATGCTTGATCAGCTGACGTGTTGTGTGCTTAAACAGGAGTGAATGCTTGATCAGTTGACGTGCTTAAACAGGAGTGAATGCTTGATCAGCTGACGTGCTTAAACAGGAGTGAATGCTTGATCAGTTGACGTGCTTAAACAGGAGTGAATGCTTGATCAGCTGACGTGTTGTGTGCTTAAACAGGAGTGAATGCTTGATCAGTTGACGTGTCGTGTGCTTAAACAGGAGTGAATGCTTGATCAGCTGACGTGTTGTGTGCTTAAACAGGAGTGAATGCTTGATCAGTTGACGTGCTTAAACAGGAGTGAATGCTTGATCAGCTGACGTGTTGTGTGCTTAAACAGGAGTGAATGCTTGATCAGTTGACGTGTCGTGTGCTTAAACAGGAGTGAATGCTTGATCAGCTGACGTGTTGTGTGCTTAAACAGGAGTGAATGCTTGATCAGTTGACGTGCTTAAACAGGAGTGAATGCTTGATCAGCTGACGTGTTGTGTGCTTAAACAGGAGTGAATGCTTGATCAGTTGACGTGCTTAAACAGGAGTGAACGCTTGATCAGTTGACGTGTTGTGTGCTTAAACAGGAGTGAATGCTTGATCAGCTGACGTGCTTAAACAGGAGTGAATGCTTGATCAGCTGACGTGTCGTGAAACCAACTGAGGTGTTCGTGAATGTAGCAAATGTGAGGCGATTTATGAATAAATACAAATCCATGTATACTGTGAGAGATTACATTAGGATATGTTTATGGTGCCACAGGTTTGGTGAAATGTTTCATTTCTGCTCAGGAGTAAAGGTCTGTGAGAGGGACAGCTTATGGCGACTTATTCTCACCATGGTTATGAACTTATTCTCCTCATGGTCATGGACTTATTCTCCTCATGGTCATGAACTTATTCTCCTCATGGTCATGGACTTATTCTCCTCATGGTCATCGACTTATTCTCACTATGGTTATGGACTTATTCTCACCATGGTCATGGACTTATTCTCACTATGGTTATGGACTTATTCTCCTCATAGTCATGGACTTATTCTCCTCATGGTCATGGACTTATTCTCCTCATGATCATGGACTTATTCTCCTCATGATCATGGACTTATTCTCCTCATGGTCATGGACTTATTCTCACCATGGTCATGGACTTATTCTCCTCATGATCATGGACTTATTCTCCTCATGGTCATGGACTTATTCTCCTCATGGTCATGGACTTATTCTCCTCATGGTCATGGACTTATTCTCCTCATGATCATGGACTTATTCTCCTCATGATCATGGACTTATTCTCCTCATGGTCATGGACTTATTCTCACCATGGTCATGGACTTATTCTCCTCATGGTCATGGACTTATTCTCCTCATGGTCATGGTAATGTGAAGTCAGTTTTCTGAATTCATGGTGCAATCTGTTTTGCATTATTTTGTTTATTTAACAGTTTTAGTCAGCCACAAGGCTCTCAGTGAATGACATTTCAAATAGCATAATGGTGAAGCCCATAATAACAGTGGGGTGGTTTGGTCCGATTTGAGTACTAGATAATTAAATAAAACTTTAACAGAATGATTGTTGTGACGAAATGAAAGCTTCTATTTTCTAGGGTGACCTGCACCACTCTGATATCCTTCTGAAATGGCACAATATTTACATTGCACCTTGACAGTAATTATTAGTTTGATTCCATCAGACTTGTAAAATACAAACCAAGTACGATGAGACAATCTACACAATTTATTCAGGGAAAAGGGCTAGTTTGTTATTATATAACCTGGGAGATCAGCAACCGTTCCACATAGCCAGTCCACCTACATTCCTTGAGGTTTTTTTTTCCTCTGCACAAACCAGCTGTCAGGGGCAGGATTTAGCCATCCAATCAAAATGCACTTTAGAGTACGGCGTTACTTAGAGAGAGAGAAATGACTGAATCATCTCACTTTAGTACACAGTATGCCGAAGTATCCGGTATGGCAGAGAATAACAGGTGCTGTCAAGCTGTGGTGGAAAGGAATAAAGAGGTCATAAATTAATTCCGCTTCACAGACAGTATATAATCAAACATCTGTTTGTTTATTTATTTTTTTCCCCACGTACGCCTTTCGGATTAGAACACATTATTATTCGTCTATATACATGTGTACAATAACCATGAAATGCACAAGCTATGAGAGTTTGCAGTATCTTTCATTCCTGCCTTCAAAAGGAAATAGCAGCCGTTTCATTTTAACGGGGTCAAATGTCAACTGGTAGTTCCTGTGTGTATGTGTGTGTGTGTGTGTGTGTGTGTGTGTGTGCCCAGTTTTATTTTCCTTTTTCAGCATTATATACTTTGAGAGCTGTAGCCTACTAATTGAGTGGATAACAAAAATCAGTATGTATAGCTACAAATGAAAACCAATGCATACATTTGTAAAAAGTATTGTAAGCAATATTGCTTAGTATACATTTTAATTGCTTTGTTTAATTTAAGCAAAATTCAAGGTCTCTACAAATTAGTCAATAATTAAATTAAAACATATTTTGTGAAAGGACTGTACATGAATCTCTGCCAAAACTTCTCTACAACCCTCCAATCTTGACCAAGTAAAACAAACGCCCACTTTGAAGTGTGTTCGCATGTCCAGCAGTCAGAGTTCCATGAGGACAAACCTTGTGCACAGACCCAGAGTTTGATTCGTTATAATGAAAGAGATCTGCCTCCTCCCCGACTCCCAGGCAAACACAAGTAAAGTTCAGACTGATCATCTATCCTTCTGAGAAATGCTAACACGGTCTCTCTGCACGGTCTCTCTGCTGCTCCACCATACGGCAGGCCACTTTGTGGCGTCGATCCTAGCCTCATGACAATATGAAGGAAATGTGTTGTGGAATCCAGATTTGGCAAATGGCACATACATACCACAATGTTTTCTTTTTGTTTTTTTTCCATAGAGAAGAGAGAAACGCTTAGCTCTGAATGGGCATTTGCCTCTAGATTCCTAGCATGCAACAGGTCTGATATGCTTTTATACCTCACTGGGTGGTCTCTGCTGACGCAATGACACAACTCAATTCACTCCACTTGCATGTGTGTGGCCAAATCAGAATGTGTTGTCGGTGGAAATGTCTCTTGGCTACAGTTGATAGTGTAAATAGAAATGTGATGTTTGCCTAAGCTGCATCTGATAAAAGGCAAATCCAACAACACGTGTAAACTACAGTGTAGAGACCCCTAGTCACACCCCCTACCTTGACCTACCCAAAAACCACTTACTCAGACCTTGGTGCCACCAATGGCTTGACCTAATTTGTGTGACTCCTCCCCTTTCCGTCTCCTCATGATTCGCAAACAAGAAATAACGGATGTCATGTGCCTTACTATAGGCAGAAATAGGCCAGCCATTTAAAACAAGTAGATTTGATTTGATTCGCTTGCAAACTCCAAATCTTCCTGTTCACTCCCATCAATACTTGCAGGCCACATTTAAACATTTACACTTAACCAAACATTCAAAAGTAAATATAAAAATAATTTAGTCAAAACTTGCATGGATGCATTCATCTGCATAATGTGCGAATCGCTAAAGAAACGACACTACCACAAATGCCTCTCTCTCTCTCTCTCTCTCTGGTGACCTTTGAGTTGTAGTAGATTACGAGTTTATTCAAATCATTCAAGACTGCACCTGGGTTCTTAAAAGCAGCTTCGTTGACAGTCAATAGGGTTTATTGACTAAGGAAGGTGTTCATGCCCGCGGTCATCTCAGCCTGTCAGAAACACAATACATTCAAAACCACCACAACAAGGGACTGCCCTGGCGAGCAATGGGGTTAGATCAATTGTCTCTGACAATTTCACCGGGTCCACAAAATAAGTCAAACTCATTGATATGTAAATAATTCATGAGACTGGTGGTCAATACAAGGTTTGATGAAAATTTAAATTCTCACACAGGAATGGCTTATGAAGTACAGTTTTGTCTCTATGTTTTCTCAACCTGGCTGTGTCTTCACATTGTGATCTGAGGGGTATTCCACAAAGCAAGATTAGCAACTTAGCTGGATAACTGCTGGAGTTAAATCCGGAACAACTCTGTTTACTTCAGTCCGTGTTCCATATTTTGGAGGGTTCCGTATTTTACTGCAGTTATCCAACTAACTCAGTAATCCTGCTTTGTGGAATACCCCCCAAGATCACTAACCAACCACATGTTTGTTATTACAACACATACATTTTTTAAATAAAAACATGTTTGATATTTTGAAAGATTCAATCATTCCTCAAGTACGAATTCCAGGAATGGCAATCGATATGGAGAGTGTCCAGGCCAGTGAAGTCACTTAGAGTTATGTTAGGAGGCCAAAACAACCCAGCAGGCCGTTATTCACATACTGCTGAAAAAATCCAATATTTCATTACTATGTGTCATTGATTCAACACACAGATGCTATCAGTTTGTAGGCCTGTATCGTGATGGCGTCATATAAGTCAGAAGTAGCATTCAATCCCCTGGTACTACAGGGGATTTGAATTACGACAAAAATGTCCTCATGATTTACGACGACTGGGAACTTCTTGGGATGGATCAAGGCAAAGCTGTATGCTGGGTAATAGATCTTCCCTACAGAATCCCAGAAAAACTCACTCATAGCCTTAGTTCATTCTACTGGGGAAACATAGAACCTGAAGTGAGATGTTCAGCCAACGTTCATCTAACTGCATTGTGCTTTGTCCTCATCATTGGTAAAATGAAACAAGGTTTACCATTGTTCCTTAAACAGTATTTAAAACAGAGTTTAGGGAAGGCTTGCAGCCTTCTCTCTCAGTAGTCTCTGTGAGGATTCACATCTATTTTTTCCTGCACCAATCCATCAGGGAGATTGCTCGAGAATACAGTTGGACTTACAAATTAAGTCACTAATGTTACTGCTGTAAAAACGGTGAAAGGGGTTTTGCAGTTTTAACGAGGAAGCATCTGGTCACGTTTCGGTTTTTTGATGGGAGAGGGTATGTCACTATGGTACAGAACCGGCAGGATCCAATGCAATCATTTTATTTACTTTTATTTAACCAAGTAGATCAACTAAGAACTTGAACTTGGTAAGTCAAATGGGTTTGGAATGCAAGGGACTTCGAAGCCAATCAAACGTTGCGGGATGATTAGGCGGTCAGTATTTTGTTGACCAGAACACCAGTATTAACAACCTGAATCTCAAGAAGGGCCGCGGGATCTTTAAAGATGGCAATGAGTCAGGACCTCAGTATCAGTAATGCCTTATCCACAGGATGGCCATGTGTTACATGCAATCAAGATGTCTGAAATAGCAAGTTTCAGCGAGAAGTGTGCAATGCATGGCTGGCAACTGAAAGATGTTTCATGCAGAGAGGAAGATACTGTTGCATAATCATTGTCATTTCAAAGATGTTTTCAAAAAACAGAAATCATCATTAGAGACAAAGCAATGGATAATGTCTCTACATTTTTTCCATTAAAGCCAGAGATTTGTTTGACAACAATCTATTTCCTGGTGATTCTCAGGTGTTGTTCATATTCCATACTTTCACACTGTTCCATATACTTTCTTACTCTCTCTATATGGGAGAAGGTGACAGGGCTGGCCATATATTTCAACAAGGTCTGCCACTCCCCATGAAATTAATTACTGTATTGTTGGCTAATCTACGATTGGTTAGCTGTGTCAACCAGCAATATCACTTGTGAATACATTTTTTTTTTAAAGTATAATAAAAATAAAAAATGATTTGCAATTTTACACAAATGACTAATTCCCTTGGAATATTTAACCCATGTTAAATATTCTCACATCAATAAAATACATAACTGCATGGTTAGATGCTGCAAATGAATTACTAATATTGCAACATTATTCCAGTGTCTGGGGGAGCCCTGTATACATTCAAAACACAGCACAAGATTCAATCTGGTTCTTTATGCAGCAGATGTATATTCACTGATACAACATAGAATATTGGTTATGTTTACGTTACAAACAATGACAAATCTAAACCGCTAAAAACATTAAACCAGGCGCAGCCCTTGAAAGCTGCAATCCAACCGGTTTCCCAGCTATTTTGAGACCACCAGTACTTTCAAAGAGGTTAAACTGGTTCAACCAAGACCAACACATATTACTACTTTAAAAATGAATTTGTTCAAATGCAAAAGCACCAAAGTAAAAAAAGAATGGTGCAGTGTTCACTTTTGCAAACCAGTCTGCAGGGGACTACACAGAAAAGAATACCCTGCTCAGAATTCAGCCGTTCATTTTTTCCCACAACCGTTTTGCGTATTTACATAGAGTGGCTGACCCGCCCCTTATGAAAAAAGAATATACTGCAGTATATAAATATGTAAATATATCAAAATTATTTTCACAATAATAATAGACGGCAGTATATTACATTTCCATAAGGGCAAGGCTAAAGATCTTTGCAAAACCAGATTCGTTGGTTCCTTTTATAAGTAAAATTGGATGGCTGCAAAGTGGAGAAAATGCTTCTCTGATTCGGTCCACATGTGTCGTATCAGTTCAACAAAATGCACAGTGGATCAGCAAAAGAGATTAGAATCATATACTGTTAAGCACCTGGTGTAACTACAACCACCCAAGATACTTCTATCTGATAAAAAACACTATATCTCAACACCTTTGTTATATGTGAAGTTGTTTAAATGCTTGGTCTGTGCAATGAAAGAGTAATGGACATAAATATTTCCTAAGCAGGTGCCCAGCTAAAGCAAATAAGAATGGCTCTATTGAATCTGAGGTTTTCTTTCAACTATAAGCAGAAAAGCACTCAGCCATTATATGTTTAACAAAGATAAGCATGTGACTCTTGATATGAGGCGGACACAGCAGCTACGCGTCTGTTTCCAGCCAAGCGTCTGACTACCACGTAATTATACTGAGCAACTCCTAAAACGTATACGATGCATTTGCTCTGACTGACTTACCTGCCATAGATGAGACATTAATGATGACGCCCCCATCCTTCCCAAACTCTTTGCTCATGTGGTCCAGTGCCAGGTATGTACCTTTTATGAGAGATGTCTGCGCAGAAAGACAGACAGCTTTACGTTGTCGTGCACAACCAATTTTAGCATTAAAAACATTAACTGCACTAACAGTAAAATGTTATTCATATGGAACCACTCTGATGCAGGCCTAAATTATATTCAAATCAAACATGATTTACAGTTCTGCTCTAATTCTGCTGTGACATTTAACGGTCGTCCTAGCTGTGAAGTAGAGGTTTGCTTTAGGTTTGACCTTTCCAACTTCAGTGGCTACTTTGGCACTGCAGTATTTGAAAGACTTGATTTTGCAGAGTGAACCGGTTTCACTGTGAAATCTTATCAATCTAGTACACAAACCGTGGCTGTGTAAAGAGCATTGCATGTTAATACAAGCTATTAATTAACTCAATAAGCTGATAATAAAGGTCAATTACCAAGTTAACTTCAATGGTCTTTTCCCAGTTCTTTTCGTTGTTGATTCCAGCATTGTTAATGACGATATCCAGTTTCCCAAACTTCTCGACTGTGGTCTCGAAAGCATCTGCGAATATTTTTGTACTATTAGCCCGTGAAAATGGTAGGCTACTTCAGAAATATAACATTATTATTCAATAGAAATCTGTTTATGGTCAGCTTGAAATCCTTTCTTCTGAGGCATGAGTCATGAGGCTTCCAAAGTTCTCTACCACTCAACTTATCTTCGTATCACAACATTCCAAAATATTTTTTAAATATCCTGAAAAAATACACGAAATGCATTATGCACTCTTAAAGAGACAAAAACAAGTTATGAATTATTCAAGCACAGTAGGCTGTTTTGTTAACAACTGACAAGTCAGTCAGCCTCACTATGCTTACCGATAGACGTTAGAAAATGAATCAACTTGGGACGTCCAAAAACATTCCAAACACATCGCCTGCAGCGGAGCGGTTTCTCAAACTCAAGCCTGTGGTGTCTAAATCGTTTTCAGACAATGGGATCCTGTTTTTGGAGTTGCTGTTTTAAATTACACGTGTTGATGAAATAGGCTGACTTTTTTGCTCTGCTTTTCAACTCATGGTGCTGAACAGAATGTTGAACTTTTTCTCCAAAACAAATACACGAGACCAAAACTACGTTACCTTTTAGCTTCCCTTTATCAGTCACGTCACATTGTATAAAAATACATTTCCCTTCTCCAAATTCTTGATCTAATACTTTCTTGCAGGCTTCTCCAACTTGTGTGTTCAGATCGACAAGCGCAACCTGAAAGCATAAAAAGCGAAATATGGGAAGGAAAGCATAACTTTAGAATCTTGGACTTTTAAGAACGAGTAACCTCTGTGAAATTGGATGCTGGCGACAGCAATGAGGTGTTAGAACTAGAAAGACCTGTGTGTAAATTATACTACTTGGCTATTGGAGGCGGTAGATCGCATTACCTTTGATTCATTCTTTAGTAGGGATTCGGCCACTGCCCGCCCGATTCCTTGCGCTCCACCGGTTACCAAAGCCACTTTCCTGTGTAAAGCCATGCTTGTTGTTCATCGGTGAACGCTCAGCTTTAAGTAGATCGGTCTGATCAGCTGTCAAAAGGGGGCGGGTAGTGCCCAAAGTCAACTCAGTGTCCCCAAGTAGTTATATTGTATCCTCTTTCACTTTCTAACACCGCGTTTGCGGAGAAGAAAGCCTTTCGCCTACAATTTTACATTCCATGCAATGTGAAGGTATCGATTTGGTTACGCGATTTTGTTTTGCACACCTCCTCCTAGCTATAGGCCTAATATGTATTTTAAAGGGTAAATATTTACTGCTGGGTGTTAAAAATATGTTTTAAGTATGATTAACGTTATAGAATGCTGGGCTGTGCTACATTCAATTATCAGACCTGATTATGTGGACAAATGACCTTTTAAATTATTAGGCTATTCATATTTACAGCAAGTTACTTCCTTGGAAGTAATTCAGGTTAAGTACCTTGCCCGACTATACAATGTAAATTAACCACCAAGGAGTGTTGGAATGAACTACTACAAAGAAAACAAATGTAGGCTAGCCAATTTATTTATGTATTGGACTGTCGCCAAATAAACGTACAACTGAACATGCTGATTAGTGAAACATTATCAAATTTGTGGGACGTAAGAAAATGTTTATAAAGCCAAGCCCCAATTCCAAAAAAGTTGGGACAGTATGTAAAATGCACATAAAAGCAGAAAGCAGTGATTTGTAAATTATTTTTTACATATTCATTGAAAACAGTACAAAAAAAGATATTTAATGTTTTACCTTATAAACTTTATTGATTTTTGTAAATATATGCTAATTCCGAATTTTATGCCAGCAACACGTTCCAAATAAATTGGGACAGGGCCAAAAAAAAAAAGACTGGGAAGTTCAAAAAAGACCTGTTTGGAACATTCCACAGGTAAAGAGGTGTCGCTATCATGACTTAAACTCTTGATATTTTATTTTCAAGTACTCTTACAAGCAATACTATAACCTCTCTGCATTTGAATGGATCACTATGGGAATTGGGGGGTGTATATTGGGGGGGAATATATTAAGCTGTAAATTACATGTGAATAGTATGGAACCCATGGTTGGCTAAATGTCTGCAAGTAATCAAGGGTCTGACCCTCAAACCATCACTCTGCTGCCAGATATGCAGTAGATATGGATGGATCACTTTAAGGGTTGTTTCTCCTGACTCATTTTCCTATTGAACTCTATGGAAAAATGAGTCAGGAGAAACAACCTTTCAAGTTATCCATCCATATCTACTGTATTCCTGGCAGCAGAGTGATGGTTTAAGGCTTGTTTGATAAGGCAGACCCTTGATGACTTACAGCCATTTAGCCAACCATGGGTTCCATACTGTTCCCATGTAATTTATAGCTTAATCTAGTCCCACCCCCCAATTCTCATAGAGATCCATTCAAATGCAGAGAGGTTGTAGTATTACTTGTAAGAGGACCTGAAAATAAGATATCAAGAGTATTTTGATTCATAGCATCACCTGTTTACCTGTGGAATGTCTTTTTTTTTGCCCCTGTCCCAACTTTTTTCAGACATGTTGCAGGCATCAAATTCGGAATTTGCATATATTTACAAAAATCAATATAGTTGATGAGGTAAAACATTAAATATATTTTCTTTGTACTGTTTTCAATTAAATGGGTCAGCAGTGTAGTATAATGGTTAAGGAACTGGACTTGTAACCAAAAGGTTGCATGTTCGATTCCCCGGTAGAACACTGCCTTAACCTGAATTGCTTCAGTATATATCCAGCTGTATAGATGAATGTATGAATAGATACATGTAATAAGTTGTGTAAGTCGCTCTGGATAAGAGCGTCTGCTAAATGCCTGTAATGTAATGTAAATATATGTAAAAGAAAATTTACAAATCACTACATTCTGTTTTTATGTGCATTTTACATACTTTTAGTCCCAACTTTATTTGGAATTGGGGTTTGTACATACAAATACATAAATATATCAGTCAAATGTCCTTTCAACTGTATATGCATATATGTATGCTGACACAACCTTTGGTGACATTTAATGAAGAAATATTTAAATGCCAAGACCACAGATTCCAATTGGCTAGGGATAACTTTCTACCAATTTGTTTTGGAGCAATAGAGCTAGGAACTGTGGTGACCATGGACCCAAACTTCAGCTACCTGTTTCCACCTTCAGTCTGTGACCCTAAGGTGGTGGTGCTTGTGTATGCCCAAGGGAACTTGTCAACTGCTGGCACACGTGATCCGAGACTAACTTCCTGTCAACGAGGAAGCTGGGCGGTAGGACGGCTTTCATTTCTTTCTCTTTATTTTAGCATTCTGCTGGAGTAAATAATTGAAACAATTAACCACATCCTGAAGCACAGTGAATTGGGTTCCATGATACGTTGACGAGGATTTGATCAAAGTTTCTCCATAACTTTTGACCTTGATGGGAAAAAATGCACGTATTTGTTTCCCCCATTATTACAATTTGGCGATTGAAGTTTTGTGCCCATTGAACTCACCAGGCTATAAAAAAAACAATAAAAAAAAACACTTGGAACCATCTGCATTTAAGGCAGATTGAATCTTAGTCATTGTCTCAAGTAGCAATAAACAGGTGTTCAGTCATTGTGGAAAGTGGCCTTTCCCTCTCGCTCTCTCCCAGAGACGTTCACTTCCTGGTTATTCTCTTGATGTTAGGCCGTCTATACTGGGACATGATGTATGAAGGAGACGTATTATTGGGACCAGGCCACAAACTGAGTTCAACTTTAGTTGTATTTTTAAGAGCAAAATCCCACACTAGGTGTAATCACAATACTGAACACAGCTCAGAATTGTCTGCGAGGCCACGCCCTAACAGACTAGAGGAAAGGCACAAAAGAAGACTAGCTGGAATTGTGTAATTACATAACTTTGTGTTATTTCTATGCGTGTGCAAACAGTCGCTTTCAATATTTCACCATCACCGGAGATAAAAGAAAAAGTATGTTTTTGCAACCGTTGCACGAATCTATCTGGGCCTGTAAAAAGCAGACATTTAAATTAGAGAAAACTCCACCACAGAACTAACCACACCAACCTGCAGCAGCAACAGAACTAACAATACTCATGATTCTAGGTCACTATGGTTACAAAAGTAGGTTGTTTTCAATAAATTGGAGCTGAAGAAGATGGTTATATCTCTCATCTCACTCACACATACTATACATTAGGCCGAATAGATTTTTTAAAGGCAAATATAACTAATTTAGCACTGGAGAAAAATCCTTTTAGCTTTTTAAGGAGATTTATTTGGTATATGAAAAGAGTAATTACAGACGCGCATGAAATAAAAAAATGTTTCTGCGAACCACATGTGCAAGTGACTGCGGAAGCACTTCCTTGGACAGACACACCGTTTTTCAAAAATAAAATACGTCAAAATGGACTTAAATTCATGCGTGACATTTAATAACATTTTCATTTGTACAAAATTCATTATTTAAATACACTTGCATTAGAAATGTACATCAATGTATTGATATCTTTATTGTACACAAACACCTTGAACACTGTGTATAATTGTGTCAAATACACAAAAGAAGAAGTATTAAAATCTAACATCTATCAAAGCTTTGTTCTTTTAAGGAATGTGTGAGTATATTGATATGTTTTACCAAAACATATGGCACAGTTTATTTCCTTGTTTATGATATGCTTTATCAATACAGTATATTTTTAAAATGTCCAAATGAATGTTCTTCAAGAAATTAGTTCACTGCTCTGTAACTGGTTATTGAATCATCCCATTATAGTACCGTACTTCAAATCAATATAGTTTAACCTGTTGTTTACTGTATTATAGTAAAGAACTGGCAATATACTTGCATTATTGTTTTATGGCATGGGGTGAGTGAGGTGTTCAAGTAGAGTTTCTTAGTTTGTTCCTCTTGAATTCTGCCTCTTTTTTAAAAAGAATGCTTTTGGCAGTTTTCTACAGAAAAATGATATGTTAAGGTACTATCACACTTGTATGGGACCCAATTCCATAAATTAATGGTAAGAATCTTGAAATTGCGTAGAGCTCATATCAAATGGAATAGTAACTTTCATTACAGAATGGGTTTTTAAAAATGGCATTAATATTGAGTTTCCACTTCAGATATAATTCATATGATATGGACACAGTGTGTTCCTTGCGTCAGAATAGATGGTTATTGGCAGAGAAGTTTATTATAGGTTTTGTACTGGTCCATGAGGAACACCTGGTATCACACGCAGTATGCAACATTCTGAGCAGAGTTTAATAAAACAAAGGACATATTTTCTGACTTTAAAATATGAATCGGCTATACTCTATATTAAAAATAAATACTTCATGAGAAATTTACATTTCAATATCTTTTTTTTTTTAAATAAGGAATGTAGTCTAAAACACCGCTGTGAGTAAAGTGACAGTTATTTCAAGTATAGGGCATTGGCTCCCCTTTGGTTTCAGAACAGAAATGCTGATTCCATGAAAGAACTGGCATGTGGCCCCCAGCAGCATGGCCACATAAAAGCACGAGGTCATCCAAAGGTCAGGAGAAACGCAGTTCCCCAAAGATTCCGGAACCATTTTTTTTCCCTTCTTATTTTTTCTGCAGTTGAATGCACATAGATTTGTGCTCCTTTAAGCCTTGCGGACACACAAGCGCGAGGACATTTCCATATATCTGCCTTCTGCTGATCATATACCTGTGCGTCCATGGCCACATGGCAATAAATACATTTATGTCATTCACAAATGTAATGGAAGACTATATAAATGACATTATATTATGATGAGGGCTAACTAAATGTTAGCCCCTAATGAGCTACTAGTTTTTTTTCTTTCTTTTTAAATATTGGTAAAATGTAAACTATTATCATTGGTCGAGACAATTCCCTTCACCCATGCAGTTAATCAGGACAGAAAATCACCCACTCCAGTACAAACCAGATCACATACAGTTTATATTTTCTTTTTTCCTCAGCTTCTTCAATCAGCTGTATCAGAAGCTAAGCAATCTCCCGCCCCAGCCCAGTTTACAGATGGCACTGCTGTTTATAGCTGTGTGTTTCTCATTTGCACATAAAGTTTGGTATCAGGAAGTAAGTTGGTATCAGGAAGTAAGTTGGCAGCTATGACTCTGATGTAACCTCTACATGTTGTACTAGCATACCCAGGATTCTTTTTCTGAGAGGCGAGTCGGGATGAATGAATAGGACCCAGCTGAGTGTATGAGTTGGAAGATTTTTTATATGATTGGCAAGGTTCCAAAACAGAACGGAGTAAACGTGACCAGGCGCGTGTAAAAACAATCCTACTAGAGCCCGAAGCCGCCAATCAGAAGGGGATGTTAGATAAAGGTGTCAAGGGCATTTTTTAATTTTATTTTTTAAAATAATCATAAAAAGGGAAGCCCGACTATAAGTGACTGTCCCTATCAGCACTGAACAAGCTCCCACGGTAACTGCACAACCTGTACGTCTCACCTGCATATATGTATATAAACCTCACGTGAAATTAATGTATGATTGGTATTACCACTTTGGGCTTTATGTACGTGTATTGGATTATGTGTGTAATTACAGTATGTACAGACTGTGAAGATAAATGTCCTCTTGGAGGACAATACATAATCTAATCTAATCTAAGAGAGTCGATTTGTTTTGATCCATCAGTCGATTAAAGAGCAGCTTCTACTTAGAGGGCACCAACAATAACAACAGAAAGACAAAGCTGATGTGCATTGCTACTTAGGCATTCTGTGGGTATACAGTCCATCCCAGTAGCCTTGAACCAAAGCTCACCCTGAACCAACACTATGCTATACTGATCTAAGGTACATCATGTTGTGTTAGGGGAAACTATGAAACACTGTATCATATTTTTAAGAAGCAACATGAAACATTGTAACTTCATAAAGAATAGGTTGTAGCCAATGTATATTAGCTGCCTGAGTAAGCTAAGCAAGTACTGTATCTGTAAGAAAAACGATCTTGCCTAACCTATATGTGATATTACATGGGTGACAAGGGCGGGACCTGGGGTGGCATCCACCTTGGGGAGTGGGGGGCACCAATCAAAGGAGAAAAAAATAATATGTACTTGTTGCAGCCATGATAGTCAACGGCCAACACCAACCACCAACCCCCCGTCTGTCCGTCTGTCCATCCATCCGCGTTCGCTGTTAAATGTCAGAATGTGATCACAGTATATTATTTTGCAGTCTTCAGTTGCCATTTCAACAAAGTTTACAGAGTGCAACGACAACACATCAGCAAAAAAAAAAAACACCAGCCTTGGTCTCCTTTACTGATATGACAGCAATCCACAATCAAAAAGTTTGGTTGTAGGGATATAGATCTGAACCCTCATTTCAATTTAAAATTACAACACCTCATAGATTTTGGCCCCATTTCATCCTACTTACACTGGATTTACCTTGTAGTGGTAAAGAACCACAAAGTATTTAAAAATGTGTATAAACATTACAAAAAGTATTAATATTTTTAAATATCATAGATACCAATTTCCCTTGTACAAGTCTGTGATTGGATGTAGACTAATTCATGAGGGCTGACAGCAGTGAATATTTGTGTTATGGAGAGTTATATCTGCTGTGGGTTTAGGTGTGAAGGGAATATGGCTTTCACCGAGGAAAACATCAGAGAGAATCTTTGACCCCTAATGTCTTGTTTTCCAAGACATACTGTAGAAATATAACGAACGTGCTTGAAATATATGAAAGATATCAACATGTTTCGTTTATCGTGTCATTACAAGTGGTGTATCGAAAAACACGTATACGGAAACCATTGGCAGTAAAGCTGTAAGACACAAGAGTTGACGTAACCTACAGTATCCTGGAGTCCCAGATATCTGTCCCCATGAACAGCTGGGAAGCTTTGGCGAAGGTCCCCGTTTCCTGTCCGGGAACGTCGAACTCGGAAACAACCCACACCTGTGTCCTTTGGCTTTGCATAGTGAACTTAGTGTCTTCTTTGATGGTGGATGACGTGGACAACAGCACTCTGTACATACCTACATGTTTTGTTCTCGGTTCTGTCCGTTACCTGGACGGGACCGCGCAGGCACTCCTTGTTCAGTCGTTTGTGCTGCGGCCGTCACTGCTGGTGCACATCCTCGTGCCACAGGATCTTGTAGAGGACCCAGTAGAAAATGTTAAAAAACAGGAAAGCTAGCGGAAAACCAGCCCGGGAGATGGTGTCGATCTTTTTAGCCCTGTCAATGAAGAGCTTCCTCATCTCCTCGTGCGACTTCGCCACAGACGGTGGCGGCGCGGTTAGAACAGCAGCCGCCGGCTGGGAAGTGTTGTTGGCGGCCTTTGGGATGGCGCCATCTTTTCCGCCGGCATTGCAGGCGGTGGCCCCGCTGGTGGCGAAGCTCAGCCTACTTTCTCGAACTTCCTCCTCCTGTACAACACAGAACGCACGGTGCTTAAAGAGGCCATCCTACCCCTCTGCCCTCCTGTTTGTGAACCGAGCCGTGGGTGTTATCACACTAAGGGTCTTTAGGAAGCAAGAGTAGTTGCTTTGCTATTGGATGCTATCACTTAATTGTAGCATCTGATTGGATTAGAGATCAATCAATCAATCAGATTTTATTTGTATGGCACATTTCATACAAACGAATGTAAGTCAAAGTGCTTCACAACATTAAAACAAATACATAAAAAAGAAAAAACTTATACAGAAAAGTCAAAAATCTGATCCAAGAGATAATCTCCTGCACATGCATCAGACTATATCTGTATAACACATTTCATACAAGCGAATATAAACAGTAGATTTACAGAAAAGATAGACTAAACAGGTATGTTTTTAGTTTCTATTTAAAAGTATCAACATTTCCTGTTGTTCTTATATCCTCTGGGAGGCAGTTCCACCTGCTAGGACCATAGTGGCTAAAAGCGGCCTCGCCATGGGTCTTAGTACGGCATTTAGGAACAGTTAAAACACCACTGCTAGATGACCTAAGGGATCTAGTTGGTACATATTTTAGTAACATGTCTGACGTGTAACCAGGTGCCAGTCCATTTAAAGATTTAAAGACCAATAACAGAACCTTAAAATTAGGGATGCACCGAAAATTCGGCCACCGAAAATTTTCGGCCGAAAATGGCCCAAAAGTGCATTTTCACCGAAACAACACGGCCGAAACAGAATTGTAATGACGCAAACAAAAAGCGCAGCCAGCACACGGTTATCTGGATAAGAGCCAGCATGTCGGCGGTGTGGAGTTATTTCAATATCTCGGAGAAAGACCCACGGATAGCGATTTGCAAAAAATGCAGTGCTGAAATTTCAAGAGGGGGTGCATCTGCAAAGAGTTTCTCCACGTCGGGTTTAATTTATCACCTGAAATCCAAACATCCCGATTGCCATTCTGAATATGAGAAGAGTGCGGCACAGAAAAGGAAAGTCAATCCGAGCACGCCTACTCCGTCTGTGGCGGACGTTTTTGAAAAGGCAAGAAAGTTTCCCAGTGATGGTGCCAAGGCAAAGGGCATAACACAAAAAATAATGGAATTCATTGCCTTAGATGATCAGCCGTTCTCTGTCGTAGAAGATGTGGGATTTCGTAGGCTGATACATCATATTGTTATATCTTTCAGCAGTTGCACTTGTTCTGAATGCACTTTGTTGTAGTAGTCCTACAGAGAAAAATTTAAAAGGCACTTGACTTAAATGCACTTTGTGTTTTTATGAGAGAACATATTTAATTTTACAATCTTTCAGCAGGCCAGTCAGTTATAGGCCTGTACATTATTATTTAATGTACACATGAGCGGGGTCAAGTTAAACATTTTGTTTTGAATTTTAATTTATATTGTGCATTGCTGTAATGTCAGTGCTAAATAAATATTTTCATACTTTTGTAATTGATTTATTCTTGAATTGCAATGCTTTGATTTTAGTGAGGTTAGTACACAGTCATAGCCATAAATGCAATGGTTCTAATAATTGACAATCATTTCTTTCGGTGTTTCGGTTTTCGGTTTTCGGCCTTGGTTTCTCATTTTTGGTTTTCGGTTTCGGCCAAGAATTTTCATTTCGGTGCATCCCTACTTAAAATAAATGCGGGAACTAATAGGAAACCAGCGCAGAGATTTAAGAACTGGGGTGATATGTGCTTCTCTTAGTCTTAGTTAACACTCTAGGAGCTGAATTCTGTAATAATTGTAATTAGCCAATTGCTTTTTTGGGGAGACCAGTTAAGAGAGCATTACAGTAGTTGAGCCTGCTGGTAATAAATGCGTGCATTAGTCTCTCAGTGTTATCCTGGGATAAAAAAGGTCGAACCCTAGTAATATTTTTAAGATGGTAGTAGGAAGTCTTGGTGACATTCCTGATGTGAGCCATGAAGTTAAAATCTGAATCAAATATCACACCTTATCATATATCACAAGTTTCTCCCCTGCTGACTAGGAGTCAGTGCTATAGATTGGATCTTAGTAGTCAGTTTCTCTCTCTGAGTCTTTTTCCCAATAACCAGTACCTCTGTTTTATTCTGGTTTAGTTGCATGCATTGGTGTCTAAGATACAGTCAGAAAGAACATCAATAGGGCTTGTATCATCTGGAGATACCACAATATATAATTGAGTGTCATCTGCGTAGCTGTGAAAATGTATTCCATGCCTCCTGATGATACTACCCAGTGGGAGCATACACAAACTAAAGAGTAAAGGACCTAAAATGGAGCCTTGTGGAACACCGCAAGTAATGTCATAACTTTTTGACATGTATTCATCAATGGTTACTTGGACATTTCTGCCAGTGAGGTAAGACCTAAACCAGTTAAGAACGGTGCCGGTAAGACCAACATGTCAGCGGAGTCTGTCTAAGAGAATAGAGTGGTCGACAGTGTCAAATGCTGCACTTAGATCAAGTAGTACCAGTACTGACAAGTTTTTAGCATCCAAATTGCACCTGAGGTCATTTACAACCTTTACTAAAGCTGTCTCAGTGCTATGATAGGTTCGGAAACCAGATTGAAATTTTTCTAGGGCGTCTTTACAGTTTAAAAAATAATTTAATTGTTTAAATACAATCTTCTCTAAAATGTAATCTAAAAAGGTGAATTAGATACTGGTCTAAAGTTGCTAAATACTGACGTGAAGATTGCTTTTTTTGAGGAGTGGTTGTATCATAGCACACTTGAATGCAGTCGGGAAAACATCCAACCGTAAAGAGTAGTTCACCATAGTTTTCACTTCCTCTGATACAGCGTTAAGTACAGACTTGAAAAAGGAAGTAGGGATGGATCAAGAGGACAAGTAAAGGTCTTTAGTTGAGACACCACCCTACTAAGTATCTCAGCATCGACTTCAGCAAAATACTCTAATGTTTTCATACAAGGTGTGATAGGGATTTCATATGTGTGGGCATCATTGTGTTTCTGACAGATACACAACCTAATGGTAGCTATGTTGTTTCTAAAGTAGGCTGCAAATTCTTCACATTTTGATGCGGAAGAAAAAAATCACTAAAAGTTTAGGGGACAGGGTTGATCATAAGTTCAATTGTGTTAACGAGCGCTTTAGGATTATTCTGATTATCACTGATCAATTTTGAGAAACGTTTGAGAAATGGAACCACCTGCTTTTTTTTTTTTTTAGCTGCTGTCATCAGCTTCTGCATCTCTAAAACCACAAAGACAGACTGCGGCTGAGTCAGAAAGAGAAGGAAACCGCCGTCTCCCGCTGACGTCAAAGCCCTGTGTCCTAACGCGAGGCCGTTGAGCGCTCAATCCACCGCTGAAGGCTCGTCACAGAAAAGACTTCTGACTTTGCGTTCTTTGCTTTTGCTCGAACCCCTGTTTCACGGCACCCGCATTATCCATATACTATATACGTGATTGTACATGTGCGGCCGGTGCCTTTCGTCTGTTTGCTGAAATGTTTGAAAGGAAAATAATGGGAGTGCGTTCAATTCTACGAGAGCCCAGACAAGAGAGCAAAAAAAGGAAGAGGAAACTGCTGGGGGGAATAAAATATATGAAGTCAATATGGAACTAATTTCTATGAAACAAAAATGTGGAAACCAAAAACCTAATCATAACCTGGCAATCTTTTAAGTTTTTTCCATGAACAAAGCCACGTAATGAAGGACACATGATAAACTTGGCTTGTTGGGGAGAAGAGAAACAACAGCAAATTCTTTTCAAGAAATGCCTTTTTTTATCCTTTGCACTTTTGTAATCAAACAACAGGGACAGAACCAATCGAGAATATTTTGACTACCGATGGAAAATAATAGAGAGAGTCAAAACTGCAATGTCTTTAAATAACAGATGAACAAATGAGATGTCATTAGTATGATGATGGAAAGCCAGCCACTGTAAATTATACATTGGCAATCCATGGAGGAAGAAGCATAAATAGCAAAAAATAAACTGAATAAACAGAAATGATGAAGTTCCCAGAAAATAATTATCATGTAAAAACTGGATAACTGCTGTACATTTCTAAGTATTCTCCAGTAAAAATCTATAAAAACAAGTAATCCTAGTTTCTAAATTATAGGGAGAAAACAAACAAACAAAAAAGAAGAATGTCTGAGCACTGAATTCATCTAAATGTCCAGTAGATGTTCCTGTAACAATGTCAAAACCTTTTTGATAAAAACAGTCCGTTCAGCCCAAGTTTGCTTGTAAATTTGCCTATATTTGCCTACAATTCTTCTTTTTGGCAAATTTTCAAAATGCAAATGATCTGCACAAGATGAAGGCCTTACTTTTCTACACTGCAGGGCCTTGTTCAGTGTTCAGGTTTAAATGTCGTAGTCCAGCAGTGGAGTTTATATTGCACATACACTTTTGGTAAAGAGCATTGTATATTATAAAGGCCTTTAATGAGCTGCAGTGACTGAGAATGTTATACAACTTCAAAGTTCTGACCCTGGCCTACACTGCTGCCAATAGGACAGGCCCCGCCTACCTGCAGGACTTAATCCAGAACTATGTTCCTGCTCGACCACTTCGCTCTTCCACAGCAGGGCGACTCGCACTTCCCCCCCCTCCACGTCAACGGCTCTCGCTCGTCCCGACTGCGGAGCTTTTCCACCCTAGCTCCTCAGTGGTGGAACAAACTCCCCATTCCCCTACGTTCTACTCTGCCTGCGTTCCGTCGTGGCCTGAAGACACACCTCTTCAGACCTTGACTGATATACTAATCTAGGACCTCTCGTGATACTTGTTCCCTGTGTTTTCTTGTCTAACTGTTATAGTTTATAATAGTATTTAGAATAGAATTGTAGTATAGCTGATTTACCCACAGCTTACTGTGAACTACATTCAATGTACATTACTAGGGATAGCTGCTACGTTATGGGAAGGATGTGCTTTCTTATCTGTTCTGTAGTTACTTTGATGACGTTTCTGTATGCACTTATTGTATGTCGCTTTGGATAAAAGCGTCTGCTAAATGACTGATAATGTAATGTAATGAGGGTTGGCTGACTGTCACATATACACTTTATTCAGCGCTACAGTGGTGTTCAAATAAATAGCAGTGCGTAAAAAAAAAAAGTGAATAAAGTGCAAATATTTTTTAATAGCTTTTAGTTTCTATATTACACATTCAATTCCAAATCAAAGCATTAACACATTTTATTAAGTCTGCGTTATTCTTTTACAGGAAGCAAAAAAGGAATATTAATCTGTGAAAAAAAAAAAAAGTATCTTCAAACTCAAACACTTACTGTATAAACTGAAGAAATTTTTAAAGATTTAACTTCACTTTAAATTACTGAATTAATATTTAGTTGCATAACCATTGTTTTTGAAACAGAGGCCTCTATTGCATGCTGTTTTTAAAGGAGAAGTTTGGTATTTAGCATTGTAAGCCCTGTTAAAAGGTTATTTACGATCATATACAACGGTCATGTCACAGCTAACTTACACAATGGATCTGGATGGCCATATAGAAAATTCTTCAAAAAACACCATAAACTCTCGTCAGCTGTGACATGAGCAATAAGCAATATATCTCAAGACTGCACAGTTTGTCAAAATGTTGATATGGACCGTTGTATATGATCATAAATAACCCTATAACAGGGCTTAACATGCTAAATAACAAACTTCTCCTTTAAGAAGGCTTTTTGTGGTTTTTCTTTTTTTATCAGTTCGGTAATTAACAACGGCTGTTTTGTGGAAATCTTTGAGGATATTTGATGAGAACGAGGAAGTCAGAGGAAAGTTGTGTCCTCACTTAAGTGAACTTCTGTGGAGGTCTGGAGGGATACAGGCCTCCGCCTCAGCCTATTAACCACAGCGGAGAGGCACGGCATTTTCAACATTGGGTGCACAGACCCCACTCCTGGTCTTGTGGTGAAACACAAGGCAGGGTTCCAATATGCTTTCATTAAATAAGCACGCACAGAACAGAAAAATTGCTTTCGCCTGAAAAACATGGGTTACATATGACCACATATGCCCACGGTGAGTATGCAGAAATAAATTACCAGGGATGTATGCTAAATAGAATGTATATGTGGCAATAAAATGACAGAGGATATCCAGGATATCCATATAACCAGGGGGGGAAATATAAAAACAGCTAAGTGCATTTGAGGCAGTGAATATCCAAGGTGCGTGACGTCAAGGTTATATGAGGTCACACATAACCAGATATACATGTGGCAGTATATAACTACTTGCATATATTACAATACATATCCAGGGTATATGAGGTAATGTGATAATGAATTACCTGTTGTTGCAGTATATAACCAATATTGCTGTATACTTTCGCCTGGATATTTATTTCAAGTAAATTCATTCCTGGGTTTATGTGCACACAAAGTGATGCAGGGACACTCTGCTTATGAATACACAGCAATAGAGGTTTATGGGGCACTGTAAAATAAATGAAATGTGTAGCCGGGAGACAAACCAGAAATATTACTAACAACAACAATAAAACAAATCATAGCAACAGCATCGCAAGAACACTGTGATGCAGAATAAAATAATAAATACAATGAAAGGAATGGAAATGTATATTCCGCTAATATTGCCTGGAGTGACATTATTCTCTGTTCACCATGTCAGGTAATTCAGCATCGTCTGATATGAAGGCATCCCAAATCCCTCCTCTTTTAGCAGTTATATTTATGGAGTACTATATAAAATATGCCTGAGCAGGAAGGTAGATCCTTTGTTTTAACTAGCATTGGTTCCTGTTTTAACGTTATATGGTTAATAATTAATGGTATGTACCAAGTCTAATGTGCCGGTGGAAGCGTCACAGTATTGCTGTTTGCAATCAGATTACAAAAGGAGAATCAAGTCTCAATATTGTATCAGTTTTGAAAAAAAAAAAAAATCTTAATAATCTTTCCTCCTACTCCCGACCCAGAACATTGTACATTTACATGCAATATTTACCATGCAATATTAATGCTCAGAGATGAGAAAGTAACAATTTACTGTTCATTGGCCTTTACACCCTATGAAACAAACATTCTACGTATGAAACCCTTAACTCCCATGTGCGCCATTCACCAGTGCAGTACTGATAGCGTTCACTAGGTGGTGGAATGGAGTCCCCAAGCTTTATTGTGCTTCTCATAACTGCACTGGAGAGATTGCCCCCCTCTGACCAACACATGCTATTGCTAGGAGCAACATTGATTTTCCTTGTCTGTGTCCCATGTAAGTGCTAATTAAGCTGAGCCGTAAGTGCTAATTAAGATGAGCCTCTCTTAGCTTTTCAGCACGAGGGTGCTGTAAAGGTCATATACTGTATACCAGGCACTTATGTGTAAAAAGTGAATAATCATGAAATGCATGACTGAAACAGAGACCGCTGACCTAAAACTGACCCCATGTCAAAATAATGAAAGTGGACCCCTTCTATTTCCTCAGAGACGATTTCAAATAATTGTTTTTATCAACCAAGAGATAGAGCCTCTTGCATTTGAAGTGACAAGCTGAAACTTTTCTGAGTAGATCTACTCTTGGCATTTTTGATGGTGTTGCATGCTTTATCCAGCATTACTCATTTGGCTGCATCTCTCTCTCTCTCTCTCTCTCTCTCTCTCTCTCTCTCTCTCTCATTTTTACAAAAGAACCTGCTTTTTTTCTGAAATCTGAGGAGTGTCAACGCTTTTTCTAGATGCCTTTATGCACAACGCCTATGGATGTGATTGTTTTTTACTTCTGAAAAGTTCTACAACTCTATTTGATAAGAATTATTCCATAAACAGTTGGAGGCATATGATAGACCAGAGAAATTCTTTTTAAAAAATTGCAAGCACAGTTTTCCCAAGACAGCTTGGAAAGAAAAGGTATGTCCACTCTGCCCTCTTTCCCAAAAGATAGCTTCTTAGCTTAGCCTTACTAGTAATACTCATTCTTTAAAGGTCAATTTTGAGTTAGGCAGAAGCAGCCATGTTTATTCCCCTTCATGTCTGTGTCTAGCCACTAAACCTATCATAGGGTGATAGGGAACCAGGAGAGTCAGGGTGCTGTCCTCATATAAGATACAAATAAATGCAAGTTTATTTCTCTGTAACCTCGTTGATCATTACCAAAACAGATTACATTACACACTTGAGCATTGAAGATTGCACATGGGACCTTTACATCTTATTTATTTATTCTGGCTAGTATCACTCAAGTTTGAAGGGCCAATTATCCAGACAAGCAGTCTGAACACAAACCAGAGTTTATGCCCAATTCATCATCAAGAAAACAGCTCAGATCTGTCATCAATAAACAGTTCATCACAAGCTTATGAGGTCCAAATGGCCTCCATAGCTGGTATGTTTCAAAGATGAGTTCTGGAGCAGCCTCAATCCTTGCTCATGGTAAGTGAATGCCTTCACACTATGTGATTTTAGGAAGCATTCACGACACATTGCCGTGCTTGGCGAGACATCCTGTGCCTGGTTCAATCTTAGCACTCCCTGACGTGTAGATCCATACATGCTAGTTTTAAAATCGTGTTATCATCATTAGCAAACCTTTTTGTTTCGAATGAATCAGTCGCAAGCAAATCCCTATTTGTGTCTGTTTGGGTGTGTTGTATTATTACGCTGATATTTGTCCTCACATGACAACATGTCTCGTGTACTTGTTTGTTGTTTACTAGTTCAGGTCATACCTTCTTCTTCCTTCGATGTAATCTTAAGAGTTCCTTGTGTTGCCTGGAGACAAAGTTGACGGCAGCGTACTCCAGTAGTGCAGAGAACACAAAGAGCAAACACACAGCCATCCAGATGTCGATAGCCTTCACATAAGACACCTAAACAAGGCAACAGAAACAAAGACATCAACCAGCCAGTCTCCAAACTGCCATTGGCTTTCCTCTGATATTCTGACCAAGTTACACTTAAATGTACAATCACAAACCTGAATTATGAACTGTGGATAAAGCAATGTAGCTCATTAAAGCTTAGTGGCCTATTACATAATGGGCTGCACTATATATAGCCATTTATGCACCCGCCAGTCAAGCAATACTCTGGGGGTGAATAGGTACCATCTTGCCGATGTTCTTACACGTGGTTAAGCTCCGTCTCTAATGCATGCGTGAATAAATTATGAAGCAGGAGGGGCAGACTATGTGGAACGACGTCCGCGGCACACCTTTGGGAGAGACGTCCTAGAACCCGAGCTCTGGGTTGTCATGGTGAGCACCGTGGTGATGCCCAGGGCCACACGGGCAGGGGCGGCGTCCATGTTGATCCAGAAGGAGACCCAGGAGAGGATGACGATGAGGAGGCTGGGGATGTACATCTGGATCAGGTAGTATCCCATCTGCCTCTCCAGGTGGAAGCGCACCTCGATGCACGTGAACTTACCTGGAATAACACAGAGCACGGACAGAAGAGGGCCGTCAGAACAGAGAGAAAGACTCGACTCGGGGAAACCAGGGGGGTCAGCGTAGGCAAACAGGCTCAGCTCCGAGAAACTAGGGTAATCGGCACAGGAAAATGCTGCATGAGGGGAAGGATGCGCAACACGGAGAAGCCAGGGCGTCCTATATAGAGAGAAACATATTCAGGGACTTCGACGCTTATTACGTATTGCCAATGCAGTCAATATGTACGACATAAACCTTTGACTTAACCATTAATAAACATAATGTAATTCCATCTGCAGAGTCAGGTGGGCTGGTGAATTGTCATCTATTTCCATTTCAATAGATGCTCCTGTTAAAAATGTCAATCAAGCTCTGTCGCCCGTTGGTTCCTGTTTGAGCCGGAACTGCGTTAGACTGCAGGCAGGATGTGATGTGATTGGTCGTGCTGCTGAACAAAATGGCCTTTCCTTGCCATGCCTTCGAACCACACCTGTAGTGACTCTGGAGATTGTCCTCTGACATTTCTGTAGGTTACAATTTTCATTTAACATTTGAATATGTTAGCATGTCAAATATACTGAAGTGAAATGCAGGGGAAGTGTCTAGTTGGACAGACCAAATCAAAAGCAATCTAGTTCCCCATAAACAAGGTAATTTAGAAAAGTTTTTACTGCCCAAGCATAAATATCCTGGGGTTAATTTTCTCATAAGCCCCCCCCCCCCCCCAGCCCCACCACCCTTTCCTGGTTCCTGGTTCGACTTTTGCTCAAGAAAAACAAGTGACTGCATGTCATGCCTCAAACCTTTTGAAATCGTTAGTCATGGGGCCCTATCTTACACCCGACGCTAAGCGGCGCTAACCCAAACGCAAGTGTCTTTGCTATCTTACACCTGGCGCAGGAGTCATTATAGCGCCCAGCTCTCACGTTGTTTAACTACCGAGTGATCTGGCGCCCATAGCAATTCAACTGGGTGGGTTGGTCTTAAGAAGAGGTGTGGCCAGGATAATAGCAGGCGTATTGCTGTCTTGAGCCAGCAGAAAGCGATTGCGCTAAAACCACCACAAACCTGGCCCTTAATTTCTTAAAAGTCAAAGAAAGTGTGCATACGCGTACTTATAATGCAAAAGCACGAGCAGTAGCGACAGTAATGGGTAAAGTGGCAGATTAATTCAATTAATAGATGATTTTAGTTACCAGGCATTTGCATATTGAGCGTTAGGAACACACATTTGTCAATATTTCAACGGAATAAAAGTTGTGACAATGAATAGAGAAACGCTTACCATATAGTGGATGAACCGGACATTCACACAGCTCCCTAATTCATACGAGCGTTTCGGGAAGGTTTTAAAATGGTTTGTAGCTGCTCTCAATAATGTATTCTTGAATAAGAAGTGTCATTGGAGTATCGTAATTGCATTATTTCTTGACAAAAATGAAAACAACCGGGACTTGGTAGTGTCCCCAGACTTTTGATCCCCACTGTATATTATGTCTATCTCACTTTCTCATACTATTGCTCAGGGAAAATCCCCAGTCTGCATGCATTGCATTGCGGTCTCACTGGGCCGTTGCCTGGGCAGTGACCTGATAGAATCTTCCGGCACCTGAGAGATTTTCAGGAAGACTTTATGGATCCTGACAGTGTCTCCCGCCAGGTTGGCTCTAATTGTGACGAGCTGTCATTGTTAGCCCCAGGTGGACACCTGGGAAAAGACTCCATTCCGTTTCAGGCTTTTCCACAAGGTGATTTCTGAGACAGGGGGATCAAGAGGCTGGTCGGGCACAAGCCTCACTCTTATTACATTTTCCTGGAAATACTAACATCAGTCTTGAGATGACAGACATGCTAAATCCAATTACAGTTTCATGCCTTACAAATTCCATAGTCCATTTATACAGCCGGATATTTCCTGAAGTATTTGTTGTAAAGCACGTGGCTCAAGGATTCACATTATAGTCTTATGTGGGAATGAAGCCCACGGCCCCTGAATCCCTTTCTCTTGCCTAATGAGCCAGGACTCGACAAAGTTCACTACCTACAGTGAAACATGTACTAAGCTGTGAATCCTATTAATTGTGACATCACTTCCTGTTGTGATGGAACAACAAAAATGGTTTGCCTTTATCAATGTAATCAGTTCTGTGGCGTTTACAGTAGTAAACTCAGCATTTATAACTGCTGTCGCAATACCAATAAAAGGTCAAATGTTCAGATGTTTAAATGTCTTTCTTACATAATTTTGATGATTACATTTTTGATGACTTGCGTTCGCTCACAGTAATCGTGATTCAGGCAAGTGTTTTAAATGATTGAATTGGAGGCATATGGTCCTGGGAACACAGAGAAGCCAGAATCCATCCAAACGTCACCCCCCGCCCACACACACACACAGACACACACACACACACACACACACACACACACCCCAGTTAGCAAGCCTGAGGAGCAGACCTTGCTCACATCGCTGGAAATGGAGAAGGAATTCTTGTTGTCATTTGGGAGGAATTTGATGAAAAATGGAATGGCCAATACTAATTCCCAAAGTAGGGGCAAGCAGGGGGCGGTGGTGTGTGTTTGTGTGTGTGTGTGTGTGTGTTTGAGTGTGTGTGTGTGTGGAGGGGCTTTTGTGAGTGATATAGTATGTGACTCACAACCCTGTGTCTGATTTTCGATTGTGTGGAATTTGACAGAATCCCGCCACCCTGCTCTTCCAGTGTACAGACCCCAGGCCCAGCTGTGTGATTGACAGGTTTTCTCAAGGCCCGGGGCATGCTGAGCTCAATGCAGTGACACTAATCCTTGCTATCCACATAGCAATGCTCCATGCATCCTCAGCTGCACACTCTGTCTCCACCTATTATTTAAAAAAAAAAATTTGCAATAGATATTCCAGGACATGCAATACAGTTTGTGTTTCTGTGTACAGTTTGTGTTTTTGTGTAGTCTTTTTTTCTCTACTGAAATAACATGGGAAATGGGTGATGGTAGTTGACTTCACTGGCAGGTGGAGCCAACTATGTGGGAAAATTCCATGCAGGACACGCCACGGTGATGTCATCTTCTCAGTCTTAGCCAGAGACCCAGAACAGGAAGCTGTGTGAGCCACCGACTGTCACATTCACCCAGAGAGATCATCAAACATTTACCAAATCACAGGCACGTAGCAATGTGTGGTAGCAGAGTAAAAAAAAATATATAAATATATATATATATGTGAACATCTAATTTATGCATCGAATGTGGCCAACCCAAATTGATGAGTTAAAAAAGATTACTTTCTGTTGTTTGCAATGCACAGCATATTATAAGACAAAAAATATTTTAAGACAAAAAAAAGAACCTCCTTCATTTAAAACTACCCACTTAAATTTTGGTCTCACTTTCGAATGTCGGAACGTCAGGTGTCAGATGTTTATGAAGCATGTCCCAGCTTACCTGACAAGACTTCAATGTAAATGAACAACTCTGCTAGCACATCATAAAAGCAGAAATAAAGTTTCATAGAAAACACGGGCTTAAAATAGAATTTGCACAGGGCACGTGCGGTAAGCTGGTATATAAACATGCCTGTTCACTGAAGTGACATTTACTGCTGCAGCTGTTTGTAGCTATATAACATAGACATCTCACGGAAAAATAAAGAGAACAAGCAAACTAATATTCTGTCTTTTCCAGCAAGTAATCTTCTCAAATGTTATACCTGAGGCAACACCCGTGCTTCAGAATCAATATTGAATAGTATTGTGATCATCTTTGTTGTTCTTGTTGATGATGATAATCAGCATGACCCTCATATCTACCATCATCTCTACCATCATCCTATCCCTTGTGACAATTATGATCCCGATTCAGAATTTGTAAAAACCAATTACAATAAATGACAACTTATAAAATTATAGGATTTTTGTCTTTCTTTCTTATAATACAATGTGCCTGCTTCACTGTTTCAGCTTTTCATTAAATTAATTGACCCAGGGAAAAAATGAAGTGAGTTTTTGTTTTAATTTCAGTTTTTGAGGTCATATTTTAGCCACATATGCTGTAGGTAGGCATTCAATTATTTGATACAGTCAAAGGAGCCAGGCTGGGAAATCCCTGTAGACATTTTGAAGAATAAAACAAATTCTAAACTATTCTCATCCGAACATCGGTCGTATATACAGTGTGCACTCACATTATGGGTTTTAACCTCAGTGCATATGCATATTAGAATTTCAGAGAACGGGAGCATGCACATACTGTCATGTGATCTACCTTGTGTGATTTATCAAGGTTGGTTGCATTTGCAGGAAAGATAATTGTGCTTTTTTTTTTTAACACCCTGGGGGAAAGACTGTCTTATCTTTTGATTAGGCATGACAGCATAGACTACGGCTGCTGTAACTGTTGCCAAGGAGACATCGTCGGCATCAAAAAACTTGAACTGAGAGGAGGCTACAAGGAAGCTTCTCTCTACAATGAAGTAGAACTCTCACATTTAAAAAATCCCCTGTCCCTCATTCTGAAATCAACAGGCCTCTGTGGACACAGAAGACAGGTTTTTAAAAGCGGCAGCAATATGTAAAGACTATTTTGTGAAATCATTGTGATCATTTTCATGATTACTATAAATACCTCACTAAATGGGAATTGTGCACATTTTTCCTCAGCTGCCATGATAATATTTAGGCGGTCTTAATAAATTCCTCCCAGTGGTCTTTCGTTGTAAGTTACAGGAGAATAGTATGCTCAGGGTGACCCTCCAGGGTCATTGATTGCTGAAATCAATAGGTCTTTTCCAAGCCACAATTGAGGAGAGAGATAAATTGATCCAATTAAAAGAGAAAAAGATTAATATTTTGGCCACACAAGACTGGTCTGAATGCCATTTGCCTCCTCTGGGAGACCAGGTTCCCACAACACAGCCACTGTGGGATCCTCCATTAATCAGAAAAAATTGAACCAATTTCTGCTTGTCGTAACGTGATTGGCCGCAGGGAGATCCATCAGGGGGATGCAGACAGATCGGGCCAGTCCCCAAGAGAGTTGGCCTCCTCGTGGCCTGCCCTCCGAGAATGACACGCGTTTGGTCGCGCCTTGCCCCGTCCTTGACCCGAAGCACTCATCACCATGCACCTAGTGAATCCGCTACATGGAAAGTGATGGGAACAACCTGGCAGTGCACATCGCGTAGAATACAGTCTTATGCATGACTGCGCACGTCTGAAGCCTGCAGAAGAAAGCGCAGAAGCAGCCAAGCGCTGCTTTTTATAAATACGGGGACGACAGAAGAGGAAGCGATCCTCTATCTATAGAAATCAGCTTGTTTCTGATGGGAATTACAGCAATACATGGGGGGGGGGGGGGGAAATGTTGGTTCACTGATCACAGTGTCAGTTTGTGTCATCTTCAGTAAGAATGCAGTCACGATTTCACTGCTAAGAGAGCAACTGCACATCAACTGCTAAGTTTAGCTAACGTCAAACATTTCAAGAACACTGAGGAACATTCCGGTTAGATTGTCATTTTGTTGTAAGATATGTTATAATGAGAATTTTCTCCAAAATCTTTTAGCATGTACTTGCTGTTTTAAGCCAGACTTCAAAAGTTCTGTCAGTTACAGAAGAATGTTCCAGAACCGTCACATCTTACTGGTAACATCTTACATTTAATCATGAAAGAACGTCACAGAGAATATGTGCCAAACACATTTTAAGAATGCAAGTACTGAAAATTAAGATTAGATTAATATTTCAGTCATGACAGAATTAGCCAGAATGACCATCCACAATTCAAATTTTTATATATTATTATTTATATATATATATATATACATATATATATATATATATATATATATATTAATATTATTTAACTGGAACAAAAAACGCAATTACACTAAGAAAATTATCACAATGTTCTTTGTGACTCGAGAACAATGCTGCCAGTAAATCCAAAGTTACCATGACTTTGTAGAAATCTTCTGGTATCCAACTATTCTTATTGTTAGCTAGGCTAGTCTAGACAGTCTGCATGATATTCCTATAGTTGTGTTTTAGAGGTGTTGTGCCAAGATACATTTTAAAGGCATGAAAATTAATGTTATATTGGAAATAAGTGTGTCATTGTAACCTAGATTAAAATATTTTTAACTGGAATGCTTCAACCTGGGAAAAATTACATAGGTTTATTTTTGGATAACGGATAAGTGGATAAGTTGCCTAACACCATTCATAGTCATTGCATCTTTAGTGCAGGCTTTTGACAGTCAAACCACAGTCAAAACATATCAGCTGGACAGGGCCGTACAAGGGCAACAACCCAGCGGCAGGACCGGTATCTGCTCCTTTGTGCGAGGAGGAACAGGAGGAGCACTGCCAGAGCCCTACAAAATGACAGCGGGCAACTCCTGTGCATGTTTCTGAACGAACTGTCAGAAACAGACTCCATGAGGGTGGCATGAGGGCCCGACGTCCTGCAGTGGGACCTGTGCTCACAGCCCAGCGCCGTGCAGCTCGATTGCCATTTGCCAGAGAACACCAGAATTGGCAGGTTCACCATTGGCGCCCCGTTCTCTTCACAGATGAGAGCAGGTTCACACTGAGCACATGTGACAGACGTGAAAGAGTGTGGAGACGCCGTGGCGAATGTTATGCTGCCTGCAACATCATCCAGCATGACCGGTTTGGTTTAATTGACTTGGTGTTATACTGTGATGATTAAGTGTTTCCTTAATTTTTTTGAGCAGTGTATTTATTTTCCATTCACTGGAAAGAAACCTTCCAGGAAAATAATGCCCACAGCAAAACTCTAAACTTTTAAAGTGCATAAAAACCATACTATGTGAAATGCAATTCAAGTCATTAATTCACCTATAACCTGAGAGATAACATTAACAAGCAAAATCTATTGAAAGTAGCACACTAAAATGACCACTGTCACACATGGATGTCACAAGTCCCTGCATTTAAATGACAATTTGTGAGAAGAAAAGAGATATTTGCTTTAGAGTACATGCATAATTGAGATGTAGAGAGTGTGGAAAACAATTCTTGTCAACTGCAAACTCAAAAGAGCTACCTTTTCTTTTTGTTCCTTTCTACATTTCCTGTATCTGCAGATACTCGCTGGTTAATTAATTTAAGCAGTGCATATTCCTGGCCTGGAAGAGACACAATGATGTTCATGAAGCACGGCAGCTCATGAAAAATACAAGGCAATTCATCTTTTAATTTTTTTTACCTGCAGCTCACATCTCATTTACCACCCCACACAAAATGCAACTGTATACTCCACTATAGAAATGTGGGTCACACTTTAAACAAAGTGTCCATATGAAGGCTTTATATAGCATATAAAAAGCCTTCATAAACGAGACACAACGGCTTCCTAAATCATACATAACCAAATGTCATGCTTCATAAAGGGTGACATAACACCTTCTTATGCAACATGTTATGCCAAATGTGACATAACTAACAATGTCACCTGGCCAATGGCTAAACATTATACTGGGTGACATAAAACATGCTTATGTAGGAGGCTAGGCTAACTTTGACAAATCTGGCATAACATGTTGCATAAGAAGGTGTTATGTCAACTTTTATGAAGCATGACATTTGCTTATGTATGATTTATGAAGCCAGTATGTCATGTTTATGAAGGCTTTATATAGCATATATAAAGCCTTCATATGGAGACATACTTTAAAGTGTGACCGAAATGTGACCAAGAAGTCAATAGCAAATAGTAGTAAAGCCTACAAAATAACAAAGCGACCATGGATTCACTTTTGTGACCCCTATTGTCTTCAAGAAATTTTGAGGCCCAGAAAGAATAAACTACACACATCTCGGATCCAATATTGCAGTGGTAAGAGTGGGAGAAGCTCTCATTTTAGTTTTTACATGTTAGTGAAATCCATTTTCACTTTGTTTAAATACACGTGATTTCCATTTCCTGTTTTCTAGACTGTTGGCATTTTCTCACAGGCCTGTCTTTAATAAGCTGGTATACTTATTGATATAATTGTTTCTACAGTGACACACTTCTTATGTTGGACGAGCTGCACACATCCCTGGCAATCACTTTGCGGGTCTCTTTGACCTGAACACAACACCATGTCCGGTTTACGATTTCAGAGTCAATATCTTTTTGCTTTTTCATCGCAGCCATCTGTGTTTTTTTAAACAGCCAGTGACTTAAAAAAAATAATGCCCCAGATCTGCATGCCCTTCCCACGGTGAAAGGATCACGGTTTAACGAGGAAAACCGATACACTGCTCCTAAATGCACTGAAGGTTCGGGAGAGAAAAAGAGGGCTTATTCTTATCCTGCCACATCAAAGGCACTGCAGCATATGACACAGAAAGGTAAGAGCAGCACAATTGCAATAAAACCAGATTTTCCACTCTAGAATAATCCAAACACACAGGGATATTGTGCTTAATGCACTTACCAAGAAATGCCCAGAGACTAAGGTAATGTTTAATATAGTTCTTAAAGGGCTTCTTTTGTTGATCAAGGGTGAAAATGAAATTCTGAAAATGAGCAAAATGGCCCGGGGAGCATGAAAGAGAATCAGGTCCCACCCGAGGGGGAGATATTGACTGCTGAAGGCATTGTGCCAGTACACCAGAGGATTCACATTTAATTGTCCCTTAAAGTGGAAAATAATCTGTTATCTGAAGTGGTGAGGGGGAGTGTTGTAGATTACCACAGCCCCAGGCTTCCCTGACATTTTCTTATATCTATAACTAACAATAGGATTACAAAATAGGATAACAGGCATGCACCACCCTTCACATTCACACAACTAGTAGAAATAAATCATATTTACTCCTTACAAAAGCATTTTAATAGTGAACTAGAAATGAATTTGAATCCCACAGTTAACCATCAGGTTCTGGAACAACCCTTTTTTGCTGGGCCCTGGGTTTCATTTTACCAAGTATGAATAAGCTAACGATAATATAGCTGAGAGCAATCTCCATTACGGAAGATATGAAGAACAGTAAGCCTTCTCAGTCCTTTCCGAGCTGCTGGTGTCACTGATAACGTGTCAATGCCCTGTTGTGAAGTGAGCGTGAGAGTGACGTTTCCTCAGTCCTTTCCGAGCTGCTGGTGTCACTGATAACGTGTCAATGCCCCGTTGTGAAGTGAGCGTGAGAGTGACGTTTCCTCAGTCCTTTCCGAGCTGCTGGTGTCACTGATAACGTGTCAATGCCCCGATGTGAAGTGAGCGTGAGAGTGACGTTTCCTCAGTCCTTTCCGAGCTGCTGTTGTCACTGATAAAGTGTCAATGCCCCGATGTGAAGTGAGCGTGAGAGTGACGTTTCCTCACCTGTGTTGTAATGTTTTGTGCAGTATCGTAAATCTGACTCGTCCTTCAGGATGAACTGTGGAAGAGTGAGTCCGTCCGCAACCTGCACCGGTCCCTTCTGCTGCCACTCAAAGATCAAGTCATTCATTGTGTACCCAACTGTGTGGACAAACACAGATATTAACTGTCAGATATGAAAACAATACATTTTTACATACATATTTCTTTGAAGTTCTAGATATATATAATGATCAATACATCTATAAATTACATATCTATAAATCGCATTGATTAGTAACCCCCAAGATCACTATGTTCTGTCTAGAACCTCAGGCTCTCTGTGATTTCAGGCTGTCATTCCATAGGCCTGCTTGAATAATCATCAAACCTTGTGACCTTCACAACAGAGAATGAACAGCGAGCAAGCAATGTCATTCTGGAGTAATCAAGTTCAACATAAATACAAGACTGTTGTTAATTAGATCGAGGGTATTTACCTTATGGAGGCAGGAATTAATTCATATACAAACTAAATGTATGATGAATTGGACAAACCCTATCACATTTCATGGTAATGTATATAGCCAACACTGTGCAAATCATATAGCATATGACAAATCATATAGCATACTTTGGTATAACAAGTGCATCTGTAGCAGTGTACCCTTGGGAATCATATATAGCAGTGGTCCCCAACCCTGTTCCTGGAGATCTACCGTCCTGTAGGTTTTCACTCCAACCCTAACAAAGCTCACCTCATTCAACAGCTAGAGATCTCGTTGAGCTGCTAATTAGTAGATTCAGGTGTGCTAAAATAGGGTTGGAGTGAAAGTTTACAGGATGGTAGATCTCCAGGAACAGGGTTGGGGACCACTGATATATAGGGCTTTCTTCAAATTGAACAAATTGAATTAAAACTTGATTAAATACCTTTCAGAACATAGGTATATTCTGCAAGATAAAAGGTTACCAACTTTTTGTTTACTAAATCAAAATATATTTCTATAAATTATAAAAGTTTGATACATTACTAATACTCAATTAAAACAGAATATATCATTATAATTAATTAATTATAAATTAGACCAGTGTTTCTCAACCCCCACTGTGTATGCTGATTTTTATTCCAACCACAACAACAAGCACTGTATTGTAATGAGCGACAAATTGTTCTTAATTAGACACCTTTATAGTCTATTGAAGGATGATTTACCTTCTTAAAGCCACCCTATGCCACAAATATGTATGCCCTGAACAATAAGCTTATTGCATCCCATGAGTTTCAATTGGTCAGGCCAACTTATGCTCTCATTTACTATGCTATATATAATTTATTGCAAATAATTTCAATTGGAAGAGGTTCCATTTTAATTGACTCAATTACAAATTGGTAGGAAAAATCAGTTGGGTCGCATTTGCTGAGAATGTGGAAACCTGAAACTATGGGTTCATTCCATTCACTCGTCTCCTTGCGTGACCTGGAAATCGATCGAGGTTCACCATCTTTAAGGACATTCTAACTGCTCCTTGGAAGAGCGAGGCTCATGGAGGCTCCCGGAAGATGCGTCAGGAAGGAAACAGAAGTGTAGCCTTTGCGGAAGTTTTATTTTTTTTTCAGAACACATGTAGGCTATAAATGATCCAGTTCTCCACATCTGCCGCAGTTTGAAACATGACAGAAACACACCTACACAAACCTAATCTTAACCTTCCTTTCCCTTTATTATAAAACACCTTAATCCATAATGACACTCATTCTTTAGGACTAAAAAAAACATGTACTCATTTAAGAGGCAAAAAAAACATTATACACTGCCTGGCCAAAAAAAAAAAAGGTTGCCGTTGCACCCGTCATGCATAGTACCCACTGTACAAGCCTCTGGAGGCAATGTGATGATCTGGGGCTGCTTCAATTGGTCAGGTCTAGGCTCAGCAATAAAATGAAGTCAGCCGAGTACCTGAATTACCAGGATATCACATCAATGGGCATATTCCAGGACGACAATGCCAAGATGCATTGGGCTCAAATTGTGAAAAAGTGGTGGAGAGGGCATGAGAAATAATTTACACATGAATTGGCCACCAGAGTCCTGACCTGAGCCCCATTTAAAGTCTTTGGGATGTTTGGGAGAAGACTTTACGGAGTGGTTTGACTCTCCCGTCGTCAATACAAGATCTCGGCCAAAAATGAACGCAACTCTGGACCAAAATATTTGTTGTGACGTTGCATAAGGTTGTCGAAACAATGCCACGACGAATGTGTGCCGTAATCAAAACTAAAGGCAGGCAAACAAAATATTAGCGCGACTTTTTGGCCAGGCAGTGTAGTTAAGCGTAAGGATAATGTGTGCAACATGTCATTAGTAATTGACTTCAAATCACTTCAAACAGATGGTTGACTGAGCAAGGACGTTCCATTTGCCCAATACACATTGCCTCAATTCCTCCATCCTCATCTCTGAGGTATCGTTCTGAGACCCAAACACAGACCAGGTTGTAGCAATAAAGAACGTTACTTTCAGTCCAGATCAAAAGCCAGGTAATCAAATCAGAGACAGTTTCAAATCGAAAGGCAGGAGAATAATCACAGTCCAAAAATCTAAAATCGGGAAATCACAGGCAGAGGTGCAAAAACGGCAGGCAGAAGCAAAGTCACAAAACAATCAAGGTCGAAACAACAAAATAACACAAGCAAACAGTCAGAAAACAGAAGGGTGTCTCAGGAATCAATAAATCACTGGCTTTACAATCACAGACTCAGGAAATATGATCACTGCTCAGACAAAGACACAACTGAAATGCAGGGGATTGGGTTTGACAAGATACAATAGGGATCAGGTGTGTGGAAACGGGGAAGGGAAATTACAAACAGGTGAACGTAATGAAACAATGAGGGAAGCTGAGAATACACTAACAAGGTAACACATAATGCAGGGGCCAGATACACACATAATGCAGGGGCCGGATACACACATAACACATAGACTTGAACATGAACTGGCTAGTAAAAGATAACTGTACACAATTAGAGAAGGGAAAGCGGGAAAAAAGAGTCAGCTGTAGTAAAAGAGATAATCAAAGAAAGATGATCAGCGATAGAACAGGTAGAAAGAGAGACAGCTGCAGATAGAAACTAAGATTACGTTAGTGAGTTTGTTAATTAGTACAAAACCTAAATCTAAGCTGTTAGTAGTAGTTAGTCAATTAGTATTATATACAATTAAATAATTAGTTAAGAAGGAAGTGCAGGGAAAAAAACACTCAATCATAAAAGTCTCCCGAAAAGTGCGATGAAGACGGCAATGAAATCACAGAACAGTGAAACCATAAATATAAATACACAGATAAACAAACAATATACAGAATCCTGACATCTCTGGAGCATTGGCTGGAGCGAGGAAAGGATGCGAGGAAGGGATACCAGGAGAGAAAATAAGCGATTTAAATGTACCCCATCTGTGTAGAGTGAACAGAGTTTACTGACAGCAAATGGGAACAAGCCAAACATGCGTTGTTTTAAAATAAGTTTAACCACACAGTTATGATAGAACACATTTTCAACAAGAGATATACAGGCATACGCAGTGGGTCCCCAGGACCGAGGTTGAGAACCACTGAATTAGACCAAATGTTTGAATTTTGGTTCATCATTAGTTTTGAGGCTATTTTACAGGTTATACCTGGGGGAATGCTGTGCACACGTTTGTAACTGTTGGGGCGTGATTTGCCATTGTGAACATGTGGCAAATCGCTCAAAATCACTGAGCTCCAGAAATAACACACAATGGAGAAAGGAAGAGCTGTTTGAAGAAGGGCCAGAGGTCCGTTGATGTAACCAGTGGGCAAACTTACAAACAAACAGTGCTTACAAACCCACATCGTTCTCAACTGCGCCCACTAGTTCATTCTCGTGTGTTTCCTTCCATATATTTAAGAGGCAGAACATTATTTTCTCTGCAATATTCCATTTGTATGGACCATAATGAGAGCACCAGAAGGCTTTGCCAACAGTGGTGCATTATAAAATAATATGAGGCCCACAAATGAAGACAGATTATCTCTTGAAGCATTAAACAGTGCCAGTGAAATATCCCCCGGGCCGCAACTGCGCTGGAAAGGAGATGGTGTGTAAAAATGCTTAAATAAATTATAGCAGACATAATTACAAGGGATTTCTGTTTCTTTATATAGCTCCAGTGGCCATTTTGTACTTTTGGACATCTTATAAGTAAGACTGTGTTGGGTAGGCAATGGGGGCGGGGGGTCAATGTAGCTGTCAATCATTTAAACGCATGGTGGCATTAATTAAATGCACATTTTAATGAAAGGTTTACAGGATTATGTTTTTTTATTTTTTGGTCACTCCATTCTCTTATTAAAACAGATTAACTAAGCCATTCTGTTATCCTGTGGAGAATATCTTTCAGCCAATTTTTAGATAAGATTATATTTTATTTTCAAAGTAAGCATATTTAATATATTTTTATGAATATCAGTGTCCCCCTCTCTTGAAACACGGATCTCCCTTATTTACTTACATTATTTGTATTTTTAAAAAATACTCTTTTTAAAAGAAAAATATGTTTTTCATTGTTTATTTGTATTGATTGGATGTGCTGTCATTTTTTTGTGAATGAGATCAGGCTGAAGGTCTGCTACACCATACTACTAAAACTGCAGACGTAGGCGGTACTGAGGCTTTGCGGTATTCTGTGAAAACACACTGGGAAAATCATTGTAAAACAGCCTACCGTAAACACTGGTGGAACTTGTCTCTCTAATGCACACATAATGCTCTCAGGGAGAATGCGAGCAGTAAACAGCCTTCGTTGAGATTCATTTGGACACAGAGAAAATGATTCTCTGAAAAGTGAGTGAGCTGTCGGGATATCCTTTTGGAAAATGTTGAATAAATTATTACCGTCTTCTAGCTCGAGGGCCGTAGAAGCATGAACAACTGGCAGGCTATTTACTTGACTGTGGGCGCACCATTTTACTGTCTGAAACACAAATCTTATGTGGTAACATAGAAAAGCACTCATGATGTTATTTATTTAATTATTTACACAATCATTCACAGGTTCCAGCTGTGGATCTTTGAATGTAGACTAGTTACTGAGTGGATCCATGAATTTAGTTACTGAGGTTTTTTTAAAGGGGCTATATGTAAGATTTTTACATGCATGAAGCTGTCAATTGCACAATGTATGAACAGATTGTAATGTAACTTTAAAAATTAAAAATCCCCGACTTTCTCCGTTGCGTTTAAGAGCCCAAGGGTTGATGTTTAAGTAAAGGGCTGGGGTCGGATTTGACGGGAAAATAATTTTGTGAATGAAAGATGTGACATCTAAGCATGCTTCCGAGTGCCTTCCCTCTCTGTGCCCCCCAGCATAACTAGAGGGCTAGCGAACTCCTGTAACACTAGCTAGCTGCTGAGAAATGGACCAGTCAACCAGAAAACGACCGGCTCCCATTCCAACACCATCATCAAATCCACCGGCTAGCTCGCCGATTACAAATTACTTTACCAGCTAATGTTTCCTGAACGTTACATATAGCCCCTTTAATCGCACTCTTCTCTGTATATAAACTATCGTTTAAAAGTCAAATTAATAGAGGAATATGGTGGTCGCCCCACTGACAGCAGAGGGACATACTGGTGGTTATACTTTAAGGTTAGGCATTTAAAGGCTGCCAAAAGACTAACACCGTTTCACTGATGAAGGCAGTGTACTGAAACCTTTGGATCGTTAACTGCCTGTGAATTTGCAACCTGGTCTCACAGCCCATTCGTATCTCTTCTACGAAATTCCAGTACCCGAAAATTCATACGAATCAGTGATTCCACATCAAGTTTCTCAGATTAATTACGAGACAAAACGCGGAGATCCACCATTTTTATTTCATGGTGAAATAAAGCGAATGTGTAAGCTGCCGGTATTGTACTTATAGTTTATGCTTATACACTGCTCAAAGAAATTAAGGGAACACTTAATCAACACAGTATAACACCAAGTCAATTCAACTTCTGGGATATCGATCTGTCCAGTTAGGAAGCGTAAACGATTGTGAATCAATTTCACCGGCTTTGGTGCAAATGAAAGTGAACAGATGGACAGGAGAGGCAACAGCAAGACAACCCCCCAAAAGTAAATGGTTTTGCAGCTGGTGGCCACAGACCATTGTTCTCACCTTTTCTTTCCTGACTGATTTTTCTCTAGTTCTGCATTTTACGAGTGCCTTGTCACTACTAGTAGCATGAGGCGGTACCTGCAGGCCATTCAGGTTGCACAGGTAGTCCAGCTCCTTCAGGATGGCACATCCATACATGCCGTCGCAAGAAGGTTTGCTGTGTCTCCCAGCACAGTCTCAAGAGCGTGGAGGAGATACCGGAAGATGGGCCATTACACGAGGAGAGCTGGACAGGGCTGTAGAAGGGCAACAACCCAGCGGCAGGACCGGTATCGGCTCCATTGTGTGAGGAGGAACAGGAGGAGCACTGCCAGAGCCCTACAAAATGACCTCCTGCGGGCTACTCGTGACTGTCAGAAACAGACTCTATGAGGGTGGCATGAGGGCCCGACGTCCTGTAGTGGGACCTGTGCTGACAGCCCAGCACCGTGCAGCTCGATTAGTATTTGCCAGAAAACACCTAAATTGGCAGGTTCGCCATTGGTGCCCCGTTCTCTTCACAGATGAGAGCAGGTTCACACTGAGCACATGTGACAGACGTGAAAGAGTCTGGAGACGCCGTGGCGAATGTTACGCTGTCTGCGATATCATCCAGCGTGACCGGTTTGGTTTAATTGACTTGGTGTTATACTGTGATGATTAAGTGTTCCCTTCATTTTTTTGAGCAGTGTAGTTATAGTGCATTCATAGAATACCTTTCTTATTTCGTAATTGCATTTTAATGCAATATGATGTATAATTATCAAGCTTCTTCATCTCTGCTTTATCTGTGTGGGTTGCTATTTATAGTAGGGATGCAAATCTAAAGGAATTTCCTTAATCGATAGTTGTTAACCTTAACAAACAATAGTCGATTAATTGATAACATAAAAGCTAAATATAGCTTATGATATACAGAATACAAAATGCATGTTATATTCCTCAATCAAAGATTTATTGTAACATTTGAGAAACAGGCATTATTGTAGCGTAACAAAAATAGAATATGAAGGCGTGTATAGGCTACTTCAACAGAAAAGAAATTGCGCTCCATCTCATCTGTTGCAAGCGAAACCGTTGCTCCGCTAGTCGCTAGCAGCATTAACATAATCTCTCTTGAAATGGAAAGGCGACAGTTAAACTAGTAGACCTAGCCTAGAAGTCAACTTAAATCATAAGCTATTATGTTTTGAATAGGCTCCTCATATGCATACTAGATAGACCTACGTATTTTTATTCAAGAACATTTAAGCTACGTGGTCGGGAGCGAGTCGTGTGCGCAGCCCGTTTATTAGCTCTCGAAATCCCTCACTGTCAATGGTGCTTATTGGCATCATGTCCTTTTCAACCATCAACCTCTGAGTAATACCCTCCGCTCGTCTATCGTCACATACCCCCCGGTTGGATGTACGCTTTTCAGGTGGTAGGCTACATTAACGAAGTAGTTATACTTCAAAACAGCACCACAGGTATTGCAATGGGCATCATAGTTTTGCCCGCTTCATTTTTGTGTCTTCTTGTGTAGGCTCAACTTCACGGCTTTTACCCTGCGTTCTCACATCCAGCAACTTCGGTCGCCCAGTCGCCGGAAGTCCATTCATTCTCTATGAAGCTGAGCGGCGGTCAGCGACCTGAGCGACTAGGAAACTGAGCGACCAAAATCGGCCGATAAACTTAACTTTTGAGCGATCATCGGCCGTAACAGCCAATCAGAGTTCCACACTTTATATTTCCCCAACCGACACGAAACCATTTCGTGAATAATTGCTCCGCCCGATTTCACTCAAATTGCAGCAATGGAGTAGCAGCTAATAATAATGGTCCAAGCCTACCACGTCCTGTTCAATGTATAACATAACCTTAAAGGATATGTGTAGCTGTTCTACCAATATCACATTGAGCCAAAAAATACATGTTGAGTTTTATACATACATCTATCTATGTATCTAGCATAGATAGATAAAGATCGGTAGCTCGCGACGAAGATAGATATAGGCTAGCCTATCGCTAGCTAGCGAGAACACATCATTATCAGTGTCATGACATAACTATAAAGAATAGGATGCATCGCAAATATGTCTTTGTTATACGTAGGCTATTGCCGTTGTTTCTCTTTATCAAATAATTGTAGCTGCACGAACTGACTTGGATGACACAACGGGAAGCTCTTGCCCCGCCCCCAGCCTAGTAGAATTGACCGACTCAGCGACCAGTTGCTCGCTGTGAGAACGCAGCATTACACTAGGCTGAATTTGGTGCCCTCGCGTGGAGACCTTAAGCCATGATTACATTTCACACAAAAACTCCCGTTGAAACAAGACCGCAGATTGTTCAGTTAATTGTTTCATTTTAAATCTTATCGATTAAATTCTTATTAGCAATTAATCGATAGTCGATTAATTGTTAACATCCCTAATTTATAGGCTATGTTATACTAGCTGACGTTAGCAAGGCTGGACAACATATATCTCCTAAAGTGTCTAAACGAAGTACGGGAAGTACAGGGCTACAGGAAGTTCCGGTAAAGTGGCGCAGATCTGTTTACATTTCCCAGCAAAACAAAGAACGAAGCAGATGCTATTAAATCTCGAACGAAGAAGAAATGAACGCTGAACGTTTGTTCACGAAAAATTGAGTTATCAGCAGACTAGTACTAGTACAAGTAAAACGTTCCATTTCCCGGGTATCGTGAGATGGATATTAGGCTGGACGAGACGGTGATAACGAGGTTGTTTCTGGGGGGGATACATTTTCATATATGATCATACTTGCAAAGTTTTATAAAAAGCATGTTGATTCATAGTCTATTATATTATATATGTCTATACAATTCTTATACAATCTCTCAGTGTTTTTTTTTTATAAGGAGTACCATGTATTACGGTACTATTTAATTTTAGCATGAAATGTATGTGCTAGCTCTCTACCACATATTGATTTTATAAGTTTTGTATTTGGCATATGTGATTTTTATAAGATTTTTACAGACCTTTTGCATATGGGATTACCTTCGTAAGCATTTAGGAATCCTGTTATTTGCAGACTGGCAGACTTTTTTTTGTTGTTGTTAGTGTAAGCCAACACAATCTCTCAAGCATGGTACACAGCAGATATAGAATGTCGATCTACAAAATACGCACTGTTATTATTATTATTATTATTATTATTATTATTATTATTGCAATAATAATGCAATTTTATTTTACAGCAAAAGTCTATTACACAGTTAAAGTAAAGTATAAAAAAACAATGAATAAATAAAACAAAAGGCTTATTAAAATGAACATGAAACAATTTCTCAAATCCAGAAGCTTGAGAAGCAATGCAGGGAATGTAATTGATGCATATGTGTAGTGAGTAATTCTATAGAGTAATTGTAAGTGTACTCATTTTATTAGTAAAGCTTGAATATGGTATAAGTGAGTGACAGAGTGCAACTTTAAGTAAGATTCAAGTGTCATGCTGTAACCCACGTAAACTTTTGTCCTCCCCCCTCATCAACCCACCCACATCCTTCTTGTTAACTGCAGATGACTTTGCAATACTCAACTATTCTCTCTCTCCCACATATGACACACAGATCTATTCACGCATCTTAGCCTGCCTTGTGGCATTTCATCCGGGATAAACAACTGACACAGCTTAGTCTGGCCTAAACAGCCCTCTCTGTTACGGGACCTCTCCATCACCTTGGACAGCACTATAGTGACAGCCACCCAGTCTGCAATCAACCTCAGAGTGACGTTCTCCAACAACCTTACCTTTGCAGAGAACATAGCATTGGTGAACCAGGCGTGCAGATTCTTCCTCTGCAACATCTGAAGATTCTGTCCATTTCTCACCACCTACTCCACTCAGCTCCTGGGGCCTCATTTATAAAAAAAAGTACTTGGATGTCATCTTTAACTTTCACATAAGCACATTTCTTTAAATGGATGTAAGTATTATTTATAAAATTGGCTGCGCTTGTTTGAAATAGCGTACGTCTGTCGGGACGTAATACAACACTACACTACAACTCCAGCTCGACCACTTCACTCTGCTCGTCCGGACTGCGGAGCTTCTCCACCCTAGTTTCCCAGTGGTGGAACAGGGTTATTAACCCTAACTCCTCTACATTCTGCTCAAACACTGCCTGCTTTCCGTCGTGGTCTGAAGACACACCTCTTCAGACTCCACCTTGACTGACTTACTAATCTAGTACCAGTACTGTTTTTCGCTTGTTTTCTGTTCCTTAATTCTGAGTTGATTTTATAGTTTATAATGTCTTGTTGTCTTAGCCATAGCTTACTGTGTACTATACTCAATGTTCATGACTATGGATAGCTGCTATGTTATGATAAGAAATTATCTCTATCTGAACTGATGTCATTGACCTTTGGTATGCACTTATTGTGCGTCGCTTTGGATAAAAGCATCTGCCAAATGAATGTAATGTAAATAAAGTTTATTATTATTATTATTTTATGCAAACTTATGCACTTTTTGCCTTGTAAGTCGCTCTGTATAAGCACATCTGCCAAATGAATAAATGTCTGTATTGATACACTTCTGTAATGTGATGGACCCTCTCTAGATTAAATAAGCTTTTTTTTTTTTACAGTGCATTGTGTACACTATATATTGATGTATTGTAAATGATCTCTTATCTTTCAAAACCTGATGGCCAATATACAACATATAGTCATAATAATGTTTATCATTTTAGTCAAATAAAATAAATTATATATACCACAACATCTCATATTGATTACAATGAAAACACCAATTTAAAATGGATAAAGAATTATTTTTATATTATTACCAATAAAATCTCAGATCAATGGATCGAGGACATTAACTATTTTTTTTTTTAAATCTATATTTTTATACATACAGTTGACACCTTTTTCATTTTTATGTATTCAAAGTGAATGCTTTCATCCCTACAAAGCTTTCACACTAGGCTACTGCATGCTGGTCACTTCTGTCTGCTTATTAGGTATCAACCTGCTGGGTTTTGAAAGCATTATAAATGTCTAGAAGTATCTAAGATAATTATCTAAGTATTAAAAGTTGGGTTCTTTTGGGTAAACGGAGGGCATCTTCATGTGTTTACGGTTGTAACAAGCGGAACTACATTTCGGCGCCATTTTATTGCTTCGCGCTAAGGAAAGTATTATTTGAAATTGTAGTTATTTTTTTGCAAATATATTCCCTATAAGCCTTTTGTTTTATTTATCAATTGTTTTTATATATTTTACTTTAACTGTGTAATAGTTTTTTGCTGTAAAAAAAAAGTTTTAAATAAAATTGCATTATTATTATTATTATTATTATAAATAACAACAGTGGGTATTTTGTAGATCGACATTCTATATCTGCTGTGTACCATGCTTGAGAGATTGTGTTGGCTTACACTAACAACAACAAAAAAAAAGTCTGCCAGTCTGCAGATAACAGGATTGCTAAATGCTTACGAAGGTAATCCCATATGCAAAAGGTCTGTAAAAATCTGATAAAAATCACATATGCCATATACAAAACTTATAAAATCAATATGTGGTAGAGAGCTAGCACATACATTTCGTGCTCAAATTAAATAGTTCCCTAATACTAATGGTACTCCTTATAAAAAAAAACATTGAGAGATTGTATAAGAATTGTATAGAAATATATAATATAATAGGCTACTAATCCACATGCTTTTTATACTTAACTTTGGAAGTATGATCATATATAATTTTTACAGACCTTTTGCATATGGGAAACCTTGGTTTGAGAACTGGAGACAGCTTCCGTTTACCAGTTCCATGGATTCCTATGGGAGCTGCTCATTGGCGCCTGAAGCCAATTCTGAGTTCAACGCGTCACGTCTCGGGCAATACACACAGAAAGCGCACAGAATCATGGGAATCGCAGTTCGTTACAGAAGTTAACGGGGAGACGCGGTTGTTTCTATTACAGATCTGCTCGGTTTTCTCATCTTATACGTGTCAAGAGAACTGAAAACGACACGCTCTGATGGCTAGCTCACAAGCTAAATCTATTAATAATCATATTGCAGCCTATGCAGTTTGAAAAAAACATTTAAATGGCAGTATTTTTTTCACTTGAGTTCACCAAAATCTACTTACAAAAACTATGTAGAAAAAAAAGCACTTACATTTAGTTGTAAGCCAAAGTCAAGTGCAAATTCTTAGCCCAGGCGTAGCAGTCAGAAACAGGAATTGGTGAATCGATTCTATCCAATGACCAGGCGCCTGTATCATGAAGCAGGATGACTGAGTTTGCAGGACAACTGCACTGATTAAAACCCGGAACCGTTTGAAATCTGGAACATGGACTGGGTTTTACTCAGTGCAGTTATCCAGCTAACTCAGTAATCCTGCTTCATGGCGCCAGGGGTCCTGAGGCAATCTTTCAACTTAATTCCTATACAACATGACAACATCACAGCAGGCATGGTACCAGAAGCTCATTAAACTCTGTGGCTTCTACTAAAAAGTCAAACCCTAAGGTTATTTAGTATGATGTAAAAATGCCTAATTCTGAAATGTCTCATACTTACAGCTCTCAAGCTGCATTATGCAGGTCTGCACATCCATTGGGAAATTTTTGAGATCCATGGGACAGGACAGCGTCAATGTTAATCTGTAGCAAAAATAAATAATAATAGTAAAAAAAGAAAAAATAAGAAAGGAGATGATCTAGTTATTCTATACAAAATAAGACTTGACACTGTTTGATAGCAGTGACAGCTTTATTGGCTTTTTTACCCTCTAGTGGCGTAATGTTGTTACTGTTGTTCAACCGAGGGAGCTGCTCACTCAATGTCCAAGGGAGCGAATGAGGTCGGGACTGAGAAATTGTGGTTGAGTGGCAGGTTGAGTGACTGAGAGAATGAACAGATGAGCAAGTATAGAGTAAATGACTCATTGAACGACCGATAGAAAGTGCAGATAATTACGAAAGTGAGGGAGTGCTTACGTTCTGGGGTTGTTCACTGAAATAACAGCCACAAATTACTTAAATTATAGTCAGATACAAACCTAATACAAACAAACAAAAATTAAACAAATTATCTCTGTTATTTTGTGAAGCTTTTAATTCCTTACCAGGCAGAATATTGCTAGTACATTAGGTCTATAGAGGATGGCAGCTGCACTTACAGACCTATTTTAATTGCATTCTACCCAGAGGCAAGTCAGGCTTGCATTAGTGTGAATTTCCCTTCATGTCACATCACCACAGCCTTCCATCAACATTATTACAGCCTCCATATTTTAACTGTTTTAATATTCTGGTAGGCCACACAGGACACACAGTGATGTCAAATACCTTTTTGATTCATATATAAATATGGCGCATTTCGTATCAGTCATATATGAAAAAAGTAAGGACCCCCCCCCCCCCCACACACACACACACACACACCATTTTTGTTTATTGATAAATTCATATGTGGTTTCAAGCTATCGAACGAGCCTATCAAACCATCACTCTGTTGCCAGATATGGAGTAGATTTGGATGGATCACTGCAAGGGTTATTTCTCCTGACTAATTTTCCTATAGAACTCTATGGGGAAAAAAGTGAGGAGAAACAACTCTTAAAGTGATCCATCCACATCTACTCCATATCTGTGCGCAGAGTGCTGATTTGGGGCTCGTTTGATACGTCAGACCCTTGATTACTTACAGCCATTTAGCCAGTCATGTGTTCCATACTGTACCAGCCTAATTTACAGCTGAATCTAGTCTCACCCCCCAATTCCCATAGAGATCTATTCAAATGCAGAGAGGTTATAGTATCGCTTATAACCAGTGGCGGGCCGTCAGGGCCAGCAAGGCCTTCTCTGCTGGCCTAAACATCATCAGAATATAAATTTAATTTTGATATATTTTTTCCACAAATATGTATTAAATTATTCCCCATAGTCTATTCTCTTCATTTCATAGCTTTCCTCTTGGTTGCGCTGCTTCCAGCCTCAGATCGAGATTTGGAGGGCTGGCCTTTATGTTAGAGCTTTTATCCAATCATATTTCAGCCATAATGTGTTGCCAGGGTCCAAGAAATCTGCCCTTAGGCCTTCAGAATCGACATTGCGGGCGCCTGTAGCTTAAAGTGAACCGAAACAAACCTGTGGTGTTAACCAATCAGATTTCGACTTGGCGACACCGGGGCCAGCTAGCAGGCGTACGATAACGTCAGCACGTGCACGTCTTTTGATTGGATACGCACTATTGAGAGGCAGAGCTATCGCAGAGCAAGCAAACTGAACTTGAATGAGCTCATTTGTGTAGATTTCTACAAGCTGTTTTTTTTCAACCCACAATGGCTGAAGGAGAAGAGATCGATTTGGTCGCAGATATAATTACAACGTCATTTTCAAGACGAACTTTTCAAGAAAAGCTAGACGGCCATAATGGAACGGCCAACCCTCGCTAGCGAGTCAAAGTGGACATTCAAGTCTAGGAATACACTTTCACCACTGTCGCAAATATATCCTTATGAACAAATGCAAATTATTTGTTTGTTTTCTTTTATTTTCAGTGAATAGTTTATGTGTCTTTATCGTCACGTTTCTTACATGAAACTGCTTTGGGTGCGACAATGCGCTGTTTAGCGAACAAACTTGTTAAAGCTAACATACTTTTGGTGGACTTAATAAAACTTTGTAGACTAATCCCTTAAAAGCGCCTTTTATTTTAAAGTGTTGACAGTATCCAAGCGATCTTAAAGCTGGTAGTTTAACACTCTTAATTGTAAATGCGGATTTATTGATTATAAATGCTTCGGAAATATGAATATAACTGTTGTACTTGACTATGTTAAGGTGATGCAACGCCCGGTTATACTGCGTTTCTGTCTAAATGTATAGTTTCTAGAGTCATGGCGTCATAATGATGGTATTAAGAGGTGGAATAATTCAGGTAGGACTGTGTAGGACATCACTGAAGGCCTAGGTGTGAAATGCACGGCCCGCCACTGCTTATAACAGTACCTGAAAATAAGATATCGAGATATAAAGTGTGCAAAAAGTGAAGGGGTATGAATACTTTCCGTCCCCACTGTATATCCTATTCATGCAATTCCTGTATATCAAGCAATTTTCTTACAAACATCATAACTGAATCCTCTCGTTTGGGTTTTAACGGAAAATAACATTAACCATTCACGGAACAAACGTTTCCCCTTCGATCATAGGCCCTGTCGCCTGATTAGCCCAGTGGCGGCGCCAGCATTGGGCCTGACGGGCCTGGGCCCGCCGACTTTTATGATGGCTATAAAAAAAAAAAATCTATCCTTAAAAAATATATGATTTTTTCTATATCTGTAATTCGGAACAGTATGCAGCCCATTATCTTGCCCCGTAATGAAATAAAGGCAATACACTCGTTGACCTATAAAAAAACTGTTGCCTCCACTGATTGAACCAATCACAGGCTCTGAACACAGCAGATAAAAACCCCCTGCTGCGCGCATTAGGCTACCCTAGTAGTTCAGTCGCAACACTGTCTAGCAAACCTGTATGACGTAAATACCAAACCTCAAGCTGGGCCCATGTCACGATCAAAATTTAAGGCACTCATTAAGCGTGAGAGAAAATGTACTTTTTCTTTTCAAGCATAAGACTCTATCAGAAGAGTCCGCTTTATATATTCGTAAATAAGCAAATTCATCTCTGCAATGGTTAGCCTGCTTTTACTTTGTAAAATAGTCTCATGTCAAATTTAGACACGGTCTATATGCCTATTTTACAGATAACGTATTGCAATCTATTCAATTAAATAATTTGTGGTCATTTTCTTTGGTTTGCTATTTTCTGATATGCTGGAAGATATGCACAGATTGTCTGTGTATGTTGTTGTCCAATGTCAAGCGTCCATTTTTTTTATCATGTGATGATGCAAAATTACATAGCCTAACTGTTAGCTAGTTTTGGCAGTGACAGTTTAAGATCAGCTAGCTAGTGAGGAAACTCAACCGTCTCTTAGCCTACTGTGGAACACCATCCAGTAATGTCTACTTTCAGTGAGGTCTGTAGGCCATGGTGCAGCCTACTGCACTGCTGTTGTATACGACATTGCATATAACGTTACAGTCGCAACAGCAGAGTCCGCATTTTCTACTAAAGTCCGCATTTCTAGTTAAACTAAAATTATTCAAGTACAACCTGAGGAGCAGCATAGGACAGGAGAGACTAGATGTACTGGCTATATTGTCTCAATATAAAGAAGAATGCTCGTCGGATGCACATCAAAAGAGTGAGTAGCCTAACGTTGCTAACGTTACTTTTTACTTTTTACCTTTTACCTTCTTACCTTTACCTTTTCGAACAGGTAACGTAAGAAATACATTTTTTATGGGTTAATGCTATTGGTTTGTAGCGTCATTTAGACTCACAGGCAGTTTCGCATACGTCCGGGTAGGAGAGGAGTGGTAGTGGGAGAGTGAAGGAAAGGAGGAGAGGAGTGGTAGTGGGAGAGTGGAGGAAAAGAGGAGAGGAGTGGTAGTGGGAGAGTGGAGGAAAGGAGGAGAGGAGTGGTAGTGGGAGAGTGGAGGAAAAGAGGAGAGGAGTGGTAGTGGGAGAGTGGAGGAAAATAGGAGAGGAGTGGTAGTGGGAGAGTGGAGAACAGGAGGAGAGGAGTGGTAGTGGGAGAGTGGAGAACAGGAGGAGAGGAGTGGTAGTGGGAGAGTGGGGGAAAGGAGGAGAGGAGTGGTAGTGGGAGAGTGGAGAACAGGAAGTAGTGGGAGAGTGGAGGAAAGGAGGAGAGGAGTGGTAGTGGGAGAGTGGAGGACATGAAGTAGTGGGAGAGTGGAGGAAAGGAGGAGAGGAGTGGTAGTGGGAGAGTGGAGAACAGGAAGTAGTGGGAGAGTGGAGGAAAGGAGGAGAGGAGTGGTAGTGGGAGTGGAGGAAAAGAGGAGAGGAGTGGTAGTGGGAGAGTGGAGGAAAGGAGGAGAGGAGAGGTAGTGGGAGAGTGGAGGAAAGGAGAGGAGTGGTAGTGGGAGAGTGGAGGAAAGAAGGAGAGGAGTGGTAGTGGGAGAGTGGAGGACAGGAGATGAGTGGTAGTGGGAGAGTAGAGGACAGGAGAGGAGTGGTAGTGGGAGAGTGGAGGAAAGGAGGAGAGGAGTGGTAGTGGGAGAGTGGAGGAAAAGAGGAGAGGAGTGGTAGTGGGAGAGTGGAGGAAAAGAGGAGAGGAGTGGTAGTGGGAGAATGGAGGACAGGAGAGGAGTTGTAGTGGGAGAGTGGAGGAAAGGAGGAGAGGAGTGGTAGTGGGAGAGTGGAGGAAAAGAGGAGAGGAGTGGTAGTGGGAGAGTGGAGAAAAAGAGGAGAGGAGTGGTAGTGGGAGAGTGGAGAACAGGAGGAGAGGAGTGGTAGTGGGAGAGTGGAGAACAGGAGGAGAGGAGTGGTAGTGGGAGAGTGGAGGAAAGGAGGAGTGGTAGTGGGAGAGTGGAGGAAAGGAGGAGAGGAGTGGTAGTGGGAGAGTGGAGGAAAAGAGGAGAGGAGTGGTAGTGGGAGAGTGGAGGAAAAGAGGAGAGGAGTGGTAGTGGGAGAGTGGAGAACAGGAGGAGAGGAGTGGTAGTGGGAGAGTGGAGAACAGGAGGAGAGGAGTGGTAGTGGGAGAGTGGAGGAAAGGAGGAGTGGTAGTGGGAGAGTGGAGGACAGGAGAGGAGTGGTAGTGGGAGTGGAGGAAAAGAGGAGAGGAGTGGTAGTGGGAGAGTGGAGGAAAGGAGGAGAGGAGTGGTAGTGGGAGAGTGGAGGACAGGAGAGGAGTGGTAGTGGAAGAGTGGAGGACAAAACAAGAGTGGTAGTGGGAGAGTGGAGGACAGGAGAGGAGTGGTAGTGGGAGAATGGAGGACAGGAGAGGAGTGGTAGTGGGAGAGTGGAGGACAGGAGATGAGTGGTAGTGGGAGAGTGGAGGAAAGGAGGAGAGGAGTGGTAGTGGGAGAGTGGAGGAAAGGAGGAGAGGAGTGGTAGTGGGAGAGTGGAGGACAGGAGAGGAGTGGTAGTGGAAGAGTGGAGGACAGAAGAAGAGTGGTAGTGGGAGAGTGGAGGACAGAACGTGTGAGTGAAGAATATTGGGATATAGAGAAGGATGAATATTCTCGTTCGAACCCCAGCAAAAAGATGAGCTTCCTGTTGTGGCCCAGGGTGACTACAAGCCTGCCCAATACAAATGGTTCAAACTAATGTGGACACATCACAGAATCAGACAAAACCACTATATGGCAAGATGTTTTCCATAAAGCTATTGTGGCCGACTGGTTGCAGTTGCTGCCTCTCATACAGAGGATTGGGGGTTGGAGCCCAGCGGCACAAGTTTATTTTTGACAAAAACAATGTGCAAACAGCAGAATCCGCATTTTCTAAATAAAAATAATTCAAGAACTACCTGAGGAGCAGCATAGGACAGTGGATGGACTGGCTATATTGTCTCAATTTGAAGGAGATTGCTCGTCGGATGCCCTTCAAATGAGTAAGTAGCCTAACGTTGTGAACGTTACTTTTGCATACTTCAGGGTAGGAGTGGAGTGGTAGTGGGAGAGTGGAGGAAAGGAGGTGGGGACTGAAGAATATTGGGACGCAGCCTTATTGATTTTGAGAAGGATGAATACTCTCCTTCGAACCCCACCAAAAAGATGAGCTTCCTGCAAGCTAATTAGGCACTGTGATTGCTCTTAAGTAACAATAATATGCAGCCTCTTCCAAACCTTGATCATTTAAACTGGGTTGTTGGAATTGAATGTGACTGATTGGCAGATCTGACTGGATTGGAAAGGTGTCTTGATTTGTACGACACAGTTGAAAATGATTCAGTAAAAATTCTACCCAATTATTCAAGACAGGTGTGTCAATTGAAGAAGCAACCTTTCAGTAAATATTTTTTAGTTTTTTTCCCCCCATAAATCAAGAATGAATAAATGCATTATCATCACATTGTCTATATATATGGCCAATGGCACTTTGAATTGAGGATCATATTTGTATCATTTGTATTATTGGGTATTTGTGGATAAAAGGTGACTATTTAACCTTAACGAGACAAACAACATCTTCATTGGGATCACCTGGAGTAGAGTTTGTAGTGAAGTGGTATATAAGGGAAGGATTCTTGGGTGTAGTTGAATGCACAAAGCACTCTTAGTGTGATTACAATGAAGTTGTGGCAACAATGGGCACTGCTGAGCTTGCTGTTATGTGGAGGTAATTGTATTTTTGTTTGGTGTTTGGGGAAGTTTTTTTGCAAGTTGTATTTTTCTGAGGTTTTAGAATTTAAAAAAGTTTTGTATGCAATCTTCAGTGCTATGTATGCATTTGACATTAGGTGATTCAGGAATATGTTGTGGTGGTGCAGTCTAAATGGAGTGTTTGCTATGACTTGTTGCTTAACTTTGTGTTTAATTTAAGGTTATCCACATGATAAGCGGGGAAACGCTACTGTTGTGGCCCGGGGTGACTATGAGCCTGTCACCAGCAACTCCATGGGCGACGCTGCGCCCGCCACGGGCGACATCACGACCAGCTCCACGGCCGCGGACGACGCCGCGACCAACTCCGCGGACGACGCCGCGACCAACTCCACGGCCGCGGACGACGCCGTGACCAACTCCGCGGACGACGCCGTGACCAACGCCGCGGACGACGCCGTGACCAACTCCACGGCCGCGGACGACGCCGTGACCAACTCCGCGGACGACGCCGTGACCAACTCCACGGCCGCGGACGACGCCGTGACCAACTCCGCGGACGACGGCGTGACCAACTCCACGGCCGCGGACGACGCCGTGACCAACTCCACGGCCGCGGACGACGGCGCGACCAACTCCGCGGACGACGGCGCGACCAACTCCACGGCCGCGGACGACGGCGCGACCAACTCCACGGCCGCGGACGACGCCGCGACCAACTCCACGGCCGCGGACGACGCCGCGACCAACTCCGCGGACGACGCCGCGACCAACTCCACGGCCGCGGACGACGCCGTGACCAACTCCGCGGACGACGCCGTGACCAACTCCACGGCCGCGGACGACGCCGTGACCAACTCCACGGCCGCGGACGACGCCGTGACCAACTCCGCGGACGACGCCGTGACCAACTCCGCGGACGACGGCGTGACCAACTCCACGGCCGCGGACGACGCCGTGACCAACTCCACGGCCGCGGACGACGGCGCGACCAACTCCGCGGACGACGGCGCGACCAACTCCACGGCCGCGGACGACGGCGCGACCAACTCCACGGCCGCGGACGACGGCGCGACCAACTCCACGGCCGCGGACGACGCCGCGACCAACTCCACGGCCGCCGACGACGCCGCGACCAACTCCACGGCCGCCGACGACGGCGGCGCGACCAACTCCACGGCCGGCGACGCGCCTGACACGACCAACTCCACGGGCGACTCCCCGGGCGCCGACGCGCCCGCCACGACCAGCGACGCTTGAACAATGTGCATGATTGCTTAACATTCTGTCCACTGCTTTGATTTTAATAAACTGGAAGAAATTAGTTTGCTGTGTCCTGTGACAATTTGCAAGTCCCCTTGGTTGTTCATAGATGTAGGTGGTTTTTAAAAGGTTGCTTGAGTTTCTGGTGGCTTGCCCAATAACCAGGACAAAATGCATGTTTAATTTGCCTTGGTCTATTGCTGTTCTATGCCTGAAGGAATTAAATTTCACTTTACATTCTAGCAGTAGGAGGAACTGGGCAATGTTGCTACTAAATTTGGTTAAAGGTAATTTCACCAATATTTAAATCTAGCTTATCTAGAATTACCACGAGCTTGCTTGTACAGGTTTGAACTTGCCTTAGTAGTTATTAACAAACTTTGTGGTGCAGTCATAATCGCTGTATGTAGTGCTTAGCTGCCTCCTAATACAGCTTAAAGGTCTGCTCCAGTGAGGAGGCATATTAGTTTTAAAAAATGGGCCAAAAATCTAAAGTAATTGTAACCGAAGAGGGATATTTTAGTCGACTTTGGCGGCATCAAGTCAGGAAGGGTTCTTGTTTGCCGGGGCCTTTAAAAACCAACCCTAATTTCAATTGCTTGCATTTTCTGCTTTGCTGCACGTACTACCTTCCATTTCAATGATGGCAATAGGTGACTTCTTCAGTGAGTGAACTCAACCGATTGGCACCTGAATTTAGTTCAGCACTAGGTGGTAATTAGTTCACTAGCAGATCAACATGACACAAGAAGCTGTAATGCCAGCATGCACGGATGTGTTTTTGCCTATTTTTATACAGTCTATGGTCTGCAGTCTCCTGAATAAATACACTGCTCAAAAAAATGAAGGGAACACTTAATCATCACAGTATAACACCAAGTCAATTAAACCAAACCAGTCATGCTGGATGATATTGCAGGTAGCATAACATTTGCCATGGCGTCTCCAGACTATCACGTCTGTCACATGTGCTCAGTGTGAACCTGCTCATCTGTGAAGAGAACGGGGTGCCAATGGCGAACCTGCCAATTCTGGTGTTCTCTGGCAAATGCCAATCGAGATGCACGGTGCTGGGCTGTGAGCACAGGTCCCACTACAGGACGTCGGGCCCTCATGGAGTCTGTTTCTGACAGTTTGGTCAGAAACATGCACACGAGTTGCCCGTTGGAGGTCATTTTGTAGGGCTCTGGCAGTGCTCCTCCTGTTCCTCCTCGCACAAAGGAGCAGATACTGGTCCTGCCGCTGGGTTGTTGCCCTTCTACGGCCCTGTCCAGCTCTCCTCATGTAATGGCCCGTCTCCCGGTATCTCCTCCACGCTCTTGAGACTGTGCTGGGAGACACAGCAAACCTGCTTGCGATGACACGTATGGATGTGCCATCCTGGAGGAGCTGGACTACCTGTGCAACCTGAATGGGCTGCAGGTACCGCCTCATGCTACCAGTAGTGATAAGGGCACTAGCAAAATGCAAAACTAGAGAAAAATCAGTCGGGAAAGAAAAGGTGAGAACAATGGTCTGTGGCCACCACCTGCAAAACCATTTATTTTTTGTGGGTTGTTTTGCTGTTGCCTCTCCTGTCTATCTGTTGTCACTTTCATTTGCACCAAAGCAGGTGAAATTGATTCACAATCGTTTACGCTTCCTAACTGGACAGATCGATACCCCAGAAGTTTAATTGACTTGGTGTTATACTGTGTTGATTAAGTGTTCCCTTAATTTCTTTGAGCAGTGTATTTGAGAGCAATGGTTCTTACATCTCCTGCAGCGCTGGAAGTGCAACTGCATTCAACCCAGATTATCTGTGGCTATGCAGCAGTTTTTCTGAGTGTTTTTCAAATGCAGGGTTGTATTATTCATTAGGCTTTGCAACTAAATTAAATTCAAAAGTCTCAACTATGTAGGCTATAGCTAACTTGCTAGTTTGTCATTGCACTTTTTTTTGTCCCACCCCCCACACACACACACCATTTTTGTTTATATTTATAAATTCAAATGTGGACTCTCAGCCCTTAAAAACATTAACTTCTGTTAATGTTCTGACCTCATGTAACCACACAGCATTCAGATGCAACTTCACACATTCGCACAATAAAGCCCCAAACTTGTGTTATTTTGCCGGTTTGTCTCCTTCCTCTTCTGCTTATTTTTCCTGCCGTACCGTAAAAAGATTATTCTCCCCATTGGATAACATCGCATACCTGCTTTCCCAAGCTAATCGCCCAATACAAACGCTTCAAACTAATGTGGACACATCACAGAATCAGACAAAACCACAATATGGTTAGATGTTTTCCATAAAGCTATTGTGGTCTACTGGTTGCAGTTTCTGCCTCTCATACAGAGGATTGGGGGTTTGAGCCCAACGGCACAAGTTTATTTTTGACAAAAACAATGTGCAAACAGCAGAATCCGCAGGAGAGGAGTGGTAGTGGGAGAGTGGAGAACAGGAAGTAGTGGGAGAGTGGAGGAAAAGAGGAGAGGAGTGGTAGTGGGAGAGTGGAGGAAAGGAGGAGAGGAGTGGTAGTGGGAGAGTGGAGGAAAAGAGGAGAGGAGTGGTAGTGGGAGAGTGGAGGAAAATAGGAGAGGAGTGGTAGTGGGAGAGTGGAGAACAGGAGGAGAGGAGTGGTAGTGGGAGAGTGGAGAACAGGAGGAGAGGAGTGGTAGTGGGAGAGTGGGGGAAAGGAGGAGAGGAGTGGTAGTGGGAGAGTGGAGAACAGGAAGTAGTGGGAGAGTGGAGGAAAGGAGGAGAGGAGTGGTAGTGGGAGAGTGGAGGACATGGGAGAGTGGAGAACAGGAGGAGAGGAGTGGTAGTGGGAGAGTGGGGGAAAGGAGGAGAGGAGTGGTAGTGGGAGAGTGGAGAACAGGAAGTAGTGGGAGAGTGGAGGAAAGGAGGAGAGGAGTGGTAGTGGGAGAGTGGAGGACATGAAGTAGTGGGAGAGTGGAGGAAAGGAGGAGAGGAGTGGTAGTGGGAGAGTGGAGAACAGGAAGTAGTGGGAGAGTGGAGGAAAGGAGGAGAGGAGTGGTAGTTGGTAGTGGGAGAGTGGAGGAAAATAGGAGAGGAGTGGTAGTGGGAGAGTGGAGGAAAAGAGGAGAGGAGTGGTAGTGGGAGAGTGGAGAACAGGAGGAGAGGAGTGGTAGTGGGAGAGTGGAGAACAGGAGGAGAGGAGTGGTAGTGGGAGAGTGGAGGAAAGGAGGAGAGGAGTGGTAGTGGGAGAGTGGAGAACAGGAAGTAGTGGGAGAGTGGAGGAAAGGAGGAGAGGAGTGGTAGTGGGAGAGTGGAGGACATGAAGTAGTGGGAGAGTGGAGGAAAGGAGGAGAGGAGTGGTAGTGGGAGAGTGGAGAACAGGAAGTAGTGGGAGAGTGGAGGAAAGGAGGAGAGGAGTGGTAGTGGGAGAGTGGAGGAAAAGAGGAGAGGAGTGGTAGTGGGAGAGTGGAGGAAAGGAGGAGAGGAGTGGTAGTGGGAGAGTGGAGGAAAAGAGGAGAGGAGTGGTAGTGGGAGAGTGGAGGAAAATAGGAGAGGAGTGGTAGTGGGAGAGTGGAGAACAGGAGGAGAGGAGTGGTAGTGGGAGAGTGGAGAACAGGAGGAGAGGAGTGGTAGTGGGAGAGTGGGGGAAAGGAGGAGAGGAGTGGTAGTGGGAGAGTGGAGAACAGGAAGTAGTGGGAGAGTGGAGGAAAGGAGGAGAGGAGTGGTAGTGGGAGAGTGGAGGACATGAAGTAGTGGGAGAGTGGAGGAAAGGAGGAGAGGAGTGGTAGTGGGAGAGTGGAGAACAGGAAGTAGTGGGAGAGTGGAGGAAAGGAGGAGAGGAGTGGTAGTGGGAGTGGAGGAAAAGAGGAGAGGAGTGGTAGTGGGAGAGTGGAGGAAAGGAGGAGAGGAGAGGTAGTGGGAGAGTGGAGGAAAGGAGAGGAGTGGTAGTGGGAGAGTGGAGGAAAGAAGGAGAGGAGTGGTAGTGGGAGAGTGGAGGACAGGAGATGAGTGGTAGTGGGAGAGTAGAGGACAGGAGAGGAGTGGTAGTGGGAGAGTGGAGGAAAGGAGGAGAGGAGTGGTAGTGGGAGAGTGGAGGAAAAGAGGAGAGGAGTGGTAGTGGGAGAGTGGAGGAAAAGAGGAGAGGAGTGGTAGTGGGAGAATGGAGGACAGGAGAGGAGTTGTAGTGGGAGAGTGGAGGAAAGGAGGAGAGGAGTGGTAGTGGGAGAGTGGAGGAAAAGAGGAGAGGAGTGGTAGTGGGAGAGTGGAGAAAAAGAGGAGAGGAGTGGTAGTGGGAGAGTGGAGAACAGGAGGAGAGGAGTGGTAGTGGGAGAGTGGAGAACAGGAGGAGAGGAGTGGTAGTGGGAGAGTGGAGGAAAGGAGGAGTGGTAGTGGGAGAGTGGAGGAAAGGAGGAGAGGAGTGGTAGTGGGAGAGTGGAGGAAAAGAGGAGAGGAGTGGTAGTGGGAGAGTGGAGGAAAAGAGGAGAGGAGTGGTAGTGGGAGAGTGGAGAAAAAGAGGAGAGGAGTGGTAGTGGGAGAGTGGAGAACAGGAGGAGAGGAGTGGTAGTGGGAGAGTGGAGAACAGGAGGAGAGGAGTGGTAGTGGGAGAGTGGAGGAAAGGAGGAGTGGTAGTGGGAGAGTGGAGGACAGGAGAGGAGTGGTAGTGGGAGTGGAGGAAAAGAGGAGAGGAGTGGTAGTGGGAGAGTGGAGGAAAGGAGGAGAGGAGTGGTAGTGGGAGAGTGGAGGACAGGAGAGGAGTGGTAGTGGAAGAGTGGAGGACAAAACAAGAGTGGTAGTGGGAGAGTGGAGGACAGGAGAGGAGTGGTAGTGGGAGAATGGAGGACAGGAGAGGAGTGGTAGTGGGAGAGTGGAGGACAGGAGATGAGTGGTAGTGGGAGAGTGGAGGAAAGGAGGAGAGGAGTGGTAGTGGGAGAGTGGAGGAAAGGAGGAGAGGAGTGGTAGTGGGAGAGTGGAGGACAGGAGAGGAGTGGTAGTGGAAGAGTGGAGGACAGAAGAAGAGTGGTAGTGGGAGAGTGGAGGAAAGGAGGAGAGGAGTGGTAGTGGGAGAGTGGAGGACAGAACGTGTGAGTGAAGAATATTGGGATATAGAGAAGGATGAATATTCTCGTTCGAACCCCAGCAAAAAGATGAGCTTCCTGTTGTGGCCCAGGGTGACTACAAGCCTGCCCAATACAAACGGTTCAAACTAATGTGGACACATCACAGAATCAGACAAAACCACTATATGGCAAGATGTTTTCCATAAAGCTATTGTGGCCGACTGGTTGCAGTTGCTGCCTCTCATACAGAGGATTGGGGGTTGGAGCCCAGCGGCACAAGTTTATTTTTGACAAAAACAATGTGCAAACAGCAGAATCCGCATTTTCTAAATAAAAATAATTCAAGAACTACCTGAGGAGCAGCATAGGACAGTGGATGGACTGGCTATATTGTCTCAATTTGAAGGAGATTGCTCGTCGGATGCCCTTCAAATGAGTAAGTAGCCTAACGTTGTGAACGTTACTTTTGCATACTTCAGGGTAGGAGTGGAGTGGTAGTGGGAGAGTGGAGGAAAGGAGGTGGGGACTGAAGAATATTGGGACGCAGCCTTATTGATTTTGAGAAGGATGAATACTCTCCTTCGAACCCCACCAAAAAGATGAGCTTCCTGCAAGCTAATTAGGCACTGTGATTGCTCTTAAGTAACAATAAGATGCAGCCTCTTCCAAACCTTGATCATTTAAACTGGGTTGTTGGAATTGAATGTGACTGATTGGCAGATCTGACTGGATTGGAAAGGTGTCTTGATTTGTACGACACAGTTGAAAATGATTCAGTAAAAATTCTACCCAATTATTCAAGACAGGTGTGTCAATTGAAGAAGCAACCTTTCAGTGAATATTTTTTAGTTTTTTTCCCCCCATAAATCAAGAATGAATAAATGCATTATCATCACATTGTCTATATATATGGCCAATGGCACTTTGAATTGAGGATCATATTTGTATCATTTGTATTATTGGGTATTTGTGGATAAAAGGTGACTATTTAACCTTAACGAGACAAACAACATCTTCATTGGGATCACCTGGAGTAGAGTTTGTAGTGAAGTGGTATATAAGGTAAGGATTCTTGGGTGTAGTTGAATGCACAAAGCACTCTTAGTGTGATTACAATGAAGTTGTGGCAACAATGGGCACTGCTGAGCTTGCTGTTATGTGGAGGTAATTGTATTTTTGTTTGGTGTTTGGGGAAGTTTTTTTGCAAGTTGTATTTTTCTGAGGTTTTAGAATTTAAAAAAGTTTTGTATGCAATCTTCAGTGCTATGTATGCATTTGACATTAGGTGATTCAGGAATATGTTGTGGTGGTGCAGTCTAAATGGAGTGTTTGCTATGACTTGTTGCTTAACTTTGTGTTTAATTTAAGGTTATCCACATGATAAGCGGGGAAACGCTACTGTTGTGGCCCGGGGTGACTATGAGCCTGTCACCAGCAACTCCATGGGCGACGCTGCGCCCGCCACGGGTGACACCACGACCAGCTCCACGGCCGCGGACGACGCCGTGACCAACTCCACGGCCGCGGACGACGCCGTGACCAACTCCGCGGACGACGCCGTGACCAACTCCACGGCCGCGGACGACGCCGTGACCAACTCCACGGCCGCGGACGACGCCGTGACCAACTCCACGGCCGCGGACGACGCCGTGACCAACTCCGCGGACGACTCCGCGACCAACTCCACGGCCGCGGACGACGCCGCGACCAACTCCACGGCCGCGGACGACGCCGCGACCAACTCCACGGCCGCGGACGACGCCGCGACCAACTCCACGGCCGCGGACGACGCCGCGACGAACTCCACGGCCGCGGACGACGCCGCGACCAACTCCGCGGACGACGCCGTGACCAACTCCACGGCCGCGGACGACGCCGTGACCAACTCCACGGCCGCGGACGACGCCGTGACCAACTCCACGGCCGCGGACGACGCCGTGACCAACTCCGCGGCCGCGGACGACGCCGTGACCAACTCCGCGGCCGCGGACGACGCCGTGACCAACTCCGCGGCCGCGGACGACGCCGTGACCAACTCCACGGCCGCGGACGACGCCGTGACCAACTCCACGGCCGCGGACGACGCCGTGACCAACTCCGCGGACGACGGCGCGACCAACTCCGCGGACGACGCCGCGACCAACTCCACGGCCGCGGCGACGCCTGACACGACCAACTCCACGGGCGACTCCCCGGGCGCCGACGCGCCCGCCACGACCAGCGACGCTTGAACAATGTGCATGATTGCTTAACATTCTGTCCACTGCTTTGATTTTAATAAACTGGAAGAAATTAGTTTGCTGTGTCCTGTGACAATTTGCAAGTCCCCTTGGTTGTTCATAGATGTAGGTGGTTTTTAAAAGGTTGCTTGAGTTTCTGGTGGCTTGCCCAATAACCAGGACAAAATGCATGTTTAATTTGCCTTGGTCTATTGCTGTTCTATGCCTGAAGGAATTAAATTTCACTTTACATTCTAGCAGTAGGAGGAACTGGGCAATGTTGCTACTAAATTTGGTTAAAGGTAATTTCACCAATATTTAAATCTAGCTTATCTAGAATTACCACGAGCTTGCTTGTACAGGTTTGAACTTGCCTTAGTAGTTATTAACAAACTTTGTGGTGCAGTCATAATCGCTGTATGTAGTGCTTAGCTGCCTCCTAATACAGCTTAAAGGTCTGCTCCAGTGAGGAGGCATATTAGTTTTAAAAAATGGGCCAAAAATCTAAAGTAATTGTAACCGAAGAGGGATATTTTAGTCGACTTTGGCGGCATCAAGTCAGGAAGGGTTCTTGTTTGCCGGGGCCTTTAAAAACCAACCCTAATTTCAATTGCTTGCATTTTCTGCTTTGCTGCACGTACTACCTTCCATTTCAATGATGGCAATAGGTGACTTCTTCAGTGAGTGAACTCAACCGATTGGCACCTGAATTTAGTTCAGCACTAGGTGGTAATTAGTTCACTAGCAGATCAACATGACACAAGAAGCTGTAATGCCAGCATGCACGGATGTGTTTTTGCCTATTTTTATACAGTCTATGGTCTGCAGTCTCCTGAATAAATACACTGCTCAAAAAAATGAAGGGAACACTTAATCATCACAGTATAACACCAAGTCAATTAAACCAAACCAGTCATGCTGGATGATATTGCAGGTAGCATAACATTTGCCATGGCGTCTCCAGACTATCACGTCTGTCACATGTGCTCAGTGTGAACCTGCTCATCTGTGAAGAGAACGGGGTGCCAATGGCGAACCTGCCAATTCTGGTGTTCTCTGGCAAATGCCAATCGAGATGCACGGTGCTGGGCTGTGAGCACAGGTCCCACTACAGGACGTCGGGCCCTCATGGAGTCTGTTTCTGACAGTTTGGTCAGAAACATGCACACGAGTTGCCCGTTGGAGGTCATTTTGTAGGGCTCTGGCAGTGCTCCTCCTGTTCCTCCTCGCACAAAGGAGCAGATACTGGTCCTGCCGCTGGGTTGTTGCCCTTCTACGGCCCTGTCCAGCTCTCCTCATGTAATGGCCCGTCTCCCGGTATCTCCTCCACGCTCTTGAGACTGTGCTGGGAGACACAGCAAACCTGCTTGCGATGACACGTATGGATGTGCCATCCTGGAGGAGCTGGACTACCTGTGCAACCTGAATGGGCTGCAGGTACCGCCTCATGCTACCAGTAGTGATAAGGGCACTAGCAAAATGCAAAACTAGAGAAAAATCAGTCGGGAAGAAAAAGAAAAGGTGAGAACAATGGTCTGTGGCCACCACCTGCAAAACCATTTATTTTTTGTGGGTTGTTTGTGGGTTTTGCTGTTGCCTCTCCTGTCTCCTGTCTTCTGTTGTCACTTTCATTTGCACCAAAGCAGGTGAAATTGATTCACAATCGTTTACGCTTCCTAACTGGACAGATCGATACCCCAGAAGTTTAATTGACTTGGTGTTATACTGTGTTGATTAAGTGTTCCCTTAATTTCTTTGAGCAGTGTATTTGAGAGCAATGGTTCTTACATCTCCTGCAGCGCTGGAAGTGCAACTGCATTCAACCCAGATTATCTGTGGCTATGCAGCAGTTTTTCTGAGTGTTTTTCAAATGCAGGGTTGTATTATTCATTAGGCTTTGCAACTAAATTAAATTCAAAAGTCTCAACTATGTAGGCTATAGCTAACTTGCTAGTTTGTCATTGCACTTTTTTTTGTCCCACCCCCCACACACACACACCATTTTTGTTTATATTTATAAATTCAAATGTGGACTCTCAGCCCTTAAAAACATTAACTTCTGTTAATGTTCTGACCTCATGTAACCACACAGCATTCAGATGCAACTTCACACATTCGCACAATAAAGCCCCAAAACTGTGTTTTTTTTGCCGGTTTGTCTCCTTCCTCTTCTTTATTTTTTTCCCTGCCGTAAAAAAAAAAAAATTTTTTCCCCATTTGATAACATATCGCATACCTGCTTTTCAAATCGCTAATCGCCAAATACAAACAAAACTAACTAAACATCACAGAATCAGAACAAAAACAAAACACAATTTAGATGTTTTCCATAAAGCTATTGTGTGGGGTGGTTTGGTTGCTGCTGTTGCAGTTTCTGGAGGGGGGGGGGGCCCAACGCCCAATTGAGTTTTTTTTTTTTGAAAAAAACAAACACAAACACAAAAGGATCCGCAAACAGCAGAATCCGTGGGAGAGTGGAGTGGGAGAGTGGAGTGGTTAGTATGGGAGAGTGGAGGAAAAGAGGAGAGGAGTGGTAGTGGAGTGGAGAACAGAGGAGTGGTAGTGGGAGAGTGGAGGAAAGAGGAGAGGAGTGGTAGTGGGAGAGTGGAGGAAAATAGGAGGAGTGGGAGAGTGGAGAACAGGAGGAGAGGAGTGGTAGTGGGAGAGTGGGGAAAAGGAGGAGAGGAGTGGTAGTGGGAGAGTGGAGAGTGGAGAAAGGAGGAGAGGAGTGGTAGTGGGAGAGTGGAGAACAGGAGAAGTAGTGGGAGAGTGGAGGAAAGGAGGAGAGGAGTAGTGGTAGAGTGGAGAACAGGAAGTAGTGGGAGAGTGGAGGAGAGGAGGGGTAGTGGGAGAGTGGAGGAAAGGAGGAGAGGAGAGGAGGGGTAGTGGGAGAGTGGAGGAAAGGAGGAGAGGAGGGGTAGTGGGAGAGTGGAGGAAAGGAGGAGAGGAGTGGTAGTGGGAGAGTGGAGGAAAGGAGGAGAGGAGTGGTAGTGGGAGAGTGGAGGAAAGGAGAGGAGTGGTAGTGGGAAGTGAGTGGAGACAGGAGAGAGAGTGGGAGAGGAGAGGAAAGGAGAGGAAGAGTGGTAGTGGGAGAGTGGAGGACAAGGAGGAGAGAGTGGTAGGAAGATATAGAGAAGATGAAGAACGACAGCAAAAAGAGAGCTTCCTGTTGAGAAAGGAATACAAAAAGCGCCAACAAAAAACTAAAGAATCAGACAAATCACAAAAGACAAAAACTATTCAAAGATGTTTCTAATGTGGAAACATCACAAATCATTTTTGACAAAACCACTATATGGCAAGATGTTTTTCCATAAAGCTATTGTGCCGACTGGGCAGTTGCTGCTGCCTCTCTCATAGGATTGGGGGGGGGTTGGAGCGGCACAAGTTTATTTTTGACAAACAGCAAAATCCGCATTATCCGATAAATAAAAATCAATTCAAGAACTACCTGAGGAGCAGCATAGGACAGTGGATGGACTGGCTATATTGTCTCAATTTGAAGGAGATTGCTCGTCGGATGCCTTCAAAAATGAGTAGTAGCCTAACGTTTGTGACGTTACTTTTGCACTTCAGGGTAGGAGTGGAGTGGTAGTGGGAGAGTGGAGGAGGAAAGGAGGTGGGGGGTCGGATGCCCTTCAAAATGAGGTAAAGCCCTAAACGTGTGAACGTTTTTTTGCATACTTCAGGGTAGGAGTGGAGTGGTGTGGGAGAGTGGAGGAAAGGAGGGGGGGACTGAAGAATATTGGGACGCAGCCTTATTGATTTTGAGAAGGATGAATCTCCTCCTTCGAACCCCAACCCCAAAAAGATGAGCTTCCTGCAAGCTAATTAGGCACTGTGATTGCTCTTAAGTAACAATAAGATGCAGCCTCTTCCAAACCTTGATCATTTAAACTGGGTTGTTGGAATTGAATGTGACTGATTGGCAGATCTGACTGGATTGGAAAGGTGTCTTGATTTGTACGACACAGTTGAAAATGATTCAGTAAAAATTCTACCCAATTATTCAAGACAGGTGTGTCAATTGATTGAGAAGCAACCTTTCAGTGAATATTTTTTAGTAGTTTTTTCCCCATCCCCCCATAAATCAAGAATGAATAAATGCATTATCATCACATTGTCTATATATATGGCCAATGGCACTTTGAATTGAGGATCATATTTGTTATTTGTATTATTGGGTATTTATTGGGGATATTTGTGGATAAAAGGTGACTATTTAACCTTAACGAGACAAACAACATCTTCATTGGGATCACCTGGAGTAGAGAGGTTTGTAGTGAAGTGGTATATAAGGTAAGGATTCTTGGGTGTAGTTGAATGCACAAAGCACTCTTTAGTGTGATTAGTGTGAACAAAGTTGTGGCAACAATGGGCACTGCCTGAGCTGGGCACTGCTGTTATGTGGAGGTAATTGTATTTTTGTTTGGTGTTTGGGGAAGTTTTTTTGCAAGTTGTATTTTTCTGAGGTTTTAGAATTTAAAAAAGTTTTGTATGCAATCTTCAGTGCTATGTATGCATTTGACATTAGGTGATTCAGGAATATGTTGTGGTGGTGCAGTCTAAATGGAGTGTTTGCTATGACTTGTTGCTTAACTTTGTGTTTAATTTAAGGTTATCCACATGATAAGCGGGGAAACGCTACTGTTGTGGCCCGGGGTGACTATGAGCCTGTCACCAGCAACTCCATGGGCGACGCTGCGCCCGCCACGGGTGACACCACGACCAGCTCCACGGCCGCGGACGACGCCGTGACCAACTCCACGGCCGCGGACGACGCCGTGACCAACTCCACGGCCGCGGACGACGCCGTGACCAACTCCACGGCCGCGGACGACGCCGTGACCAACTCCACGGCCGCGGACGACGCCGTGACCAACTCCACGGCCGCGGACGACGCCGTGACCAACTCCGCGGACGACTCCGCGACCAACTCCACGGCCGCGGACGACGCCGCGACCAACTCCACGGCCGCGGACGACGCCGCGACGAACTCCGCGGACGACGCCGCGACCAACTCCACGGCCGCGGACGACGCCGCGACCAACTCCGCGGACGACGCCGTGACCAACTCCACGGCCGCGGACGACGCCGCGACCAACTCCACGGCCGCGGACGACGCCGCGACCAACTCCACGGCCGCGGACGACGCCGTGACCAACTCCACGGCCGCGGACGACGCCGTGACCAACTCCACGGCCGCGGACGACGCCGTGACCAACTCCACGGCCGCGGACGACGCCGTGACCAACTCCGCGGACGACTCCGCGACCAACTCCACGGCCGCGGACGACGCCGCGACCAACTCCACGGCCGCGGACGACGCCGCGACCAACTCCACGGCCGCGGACGACGCCGCGACGAACTCCGCGGACGACGCCGCGACCAACTCCACGGCCGCGGACGACGCCGCGACCAACTCCGCGGACGACGCCGTGACCAACTCCACGGCCGCGGACGACGCCGTGACCAACTCCACGGCCGCGGACGACGCCGTGACCAACTCCACGGCCGCGGACGACGCCGTGACCAACTCCGCGGCCGCGGACGACGCCGTGACCAACTCCGCGGCCGCGGACGACGCCGTGACCAACTCCGCGGCCGCGGACGACGCCGTGACCAACTCCACGGCCGCGGACGACGCCGTGACCAACTCCACGGCCGCGGACGACGCCGTGACCAACTCCGCGGACGACGGCGCGACCAACTCCGCGGACGACGCCGCGACCAACTCCACGGCCGGCGACGCGCCTGACACGACCAACTCCACGGGCGACTCCCCGGGCGCCGACGCGCCCGCCACGACCAGCGACGCTTGAACAATGTGCATGATTGCTTAACATTCTGTCCACTGCTTTGATTTTAATAAACTGGAAGAAATTAGTTTGCTGTGTCCTGTGACAATTTGCAAGTCCCCTTGGTTGTTCATAGATGTAGGTGGTTTTTAAAAGGTTGCTTGAGTTTCTGGTGGCTTGCCCAATAACCAGGACAAAATGCATGTTTAATTTGCCTTGGTCTATTGCTGTTCTATGCCTGAAGGAATTAAATTTCACTTTACATTCTAGCAGTAGGAGGAACTGGGCAATGTTGCTACTAAATTTGGTTAAAGGTAATTTCACCAATATTTAAATCTAGCTTATCTAGAATTACCACGAGCTTGCTTGTACAGGTTTGAACTTGCCTTAGTAGTTATTAACAAACTTTGTGGTGCAGTCATAATCGCTGTATGTAGTGCTTAGCTGCCTCCTAATACAGCTTAAAGGTCTGCTCCAGTGAGGAGGCATATTAGTTTTAAAAAATGGGCCAAAAATCTAAAGTAATTGTAACCGAAGAGGGATATTTTAGTCGACTTTGGCGGCATCAAGTCAGGAAGGGTTCTTGTTTGCCGGGGCCTTTAAAAACCAACCCTAATTTCAATTGCTTGCATTTTCTGCTTTGCTGCACGTACTACCTTCCATTTCAATGATGGCAATAGGTGACTTCTTCAGTGAGTGAACTCAACCGATTGGCACCTGAATTTAGTTCAGCACTAGGTGGTAATTAGTTCACTAGCAGATCAACATGACACAAGAAGCTGTAATGCCAGCATGCACGGATGTGTTTTTGCCTATTTTTATACAGTCTATGGTCTGCAGTCTCCTGAATAAATACACTGCTCAAAAAAATGAAGGGAACACTTAATCATCACAGTATAACACCAAGTCAATTAAACCAAACCAGTCATGCTGGATGATATTGCAGGTAGCATAACATTTGCCATGGCGTCTCCAGACTATCACGTCTGTCACATGTGCTCAGTGTGAACCTGCTCATCTGTGAAGAGAACGGGGTGCCAATGGCGAACCTGCCAATTCTGGTGTTCTCTGGCAAATGCCAATCGAGATGCACGGTGCTGGGCTGTGAGCACAGGTCCCACTACAGGACGTCGGGCCCTCATGGAGTCTGTTTCTGACAGTTTGGTCAGAAACATGCACACGAGTTGCCCGTTGGAGGTCATTTTGTAGGGCTCTGGCAGTGCTCCTCCTGTTCCTCCTCGCACAAAGGAGCAGATACTGGTCCTGCCGCTGGGTTGTTGCCCTTCTACGGCCCTGTCCAGCTCTCCTCATGTAATGGCCCGTCTCCCGGTATCTCCTCCACGCTCTTGAGACTGTGCTGGGAGACACAGCAAACCTGCTTGCGATGACACGTATGCAGGGTGCGATTTGCCGGTGGGGATGGTGGGGATTTCCCCCCCCTCTGGTTTACACGTCCTACCCTCTGCTGAATTATTTTTATCCTCGGTGGGGACGAAATTTATCCCCCCCACCCAAAGTATTTTCACCATTACATCGTAATTATTAACAGCCAAAATACAAAGGGTCCGTGTGCATTCTGGTTGTGCTGTGATTTTGATCAGGGACGCCCCTCCCTAAACGCAGAACACGCGCTGCGCGTCAGCTCGAGGAGAGGGAAGGAAACATAATAATGAAATGCGCATTTAACTCAATATTTTCTCAAAAATAATAAAAGTAAAACATAAGGTGCCCCCCTACTCCCATTCTCCAATTGTATTTTCATATGTTGTAACAACTGTCAAATGAAGAGCGAATGTACGCATCTCCCCTTTAAACCGCAAACAAAGTTTAAACGAAGTTACTCTTTTTATCACCCAGCACTAACAGGAACGCTAATACGGACTTATTTAATTAAATTCACAGACGCAAACCGAAGTAATTACCTTACCATCCCCAGCGAACACAAACGCCAGCATGAATATGACCTAGATATATTGTTGTGACTTTGTGACTATTACTAATAAAGGTTGTTAAGTTAAATGGCATTTTGTTATGTTGTTATGCTCAAAATTCCGCTTAGGGCACCAATTTGGCCAGGGGCGCCCCTGATTTTGATCCAGCCTCTGACTGGATCTGACGAACAAATTATCCCCCCCTCTGGTTTTTTCACAAATCGCACCCTGCACGTATGGATGTGCCATCCTGGAGGAGCTGGACTACCTGTGCAACCTTAATGGGCTGCAGGTACCGCCTCATGCTACCAGTAGTGATAAGGGCACTAGCAAAATGCAAAACTAGAGAAAAATCAGTCGGGAAAGAAAAGGTGAGAACAATGGTCTGTGGCCACCACCTGCAAAACCATTTATTTTTTGTGGGTTGTTTTGCTGTTGCCTCTCCTGTCTATCTGTTGTCACTTTAATTTGCACCAAAGCAGGTGAAATTGATTCACAATCGTTTACGCTTCCTAACTGGACAGATCGATACCCCAGAAGTTTAATTGACTTGGTGTTATACTGTGTTGATTAAGTGTTCCCTTAATTTCTTTGAGCAGTGTATTTGAGAGCAATGGTTCTTACATCTCCTGCAGCGCTGGAAGTGCAACTGCATTCAACCCAGATTATCTGTGGCTATGCAGCAGTTTTTCTGAGTGTTTTTCAAATGCAGGGTTGTATTATTCATTAGGCTTTGCAACTAAACTAAATTCAAAAGTCTCAACTATGTAGGCTATAGCTAACTTGCTAGTTTGTCATTGCACTTTTTTTTGTCCCACCCCCCACACACACACACCATTTTTGTTTATATTTATAAATTCAAATGTGGACTCTCAGCCCTTAAAAACATTAACTTCTGTTAATGTTCTGACCTCATGTAACCACACAGCATTCAGATGCAACTTCACACATTCGCACAATAAAGCCCCAAACTTGTGTTATTTTGCCGGTTTGTCTCCTTCCTCTTCTGCTTATTTTTCCTGCCGTACCGTAAAAAGATTATTCTCCCCATTGGATAACATCGCATACCTGCTTTCCCAAGCTTATCGCCCAATACAAACGCTTCAAACTAATGTGGACACATCACAGAATCAGACAAAACCACAATATGGTTAGATGTTTTCCATAAAGCTATTGTGGTCTACTGGTTGCAGTTTCTGCCTCTCATACAGAGGATTGGGGGTTTGAGCCCAACGGCACAAGTTTATTTTTGACAAAAACAATGTGCAAACAGCAGAATCCGCAGGAGAGGAGTGGTAGTGGGAGAGTGGAGAACAGGAAGTAGTGGGAGAGTGGAGGAAAAGAGGAGAGGAGTGGTAGTGGGAGAGTGGAGGAAAGGAGGAGAGGAGTGGTAGTGGGAGAGTGGAGGAAAAGAGGAGAGGAGTGGTAGTGGGAGAGTGGAGGACAGGAGATGAGTGGTAGTGGGAGAGTAGAGGACAGGAGAGGAGTGGTAGTGGGAGAGTGGAGGAAAGGAGGAGAGGAGTGGTAGTGGGAGAGTGGAGGAAAAGAGGAGAGGAGTGGTAGTGGGAGAGTGGAGGAAAAGAGGAGAGGAGTGGTAGTGGGAGAATGGAGGACAGGAGAGGAGTTGTAGTGGGAGAGTGGAGGAAAGGAGGAGAGGAGTGGTAGTGGGAGAGTGGAGGAAAAGAGGAGAGGAGTGGTAGTGGGAGAGTGGAGAAAAAGAGGAGAGGAGTGGTAGTGGGAGAGTGGAGAACAGGAGGAGAGGAGTGGTAGTGGGAGAGTGGAGAACAGGAGGAGAGGAGTGGTAGTGGGAGAGTGGAGGAAAGGAGGAGTGGTAGTGGGAGAGTGGAGGAAAGGAGGAGAGGAGTGGTAGTGGGAGAGTGGAGGAAAAGAGGAGAGGAGTGGTAGTGGGAGAGTGGAGGAAAAGAGGAGAGGAGTGGTAGTGGGAGAGTGGAGAAAAAGAGGAGAGGAGTGGTAGTGGGAGAGTGGAGAAAAAGAGGAGAGGAGTGGTAGTGGGAGAGTGGAGAACAGGAGGAGAGGAGTGGTAGTGGGAGAGTGGAGAACAGGAGGAGAGGAGTGGTAGTGGGAGAGTGGAGGAAAGGAGGAGTGGTAGTGGGAGAGTGGAGGACAGGAGAGGAGTGGTAGTGGGAGTGGAGGAAAAGAGGAGAGGAGTGGTAGTGGGAGAGTGGAGGAAAGGAGGAGAGGAGTGGTAGTGGGAGAGTGGAGGACAGGAGAGGAGTGGTAGTGGAAGAGTGGAGGACAAAAGAAGAGTGGTAGTGGGAGAGTGGAGGACAGGAGAGGAGTGGTAGTGGGAGAATGGAGGACAGGAGAGGAGTGGTAGTGGGAGAGTGGAGGACAGGAGGAGAGGAGTGGTAGTGGGAGAGTGGAGGAAAGGAGGAGAGGAGTGGTAGTGGGAGAGTGGAGGACAGGAGAGGAGTGGTAGTGGAAGAGTGGAGGACAGAAGAAGAGTGGTAGTGGGAGAGTGGAGGAAAGGAGGAGAGGAGTGGTAGTGGGAGAGTGGAGGACAGAACGTGTGAGTGAAGAATATTGGGATATAGAGAAGGATGAATATTCTCGTTCGAACCCCAGCAAAAAGATGAGCTTCCTGTTGTGGCCCAGGGTGACTACAAGCCTGCCCAATACAAACGGTTCAAACTAATGTGGACACATCACAGAATCAGACAAAACCACTATATGGCAAGATGTTTTCCATAAAGCTATTGTGGCCGACTGGTTGCAGTTGCTGCCTCTCATACAGAGGATTGGGGGTTGGAGCCCAGCGGCACAAGTTTATTTTTGACAAAAACAATGTGCAAACAGCAGAATCCGCATTTTCTAAATAAAAATAATTCAAGAACTACCTGAGGAGCAGCATAGGACAGTGGATGGACTGGCTATATTGTCTCAATTTGAAGGAGATTGCTCGTCGGATGCCCTTCAAATGAGTAAGTAGCCTAACGTTGTGAACGTTACTTTTGCATACTTCAGGGTAGGAGTGGAGTGGTAGTGGGAGAGTGGAGGAAAGGAGGTGGGGACTGAAGAATATTGGGACGCAGCCTTATTGATTTTGAGAAGGATGAATACTCTCCTTCGAACCCCACCAAAAAGATGAGCTTCCTGCAAGCTAATTAGGCACTGTGATTGCTCTTAAGTAACAATAAGATGCAGCCTCTTCCAAACCTTGATCATTTAAACTGGGTTGTTGGAATTGAATGTGACTGATTGGCAGATCTGACTGGATTGGAAAGGTGTCTTGATTTGTACGACACAGTTGAAAATGATTCAGTAAAAATTCTACCCAATTATTCAAGACAGGTGTGTCAATTGAAGAAGCAACCTTTCAGTGAATATTTTTTAGTTTTTTTCCCCCCATAAATCAAGAATGAATAAATGCATTATCATCACATTGTCTATATATATGGCCAATGGCACTTTGAATTGAGGATCATATTTGTATCATTTGTATTATTTGGTATTTGTGGATAAAAGGTGACTATTTCACCTTAACGAGACAAACAACATCTTCATTGGGATCACCTGGAGTAGAGTTTTTAGTGAAGTGGTATATAAGGTAAGGATTCTTGGGTGTAGTTGAATGCACAAAGCACTCTTAGTGTGATTACAATGAAGTTGTGGCAACAATGGGCACTGCTGAGCTTGCTGTTATGTGGAGGTAATTGTATTTTTGTTTGGTGTTTGGGGAAGTTTTTTTGCAAGTTGTATTTTTCTGAGGTTTTAGAATTTAAAAAAGTTTTGTATGCAATCTTCAGTGCTATGTATGCATTTGACATTAGGTGATTCAGGAATATGTTGTGGTGGTGCAGTCTAAATGGAGTGTTTGCTATGACTTGTTGCTTAACTTTGTGTTTAATTTAAGGTTATCCACATGATAAGCGGGGAAACGCTACTGTTGTGGCCCGGGGTGACTATGGGCCTGTCACCAGCAACTCCATGGGCGACGCTGCGCCCGCCACGGGCGACGCCGCGCCCGCCACGGGCGACACCACGACCAGCTCCACGGCCGCGGACGACGCCGCGACCAACTCCGCGGACGACGCCGCGACCAACTCCACGGCCGCGGACGACGCCGCGACCAACTCCACGGCCGCCGACGACGGCGCGACCAACTCCACGGCCGCCGACGACGCCGCGACCAACTCCACGGCCGCCGACGACGGCGCGACCAACTCCACGGCCGCGGACGACGCCGCGACCAACTCCACGGCCGCCGACGACGGCGCGACCAACTCCACGGCCGCCGACGACGGCGCGACCAACTCCACGGCCGCCGACGCGCCTGACACGACCAACTCCCCGGGCGCCGACGACGGCGGCGCGACCAACTCCACTGCGGCAGCGACGCTCCGGGCAACGCCACGAACTCGGCAGAAAGGGCGGGGTCCAGGTGGCAACTAGGTGGGCGGTGATGTGGTGGGCCAGGCTTGTTTGCCAACTAAAACTGGCATTATATTCTGTGGAAGTTCAGACTTGTATGCTTGAACAATGTGCATGATTGCTTAACATTCTGTCCACTGCTTTGATTTTAATAAACTGGAAGAAATTAGTTTGCTGTGTCCTGTGACAATTTGCAAGTCCCCTTGTTGTTCATAGATGTAGGTGGTTTTTAAAAGGCTGCTTGAGTTTCTGGTGGCTTGCCCAATAACCAGGACAAAATGCATGTTTAATTTGCCTTGGTCTATTGCTGTTTGAACGCATTATCCATAGCTTCTCCACAGAAGTATGTGGAACAAAAGCATTTGTGTGCAATTTGAAACTACCATCGCATGCGTTAAGCATCGCCCGTTTGTCTATTTTTCATGGTGACTGTCTCAGAACAGCAGCAATCAGAACCACTACATTTAAACAAATGTTATTCGACATGCAAGCCTTCAACTACCAAATTTCCATGTTAATGCCCTTTTTCTATTAACTGACTTGCTACCATGTTCTTGTCATTTGTTTCATTGTACTTCATGCATACGTTTACTGTACCCATAAAACCCTGGCACACTCACCTTATAGAGTAGAGGACGTTACCATTCTTGAATATTCTAAGGAGCTTGTTGTCTGTGGTGACTTCGTGAAAATGGGCGCCCTTCTCATTGGCAAAGAACAAGTCTGGTTTCCAGATTGAGTCCAGCATGGAGGGGTCCAGGTCTAGAGAGTCATCGGGGTACTCGCTGTACGCCAACCGAGGGTCGTTCCATTGCTGCCGCAGAAATATATTCACTCTGTAATCCTGCAAAGAAGACACGGCTGAACCATCCTGCTTAGACAGAGCCGCACTGACGTCTTCAACGGGGCTAAAATGTCCTTTAACGGCCATCTGATCACAGCACACTTGTGTTTATCGGTCATTCATTGCATACCAATTTGAAATATATTTTTACGTATGTTGCTTTAGACAAACACAAAGATTGTCAAGAGCCCGTTTTCATCACTTGTTATAGGATACACTGCAAAAATAGTTTTGTAATGAGGCTTAAAATCGTAAAAAGGACACATTGAAATGAGAGGTGGATCATTCCTTGTAAAACACACAGAAAAGTGGATTTCGACACCCACCTTTTCAGATTCTTACAAAATGCTTTCTATAGTTATACATAGATAAGGTTAGTAGACATTTGTAAGAATTAATTGAGAAATTAAGCTAATTGATTGGACCCAGGCTGGATACATATAATATTCTGTGAATATAGTACTACCAATCCTCCAATTTGTACCAAATCAAAATAAAGCCATGGACCCCCGAAAACCAATCACCAATCCCACTCCGATAACCACAATACAATACCAGTTCTGTATGTTTGACAAGTACTATGAAGCTGGGCCTTGGAGTATTGTTTCTTCATAATATTTTAAGTTTCCAAGTGAATATGGTGATGGTTATTTTCCCCTGTCCAAATTAATGAATCATTGAAGTTGCTATTTTTATATTTAATTAGGCCCTACATAATGTGGAAGTCTCCGTTTCTGACCTTCCCTTTTTTTGTGAGATCTTGCATTGATGGTTGACAAATACATTCTCCAACATCAACTCTTAACTCTACATGTCTAAATCATTACACCATAAACAACTTCAATGAGTCCTCAATCTGTATAGGAGAAAATAACCATCTCCATATTCAATGAAAATACATTAAATTGTACAACAAAACAATCAAACTGGTAAAACTTCTAGAACTGATGTTATATACTACTGTTTGTTGGGGTGGGGTTAGAAGGATCTGTGAATGGATTTTTTCATTCGTGAGGCAGTGATTGGTCAGGTGAGGTGAGTCGGGTCGGGTCGATGTGGGTCACCGAAATTCTATTCTCACTCTTGCTCAACTCTCAAAGTTGACATCCCTGCAGGTCACAAGAAAATGGGGGGCCCATATGTGCAAACCGTAGAAGTCCCAGTACCGGCCCGTCCCCGTCCACTTGAATGCAGTGGTCTAAGAACCCAAACTTTCTCCCTGGGGACTAGCACTAAGGCAGGGGTTGTCTCTCGCCCTCGCAGGATCGTGAGTTTTTAGTCTTTACGTAGCATTTGTTCTATTAAAGCAGTTGTTAGCACAGTTAACTCACCTCACCTGGTTTTTTGGTTGTTGCTGATTTTAAGGTGAAAATTAATGAATGCCAGCATTGCCTTTGATTAGCTCTACTTTGGAGGCATATCCTTATCCAGTGAAAATTACAAAGCTTACATGCATCAAGCTGGATACCCAGTTTATGAGATATTGTTATTATTATTATTATTATTATTATTATTATTATTATTCGTAGTAGTAGTAGTAGTAGTAGCAGCAGCAACAGTAGTAGTAGGAGTATTGTTACTGTTATTTTTGAGTATTTTAGTATATTTTATTATGTTTCTTAGGAGATGGGCCGTACGGCATTAAAGCCCACCATTGTTCATCCTCCAGATTGCATGTGTTTCTGCAGCATGCGAAAGTGAGCTCTCCAGTTCTGCTCTCCCTTCACAGTGAGCGTGCGTGTGCCAGATGGTGAGGCGTGCCTAAGCGAAGCGCTACAGTAATCCAGCCCTGACATATGGAGGGAGTCGGTCTATTGGAGAATTCCTGCACAACTGTCATGCTTTGCATCACAGAGCCAGCTTGCGCTGCCGTGTTGCGTAATACCACTGCACTGCAAATGTGTGTTAGCGCCAGCATCTTGTCTAATATCTGTCTTATACCCGCTCCATGCCAAGCTACCAACTTCAGTTTTGTTCTGAAGCACAACTTAATAAGGGAAATCTTCATATACAGTAGGTGACAAACCACATATTTATAGTGTGACATGCTAATTGACAACATAACATGTTGAAAGTGCATAACATGTGTGGTTATGCGATGCTTTGAATTTTCTGAGTTTTGCCAGTTGGTGTAGATTTAGCTTGATGACAATGGCTCAGAAGGAGTTGAGGCTGAGGAATGATGCAATAGGTGCAATACTGTATATATACAGTGCCCTCCACAATTATTGGCACCCCTGGTAAAAATGAGCAAAAAGGGTTATAAAAAATTAACTTTTTGGTGAATTAGCTTAATCCCACACTGAAAAAATGAGAAAAATCCAACCTTTAATTGAAGTAAATTTATTCAGAAAAATAAAAAATCCCTCATCAAGAAATAATTATTTTTAACAAAACCAAGTGTGCCACAATTATTGGCACCCCTAGAAATTCTTATGAACAAAGTGTAACTGAAGCATTTTTTCCATTTATATTTTACTTTTTTAAGTTGATCAGCGTTTAGGAAATTTGGAGCAGTAATCCATGACTTCCTGTTTCACTGGGGCATAAATATGAGGTGACACAGAGGCCATATTCACTTATTCATACATCAACATGGGGAAGATAAGAGAACACAAAAATCAAATGAGGGAAATGTGTGTTGAGCTTCATAAGTCAGGGAATTACGATAAAAAAATAGCTACTCACCTGAAAATGCCCATATCTACCAAAAATCCCTTTCCTGTAATTTCCCCACAAACGTAAGTGCCTGGAGTTTGCTAAACACTACTGGAACCGTGTTCTATGGTCAGATTAAACGAAAATCGAGCTTTTTGGCAACCAACACTCAAGGTGGGTTTGGCGTAAAAAGAAGAATGGCTATACCGAAAATAACCTGATCCCCACTGTTAAGTATGGTGGAGGTTTCATGATGTCGTGGGCTGTTTTATCCTCCAAAGGCCCTGGGAACCTTGTTAGAGTACATGGTATCATAAACTCCATGAAATACAAGGAAATGTTTTATCTGAATCCGGCTGACTCTGCCAGGAAACTAAAACTGGGTCGTTGTTGGATCTTCCAGCAGGACAATGATCCAAAACATGCGTCCAAATCAATGCAAAAATGGGTAACTGAACACAAAATCAAGCTTCTGCCATGGCCATCTCGGTCCCCTGATCTAAACCCCATTGAAAACCTGTGGGTACACAAGAGAGGACCTAGGACTCTGGATGATCTGGAGAGATTCTGTAAAGAGGAATTCTTTGCTCTGTATTCTCCAACCTTATTAGATGTTATGAGAGAAAACTCAGTGCTGTTTTATTGGCAAAGGGAGGTTGTACAAAGTATTAAATGCAGGGGTACCAATAATTGTGGCACACATGGTGTTGTTGAAAATAAAAAACAATTTTCTTCAATGGTTGGATTTTTTCAGTGTCAGGTTTTATAACCCTTTTTACTCATATTTACCAGGGGTGCCAATAATTGTGGAGGGCACTGTATGTATATCTGAGCAAAAATGTTTTCAGCGTAAAAAAAAGCCAGGTTACTCACGCATAGCATGTATAATTTTTTAATTCCAACTTGCAAAAGCTAGGCCTGCCTTTAAAAGTATTGATATTACAATGTGGCCAAGATACAACTAGCAATATTGCCTATCGTAGCTCACACTAAATAAACTAGCTCTATTCCAAAGCAATGCTATCCAAACTTTTCTAAATTATTTAATGCAAATAAGTTCATGTTAATGTTTTTAAGGGCTGAGAGTCAGTGGTCATTGTGGTTACTTCTGTAGGAAACCCTGAAAAGTGCCAAACTCTCGGTACTGTATAGGCATGGGGCATGCCCGGCCAAGCTGTAACTTGAAGTTTGGCTTGGTCAAAAGACAGGAAATTCTAATTAAGCATCATCAAGCCAAACTTCAGCGCTCTACACTATCAGGGACTTCCAGTACTCTGTTTTTTATATCTGACTGATATATCGTTCTGTAGCTATGTTGGTCTACTGTATTTCAAACAACATTTAGCCTACTCATCACTGGGCAGATTGGTTCAAACCTTCTTTCAAAGAGCCTAATTCATATTCTTCAAAATGGTAAGTGACCTACGACTGCTGCATTAGTCTATAGAAGTCCCACTAGAGTTGGTTGAGACATAGGCTCTAAATCTATAATGCACATTCATTTTTACATGGCATGCATGCACTGTATACAGGAGGCATCTTGTTTTCTGTCTGTTGCTAGCTATCCCTAGCCTCTACTTAAAACTCATACTTTTATGTCATAATTTTAAATAATTCTTTCTATACAAAAGAGACGGTGTTGACACATCATGGTTGTCACAGTAACAACATCAAGAAATATGTAAGATTTTTTGAAAAAATAGCAAACTTACAGGACCTTCTGACACCTTGCCGCATGCAGCTGAAGTGGGGGGAGGTAAGGGGGTCCTCAGGAACATAGCTGCCCATGTGTTTCCCTGATTTTATTGCTTTTTTATAGAGATCTGACGGTGTTGACAAAAACGTGGGACACATTTTGAACAATTACAAAATAGGAGTAAATATTGTTGAAAATTCACTTTGTTTAGTTTTAAAGTGACTTTCCACTCTACTCTTTCATCTGGCATATATATTATTCATTTTAAAAGAGCTTTTCATTGTTTTTTATCAAATTGAAATGATAACCTCTTGTGTGGGGACAGCTGATTTTGTGGGCACTGGGCTATCGTATAATCATATAAATCATTAAATTAAAAACAAACATATGAAAAAATGTTACATTTGTGCAAAATACACTTAGATGAGCAACCCTGATATAAGTTATTAATGAAAATCATATTAATTTTCAACAGAATAGCACTTTTAGTAGTAGGACATGTTTTAGCCAAATTCTCAAGAATCACAGATACATTAAGGGCAGCACAATAACTATTTTTTAAAGTTATTTGTTACGTTAACGATAGTAGGCTAGCTAACAGTTTGATTTTAGCTCTCTAGTTAGCTTGTTAGATTGTAGCAAGTGCCACTAACGTTAGCTGTATTCATGCTAGCTTTGTCACAAGCTAGCTAAGTTAAAGTTAGCATGTGGTGCCGGTCGGTTAGAACTGCTGATCACTGACAAGGAAAAAATATATTTTAAGCACAATATCCACCTTGTTCTCTTGAGTTGATTTGCCCACACTTCTTGTGATTCAGAAAAATGTTAAACCATACTATACAATTCTAAACTCGCTTTGGACTTTTAGGTTAAAATTAGGTAGTAGGCTACGGGTGGTTTCTGTGCTGTGGAGATTTAATGAGAGCGTCAGAGACAGAGCGAGTCAAATTTGACTCGGGAGAAATCTCGCATGCAGGGGACTGTTTGGCGATTGTTGGAACGTTCAGTTAGCATCATGTGGCTACAAAATGTATGCCGCAATGTTAAGTCAGTGGGCTATTCATTTACAATATTATAGAATTATAAAAGTTTATTTAAAAAGTGTACAATAAACAGAAATGTGATCCATCAAAATAATTAGTCTATGTCATGCCCGACATATCGCTTTAGCAAATTTAGTTGTAGAATTTGTGCTAGGTTGTTGGAAATATATTTTTTTTAATGTACTTAACTATATGAAAACGGCTGAACAAATCTTTTCCATATTTGTTTTTTGGCAATATATTGATGAGATGAGTTGATCTGCCAAGTGGCTTGGTAATTGGTGCTAAAACGACTAAGATATTGATGGGCGAAATTTGGATTTTAACATGTAAATTGCAACCAAAACCAAACTTAGGGTCCCCCTAATATTTCACATGTATGTCAATGTGGAAGATAATCGCCTGTGAAGTATGTCATATCAAAACTTCTGTCACAGCTATTTGCTTCAGAAATGAATGCGAGTCAGAGTGCCTGGCATTTTAAAATCATATTTTTGTCTTACATGAGTGTTAGTTGGGAGGGGATACGGAATCATGCAGTGTGAGAGCGAAAATGCGAATCATGAAGTTTTGGACAGGGAATTAGGCTCATCTCTCTGCACATCTGTCATGTGTCAGCACCGAAGCTCACACCATCGGCATGCAGTTAAGAATGATTGATTTTCAGTCCAGGACTGTGACTGTGGAACGGCGTGCGTGCGTGTGTGCATGTGTGCGTGAACACGCTACATGACAGGAACACGTTACATCCATGCATCGGAGCTGCAGCTCGCCGTCTCTGAATGTCCTTTGCATTGACCACTTTCAAAAATCGTTTGTTTTGTGCACATCAACATCTCAAAAAGGGGCCAATCTTCACAAGTATTTGCACACTCTGTACTAACGATGTAAGCCTTATACACGTACGTACCATTGTTGTTTCTGCAATTGAACCAAAGCTGTTGATGAATATGTTACAGGATACGTTCACCGGAGGGCCTATAATGGAACAGAATTATTATTATATTAGTAACAGAAACTAAATAAAACTGCCATTTATAAAATTTTGGTTCTTGCATTGAGTTTAATTCAGTCCGTTTTTTCAGCATATTCCATTAACCAGAAATAAATATGTATGAATGTATGATTCATGTAACCAAATATAAAATATCAGAAAAACGAGACCCTCTACCTACCAATAATGCAGCAAGGTTCAGTTTTCATAGGTTTTTTCTGAATTTTGAAGTTGGATAAAGGCAGCTCCTGACATTGTGCTGTGAGTTTTCTCTTATTTGATCTGTGTATCCCTGTCTAAATGCATTTACATTTGTATATGCCTAAGGAAAGGGATTCACCCCGAACCTACAGCAGTGTGAGAGGGAGGATGGGTGGGGTGGGGTGCTGTTAAAGCAGGGCTAGCGATGTCAAACAAAGCTTATTTAATCATTGTGTCTCCTTTATCCGGCCAGTGTAGTGGCCTAACATTTTTTGGTTTTGTATTCATTGGCCTAGATTCATTCTATGATTAATCTTAAAACATGTTTTTTCCTCCGAAACAGTCTTAATGGTGATCTTTGATATGTGTTTGTGAGAGGGGGAAAAAACACACTACCCCCCCCCCTATTGTTTTGTATATGGATGTGTGCATCTCATTTAGTTTATCTATTGTTACAAAACTTGTGGTGGTGCTGGTTTTTGGATGCTGTCAGTATGTGGCTTGGCCCGCCCAACATCCACAACCGACGCAACGTTTGCCTAGATGCGTCACTTCTTTCACACGAGTAAATCGGTATTCGACTGCTCCGCTGTCAGTTTTTGTGTGTGGCCGGGGCAGACGGGGGGTTGGAGGTGAGGAGGGGGGTGGGGGGGGACGAACGACAGTGACTGCACCTTTAAAATTTGGCCTGATTCTTGCATCGTAGCCCGAGGTCCGACCCATGAGCTTGTCCAGGAAGTCGGAGGGTGACATGGGAATGGCTCGCCCCCTTGGCCCCTCCGGTTCCTTTGATGCGACCAGGCTGAAAAAAAGAAGCAGGAAAGATCTGAGGCTCCATCCATCCCAGCGACCCAGGCCCTTTGCACAGGGGTGCATGCCGGTGCTGCTCCGCACTTACACATATTCCAGCTTTGCCTTGTAGTTGTACTTGTGTGTGAGGATGTAGGGTACAGAAACAGAGAGAGAGACCATAAGAAAATGGAAGAAAGGGGAGAGGGAGAGGGAGAAGTTGAAAAAGAGGGAGACAGATACCAAAGTACGTAGACACCAAAAATCTAGTTACGGTAATTGTAGCAATGCTGCATCCGATGAAATGAAGGCCTTTGATTTATTTATATATTTTTTACGTTGTTAGGCATTGATAAGCAGACTGTTTTATGCTTGCAGGCAGTTGAATATCAAGCAGAGTACAGCCGATGGTGCCACTGAATGGAAAGACGGACATAGAGAGTTTTGTTGGTAAACAGTATGCCGCTATATCTTTTGACATACAATGGCATCAACCTCATACGGGGGGTGAGAATGACCTCAAATTAGAAACATGGATGGACGCTAACAGTACCATTCTGTCCTGCGCCATGCAGTTGAAAAAACAGCATATTAACTGTAGATTTTGGGTACTGGAGTGGAAGCAAGCGTGACCTGTGTGTTTCAGAGTAAATAACAATGCGTCACAGCTGGGTAAAAGCATAATTCTCACGCTTTTGTGGATTTGCCAGACGATCCTTAGCAGTGATATTTAAAAAATAATAAATAATAATAATAATATATCAAAAGAGGGATCTTAATTCTACTGCAGTGTAGTTTATGAATAGCAGACCGGTATCATCCTACCCAGAAATTCATTTTTGTTCCCTGTAGGGGACATTAGTCTCTGGTCTTAATCTCAAGAACCATACATTCTACGATATTGAAACCTATACTACAACTGACATTCAATAAAAATAAAATAAATAATATTTAAAAAATAATGTTTATTTCTGCTGGGTTTCAGGAGGCTATGGCAGAGTGGATAGCAGTGAATAATGTTTATTATGTTTAATTCAATAATTTGAGTTATCTGCCAATGATTATCTGCGCTGACAGAATGTTGTAAACAAATCAGTGAATACAGCTTTCTCAGTAAAGTGTCAGTGTTCTTGATGCTTGTTTGAAGAAAACCTTTATATCTATTTCTTAATTTTATTTATTTATGTTTTAATTTTCAGCCTTTATCCTATACATTATATAAATACATTATACTACATGATTCAATATTGCCCAGTTATATAGGAGGATATATACTGGAAAAACCCAAGAAATTCTACTGCCTTTTCTCTAGGGGAAAATACCCATCCCCAACTGGGAGTCAAACCTCTTTAGGCTCCTCAAGGAGAACACTCGTTCTGTGCCTTACGGAGAGGAAAATCCTATGAAGTAGATATTTATGTATATAATCAACCTATTTGAAAATTATATTAAAACAATATACCCCTGAACAGGCATAGAATTTATGGACAGTTATGATACTTTATTTGTAATTCACATAAAGGCTAGGGTAGGGCTAGTGTCAAAAGCAAAGAGGAGGTAAGATGCTAGCATCCTCTATTTCCCCTCCCCTAAATTATATTTCAAGGCAACTTTTATTGGTGGAGAGATTGAAAATAGTGGCAATTATCTGCCTCATTGTGGATTTTACGTTGACAAAATAGATTTTTCACACACACAGTGTATAGGAAAAGGATTTGTACCAGCACAATGTTACCACTGAAAATTATGCTGAAATATGCCTGATTGACTGTTCTAAAAATGTAATTAGGCTACCTTTGCTCCTGTGTTTTGACTTTTGATTTATTGTTGAAATTATTATTTGAGGCAACATTCTCACTTCAATACAATGTAGTGACAATAAATGATTCAATTTTAGTTCAAAAAGAATGTGTAAAGGCTATGTCTGTATCTATATTCTTTTTACTATTCACAGGCCAGTATTCTCCTCTTTAGTTCAGGTGCATCTTAGAGCCGCTGTGATCTTCTGAGCAACATTTTTGTCCGGGTATGGCTCTGCCATATATTGCCGCACATCAAAGAGTATGTAAACGTGACATGCTGCTAAGAAAACATGGTGTCGAACACACCAAAGCCTACCAGATAACAGCTCGTCCCAGTGCGAAAATCGCATCTTGCTTTTTTATTTGACTTCCCACAGACAAAGTGAATCCAGGCTGCCATATTCCCACTATCGATAGGTGTATTGCAATGAAGTGTGTCTAGAAATCGATGTGTCGGGTTCATGTGCAAGGTGAATCCCTTTCATTAAGAGAGGAGTCTCCATGACGACCGCTGGTCTCCTGTGCGAGTGGCACAATCCACTGTTTCTATCCTACTCAAGGATTCTAAAATGCATAGCTTTCTGGGAATACAGATTATGTTCATAACGATATGAAACCGTGGGTCACTAACACCAGATTACTGGAGCAGAGATATCACAGGAAAACAAAAGCATACGAGAATCATCTTCAGTTTCTGCATCAACGTTGCACTTTTCAAGCAATATCTTCATTTTTATATATTTTGAAAATAAAAAAGGCAAAACAACACATGACTAACAAATGTATAGCTGCCAACTCTGAAGTGAACACTTTGCTGATAAGATGAATGGAGGTTAGTTACTTACTGAGAATTGTTTCTGGTACAATGTGGCCACTGATGAACGTGAACAGGAAGTATTTTATGTCATCTCTTCATTGATTCAACGCTGTCATTGTGTTCACATTTGGAAGGTTGGCAAATTTGTTTGCGTGGCTATGAAAATCCTATACCTGGCCCCTTCCTATACTTCTGATACTGGCCCAATCCTGACCCCCATATTTCCTATCTGCTTCACCCCTCATCCACTCCCAGGTCACTGAGGTTCTCCGCACAAATGTTGCTTTCTGTTCCTCAGTCTCGCTGAAAGCTGAAGGGGGCGGGGGCCTTTGCTGTGGCCGTCCCGTGGCTGTGGACATGATTTCAATCTTTCGTTAGTACGTCACCCTCCATTGACAGATTTAAATCTCATCTTAAATCCCATATTGTCTTTCCTTTTTTTAATTCCACGTAATGTCTGTCCTTGTTCTTGCATATTCTTATGTGTTATTGACTTGCTTTTGTGTTTTGTTTGAAAATGTTCTCCTCTGTTTTGCTCACTCTTGCGTGTTTTAATTGTACACCACTTTGATTGACGTGTTTTGAATGTGCTTTAGAAATAAACTTGACTTGACTTTGACTTTAGTACTTTGACTAATCATTCTTTACAACATCCCTCCTTCATATAAGAGATTAAGATCTTAAAGCCATGACACAATGTGAATTACTGCAAGCACAGTTAGCAGGTATCGTCTGAAGTAACAGCGGGTGTGTGTGTCAGACCGTGCTCAAAATAAAACCCTATGCGCATGAAATCGGGATGCATGAATGCTATATCCATTCCAGGAGCAAAAGGCTTTATTCTTGAATCAATATCTCCCATCACCCCAATTGTCTTTAATATGGTCACCCAAGCCAACCCCAGTCTGGACTGTTCATCATTATATCCTTCTCTCCATTAAAAGAAGACAAATGAGTGGCTCAGTCTGTGAATGCAGTCGCCTGGGTTTTGATGGGTTTATGTCTTTGAGTGCTTCTCATAACACTTGTAGTCATGAACCTGTAATTAAGGTTACAATCTAACAATCTAAAAATTGAGTGTAGCCTACTTTTATCTTACGTCAAAGTTCCAAATGACTTCCATTCCTGAGGCTCGACTATACATATAAGTTGCAATAAAAATATTTAATTTATATTATGTACACATGTCCAATTATGGGAATTTAGTAGAAAATTTAAAAAAAATTCATCATTTGTACTTTCATATCACATATAATTCTTTCTGAGAATGAAGGCACTAGTCATCCGAGTAGACCTTGAGTTCTGTCCAGAGTTCACCACATTGTTCTGTGCTGAGCCTTCCGTCCCTGGGATAGAACCCTCCACTGAGTCCCTGGCCTGCAATGTCAATGTCGACTTTCACCTGAGGCTGTTGGCACTGATGAGTCCCTTGTCCTACTCTGAGGCAGGCTGTAAGCCTGCTTCCCATTTTAAAATGTTACTCCACACTATCCAGGAATCTCTCCCACACACACACACACACAAACCAATCCCTGCGGCATCACTAGACCATCGCCATGGCAACCACCCAGACCTGTAGCAACAACCCTGCTTAGGTCAACAGACCGGAACATCACATTGGCTGCCTTCTGGATCCGATCAAACGGAGCGGGATTGAGGCGGACGCGACACGTGCGCGCGCTCTTTTCACCTCGCTGATTGGATTCCTCGCCGTCGCACTGGTAATCAAAAGACCCGGGTGTTGCAAACTCCAATACGTGAGGCTTTAACTTCCCTCCACCACCCTCCTCTTCACAAAAGCTGCCGTGTAGTCGGACGCTCGCTATGACGGAACACACCGAGCCTCCCAGCTCGCCTCAAAATCCATTCTCTGATTTGCGGGGTTTATTTTTCCCCGTCTATGATTATGTCAGCCCAGGAAAACACCCTGAACCTTGAATTTAAAAAAATTCAAAAACACATTTTCCTGTGAGTATGAACAAACATAGCACCATTAGCACATAGGCTACAGTTGATGAATGTGCGCTGTGTCTGACAGCTGAACATTCTGGGAACGTCAGGCCTTGCTTACACTTGCTGTTGACTGCACCCCAAATGGCAAAACGTCCCACAATGCCTCTCTCTTCGGCAGGCAAGGTTACATACGTACATACAGATACTGTAGCTCCCACTTTCCGAGCTGAACAGAATATCGCCTCATCAGGGGAATTGGCCCAATGATCCGGGGGGGGGGGCTTAGACCGGCAGAGAAACCGCCCGCCACGGAAAGACGTGAGTCAGACTCGCTGAGGCGTTCATGGGGACGCTCTGTGACACTTTGCGAACGGACAGCTAAGTGAGATTAACCAAAAGCAACAGCGCATAGTTAGGCTGGACAGAGAGGGAGGGGAGCTTCAGGATGGTCCAGCCTCGCACTCCAGAATCCCTGACTTGAAACCGTGCCTATTAAATTATGCACTCCTCTACTGCTTTTCGCACAACAAGTGCCTCACGCAACTGCAAACATCTCCTTTGATAAATAGACACTATTGAGAGGACTCACAAACCTCTAAAAAAGGGCGGTGCTCATTCAAACCCACTGCTTTGAATCGATCACAGGGTTTTGCTGTTACGAACAAAATCTTTAAAACATTCACATGGGTCAGCAATCAACAGGATATGATGGCTCCGCTTATTATACAGTAGGATTCATGAAGGCCCACTTTCCTGTGACATTTTGGAAATACTTCACTATACTGACAACAAAACATGATGAAAAAATAAATTAATGTTTAGTATGTTTAAAATGAATACATTTGACAAAATTAGGAATAGTAGGAAGTATACAACTTCATTATGGCATTATGTATGATAATCATTCAGGGATGCTTATTACAACTGACAAACCTTCTTACAGCAAGACTTTTTACAATACATTGAATGCTCCATGGCTTTTTACATTCTTCAGAAACATGCTCTTTATGTTCATTAATGATTTTGAAATTTAGGCATTATGAAAGCATAGATTCTTATGTGAATGTAAGTTTGTCAATGCATGTTGCTATGTGGTTTTATCAAGTGCTTCTGTATGTCTGCCTAATTCACTCCAGTCTTATAAAAAGCTAAGAATCATTTGGTAATTATAATACAGTATGTTATTCCTTACCTTCTCTTCCGTGGTGGATTATAAGAAAAAATGAGAATATAATTGCGTCTAACTTGCATATGAAAATCTCACGTGCGATTCATCAAACTTGTGCAAATCACTGATGTAGGTGTAAATGTGTTCGTAGGTTCATACATCAGACTTGACCATTTGGAAGCTCATTCACATCATTATGAATGACCATACGTACACGCCCATTTTAATACCATATGTGGCAAGGCCACCTCTTTTTGAAACGCACATGCCAACGCAGTTTTCTCCAGTGTTATAGGCCATGGCGGGCAACAGGAAGGCAAAGATCTACTCTCGTCTGCAGAAGAGAGGATGGGGGTATCACTGGGAAGAGCATCCCGGACCTCTCGTCTGCAGAAGAGAGGATGGGGGTATCACTGGGAAAGTGGCCAAGGCGTGGAAGGAGTGATAGAAGATGGCGACTGTAACTTTATTCATCAAGACTCCAAGTTTCTCTCACACCGGATTCCGATGTTTGCTCAGTCTTCTAAGCCAATAAAACTGGAGCGGATTTTTCTTTTTTTTTAATTGAAAAAGGTTAGCCTACGTCTTGCATACAACATGACTGGTGATGTGTAATTATTGTCATATGCCTGCCTCCAATAAATCCTTATAGAGAGGTATTTTCCTGATTTAATTTTAACTGGCTCATGCTTCATTACATGTATAGGCTGTATGTGATGAGAAACTAATAGCGGTGTCAAATTAAAAATCAACTTATTAAAAATCTACTTATTCATATATTATTTTTGCCAATTAGGGTACACAATGTAGTCTACATCTACAGCCACAACGCATAGGTCAAGTGCATTTAAAAATATTTCCCAGATGCATTAACGGCTTTTAAGATTTTCATAAATGGAATGCATGTTATTTTGCCACTTTTATGATCAGCTCCTCATTTAAGACAAAATTAGATGTTTAAGCTCACATAACCTATGTTTTCCAAAGAGCACCTTTTTGTTTATCACCTGTTGACTCTGCAGTGCTCTGAACAAAAGTTTTTTTTCATTATTTAGGCTGCACAACTATAGGCTATTGTTCCCTCACTGTTCATTACATGCAATGCTGCTGCGTAGCCACAGGAAAAAAGCCTATGCCAAGTCATGAGCTGTCATGAAATTTCATGGTACCATACACCCACATTAATTTAGATAAATCTGAAAATTATCCTAAAAAGATTTTAACAATGTATGAATGATACATGAGGCCCAATGACGGCTGTTCTCACAGAATGCCTTAATTTAAAAAGATAATTTAAAAAAAGACATGCAAAGATGAATGAACGGTTCTGTGTTGCTCAGGTTTTGATCATCAGTTCTATTCATTCAGAAGGAATATTCCTCTGAGTATCATTAAAGATTAACCTTAGAACATGAACATTCAGAACACGTACAATTCCCTTCCGCTGTATATGCACACATAATCACACGCAGGTGTATCTTTTTAATCCACTTGACATATGGGAATATTAAAAAGCAGACATTCACCACTTTCTTTTTTCTCAATAAGCAAATGCATATTTTCATTACATGATCTCCTGTCGCAATATACTTGGTAAATGGTAAATGGACTGCACTTATATAGCGCCTTTATCCAAAGCGCTTTACAATGGCCTCTCACTCATCCGTTCACACACACATTCACACCAATGGGGGCAGCCACCATGCAAGCGGCCTAGCCTCTCATTGGGAAGCATTTTTGGGGGTCAGTGTTGCCCAAGGACACTTCGACGACATGTGAGGAGGAGGAGGGGGGGGAACCACCAACCACCCACCGATCAGCAGACGACCCGCTCTACCTCCTGAGCCACAGCCGCCCCTACTTCCATCACCAGTGAGTGACTCCTAAGAAATTAAAATTCTCAATGGTCGTGGGTTGGGGGTGTGTACAAAAACTTCATCTAGTCAGTGAGACACACAAAAAATGTCATATTAAAAAGCCATACCATAGATTGGGCAATTTTGTCTGTTTTCTACGTGAAGATTCATTAACACTACCCAGGTTAATCAGGGTCTGTAGTGCCCAGTTAGCATAACCACATACTTGACTGGATATAGCCAGCACCGCTAGGGGCTTGCTCTCATTGGAGTGGCGTTGCTTCCGTACATATTCTCCCCAGAGTCCAAGCATTATCTCCTACCCCCGTGTTACACGTAACCAGCAGCAGATATAACATTGTGCTATCACTCTTGTTTCACGCTGTGTCGTCCATGGCCAGGCAGAGCATGCGCGCGGCCGTTGGCAAACCCGCCCCCCCCCCAGTGCCTCGCGCTCGGAGCTGAGTGGAACAACTCTTTAGACCTTATTCGGCTGGCGCCCGCGGCCGCCGTCGTTTCACATCAAGTTACGGGGAAGGGCGCTCGGTCGCCGTGCCCCCGGATTTGTGCGGGGAACCAAAAAAACACCAAGGCCTCCCCGCCAAGCAATCCGCACGAATCGGCACCTTTGGGTCTGATCACGCCTACAGTCAGCGTCGAGTTGGAAGGCTCGGTCACGCAGTCATCCTCTATAGGCCATGGAATCAGTTTAGAGAAGCGCAGCTGGACTGTTTCCAGCTTTGTTCACACTGTTGGTTTGTCTGAGAATTCTCACACACAATATGCGCATATAGTGAGGGAAATATTATTATTATTATTATTTAAGATCAAACAGCAATTGATTTAGGCATGTTATAAAAACCTCCCAACTCATACAATTACAGTATATATGTATGTATGTAGGTATGTATACATGTATGCAAGTATGTTTCGTGTATAATATGTAAGTGTCTACCTAAAATTATATTGTTTTCTCAAAATTTTCTGCATTTTCATACATTGCTATACTGACATTTGAAAGCCATTCTATCTTTTGCAAGATTGGATAGAGTTTAATGAGTCCTCATGAATGAGCGTGATCTGTCCCATGAAGCATTATAATGCGATTCCAGTGAAGCGCTCTCTGGAACTGAAGGGCTCAGCCTCAGCGACAACAGTTTCTGAAAAAATGAACCTGAAAAACCGTGGAGTGAACCTGAACAAAAACCGCTGATTGGTTTGAGCCTCATTCTCGGTCTGCTTTTCGCCATGCGAGTCATCGTCCTTCAGAACGCTTATTTCAATCCAGACGTTTCAGAAACACTTTATTTTCATACGCTACTTTCCTGGCCACACACTCTTTGTTTGTTTTCTTGCTAATGGCATCGCTTGCGTACAGGTCAGTAACTACTGGCGTAAACACTTTATTTATCTGCAGAATTCAGGTAGGATTTGTTCTTCAGCGTGCGTTTAATCTTATATTTTTGTATTTATTTTTTGATAATGCAGAATCGGGTGATCGAGACAGAATGACGTAGTAAAACAATGAGACCTACCATACAGCCTGGATTCTTATGTCCTATTCCAAAAACATGGAGCGTGTAGGAATAGAACAGAGGAAATGAAGCCACAATGAGCGATGGAGCTGCCTAAGACACGGAATGAAATCAGACGGAGAGAGAAACTGTTCTTTTGCTCTCTCCTAGTAGCCCAGAGGGGGAAGCAAAGCAAGCTCGGGCCATGCAGTCAGCGAATGTTTTCTGCCTTTTGTCGTTGGGAGAGGCAAGCAAGCATCCCCCCGCAGCGCATGCCATGCTTCCAGACTTCGGCATTCCCATAACCCCCCCCTCCTCCCTCCTCCTGAACTCCGTCATCCTCCAAGCATGCCTCCACGATGCCGGGATACACTTACTGTCAAGTGCATGGAAAAAACGATGATGGTTATGGATGAGGAAGAGAAAAGAACAAGCCTGCCTGTAAATGTTTAGAGGGTCCGCTCATGCGCCGCTTGTGTCCGATGTGCATTCTGCACTCTTTCTGCCGTAAATACCTAGAGCAGGGATGTCTATCTCCGGTCCAGCACGCGGTCTACCTCTGCTGTAATAGTTCTCATCTGTAGGAGGAGTCTTCATTTGTGCAGTGCCTGACTGTCATTTATCTGAGACAGGTGGTCTCAGTTGTCCCGAGATTCCCCAATAAGTCCTCCAATAGTTTGTATGAATTCAATTGTATTGCATTTAGGCAAAAGATACCGCCTGCTTAAACATGGTCTTCAATTATACGGACGAATAACACTGCATGTTTATGCATGGTCCTCGCTGGACCTCGCGGGTCCTCGCGGGTTCTTGTGGGACTCAATCAGCACAAAAAGTCGCTACGCTTTGTCATCAGTGAGGAATTCTGCGAAAAAGCCAGGAGAACGACGTCCCCTCCATAGTTATGGGATCAGAAGGGTTTGCTAATAGAGAGCTTACCTGGATGCAGGCAAACATATTTTCCAGTCAGAACTAATCGAAGCACTCGTTACCAAACAGGTGCTACACGTGCACAAGGTTGACACCCATCACCTTGAATCTAGACCAAGGTTTCTGAGGCAGGTAGAACAGGTAACATACTGTATTGCAAGGCTACATTCTATAGCTGTCATTCAGCAGGATTTAGATGCAGCATAAAGATGAGGCCATATCACTCACACACACACACACACACACACACGCACACTGCGACTAAATACAGACTGCTTGAAACATACACTGCAAAGAAAAACTATTTTATAATCCCAGAACCTGAAGACTGCAGATATTTATCCTACATTGTTATGGGGTGGAATATATTGCAGTAAATAGGAAGTGCTTTGGAAGTATTTGTACAATGTGCAAATGATAACCAATAAAAACCCCTCCCCCATCTTCTAATCCTTTACAGCCACACAGTACTGGTCCAAGAAAACCTGATCATTGCCGGTTGGGTAGATATGTATGTCTGACCATTTTACTGTGGAATAAAAACTCTACATAAAACAAGAAGAAAAAAATCCCAAAACAGAAAATAAATAAATAAATGCACGCACATGTATATGGACGGACAGTAAAGCATTGCATAATACCGTTTGAGCGTTAGGCTGAGCAATGAAGTCAGAAGACGATAAGCAGTCACCAGAGTTTAATAAAGAGAAGGAGATTAAAATATAGACTGTCTGTGGACATATTGCCCGGAGGGGTCCTGTCAGTAATTAGAGCAGATGGAAGTCCGGTATAGTATTCAAGCCTGCTCATTTGCAATTAAAATTTTTTCAATATTCCTTATGTTTTTCATTAATCTCTGGACAGATTATAATTACTCAGGAATATACCGCTTGGCAGTTGCATACAGAAGTCATCGTGGCCGTTATTGTATGACTCGATGTATGTTTTTTTCATTTTTTATTTGGTTCTGTTTTGCGTGATATTCTCAGACAGTTGGTAGAATTCTCAAATACAGCGGACAGAAACAACCCTTCTTGCACAGCCCAGTCTTCTACCAAACAGCCAGCAGAAAATAGAATACGCATGCATTATTCAGTTGAGATTTTGTCTGACATGTCCTACCCACAGAGTCTTTCCATGTTTAAATTTAACTGCAGGCTGGGGCATCTTTCTGAAAGGCGACTGGTTTAAATTCTTTAGTTTGCAGTATTGAACAGAAATTTCTGCATAAAAAAATAAAATGAATAAATGTACATTTGTATTATGAATATATACAATATTGGACTGGAATTGAATATACAATGGTTTATCCTTAGATTTGGTACATACATTTAAGAAAGGTTGGGCAATCTTACTCTGAAATGGTAGCTTGAATCAATTGCTGGGTAACTATACGTTTCTGCCCAAGCTGGCTCTCATTACATTAGCCACAAGGCTTTCTAGCTCACCTTGTGACCTTATTTTCCTTATTTATGCAGGGTTCCTGTGATCTCAGCCTCCCAGAGCGTCACAATAGCTTCATAAATCTGTCAGCGATGGCATTATTAACTTGCCTTGCCAGATGCCGATAGGTCTCCGGAACCGAAATTTCCTCCCTACCTACCGCGGATGAATCCACGGAGACCTCAGTGTGAACCCTCCTTTGACCCGCCCCCCACCCCCTAGCTCTTGGAACCTGGAACCCTGTGACCCTGTGACCTCTGCTCCTCTTTCTGAGTCCTGCTGTCCTTGACTTTGTGATTCAGAGGTTTGATTAAACAAACAAAACAGAATAGAAATGGAACAGCAGAAGAGGTATGACGGCATATTGGTCACCCTCCACAGTTGGAGCGAATGTTACTCATCCTATCTGCACTCGTTCTGTGTCACCCATTTATTTAATAGCCGGACCCTTCAATCCTCCCTGTCCCGTGCAGGACAGTACACTGCACAAAGCCATTATTATTCTGCAGTACATGTCGGACAACATCAATGCATAGGACGAGATCAATTGACCGCGGAGGATAGGTTTTCCCGGACATCAATACACTCACCATTCATCATATTTCCCCATAATGTAATGTCTCCTCTAAGTTAATTTAATGTCCATGCTCTGAAATATAAAGTATGCATTTAATCCCCATGTTTCTTGGCAGAATTTGTCTCGCAGTGAGGTGGAGTGACTTTCGGAGCGTGGACTCATGGACTGCGCTGTGGTGAGGGGGACAAGAAAAAGCCATATATGGTAAACAGCATTGCAGAAGTCAGCTTTAAATAGCCAGTGGGTTCTAATTCTAAAGTTGAGAAATGAGGAAAGCCGTTATGAACACACTGTTAAACTATGTTTCCATTTTTAATACAGGCCAGGGTTGAACTTAGTTTTGTCTAATTTTGATGTACAAAAAACACTTTAAGCATTTGATTCTAAGTCATTTAATTGTAAGTCAAATCGAAGGATAGATGTTGGCTGAACCTAGGACAGATACTGCAGTGCAATTGCTTTTCTTTCCCAACCTGCGACTGATGCACAACATTATTGTCAACATCATTCTATGTTCAGTAATGTTCAGTAATGTTACATAACAAGTATATGGAAGATACACAGCAAAGCCCAGATGAGACAACAGTCTCTGGGAAACTAGCAGAAGCCAATAATAAGTAGGCTTATGATTTAAATAACAGATTTTTTTAAATGTATGTTGATGCAGATAACCTGGTGTTTGACTGAAACTTGGCTCAGGCCTGACGAGGAATATGCACAGGCTTGATGGAATTGCAGCTATATTCAGGCCACTCTGAATTTAACCTCTAAGCCTGAAAGTACGTTTTTCTCGCTCCAAGTTCTTACTATGAACTGTGCGCCAAGTTTGGTTTGAACTAACTTATTACATGTATTTGTTCAAACCATTATCAAACCATTTCTTTGAAACTTTCCAGTCGGCGTTTCAATCATACCTTTATGTCTAATACTGCACTAAAAAGGTTGTGAATGCACTTAGCTTCTACTACAACCATCAGACTGCAACTCTATCTCTTCTTGTACTTTTTGACGTAATTGCAGCTTTTGATAGTCATGAGATCCTACGGAACAGATTTTGCACTGGGTCTGGGTTTATATCATACCTGTGTAGAAGTAACCATTTTCTTGAATTAGACGAACATTTTCTGATGTGTCAAAGGGGAAATATGATGTTCCACAGGGGTCAGTTCTAGACCACTTCTCTTGTCATTATGTATGCTGCCCCTTGGTAGTATATATAATAGCATTCGTAAACAGTGTGGAGTTTCACTGCATTGTGGATGACACACAGTAATACATCTCAATGAAATCAGGTGAACCGCTGCAGATCTCTGAGTTAGAATCATGTAGTACTCATGATTTTCAGATTGTTTTAGGCCTCAGAAAACTAAGATGGAATTTTTCTGACCTTTCTTTAGAACTTTTTTTCTCAACCGCTTAGTTGTTACAAATGTGACTGTGATAAAACTTGTTATCTCCATTGACCCTGGCCTCCCTTTTGACTCCGATATTAAAAGACAAGATTACTGTCACTTGTGGAGTATTGCTAAACTCAGGCAGCTCTTATCATCAGAGGACACAGAGAAATTCATGCATGTGTAGCGTTTAAGTCCGCACAAGCGGCGGTCTAACCGCTCCCCTAAAGGTAAATTCATCTTTAGTTCAGTGCTTAGCACAGCGGCCTCTGGAGCCGAGAGTTTGAGCTTCGCCAGATCCCTGCTTTTACACGTGCTATTGGCATGTGAAGTTAGCCTCCGCCAACTTTCAACCCCCTCAGTTTTTATTGCATGAAAAGCTGCAAAACTGACTTTATCTGGCCATTTGTGAATAAACGTCTGCCGTTGGAAACTAACATAATCTTGTGCATTCGTTTTTTCCCAGAAAGGTGTTTTTGTCCAGACATTTGCCATAAATTACCAGATGTGGCCGTCCACTTCTCCTAATTGGAAAATATTTGTGTCGACATGGGGAACCAAATTGAACAGTTTGAATATCTTCCAGAAACTGTTCTTTTCATGGAATGTTTTTTTTTAGGCAGTAATTGTGCTGTCTGACCCTCTCTCCCCATCCTTTCCCTGGTGTCGACAATTTGTCAGCACGCATGTTTTCCTCCCTGTTTGGACCCCTGAACCCCCACACTTCTGAAATGATTCTGGTGCCCTTGTACTGAACACATGGCTTGGCGAGTCAGTTTTGATGATTACTGAACAAAAATATATTTCGTAAAGATACATATACTGAAGAACTAGAACTAGTCACCAGTAATGCATTCCACCCAGCAGTCGCTAGGAGAGTGTATAGTGATTGTTAAGGAAATGATCCAGGGTCCACACTCCACTACAACCTTAATATTGCCCATTATCTTGTAGGTTCAAGACAAAATGTTAATTATAATCTGTTTTAAAAGGCAATCTGAAGCAGGCTGTATTGTGCTGGCCGTATGCTTAGTTAAACAACGCTGAGGGGGGAATCCAACGCAAGCCTGTTTATAATGGATTCACGTGAGAACCGATTTAACGGGAGTTTTTAAGACCCCGATTTCAATCTAACGTTGCAGAGTGCTATATGCTTTTAGTTCCCTCGTGCCAAATGCATCGCCAGTGCTGTCAGACAGAATTAGTGGTACGCTTTCTCAATCCAAGTTCTGCATTATGGGAATAGGTTGATCGTGACTCATTCCTTAACGATAAAATAGGCTGACGTACAATGAGCTCTCGCACGGGATTATCATTGCGTAGGCCATTGAGCATGGCATTAGGTGGAGCATATTCACACGCTAAGTACATTTTTTTCTTTTCCATTCCAGTTACATAAACCGTTGTTTATGTTTGAACTCAGCACTGCATTCTTTGCCATTTTCAAAGACATGCTTGATCACTAACCATACCTTTGCTTTCAATTTGGTTAAGAAGAGATTTCTTAAATGTTCAATTGGCAGGCTTTGGTTACTGCGACAACAGCTGAGTGGCCACAATACTGGAAACGTTATGCACATTGGCATGAAGATGGACTGAACAATCGCAAAATGGAGCGGAAAAAACATCGGCAAATGGATATTTTTTGGCACAGTAGATTGAGATTGTTCTTCCATGGAGGCATGACAGGAGCTCCCATGTCTCCTCCGTGGTGTCAGGCCCAGCTAACTAGCGGCGTTCAGCCCTATACCCCCACACAGTGAACCTTTTTGCCCTGCACAGAGTTAAATTCTGCTTGGGCAGTCCCTTCATGCCCTTGGCTACACCAGGCCAGGGTGTGATGCCAGGGGCCTCAGGCAGTGCCAGGTGATTGTGTCTGTAGCAGAACTGAATCTCGACAGTACCAATATTGATGGAGGATCCAGTCTAAATCTGCTCTATTGGCTGGCAGGGCCTGATTGACATGTTACAACAAAATGCATTTGGTGTGAAAGTGTGTGGACCTTCTGTCCCACTCTGGCACTCGCTCCTCTGAGCTGGTGAGGTTCAGTCTGCGGTTGCTAAACACAGAAGGCCTCCCAGCTTGCTTAGACCCTTGTCCAGTAAACCACGGCACAGATTGCTTTATGCTGCACTTATTTAAGCAGGTTTCAGGTCAATGTAAGCATGTTTCCTCATCTTTCCTAAATAGCTGTCCCATAAAAGTAGCATAGGTTCCACTGTTATCTCTTCTGTATGTCTGCCCGTCTATCTGTGTGCAGAATGTCGTATCTGGAAAACCTTATGCGATTGGTTAAAAAAAGGCTTGGGTTACGGTATCCAGAAACATGTCTGCAAACTGATTAAGATACCTCAGTCCAAATGAAGGACAGAACACTTAGACTGCGTGGAACCGTTATCTTAAAGGCGTACTGAACTTTGTTAGAACATAATATTGTATAGCTACCTGGCCCCGATATGAGTCGTAATATTCACGCACAGATTCATGACTTGCCCCAGTGGTCAGCAACTGGCCAACGGAGAATGATGTTTTTTTTCCTCTCCATTCACTCCCATTGCACGGCTCAACAGGTCTCAAAAGCACACTTTTAGCACATGAACGAAAGCAAACAACATAGATTATGTCGATATATGAAATCACGACATCCAGAACCGAACGCTTACTAACAAAGTTCAGCATGCCTTTAAATGTGGACGAGCAATAGAGAGAGCTTTGAGGACGAGCGATAGAGAGAGCTTTGTGGATGGCAATTTCCCCGAGGAAGGAGGGTTGTGTGTCTTAAGGGTAATAAAGATTGTCAGTCGACTCCAGAGCAAAGGAGGCATGAGGGAATTCCCCAGGATAATAATCTCAGTACCAAAGCTCACCACAAGCATTTACTCCAGTGACAACACAACACCTTGTTCTGGGTGTGATTGATTTGACTAATGGGCTATTTGGCTAATTGATTAATTGTTCATGGCCTGTGATGTGATTATGGCTCATTGGCTCCTCAGTTACTCAATTAATCAAGGAAGTAGCGATGAGGTGGTGAGATGATTCATATAGTAATACATCTAGTGACTATCTATTGAAAATCAAAACTGATAAATCACCTGAAAAGAACCGACATGCCCTGCTTATCACGTGAACAATGGCTTTGTGCTGTTAGATTGTTGCGTGTTGCTTGTATGCCATGTTCTGGAAACATCCATTCGCAAGAGTGAGCTTCACCTCGCTGCACAAGGTATGTCAACATTGTGAATACCTGGAAATCGCTCACTGTTAGAATGATTCACTTCCCTTGGAACAAATAACAAAACATGAAATAATTTTGATTTAAAGACTCAACAGGGCAGGAGTGAGAAGCTGGGGCCATTGAAATGTAGTGACCACCCTCAAGCAAGGCAAGCTCAGCCCCTGAAACACGCTGTAAAACGACAGCAAAAACAACAACCACAGCACCTGAAATACAGGACTGAACATGGAACCAGAAGGGTTGCAGGTTCAAATCCCGGCTAAGCTGTTGCTGCTGCGGATGTAGGCCTACTCATGGGCAAAGTGCTCTCTCCAGCAAATATCAATATGTATAAATAGATATATAATGATATTAATTGGCAATGTCTCTACTGTGCACATTTAAGGTTCCATGTGTACAAAACAACACTAATATTGGAGAAAATTAATAAAATCTCAGTGATGACAAAAAAAGACACTAATCAGCAATGTTTTCACCAGTATTTTTCATTTCATATGTCCATAAATATAATTCTTACTTTGAATTCACCCTGTTCGAGGGGTTCTGATCCAGATACACTATGGCTTTAAAATGAAAATGAAATAAAAAACATTTTTAAGCTGCTTATGAGCAAAAACTTTCACTTCCCTGAGAATGTCAGAGAAGCTGAAGAAGATACTTGACACAACCTTTCAAAGAATGACTCAAGCCAAGGCATACAGACACGTTTGCCATGGCTGATTTATTCTACTGCTACAATGACTAATTAAAGAATAAGTAGGAACAAGATCATAGACATAAGAATAAGAAAATGTAATGCTAACTACCTTTGCTCAAGGTCCTTTTGTGCAGCAGAGGTCCTTTAGTGAAGCAGTCATCTGCAGAATTACTCATGTTTGTGTGTGCGTGTGTGTACATGTATGTGCATGTGTGTGTTGGAGGGAAGGATTTAGTATGATCCTTAATGGTCTTCAGTGGGGAAAAAGGAAAGCTGCAGAATATAATGGTGTACGAGTTTCAATGCTGAACTTAAGGGTGGAGAACGGAGACATACTAAACAGGCACACTCAGTGGTAGGTGCAATGCCATTGTTTTGATGTTCAATGCAAGCCTTGTGCTTGCCTATCTGGTTGTGCTCTGTAGTGTGAAACTGTTACACTTCTAAACTCTACTTGCTATTCACTTCACACCCCTTTTCTGGCCCAAACTCCCTTCTTGTAGTCACCAGACTGCTTTTGGCACTCTCAAATTACTACCAGACTGAGCTGGTCTTTTTCACCTCAGAGTTGGATAGGGTTGGATTGTCACATGTCACTGGTGGTGATACAGGTTACCACAGATAATACATTAAATCATTAAGTTTATAAATCAAAGGGTAATTCTAATTGATAAATTCAAGGGTTTGGCACAATTATATATGCCATTTTTTTTTAAACATTTCTGCAGAAGTTAGACCTGACCTCTGGTACAAGAAAATCCACAGGTATTCTAGTTTGTTTTAAAATGTAGGACTGTTATCAATATTCGGTGCATAATACTAACCTGTAAATATAAGTTATATTAAAATTATATATATTTTAAACATTAAAATATTAATTATGTCTGATGTGATAATATAATTTGGGTTTTAATAAGATGCAAATGCACCTTGGTGGAGATGGGTATTATACAGGCCAGGGGAAGCACGGATCACTGCTGGCCATGCCAGAAAAACACCTTCCCAGCCACCGCTTCTCACACTTTCCTGGTTGAGAGTGCCAGTGTTGCATAATGCTTAGGGACCTGGGCTTGCCACTCCAAGGATCAGTTTCCCGGTGTGGCACAGCCATTGTGCCCTCAAGCAACGTACGTCCTCTTGAATTGCATCAGCAGCTATCTGGCCGCATGCATGGATTGTATGCAAAAAGAATGTAAAAGACGCTCTTGACGCTGATAAATGCGTAAAATGTAAATGTAAGAGAAAACAGCATTAAGAAGAACAAACAAAAACATCTGTTGACATTTGGATGAGAAGTGCCAGCTGAGGTTTGTTTTGGTGGCGGCTTTGCAAAGTGCAGGCGGCATTCACCACGCGGACTCCAGAGGTTATTACCACTGAGAGACACAGTAACAATGCATCGCTGTCGACCTGGGGAGCAGCCCGAGTGGAGAGGCTTACGCATAGCGACGAGCAGGAGGAAATATAAAACCATCGTGTGCAGGTACTGAAAGAAATTCTCTAAGGAGGGAATTAGGAGGCTAATCTGGACAGTTGCTGGAATTTGTGTGATTTCAAGAAACAAGGCCTTTCCTTTCCACTTAAGAACGTAAAAAACAAAAACACCATGATTGTGAAAGAGCTGGACTAACACATCTTAGTCTTGTAAAGCCTTTTGGTTTATCTGCCAGCTCAAGATAGTGGCCTAATAACAAAATCTGAAGTCTACGCCCTGCACGACATTCCCGTTGAATAAACTTTGAGGTGCGCACAGCTGTCAAATAAATAAATAAATAAATAAATAAGACAGCGGGACAAGTGGAAACACAGAGAACAGCATGCCCACAGCAACAGCTTGGCCAAAGTCCATGTAGAGCTGTCACACAGCTTATGAAAACAACAGACGAAAACATCAATGCTTTGAGAAATACACACACTAACAAGCCCTCAGTTTGACAATAACAGACAGCTTAATGGCTCTAGACCAGCAGCGGCGTGTCAGGAGAGGGGCCACTTGTGGCTTTTCCATCTACTGTACAGTTCTGAGTGCTCACAAGTCAGCTGCTAAATCAGCTCGCAAGACAGGGGCAACAGACCCCTTCAAGACATCCTGCAAGCTACATTATTCAGAGGGTACATCAATCACTGTCCTGACACTCTCAAGGTAATGTGTAAGCACTTATAGGATGTGAGCGGACTATCGGACGACAACTGGCTTCTACTTTGCTTATATATATATATATATATATATAAGCTCAAAATATTTTCCATACATGACATTTTGTTTGTCACACACATAGAGCATATGCAAACATATATTTTACTTCCACTTTCATACATGTCACTGCATGCCTCAGATTTGTATTAAATACATGGCCAAATGTTAACCTACTCATGTGCATTGTATTTTTCCCAAATGGCTGACCTATACATTTCAAAAGCTACAGGTTTATTTCAGATTCAACCTTAATAGGCCACATTTTCTCAATATGGATTTGTACATGCTCTTTTTTTTTTGGGGGGGATACAAAATATTTTGAAACTGGAAAAAGCCATTTTGGCTTTTGCTTTTTGCATTGATAGGTTGACCTCTGACCCCATACTGACATGAGACGAGGCTGTGCAGTATGTATACATGTTTCATGCACACGCTTCTTTCTGGTACAGCAATACTTTTTTTTACAGCATTCTTAATTCACTTGTAGCAATTATTGGGTACTCGCAAAATCCTAGTTCCATAAATACAGTGTGTTCAGAAGCAGTCTCTGTTGAGTCGTACCGAATCCCAGTACAAATGCAACATGGACATCACGACCACCACGTGCTCAATAATTCAGACGTGAACGTACCGCGATGATAGATCCCTATATCACAGATAAATGAAATATAAATAATTCATCACAGAAAACCAAAAGCGTCTCAAGGGACGTTTTTGTATGAAAATAATTCATACTAGAAGCAAAGCTTCGGCGAGAACCTGTTCTCTCCTACATATATTGTATTATTCCGAGGTGGAAGAAAGTGGGGCGATTGTGCGCGCGTGTTGCTGTACATTAAATTAATAACCAGGCAAATAATACAAAAACCTCAATTAGATTGAATCGTTTAAACCTCCTGACCTTTTCCAAGCAAGTCATGAAACTAGAACTCGAACTTAATTAACCTCCGAGTGCCTCTGAATGCTTACCATTGGGACACTCGGTATTTCTTTGAATTATCGACTGTAAAAAAAAACATGCTTCACCCGCGTATACATTCGGGCACGACGTAAGCAATTAATAGCCTACACTGTTTAACTTTATTTCCAAGTTCAGGGCTTGACAAATCGGTTTTCATTCTTTCTACGTTCCATGCATCATTGATTCGGAACGGCATATTGGTTTAGATGTTTTGAACAGTGTAATACAAATAACATTTTTAAAAATTTACAAAGACCACAATTCCCATATTTCAGCGGAGCAAAAAACTCTTAGCTTATTTCCCTCCAATTACATGAATCGATATTGGAATGTGTGTCATAGAAACCATTTTTTGACATTTCGAATGTGGTGGCATTGTAAAGGAGCAATACAAGTACGTATTGTCAATGTAACCTATCAATTAAGGAGTTCAAAGACAAAGTAGGCTCCTCCCCATAACGGTTCCTTTGGCTCCGCATCATCGTACGCAAAATGTAATGCAATGCATTGCGTTAAAGTATAAAGGCAGGATGCAGCTGCATCTACTGTTTAAGTTAAACACTATGCCTCAGCTCCAGTTGCTGCCGTACAAGCAAAAGTACGATGTTACCTGTTACGCACAATTCAATTAACGAATGACTATTTTTAATTTAGGGTATTGCACATTCAGGATTTCTGATTTTGTTTTGAGGTTTTTGGAGGAAAAAATGGTTTGATGCTGATACGATATGATGTCAAACGCTGATTTTATCATGATATTTGGGGAGGTACTCAACATATTATGTCATATATACTTTAGGTAGACAAAATTTCATATCCTTAAGGATTTCCGTTCTTCGATGTTTTGGGTAAAATCACAAGTTGAAGACTAGCCTCGCGAAAGTTGAACAACTAACCAATACGCTTTTTAATTTAACACAGTCTTTCACCAGCAAACACATTTTTATTAATATCCAATTGTTGAAACGGTTTTGGCTAAAAGTGCAGTAGACCTATTCTGTAGCTACTCCATAAGTATTAGTAGCCTACAAAGGTATTTAGATTACGGATTGAATTGTTGCTCCGCCATTCCCAGAAATAACGCTGTTATCTAACACAGTTGGAACTAAAACTCCAACGTATGAAATTCGAATGTAAAAAAAAATCTGGTTATTAAACTGACTGCTTAGCTTACTTACCTCAATAAAACAGCTATTTCCCAAACGAAGAAACCCCAAACAGCTACAGAATGCAGCCTTTTCCGACACATCATAGGACTTCGATTGCGAAGACATATACTCTCGACAGAATGACTGTTTTCCCAATCTCCGCACTTCTTGGTTCTTGAGTTCAGCACTCAGGACAGCGCTCCAGCTGTTCTCTCCACAGTCCGCTGAGGCACGCTCGTTGGCAAGTATACAATCATATCAGTTTTTAAATTCCACATCATCTAAAATGGTGTCTGCTACATAATTGGCAAACGAACACTAACGGTGATCAGATTCTAAAAAATACCAAGCACAGCTGAGTAAAACCCCCGAAATATTGAAGACAGAGCTGCAGCCAGAATATGTCTTGACTAGCTTAGTAACGGCAACAGTGCTTAGTAGTGGAGCTAACATGTACCAGCCCCTGACTGACTGACACAACATTCCTCCATTCCTCATATATGGGCAAGAAGAACACGCGCTTGAATGAGAAATCATCGAAGTGAAATGAGAGGGTTTATTGAGTGAGATATATTATTCTTCGTGTGTGTTCGAACGTGCGTCGAAATTCGCCACTGTAACCTGTTCACTTTGGAAGCTTTTATTCAGGTTTCATTTACTGATCAGTAAAGCAGATGTCATGACCTGATTACCCAGCCTAAGGTTGAATAAGTTTAATTGATAACTACACGCTATGGTTATCTGTAAAATCAATGAGTTAATTCCTGAATGAAAGCATACTTTTCTGCTGAGAACATGCGATCCTACCAACCATGGTGTACCTAATGGAAAATATAGTTTGTAAATAATAGACGGCCCAGCACCAGGGGTTTGATAGGGAAAATGTAACGTCATCGTCCCAGTCCACTTATCATATGAAGTGGCTCTAGTACCCAGAGACCCCGGTTTAAATCTCTTCAGTGGCATGTTTTAGGGAGCGTGCCGAACAGTGTGATTATTTTGCAGGACACATTTATCACGCTAAATGTTTGAGCAGATGAGTCTGATGGTTAAACGGAAAGGTAGGCTACGGACAGGCGGAGACACGATGAGTGATAGAAGCTGGCGCCGGCTGTCTCTGGGTAGTGTGTTCGGCACAGCTGCGGTTATGTGCATCTGCGCAAGAGCCCACGCATTTTGAAGGGTCCGCAGCTTTGTTGAATGTTCAAAGGCTACCCTGGAAGCGGGCGATAAGCACGGCGACAGGACATACCGTTTCCAAAGCCAAGCGCCACGCTCGCGCCGAATGCAACGCTTGTTTTATAGTCGATGAGGCGGACCATTTTGCTAAAATGGTCAGCCATCTGGAACGTCAATTTGATGTACAGCTGACATTTAGCGAATCCATGCATGCTTAGCACGGTTGACCGACAGAATCTAGTTGCCATATTAGGACACAGAAAGGAAGTGATTTCCCCCTTAAACAGTCACAGCAATGAGGCATTGACATGTGTGCGATTCACTTGTGCACCCGGGAAAAATATATATTACAAGACATTGCCTTCCTTCCCAAAAAGAGTAAAAATACTCCAGGGAAGACACTGATTTGTTTCCCAAGATTATGTCAGACTCCAAATCTCACCTACTTGGGAACACCCATGATGTTCTGTCGACAACTTTTCTGCATCCACATGGAGAACTAAAACTGTGTCAACTCGTGGCCACGTCTCCACCAATCAACATGAGCACTCTGGAAAAAGATGAAAAATATCAGTACAAGTGAAGCTGGGTGTAAATATAAGCCTTACATTTGGGTGATAACTGATTTTATCCCTTTTCTTGCTTTTAAAAATATTGGTGAAAGAATTCTAAAGTTTAATAAACCTATTTAGTCATGTTTCCATGACAGTAAAGTATTGTTAAAATGTTTAATAAATAATTGAATAAAAGCAGTCATTTATCCACACCATTTGCTGTACATGTTTTTACTGATATGTACTATTTAATTCTCAAAATAAATATAGAAGGTTGTCTTTTTAAATTGCCGACATAGCAAATTGTAGACCTACTTGTAGACCTAGGCTGTTTCCTGCACTCATGTTATCGGTTTAAGTCAAACACTAAGATGAGAAATATTCAAAACCATTAAGAATGTATTAAGCCTTGCCTATGCCACATATTTCACAGTTGGATGATAGTTAATAAAATCTGGCCCATATTGACCACTGACATGCAGCTCTGATGTCACACTGAATGATGGTAAAAAGGTGGCCGATATTTGGTCGACCATATCCAATCCAGAGCTAAACCATAATAAGGTCAAATTTCAGCCAGCGAAGCGAAGGTTTGGGTTGCGTTCGGATCCAAAATGTATCCTTTCTTCTTGTCAATCCCAAAAATGCCAGGATGAAATATGGCGTGAGTCATTGGTGGATGTGAGTCATTGGTGGATGTGAGTCATTGGTGGATGTGGGCCATTGGTGGATGTGAGTTATTGGTGAATGTGAGTCATTGGTGGATGTGGGCCAGATGGCAATAAATTGAACATCTGGGTCATCAAACATCTCAGGAGACCTCAGTGACATCATGAAGATCATTTGTGGTAATCTCACTTTTTCACTATTCCACGTGTTTTTATTTTTATTTTTGGCCTTTAACCTCTTTGAGAACACACCTGTAACTGGACCTACAACATCAAAAAAGACAGATTAATTGCCTTGCTTTTTTATTTTTTACTTCTCAGCGACCACCATTAATTTCTTCGAAAAAAAGATTTATGGCACTTATGCTTGGACAAATCGGACAAATGCTTCCCAGCAGGTGCTGTGATGGGACCTTGTTGAAATCAATGTCATTTGTCAAGTACTGTGTCTAATTATATGTCAGCTCAATGAGTCAGAGCTGAGCATGTGCAAGCATAAACATATTATTCATAATGATGATAATAATTCTGTTTCTAAAATGCTAAAATATTGTAGGCTGTAACTACCATACAAAGATTTAAAACCAATGTACAACACCAGCATACATGCCTTCCAAAATATGACACTCATTATTCTTTTCATAAATGTGATTAAAAAAATAAAATAAAAAAGAAAGCAAGCATAACAACATTTGCAATCGACTCCATATGTAAAGCTTATAGGACTGTATCGAGTGGCAAAATGTACATTTTGTGCTGTTCCATTATCTCTCTCTCTCTCTCTCTCTCTCTCTCTCTCTTTCTTTCTAGTTAGCTTTGGCTTCTGCCAGTGTAAAATAATACAACAATGTAAACTGACAAATTTTCATTTTGAAAATGATCACAAACGTCTGAGCTAGCTAGAATATGAACTGACTGTCAAAGCTACCTACCTGCGCATTATGCCCCATAAGTGAGATGACACCTGCGCATTGTGCCCCATAAGTGAGATTACACCTGCGCATTGTGCCCCATAAGTGAGATGACACCTGCGCATTGTGCCCCATAAGTGAGATGACACCTGCGCATTGTGCCCCATAAGTGAGATGACACCTGCGCATTGTGCCCCATAAGTGAGATGACACCTGCGCATTGTGCCCCATAAGTGAGATGACACCTGCGCATTGTGCCCCATAAGTGAGATGACACCTGTGCATTGTGCCCCATAAGTGAGATGACACCTGCGCATTGTGCCCCATAAGTGAGATGACACCTGCGCATTGTGCCCCATAAGTGAGATGACACCTGCGCATTGTGCCCCATAAGTGAGATGACACCTGCGCATTGTGCCCCATAAGTGAGATGACACCTGCGCATTGTGCCCCATAAGTGAGATGACACCTGCGCATTGTGCCCCATAAGTGAGATTACACCTGACATACAGAATGCTGCAAGGGCAGTTGTTGCGAGTTCAGAATGAAAATGAAAATAAAAACAGTTGGATGCAAATGGCCGCTGGCCTGAACCTGCATCATACCAGCACTCTGCACACAGTTGGTGACAGAGCAGATGGATATGCCTGCCATTCCCACCTTCAACTTGTGGACAAGGTTGAAGACATCTTTAACATCTTTAGCTTTAAGTCCTGGAACCAATCACAATGCGCCCTTAACTTTGATCTACAAATTACAAATAAATGCAAGCATGAACAAAACATTTTGATGAGTTTATTTCGGTTGAGCTTGAAAAAAACTTAATTGTAAGTCCAAGTTATGGACAAATTTTGATTACTGTGAGATATGTAATGGATGAAGCATGGCTGTACATTCCTTGAGAAATTGTTAGACTTGACTTGAATGGTTTTGTATTAGGCGGAAAGATTGTTTTGTGATATGTGCTGACCACGGAACAAGATGTATTTTTATCTGGCGCAGATGTATTTTTATATTTTATCTGCTTGAACTGTCTGACTATGGTCTTTATCTTCAAGTCTGACCAATCCTCGTCTTCTTTTGCCAATGGCTATTATATTTTGCATTCATGTTTCTCTATCTCTCTCTCTGTCTGCAAACACACACACACACACAAACACACAAAATGACACAAAGTGAAGAACCGGAGGATCTCTCATCTTCTGGAGATTAATTGTAAGCAAGCTACAAAACGATCAATCCTAAGATCTCAGGCAATAGTATTGAATGTACTATGTACAATGTTCTTGCTGTGGGATAGTTATATAGCTAGTCAAGCACATACTGCATATATATGTTTTCATAGCAGTGTTTCCAAATTGAAATTTTAGTTCCCAGATATTGGGATTTTTACGCTGTCATATAAATATTTACACACTAAATATACATGTTTTTGTATCATTGTAAACATGCATTATGCATTATCTGCTCTTACCATACTAGCATCATGCAAACAAAAAAAAATACATGAAAGAAAACCTTTGAAAGAAAACATTTTTGGAGTTTTCTTTTCACACTCTGTCACATTGTATGCTTTCAAGAGTCAGGCACCCTCACCCATCTGAGTGGGACATTCATTTAGATTGTCATATTCGATTTTTATTAATTACCTTGACACACTTGCAGAGCTTTTGTGTGTGTGTGTGTGTGTGTGTGTGTGTGTGTGTATGTGTGGGTATTGGTATGAAATGGGATACATTATACTGAATTTTCAGTATTAGGCAGTTTGTCTTGGGGTTTTTTTTTTTAATCCACAGACACAGTAAATAATACCGGGGCCTATAAACATAAAGCGGATTGGTTAGCACTTTCATCGCCACCTAATGCTTTTTCAGTTGTCTTATGATCAATAATCAATAATCACAATGGGGGGGATCTGGCTCTGTAAAGTGCCTGCAAACGGTCACCATTATTTCACACCGAGCCCTTTGGAATCGCTGGCACTGTGCCGAGGCACGGGCCCACTGAAACGGTCATCGCCCACGTCCCTCCAGGTTATCTGCGCGGAAAACCAAAGGGAGGGAGCGCACTCCGGGTGTGTAAGTACTGCACAATGACCTCACTCTTAGCTCCTTAGCCTCAAGCTACGCAGAGCAAAGATTCTGACAGCATAACCTGCAGAGCCGTGGTGGCTTACCTGTGTGCTAACAAAGGCTGGCACCACCAAAGGCTGCCAACTTCTGACTTTCCATCACTGGAATATTCTTACTGTATAATCAGGAATTAAAGTTTGCGACATTGGCTTTTATGTGCATTTTTTTGCATTGTAGCAGCTGCATAACGTAACTGCAAGAAGAGACCTTACATGTCTTTTCGACAAACCGGTTTAATCAGCGTTGTGGGCCGCAGACATGCAAGCAGTCGAGCGTTCATGAAAAGCCAGCGTTGGCTGACCAAGTGATATATCCTTGTTTGCTACCTTTTGCAGAAACAGAAATGGTGCTTGTAGGGAATATGTTAAGCCAATATATGGAGAAATTCATAATATAATACGTTTTGAGCAGCCACATTAGGCAACGTATTTAATTCAGCCGTGGCTCCCTCTGGATGCTAATCCTTGAATTTTTTATAATGTTGCAGCTTTTGTAATATTCATGTTCGACATATAACCAATGCTTAAATTTCTGAAAGTGGCCGCATTTATTACATCTTAAGAAGCAACTTAAAAAAAAGTATTATCCAAGAGGCGTCACGGTCACAGTCACAGTCAAAAATTAAGCTGTATGAGCATACATTCCTGGTGATGTTTGTATAAGCTACATGTACATGTACCACAGTGATATAACCCCCGCTCTTTAAATTGCCAGTTCATTCTGTACAGAGCCATGTCTTCTGACAATGAAAAGTATGTAATTGATTGCTAAGATGAATATATAGACTATATATAGAATATATAGAAAATAAAATAAAAATTCTGAAAAGATGCGTACAGATTCCATCTTCATGGATTTCAAAATGTCTTTTTATTATGGGTATGTACAGAACACTCTCAATCTTAACACAATGGTTATAATTATACAATAATAATTGTTACAGTATGCTGTGGGCACTAAAAGTAATTTTGGCAGGAAAAAACACCATGGCCTGACATAAAGGTCCCATATTTCAGACGTGCCAGATAATGTGTCCAGTTTAACGGTATGTTATTGTAAATGGGAAGGCCCAGTGAGGTTTTTCTGTGATGGAAACAAGCTGAGATGAATCTGCCCTCTCATGCTTCAGTTCAAAATTTGAGCGCAACACTCAACATTAGCCCATTTTTGCCTCTGTTTCAACATGCTCGTTAATCTCCACAACTATCTAACTGCCAGTTGAACATGGACTGAAGAAACCAATAGTGTTAGAATTTAACTAGAATTTTGCCGACCAGAGGAGAATGGGTTCCCCCCTTGAGTCTGGTTCCTCCCAAGGTTTCTTCCTAGTTACCTCAGGGAGTTTTTTCTTGCCACTGTTGCCTCTGGCCGGCTCTTGTGGGGGTTTAGGCTGGGGTTTTTTTCTTCTGTGAAGCGCATTGTGACAACTAGTTGTGAAATGCGCTATTTAAATAAATATTGATTTGATTTGATTTGACATATTAAATGAGTGACTAGCATTCCGAGGTATTGGAAAATTCGACGTGAGAAAAATAGTTGACAGCGTACGATGCCAGGACACATTGGGCATAGCAGTGCAAATGTGTTGTTGCCCTATTGAAATCGAGTTTAACATCATTCTCAACAACACACTGCTGAAACTACAGCCTGTTTGTGACCTTATCTGTCTTGATAACTAGCTGTGCATCGAAAACAAAGTGCTGGACACATCAAGTGTTCAGTAATCGCAGAAAGGGTCTCCTCACTCCAACCAGCCCTTTCAAGCACAATATCAACAAAGGCCTGACTGGTGTCTGAGGTGCCATTTGAGTCTCAGGGAATTACATGCGCCAAATTCCCCTGGAAGCGTATGTCACCTGCTGCAACACAAGCCCGTCCTGTACGGCTGACACCAGAGACATCTCCCGGTAAGTGCTCCGTGGTTTAATCAAAAAATCTCCAGTTTTGTTGGACGGGAGGCGTCGGTAACCACGGTCCCTGCCATGCTTCTGATCGCTGGCGCAGTTCCACATGCATTTTTAATCTCTGCGCTTTGCATCAGCGGCGTGCCTCGGGGATGCATGACATGCAATCTGACATTCCGCGCAGCCTGCACAATGCACTCCATTGGGTATAAAATTAATGCATTACAGAAACACATCTTGTAGACAGCTAAGGAATGTCAACCTCAACCGTTTACAAATGGCTTAAAAAAAGATAAATACCCCACTTGCTCTTATCATTAATTTGCTGTTTAATCTCACTGTAAACATAAATACTCATTTTTGTGTTTAATTTATGACCACCCCATACCCCACAACTTCCCCTCTCTTACCTATTTACAAAAAAATAATAAATAGCAAAAATACTTTTGTCAAGATTAAACAACAAGATTAATCAGTGTGTGGCGGGACTTCAAATTTATTTTTAGCAGAAAAGCATCTTTGACAGATTTCATTTCTGTAAGTGTGTAGGAAATAGTGACAGTGTGTCAGTTCAGTGCACAGAAAAGACTATCTGACATCGTTCAATATCCCCAGGGGAACAGACACCAGACCCAGCCACTCTACAGCCACAGAGCTTGGCTGGTCTCCGCACTGAGAGAATGGCTTAATGATGCCAATGGCCCGCAAGTTCGTCTGCATTTCAAACGTTGTTTTTGGGTTGTCAGGCACCCGTCAGCCACGTAAACGATGCTAGTATGTTGAGCACTACTGTCACGAAACAGCAGAGAGTGTTCCCACTTTCTAAAAATGAAAAAAGAACCTTCAGAAAAGTACTTTTATTCCAAGGTTTTGGCGAGACATAATAGGATAATGGTCTGACAGGTTTCTTATTGAGGGTAATGCACTGGCATTCAGATTCAATGCATGACTGCATTGTGGTAATTGCCCTTGAATTTGCTGATAATGGTTACTTCGTTGAAGCTTGATTTTTTAAATGAAGCGCCGTCATTATATATTTTTTCCTCAGTAAGACAACATTGCAATACCTCTTTAATTAAACATCTGAGAGCTATATTACGTTAATATGTCCTTCATAAATGAACCCTTTCCACAGCCAGTACGGCAGAATCCTGTTTTCTGAGCTGTCGATTTGGGCTTGAGTGACATCTCTGTTCATACAGGATCTTCCATTGTCAGTTTCCTTCCATTCTAAAATATGTTCACGTTAAGTTTGATGTTGTTTGGTGTTGAATGAAGAATGGCTCTGTTCACCTCAGGATTCACATAAAAATAACCACCGCCCTCTCCGGGCATGGCAGTCAAATGTTTGTGCTTGGCTGCCCTCCAGTAGCATTTGAGTCTCATCTAATTTATTTAACATTG